>ML685765.1:26566503-26656210 GCA_007922175.1 Pelusios castaneus
TGACGAAGTGGGATTTTCTCCCACGAAAGCTCATGCGATAAATAAATCTGTTAGTCTTTAAAAGTGCCACAGGACTCTGTTGTCTAACTAAAATTAGTTCGAATTAGTTAGTTCGAATTAACTAATTCGAACTAATTTTAGTAAATGTAGACATAGCCAATGAGTTGTCATTGTGATTCAACCCAAACACCTCAGGTAACCCTGAAAAGTGTCACCATTACAAATCAGAATTTGTCATTGGTGAGCCTGAAGAGGCATCAGAGGTTTCATGATACTTGGCAGGGCAAATATCAGCTCTTTAATAATAAGCAAGACTGGCTCTTTAGTGTGTAGGAAGGGCCAGCTGTTCTTCTGCAACTGGAAAAACAGTGTACTGGGATTTGGGAATATGTTCCTAGACTGGTGAATAACAACCTTAGCCCTTGAGTTTAAAAAAACAAACAAACCCAAAGCCATTAATACTGTTTTTGTGATGTGGTTACAATAAGTTATTAGACATGCTTAGAATGATGCCCTTTATTATGGCAACAGAGGGACCGTTCAGTTAATGCTGAGATTGAGTGCCAGATCGTAAAAGTTCCAACTTGTTCCAATCAGTAGTCATCCATCATCAAATTTTTGGGAGTGGGGAGGAAATGCAAGCAGACTGACAATTTGCCAGAATGATTTAAGACCTGGCATTTAAAAGTCCCTGTTCCAGTTGTTCTTTTGATGTGTCTCTTAGTTCTCTCTCAGGCTGAAGAGGTTCACTGTCTTAAGGTTCAACCAATTTTCAGCTGAAAATGGAAAGCTGCAGCAGGAAAAACAAAAGATGTTTTATCCAAGACAATGACTATAGAAGAAAGGGTTGGTCTACTTACATCTAGGTCAGGGGTTGGTCCCCTGTGCCAGCCCTGCCCATCGCACCCTCCGCAGGTGCCAGGGGTGGGGCCAAAAGGGGGCGGGGCCAGGCCTCGGGTGCCCCGCCAGCCGGGTTCAAGACCGGCACCTGCCAGCGAGCGGCCTCTGCTTCCCAGCCCTGGGGCCAGCTCCCGTCGGCAGCGGCGGTGCAGGGCTGATGGCCCCTGCTGGCCCTGCCCCCTCCTGGGCAGCAGGGCTGCTGGAGGGGAGCGGAGTGGGTCAGGTCTGCGTCCCAGAGCTGCACCACTCCTGGCAGGACAGAGCCGGCCCTGGCCACAGCTGGCAAGAGGGTGGGTTGGCTTGGCCCGCCCGGAGCCGCTGCTGCTGGCGGGAGCTCAGGTGGCTCTGGGCGGGCCAACCCGCCCCGCCCCCTCCCCTCCAGCAGCTCTGCCCAGCAGGGGGCGGGGCCAGCAGGGGCCATCAGCCACACGCCACAGCTGTTGGCTGCGCTCTCCAGCAGGGAAGCGTGGCGAGCGGGAGCCAGGCCGCGCTGGGGGGTGGGGCCAGCGGGGGAGCCTGAGCGGCACCTCATGCTGCTCAGGCTCAGCCCACGTGCCAGGTTTGGCATGCGTGCCGGGAGTTGCCAACCCCATGTCTAGGTTGTTGGAAAACCTAAATGTGTCTGTAGCAAAGTATAAAGGTACGTGCTGTTTGCATTTCTTCATCCGATTTGCCACTTGAATGGGAAGAGCAGGCAGAAAGCTATAGAATTATAGAAACTGGAAGGGACCATGATAGGGCATCGAGTCCGGTCCTCTGCACTCATGGCAGGACCAAGTACCCTCTTAAACCATCCCTGACAGGTGCTTGTCTAACCTGCTCTTAAAAACTTGCAATGATGGAGATTCCACAACTAACTAGGCAACTTATTCTAGTGGTTAATCACCCTGACAGTTAGGAATTTTTTTCCTAATGTCCAACCTAAACCTCCCTTGCCGTAATTTAATCCCATTGCTTCTTGTCCTATCATCAGCCGTTAAGGAGAACAATTTTTCACCCTCTTCCTTGTGACAAGCTTTTAGGTACTTGAAAACTGTTATCACATCCCCTCTCAGTCTCCTCTTTTCCAGACTAAACAAACCCAGCTCTTTCAATCTTCCCTCATAAGTCCAGTGTTCCAGCCTTCAATCATTCATGTTGCTCTTCTCTGGAGTTTCTCCAATTTGCCCACATCTTTCCTGAAATGAGGCCACCCAGAACTGACATGATACTCCATCTGAGGCCTAATCGGGGCAGAGTAGAGCAGAAGAATTACTTCTCGTGTCTTACTTACAATACACCTGTTGATACATCCCAGAATGGTGTTTGGGTTTTTTGCAACAGCATTGCTGACACATGCTAACACTTGCTGTGGAGAAAGCTTTATCAGAAGTCGGGGCAGGACTATGTGCTAGATAGGTAGGACAGCTAACTACTTAGTGGGAGCTGGTACATATTTGCTGCTGTTCATTACAGTCTTAGTGCATTTCCCCTACATCAACAAATAAGACTATGAGCATTTTTAAGCATGGACAGTTCATATCACAAGAAGCATGGAAAATAAATGATGTGATTAGCTTATTGGTAGAGCTGGTCAAAAACAATTTGACAACATGCCGTTCCATTGAAACTGAAATGTTTTAAGGAAATGTATTCATTTCGATGAGGAAATTTCAGCTGAAAGGTTTCTCAGGCCCAGAATGGGATTTCTGGGCAAAAGACAGAAAGAAAAAGCCACTACAGAATAATCAAAAGCAGGCTGTGTAAGAATGTGATCCTGGGTCATCCAGGCAATTCTGGAGTCGAGCGTGCCCTCACACTCTCTCTCTCTCCTTTTTCCACACACACAAACTGAAAAGGACTCATTTTTGTTTTACTGCAGAACAAAAACAAACTGCAATTCCATTTTGTGAAAAATTTTGCACTTTTGAAATTTTTCAGCCCTCTCTGTGTATAGACTGTTTCCCAGTATCAGAGACCAAATCCTTGTCTTGGTGAAATGACAACAAACTTCCCATTATCTTAACTGAGGACGGTCTTTAGCCCAACGTATGGCGACGCAACAAACCATGGGCATCACCAATACCTTCACCGCTCTTGGACAAGCTCTTACACATCCAGTCAGCAATTCATTTCAGACTAGCTCCGAGTGCTGATGAAGCAGAATCCATGGGGAAAGAGATGTTCAGCTGAACATTGTGCACACACCGATATTTTACCCCCAGCTTCCATTTATCCTTCTCAAAGATTTCATAAATACTTGACACACAAGGGAAAAGGACAAGAGTTTGGATGGTGATTCAAATTGGCTCAATATCATTTTTTGGCTACTATCCCCAAGCATGTCCTACAGATCACTCCCGTGCTAAAGATCACAACCTTTTATGCTCAAAAGAATCAAAAACTGCAGACAAACCGTGAACCCAGGCAAGGTAGTGTGATTGCCATTTATCTGAAGAATACCATACTACAATGTCCTCTGTTCACTTAATGCTAGAATTGGGTGAATAAATCATACTGAAAAATGTATTCAGTGAATTCAGCCTCTTTTTACTAGTGAACTACTGTCAACAAGCAGATCACAGGTTTATCTGATTTATTAGCTGTTGAGAATTATTCACTGAAATGCTTTCTTAGTCACAAGTAAGTCTGTTTAGGAGAAGTTCATTGCAAGTGTTAGTCAAATCTTTGAACAGTTTTGTTTTGATTGAACCCACAGATATAGCGATCTGACTGGATGAGTGTATCACATAGACTCAGGTTCCGTCTGTGAATATGCACATTTACAGAGATTTACTGTCTCTGAATATTCCTTACTATTTGCTCACAGATAGGTAGAGCTGTATCTGCAAACTTTCCTGCCACTAAACTAATGCCCTAGAATATTTGTGGAAAGCGAACGTAAAAGAGTGGAAATAGTTTTGTGGACAATACCAAGCAGTATTTGCTCAGCTCTTCCTAATACTCGGGATTTTAGACTTTGTGCTAAAATAGGAGTAAAGAAATTTTGTACAACAGTCTTTCTGCAAAATAAACTTGCAATGGATCCACCACCCAAACAAAGTTATGCCCTGTTTTGCTCAGTCCAGATTCTGGATTTTGGTCCATGAAGCCCCTCCATCACAACTCTACATAGACCACTGCTATCTCTTCAAGAGGTTAGTTTTGGTTAAAGAATAAATGTGAATATAATTTAAAGATAGTCAGGCCACAGCACAGCAACACTCCATCTAGTCAGGTATCCCATTTCCAACGTTGACCAATAATGGATGTTTGGGAGAAGGTGTAGTATCTATGTGTGTCGTAGAGTACCATGAAGTCTGGAGAGAGTTTTCTTCCTGACCCATCCAGCTGTCATTGTTAAAACTTTCAGTTTAGAAAGTGATGAGAGTTCCTGAGTCCTCTCCTCCTGTTTCATGCACTTTTAAGAGGGAGAAACGCTTCAAAATCTTAAAGTGTTTTCTTCTCTTCTTTCTTCCTTTCTCAGTCTTTTTTAGTATGAATTCAATCCTTGTGTCCAAAAAGCTTAGGACATAGGTGTAGTAGGGGAGGAGGGGGGCTTATGCCTTATAGGATTTTTAATTTTTTTCTATATAGAAAGTTTTGGTTTCTACAAAACTCTTCCAATTTCATGAAACATTTTCACCCATAATTTAAACCTTTTCCCAGGGAAATTTCATAAAAAATACATATATGCCAAGTTTAATTAGAAACCTGCTCTCTGCAATAATAGAGGTTATTGTTTGACAGGGTAATTCTTGCTCTGCTTTTAAGACTAATGAAGATTCTTTTAAAAAAATAGTGCACCAGTTTGCAAGTCATATTTCACCAAAACCAAATGGCACCTCAAAAGCGTCCAGTTCACTTCTGTGTCTAGCCTTGATTTCAGAGTGGGTTCTCAGGCCTCAATACTTCAAATATTTATGTACTTTAACTTCAGTGCCCTTACATACTTTAAGCGTATGGACTCCAAATTCATCTATTGACTTTAATATGTAAGTCTTTAGAGGATTAAGGACTCTGTTTGTACAAACAATTTCTCAGTTTCCATTCAGCATTTAGAACCCAGATGTTAAGCGATCTTGTCATTGCCTTTGATGGGACCAAGAGAGGAACTTCATTCATCACAGTGTTTCTTGAAACCTAAGCTAGTGGGCCCATTCTAGCTAGTGATGAAGAATTAGCCTGGCTGCCTGTGCACTTTGGCAGAGCTCCTGTGAGGGAGCTCAGACCTCTGATGAGCAGTTTACGGATGTCCTAGTACCAATTAATTCTTGGTAACATTCTCACACATACACACCCTCCTCACCTCTGTTTGTCTCTTGGCCTCTAAGACCAATGTTTTGCATCCTATGCAAAAAAGAGACAAAGAGAAAGCTGAAGGGGTGAAGGGGGTGCTGCAAAGAGGAGGGAGGTAGGCTGTTCTTGAGGGTAGCAGAGGACAGAACAAGGAGCAATGGTTTCAAATTACAGCTGGGGAGGTCAAGGTTGGATATTAGGAAAAACTTTCTCACTAGGAGGGTGGTGAAGCATTGGAATGGGCTATCTAGGGAGGTGGTAGAATCTCCATCTTTGGAGGTTTTTAAGGCCCGGTTAGACAAAACCCTGGCTGGGGTGATTTTAGTGGGAGTGGTCCTGCTTTTTAGCAGGGGGTTGGACTAGATGACCTCTTGAGGTCCCTTCCAACCCTATTGTTCTATGATTCTATGATTTCTCCCGAGTCACATCAGAGACAACTCCAGAGTGGAAGTTTACAGTCAATTTGAGGTGCTGTTAGTGTGCCAGGACTGAAAAGGGACCAAATGAGCCATGGTGTGAGAGAGAAGATGTCAGCCTGAAAACAGCACACAATATGACTGGAGAAAAGAAACAATGCAAAAAACAGCAGTGGCTAACAGATGAGGTCTTAAACGTAATGGAGAGAAGACGAGGGCTTAAATCAAAACGACATTTGGATGAGACTGTGTGTAAGTTGAGCACATGAGCCTCAGTCAAGGGATGTGAGAGGTGGTTAGATGAAACATTGGTGGAATTCATCCACAGCAAGTGGTATTGAGGTTGGCGTAACAGAATAAAAGAGGTGGATGCAATGGGACTTTTCAGCACTGCCACAGAAATTGCCCAAACACTCTCTCCTGAAGACAGTGTCATCAGGGCAACATATGGCAAAAGTAAAAAAAGGGAATAATGGAATAAAGAGGCACGAATGTTGTAAAGAGTTTAGAGGATAGTCCCAGAGCCAGGAAATCTTAACACACATGGACCCTCACTTAAAAAATTCCCCCCGCCCCCCTTCCCTCAGCTTTGCAAGAACAGAGCATCTTACAGTAAAATAGACAAATCCCAAGCAAAAATGATACCAGCTCTGAAATTGCTAGCATGGAGTAACAGCAAAAGGCCATATGCATCACTAAAGCATTGCACTAGTGTGAATTTCACCTCCTGAACACACAAAAGGATCATGCATTTTTATGGCCTCGTTCAGAACTGCTGAACCTTATTGAAAATGTTACCACCAATGTCCTTAATTTTTATATATTGGGCAAAATTATGCCCTGAGATGCTCACACACTATTCCCATCAAACCCAACAAACTCAGCTCATTAGTGGGATAAAATGTACATTGCGTGTAAATCAGAAGATTATTTTCCATGTCAGAGTCATCTAGGTGGCACCAATTTTAGATTCAAAGGGCTCTAATCATACTTTGCTACTCAGGGGCCTAGAAACAGGGTGTCTCTAGAAAATTAAGGAGTAAGTTAGAAAGAGTTTATTCCAGGGACATACCCAGAAGAAAGTTCCATTAAGGGATTTCACTGGTGATGAACATATTTATTTATTTGAATGTAAAAAATATTGTTCTGTACCATCAGTGAGACATCACAACACAATCAAAGGACTGCCTATAAAGGACAGCTCTCTCACCCCATCCCATCCTCAACAGCCTTAGAGAAAGGAAAAACAAAAACACAGGGTTTGCTGCATCCCTGGAAGATTAAAAAATCAGAGGGTTAATAGACCAAGGCAGGGAGTGAGTTGCATGTTCAAAGACCCTCCATCCCTGAGAATGCCCTGCAGCAACTTCCTCTCCTTTATATCAGGGATGTTCCAGCCCTGGCAACTCTTCTGATCTGAGCTGTGAACATCTGGCAAACGGAAAGAGTGAAAGGGCCCTTTCCTGGTCCCATTAGAATCTAGTGCAAAACTTCCATAGATTTTAGTGGGAGCAGGAGCAGGCAACGGGCTAATGATGAGGATTTGAGATGGCATGAGTTTTCCCAAGCACTTCAGTGTGTGCCCTGGGCTGCGTCTACACTTGTAAATTAAGTCGACTTAAGCTTGCTTAAGTCGACTTAATTTACTCTGCGTCTACACTACAGTTTCCTTAACTCGACTTAAGCAACTTGCTTAAGTTGACTTAAGAAAAATAAAGTCGACTTAATGAAAATTAAGTCGACTTTATTAAACCTCATTTTAATTTGACTTTAGCTTACGTCAACTTTTTCAAGTCGACTTAAGCCAGTGCAGACCTGGAGTAGCCCTAAGTCGACTTAGGGCTACTCCAGGACTCCACCACTGCCCTCCGTGCCGAGGGGGGGTGGGGCACAGAGGGAGCCTGGCATGCCCCCCCACAGGGCAGTGCAGAGCCCTGCCCACCCTGCCCCTATGCCCTGCCAGGGTCCCTGTCCCCCTTTGCCTCATTGTACCCATGTACAATGGGGCAAAGGCTGAGCCCCCTGGCACTGGGCAAGGGGTGCCCCCGTGAACCTGTCCTAGGTCCCCCTAGCCCAGTGTGGATGCTCTAGGTCGACTTTGTAAGTTCCTCCCAAAGTCGACTTTAAATTTAGGTGTGGACATGCTAAGTCAACTTAACTAAGTCGACTTAGCTAAAGTCGACCTAAATTTACACGTGTAGACATAGCCTCGGAGCCCAAATCTGCTGACCCAAGCTAAATTCAGCCTTGCTGTGGTCTTTTATCCTTCTGTCAATACATTCTTACAGGCCAGATCTATCTGTGCAATCCTTTATGAGGTTCCTTTGTACCTGTTGAATTGCAAGGGTTGCTTTTCTTTCTTTTTATCATTGTTTCCCGTAACTTCAGTTACCTGCCTATGACTAGTGCTGTCTTTCAAGGCCATTAGCCGCTTTCCCTTGGTTTCTGCATCCTCCCTAGCCTGTCCTTTCGTATTCTGGAGGGCCTCCCTCTCTGCCAGTGACTTACACCCCTTTTATTTCACACATTCTGCCCTTGAATACCAGCTTGAATTTACACCCTTGGAAATCATTAAATTACGTGGCCTTAATTTACATCCCACAGGTCAGTGTTAGAGAGCACTGTCTTGTTAGTGATTGTGTGAACATCAGAGACTGACTGGTACATATTTCAGTTTTTATGTCTGCAAGGCATCGAGATACTATCAGGATGGAGGCCATTTACATACCTAGACAGGCAGGGCAATTACCTAAATGCTTTCTCTTTCTCAGTGAAAGGCTGTGTGTGTTTAAAATTTGTATTTCCTTTCTGAGGAATGCAGAAAACAGCCCTCCCCCACATACACACTTTTCTTTGTACTTCCCCTTTTATAGAGCTCTATTATGGTGTTGCTGGCAGAGAATGGCGGCTGTGTTTTCGATGTGTCGGTGGATCTATTTCAGTGATGGGTAAAATTATTAGAGCTGATTGGGAAATGGATTTTTTCCCACAGAAAATCCAGAGTTTTCATCAAAAATGAAAACCTAACTTTTTCAGTTTTCAGCAGAAAACTTTTTGATGAAACCTCTACATGTTCTGTGAAGAGCACACTTTTCACAAAAAACTCTTAGTCCAAAATCAATTTTCCTTCAAAAAGCAGTTCCCAGAAAAAAAAAAAATTCTATCAGCCATTTATACTGTGTCAATTCCTACATACAGTCACCCAGATGTAACTCCTGTTGACTTCAGTGGGAACTGCCCCTAAGTAATTGAAAGCAGAATTTGGTCCACTGCCTGTCTGACTTTTTGAATGCTCAAATATTAAGCTTATCCATTTCTACAACTATTTTGAATATGAAATGTTTTCCAAATCTCAGTTTAAGGGTTAGAATGATTTACCCAACAATATATACCATTTCTTTCTCAGCTGTTGTATTAACTGCTGTTAATATATGACCTAGGACAATATTTATATTAACAGACCAAGGAATAAATTGGTTGCGTTATGTAAAATGAAGTAATATCTCAGTTACACCCATTTACATTATTGTATAGTGATCTATTTTTTCTGTTATTTTAAATCATTAATGTTAACCTCTTTTCACATGTACAACAGAAACAATCCAAACTTCATTTTTCATTCAGTGTTTCGGCCCCAAAGAATGAAAGGACTATACACACATAACAATTTACTTTTATGATAACAAGGGCAATATGTCTCACAAAGTCGACCATAAATAATTTTTTTCTGTGTAAGTCACAAATATCTTTCTTCAACATCAAGCACGTGTAGTCTCTCTTATTTTATTTTTTTCCTCCCTTTTTGGCCAGTGGAAGTAAAGTGCCCCTCTCTATTTAAGTCTGAGCATTTCTATGTTTACTTGATAGTTTGATTTGAATCAATCCCTCACTTCCCAAGCTTCACTTAAAAAGTTAATTTGAAACTCAGCTGAAACTGCCAAATTTTGGCTGGTTTGAGGTTAAGCGAAAACATTCCAAACCACTGAATTTTACATGGCCTCTACACAAAACCATAAATTGACCAAGGCTTATTTGAAACTCTTCCCCAACTTGCTTGAAACTTGTCCCCTTAACCACCTAAAGATTCGTCATAAAACTGAAAAAAACCTCACCCAACTTTTCAGGTTTGTAAGGAAACAAAACATTTCCAAGTCTCATTACAAATCTTGCACAACTCTGTCTGAATTCCCCCGTGCCACCCCTAACAGTCTTGAACGTATAAACATACCCAGACACGATCTTTCCTTTTGAGTCTCTAGTGCTAAAGAATCAATAAAAGGGCAAACTTTACATTTTAATATTTTTTCTTCTGACCAATGCTTTGGCCAGGCTATCCTCCTCCACCTAGCCTTAAGTCGACTTAAGGATGGTGTGGACGGGGAATAACCTTAAATTGACTTTATTAAATCCACGTAAGGGTGGTTAGATTGACTTAACAAAGTGGAATAAGTCGACTTAGTCCACTCTGTCAAGTCGACTTAATAAGGTCAGTTTTAAGTCAACTTAAGTCGACTTAACAAAGTCGATCTAACTTTTTCTAGTGTAGACATAGCCTAGAAAAATAGGATGAAGGTTACTATTTGTAGTGGCAAATCAATCTAAATTAAGGGGAGAGAAATGATGTTGAAGCATGAGAGGAACAGTAAGGGAACATGCTTTTGCAACAAGAGATTCCTTCACTGCTTAGCACAAAACCATAACAGATTAACAGTCTTAAAATCAATACCCAATGAATTAGCAGTCAGCAGAGATCAGCTATATGACAAGGGAAATACGATTCGTTTCTTAGAATGACTAAAAACGTACGCAACTATTGTGAAGGGTATTCGAAGACTGAGCAAGAGTTTGAAGAAATTTCTTTAATTTAATCTGGAAGTGTGTTTATGATAGGAAAATAAAAGCGTTGAATTCTACTGAGGATTTCCTGCAATCTTCCTAAATTCTTCAGCTGTTCTTTAACTGCAGACTACCCCGCCAGATGAGTTAGTCATCTCACACCTAAATGTACAAAAATGAAGTTTCCAGTTCAGAGCAGAGTAATTAGATAACTCGAGCACAGATGATTTAGTGATAATAAAGGGGAACATATCCATAAATAATCAGATCCTTTTGACTTATTTAAAAAAAAAACAGTTAGACGTTGTTTTTCACATACACCCAGGCCCCATATTTTATATCTTTAAAAACACCGTTTGTTCATCAGAGACACAATTTCCTTTTCCTGGCGTGTTACAGATGCAAACAAAGGTGGATTAGCTTAATATGGAACGTGACAGTCCCTAGCATTTGTCTGAATATTAATGCTGAATCAGATGGAGAAATCATTATGGCTGATGCTTTTTCTTATTAACTTTAAAATGTTGGAAGCCTGAGTTTAAGTTTTAGTGACACCAGCTAACGTTTTTTGTCATTTTTTTTAAATCCTTATTTTTGCACACTGTGCACAATGAAATCTCCCCTGTCTCTTTATCTGTCAGGCTGTCTGCCTACCCCGGCTTCTGGAATGCTAGGTGAAATGCTGGCCCCATTCAAGTCAATGGCCACACTCACAATGACCACAATGGGGCTAGAAATTCCTCTGTTAAGCAGATCTCCATGCAGTATCTACCAGTTTAGCTCTTATTTAGTCATTTAGGGCAAAATTGGCCAAAGGACTCAGGATCATCTTTTCAGGTGCTCAGCACTAACACTTGAGGCCAGATTGCCAGAAGTGTTAGATACCCATTGACTCTCATTGTGATGCTCTTGGCCAGATTTTCAAAAGAGGCCATAGGCTGTTGCCATTTATTTCATTGCCTAAAATGGGAGCTGAGCTCTAGTGGAAATCCACCCTGGAGTGAGGGTGATGAGTTCTTTTTGTTCATTCTGACCTTATAGGGTACTGCAGCCTCTGGCTGAGGGCCCAGATAGCACCAGCACAAGTTCCCCGACAACTTCATAAATCTGGAGGACAGGTTCTTGTTCTGTCATAACATTGAATGAAATGCATCCCTCTGAATATTCTGAAATCTGTATCGTCTTTCCTTCATACTAAAGTTTGTACAGTGAGAACTTCCTGACTATGTAGCTGCAGTGTACTGTGGTCTTCTGTATTACCCTCCACAGAGGGGAGACAACCTTGAGCTAAAATGAGAAGAAAGGCCTCGAGGTGAGATGGAAAGAGAGGGAGTAACTCCAGAGAGTAGTGTTCCTGGCGGCCCAGTGCAAGGGAAGAACTGACTCCCTCTTTAGAGACTTGGAAGGAAACTGTACTTGAAGGGGTAGGGAAGTATGAGCTCCAGAAGACAAGGTGAAGCAAGTCCGCAGAGGATGTTTAAAGCCAGAAGGGAAATTCTGAGTGGCAATCTAAGATGAATAGCTCAATAGGAAGCCTCAATAGGAAGCCAGCTAGGTGATGAGACTCAAATATCCAAAGTTTCTCTTTCATACACATTTCTTCAGACAGGTCTTCAAGCATTAGTCATCCTCCATACACACCCCACCCCATTCTCAGAGGTAGGGGTTAAAAAAGTTCACAGCTCTCTGAAACTGGACTGTCATTCAGTGCATTATGAGTTTGAATAGAATGAATTCCATCTAGTTTAGGGCCCAATACTGAAATGCACTGAACACCTACAATTCCCAGTGACTTTAGCGTGAGCTGTAGGTGCCCTGCACCTTGCAGAATCACACCCATAGGACCTTTTCCTGGCCCCATTGAGTTCCACTCTGAGATGGTAAATTCTTTGAGGCAGGGACCATGAATTGCTCAATGTCAGCATAACATCGTTAGCCATGCTGTGGGGGTAACATTTTGGGAAGTGATTTAGAAGCTTAAATCCCCAGAAGGTAACATTTCAAAAGTGCTAGATCTACAAAAGGTATGCACCTAAATCCAACTGACTTCAAAGGCCTTAGGCCCTTCTGACTATTTTCCCCTTGGCGCTTCAACATCACTATATTCCCATTTCCTAGGGCAAGAGGTAGGCTGGCTACACACAGGAATGCCTATACCCTACTTTTTTTATACAACAAAGAGAACTCTGATATGTACCTGCCCCTCCCCATCCTTATGGTCCATTTAATTTATTTTTGTAGTAAATGTGTATTTTTGCTTGAATAATTACTTACCAGGTTCAGAAGATTCTTGGGGTTTTTTGTGTGGTTCTTTCTAACTTCAAGTGACTGCCACCAACTTTAATGCTATTATCCTCCTAATCACATGTGCTTCTAAAACTTTCAAATGTTTTGGGTCCTCCACCTTGCCCTTTTATTTGAGCAACACAGTGGGGATAGGAGTTACCCCGCCTGGACTTCTATATTCAAAAGACCAGTAAATAATTAATTACAGGGAGCTTGCTTTTGAACCCCTCTCCCCCTTTTTAAGGTTCTTTATCCAAATGATTTAAAATGTCTCCCTCACTAGAAAACCATATTTCAGAGCTTTTATTTATTAGACTTCCCCAAAAGTGTGGTTTTAATGCATGTTCTGACTTTTTGCCAAAGCTGTCCGTTCCAACCCTGAGACTGCAGAAGCCATTTGTATAGAGAATTCTATTTATTAGATTTTTACATATTGATACATTGCAATTCACCAAAATAAATCATACCCAGAATTAGCACATAAATCTCCCAGTCGTTAATGAAATATCCATTTGCTTTTCTGTATTCTAACCCTGATGAACCTTCACCCAAAGTCACGTGGTGAAGGAATAATTTTCAAGAATAGAAAAGCCCTTCCCGGCATTAGGATTTTTCTTTAGCCCTCTGAAACTTCCATGTTGGCAATAACTTGTTTGGGCTTTGGTTTGGTTTGGTTTTTCAATCCAAGCTTAATATATTATAAAGTAGAGTAAACAGCCGTGAACACTGCAAAATTTGTAAAGATCTTAAAACCAAGTGGCAAAACAAAGTCAAATCACTTCATAGATGATCAAATATCTGATATCAAATATGTGAATATTTCCTGGTTGTGAGCATTCCATGCACCTGTTCCTGAGAGGGCAATGTATCCTTCTGTTTATATGAAAGGCCATAGTTCTTCAAGTGGATGGCTAGTCCAAAGGACCTAATTTACATGGGAAATTCAGGGACTCCATGCTAAAACTGGTCTGTGTGCAAATCATATCCACCCACCCTACAGCACTTCATCCAAGGAGATTCCTGTTCCTTAAAGAGAATTAATTTACATATAGGATGATCTGACCCTAATTATTTTGGGCAAATACAATACTATGGACCACATGGTATAATTAGCTGTATTAAAGTCAACGAAGCTATGCTGATCTACACCCGTGGAGGATTGGGCTCGTTTAATTCATTCTTCTTGCTGCTCATTTTGAGCAATGAGGAGGTGGCATCCCTTATAAAAAACACACTGCAGTACTCTATAGTGACAGTCCAAACCACTGCAGCTTTCAAAAGAGATTCTGCGGTACTTGGGCCATCTCTCCAGAATGCTGTAGTGTCTCTGATGAAACTATCTGACATTCAAGTAGAACTATTGAAAGCTAAGGGTTTGGAAAGCAGGAGCTCTGTAAGAACTCATTAAAATAAAAGGTAGAACAGATTCTAGCAAGTGTTCAATCACTCAGCAAGGTGCCACTTAGAGGCTGTAGACCTTAAATATACCAGCAAGACGTGTGCAGAAGGAACCCTGGCTGCTAACTCACATCCCAATGGATCATGTCTTTTTATGCCTTTCATCTCTTTCTGAGTTCTGCAGATTGGTTACAACAAAAACTTGGTCAAATATCATTGTAACTCCCAGGACCCAATCCTGGCACTGGTGAAGAAGAGTAAGTTTAATACACACAGTGTGTGGACAAGTGATGAGTTGTGGAATATGTTGAACACAGACACGCATTTGGAAACTCTGTATGATAATATGGTGCTTCTAACTTCACTGGCTGGCCAAGGCATGCAAGCACATCTCATTTTTAGAAATGCACACACAATTGTGCGTGTATAGTTTGAACATACTTTGCAAGGGCCATTGTACTTAAGGCAGCAGAAATATCTGTCTCTCCATCCAAAATATTTAACACAGCAGTAATAAAGTACACATTTCTAGTCACTGGGGCAAAAAATAACCTTTTATCATATTGTACAGGGTGCCCCATTTACAACCAAAGTGGTTTTAAAGATGTGCCTCAAATCAAACCAATCTGATGCATTTGCTCCGGGATGCATGCAAACACAAATGCTGTTGGTGAATTACTGAGGTCCTGATGCTGGAAGAGAAAAATATCAAATGAAATACCTAGCTGATTGTTGTGTTCAAAGCACTCTGCAAACAGTATGTCACCAAGCCCCCTCTGATGTTGGTAAGATTAAAATGGGGAACCTGAGACAGCAAATTTCACCATCAGATTCGCAGCCCGACGCTCATATTTCCAAAACTGTGCTTAGGACAATATTTTGGGTGACATAACCAATTTTTTTGCTTAAGATAAGATAAGCATCTTAAGTTGCTGGGGTGCTGTCTCAGGATAATTGTGATTTTATGCTGCAATGTTGTATCCATGCAAATATCACAAGGGATAATATATTGCAACCCACAGCAATAAGCAAAAGGCACAGGGTTACACATACACCCACAACTACCTCCCCAGAAAATGATGTGCATAGTTGTTAACCAAAAGGAGCAAGATTTTGGGCTTGGCACTTTGATAAAGAATCGCTCTTTCCTTGCTAATTCTAAGGTGAATGCCGGACTTGCTGTCTTACTTGCACGTCCCTGCCCTTCCAGTGTCTAGCCTCTCGTATCACACTGCCACATTCCGCACACTTCTCATCGCTACTCAATTTCCTTTTACATCATTTTGTTGTCTGGCCAGCTCACAAACCCACTCAGACCCTTACAGAACTGTAATCATCTCTCTCCCATAAAAAGCAAGCTCAGATTCTCTTTTGGACACAATGCCGAAGATGTATATTTTTATGATACAATTGATAGTAGGCTATAAAGCATTGGAGTTCCTTAGCTATGGTTCTTATTCATCTCTCTCTTCCTTTGCCTCAGTTAAGCCACGGATCTTTGTATACTGGCTCCTTATCCCTGTAGATCTCAGGGACCCATCTTCCTTTTCTGCTTCATTGTTCCTTGGGCAATAGCAGAAAGATACATGTGATTGCTTTTCTTTGTAACACACCAGTCTCAAGGTTTTAACACAATCCTTAACCCTTTCATGCCTGACAAGGAGACATTTAAGTTGTCAAAGACAGAGGTATATTTCAACCTCCTTTGAAAATTTATTTATAAATATATTTCATGTAGGAAAATTTACCCATGTATGTATTATCCTTTCTTGCTGATGATTTTAAAGTAGTTTTATTAACAAATGGGATACAGACCAAAGTCCAAACTGAGCATGCAGCAAAGAAAAATAAACACCACTAATAAGGCAAGTAATCAATTCTTCAGCAATTCTTTCAGATTTAACAAAAATATTAGTGAGACACTATTTTTAAATATATGGTTTTAACCTGAGAGTGTTCCTTCAGAAAACATTTCAAATTTGCCTAACAGAGCAAGGATACTGGATGGTAAACAGAAAAATCCTGTATTTTCTTTTTAACTTGAAGTGTACGTGAATGACATAAAATATTTCCATATACTTTAAAGAATAATTGAAGCATATGTACCAAAAATGTAATACTTTTTTTTTAATGGCACAGACAAAATTATCCGTTATATGGGAATAACACATAAAAGCCTTTCTCTACATCAAGTGATAGATCAAAGACAGGGACAATGGCTTGTCCACATGCACAAACCACACCTCCCAAATTCTGAGAACAAGGACATGCAGTCTGCATTTTAACTACATCTTCATGACATGAAACAGTATTCATGTGTCTCCTACTGCGGGAAAGTCAGGTAGTTCTAGCTACAAAGATTTCTTTTACGTTCCTCCCTCCCCTTGCCTCCTTCCCCCTCTCCCCCACACTTATCTTAAGGATAACATTTCACTGACTAGTCTCAGGTGAATTTCATTTAAAAACTAAACTCTGCTCAGTTCCTCCCAAGATAGGGGATGATCTGCGAGTGAAAATTCTGGATTTTCAGTGGATTTCACGGTAAATTTATTAATCCAAAGGGCAACGGCCGTGGGTCCAGTTTGCTCGCTCATAGACAGCTGTTGCTACCACCAGTTGCTCTAGCTCTACTAAAAGTGTCCACTCTGTGCAGGATGATAGAATTACTGACTGCGGCCTTGATCCTGAAACTTTCTGTACGTTGGCAGTCAGCAGCACCCATGTGGAACCCAGATGGGGCTCTGAGCAAGTCTGTCCTTGGGCAAGAAGTTTCAGGGTCAAGGCCTGTGGGACAAATTCTGACCTGCACTAGTACAACCCCAAAGAAGTTAATGGGGATACAAAACCCTGAATGTGACCCAAAGGCAAACTGATCTTCAACGTCACTGGCATATAAAAACAAACACACTGCTCCGTACCTTTCATGGCTTTCTCTTTGCTTGAAGAGAGAATTTTGTGGTTAGAACACAGGCATGGCCGTCAGCCACCCTGCTCTGCTACTAACTAGTGGAGTTTGTTGAGAGTGTTTGGATGAAACTTTTTTAGCTGAGAAATGCAGACTCGGATCACCCATGATGTGTCACAAATGTGCCTCATACTTGCCCACTTGTTTTCAGCAAAAACAGCAATAGAAAAATCCCCCCCCCCCCCCCCCCAAAATCAAACTGTTTTTTAGTTCGACATGAAACATTTGAACTTTTTAATTTGAAGTAACTTTTCATTTGTAATTTTACTTCGATTTTGTTTTTAAAAAGTTAAACAGGGCAGGGGGGAACCTCAGAAAATTAAGGAATTTTTAGTTTGATCGGAAACATTTTCTTAAAAATACTTCAGTTGAGCCATGGCTGAAAAATTGTTATTCCCACAGAACTGCTTACTTGTTTTGGAGCCGCTGTGAGTTAAACTTGTCTGTTTCATAGAATCATAGAATCATAGGGTTGGAAGGGACCTCACGAGGTCATCTAGTCCAACCCCCTACTAAAAAGCAGGACCACTCCCACTAAATCACCCCAGCCAGGGTTTTGTCTAACCAGATCTTAAAAATATACAAAGATGGAGATTCTACCACCTCCCTAGGTAACCCATTGCAATGCTTCACCACCCTCCTAGTGAGAAAGTTTTTCCTAATATCCAACCTTGACCTCCCCAGCTGTAATTTGAAACCATTGCTCCTTGTTATGTCCTCTGTTACCATTGAGAACAGCCTAGCTCCCTCCTCTTTGGAGCACCCCTTCAAATAGTTGAAGGTTGCTATCAAATCTCCCCTCAGTCTTCTCTTCTGTAGACTAAATAAGCCTAGTTCCTTCAGTCTCTCCTCATAAGTCATGTGCCCCAGCCCCCTAATCATTTTTGTTGCCCTCCGCTGGACTCTATCTAATTTGTACACATCCTTTCTGTAGTGGGGAGCCCAAAACTGGACACAGTATTCCAGATGTGGCCTGACCAGTGTCGAATAGAGGGGAATTATCACATCCCTCGATCTGCTGGCAATACTCCTACTGATGCAGCCCAATATGCCATTGGCCTTTTTGGCAACAAGAGCACACTGTTGGCTCATATTCATCTTCTCGTCCACCATAACCCCCAGGTCCTTTTCTACAGCACTGCTACTTAGCCGATCGGTCCCCAGCCTGTAGCAGTGCATGGGATTTTTTCATCCTAAGTGCAGGACTTTGCACTTGTCTTTGTTGAACCTCATGAGGTTTCTTTTGGCCCAGTGTTCCAATTTGTCCAAGTCTCCCTGGATCCTGTCCCTGCCCTCCAGAGTACCTACCATTCCCCCCAACTCGGTGTCATCCGCGAACTTACTAAGCACGCAGTCTATTCCATCATCAAGATCATGAATGAAGGTGTTGAATAGAACCGGCCCCAGGACCGACCCCTGGGGCACTCCACTCGTTACCAGTTGCCAACCAGACATCGAGCCATTGATTCCTACCCGCTGAGCCCGTCGATCTAGCCAGTTTTCGATCCACCTTACAGTCCACTTACGGTTTCACTTTGGTGTTCTGTAAAATCAGTATTATAATATCTCTAACATAGTCTGTGAGGTAAATAAGACTTTAAAAATCAGTCTATAGAAAGTTATATTACTCAGATGAAAGACCCTACAACTTTCTGTGTGCAGAGACAACTGCACCCATATGGAGCCCATCTGACTTAGACACAAAGCCCTATTACTACTAAGTATTATAGATCACCCGGCCTAGGAGACAAACGTTGAATCCAGCTGCAACCATTCTTATGATATGAGGATGCTTCCTGGGAATTGTTGGTTCAGGCAGCTCTCTATTATTAATAGAACACCAGGGCAAAGGTTTTAGGAACCCATCTTAAGGTGTCTATGTTTGAAATTTGAGCCTCCATGTATTACTCTTCAGATAGAGAGCTTTGTATAATATATTTTGGGGTCTGGGTTCCCAACCGGTAGATGGGATCTTGTCCCACTTATTTCCCATTAGTGTCAGTTTCCAAGATATTGATGGGAAATGAGAGCTCCTTATATATTATGGCTATCAGAGAATAAAGGCCTGGTCTACACTGGTGGTGAAGTTCAGCAGCAGTCAAAGGGAGATCTGCAAGCTACGTAGAGTCCTCCCATTGACACACGATTAATATTTTTGCAGGGGGTGGATTAACGCCATTGACTTCTGGATTGATTGAGCAGGTCTCCACTATTGGCTCAATTGATCCCAAAGAATCAATCCAGCGGCAATGACAAGTGTCACCATGAGTGATGTCATACCCCTCCTTAAAGCAGCCTGTACTCTCTGAACCCTAGCATTTATGGTTGTGGTTGGTAAAATGTGAAGTGCCCCAGAAAATGCTGAATTAAGGCCCTGTAAGGAGAGGTTGTTTGGAACCTCAGGTCTAATCACTCGTGGCAGCTCTTCCACAATGGGAACTGCTTGTGCTGCTTAATAATGTGATGAAACTTATCCTCCAGCAAAAACCGAACCAAAGATTGACAGAAAAGTGGAGGGAGAAACTGAAACCTGATCAGTTTGGGGATCTTAAAAATGAGGGAAGACTAATAAAATCAACTGCTTCCTACCCCCACTAACTCCCGCTCTCAGTCCGCCTATATAAACTAAGGTGGAATGAGGCCTTCTATAAATGCTAATTGAGTCCATGAGCTTCTATTAGACCATAACTAAGATGTACACAGTTTTGTGGACCTGCCCACAGACACACCTTAACAGTCCTTAGGAGAGCTGTGCATAAAGATCCTGATCTATTGAAGTAAATGGGCCTTTTTTCACTTAGATTAGGGTCATAAATTGCCTTTGCATGAAGGTGCCCTTTGGTGGCACTAAGAGTTATACGCATCTCATCAAAAGTCATAATAATGGGTCAGTTGAAACTTGGACTGTTCCAATAGTAGGAGTCGCACTGAGTGAAATTTTATCATTTTTTTTTTAGCCACGATGAGCTGGATATTTAAATTCTCATTATGCATAATTGGGGCCAGAGTGCTCAGCCCTCATTGAGACAATGAAATAAAATGGCTGATTTTTGAGTCCTGAACTTCTTCGACAATCTGGTCATAAACGTCAAAGTGGTTGCTGCTGGATGCTGACCCCGCTCTTGGCGCTGATCATTTGAAAGTCTGGTCCTGAGCCCTTTTTGATAAACTGTCTCTGTTTAGATAATTGCTTTCATGACATTTTTTTAAAAATTCAAACTGGTGTCCTGTGAACAACTCTCTCTCTCCTTCGCACTAACGCACGCGTGCACACAGATACACCCAAAATGCTTCACTCCTCCACTGACATTAATGTAGTTCTACCTCTACAGAATTTGGCTCCCAATGCATTCCAAAAAGAGAACAGCTTAAAACGATTAGACAGTGTTTTAGGAAAGCTGGATATTCAGAATGTCTTTATCTTTAGGGGAAAAAGTCCATTGATAAATAAAGAAAAGAAAACCACAGATTTTTGCTCATGAGTATTCTAGAGGGAATAATATAACTGTTCTCAATCTCACATTTAATAGTGAGCCCTGAAAGCTGCTCATGCTGGGGATTATAATCCATAACACATGAGTGAAAAGCACATGGAACAAAAATGCGCTTATGGTTTTAAAAAAACCGAGGTCGTCTAACTTTTTAAGGGGAAGGTGGGGAGGCAGCTAAAAAGAACGGCTGGGTCTGCAAAGAGAAATGTTGAGTTGATTTAACTCATTAAGTTTAAGTGGAAAATAAGTGCTGAAAGTTTAGTTTAGGAAAAATTAAGGAAATACCTAAGAATGAATTTACAAAGTGAAATATTTTCTCTCAAAACCACAGGGTTAGCAGGTTGGTATTCAGCATCTGGTATCGATTATGTATTTTAGGTGACAGGTGGCTACAGGAAATGGAACCTCTGACAGGGCTTTTAAAATATTTTCTGTAGTTGGGTAGTTATTCTTGCTGATTCCCATTCTGCAACCTAGCTTAAAAAACAAGTGGTCTTAAGCCACATTCATTTTCTCCCATAGAAAGGCAGTCATAAAAATCCTCCAATAAGATTGTTAGGAAATGCCTGTTATCCAGTGATTTCTCTAGAGCTTCTCTATATTTACACTGGTATAATGGAGAGCTGAATAAGGTAAATCCTAGCATTTGAAGAGATGTTCTAAATACTGACTGAATAGTTGAGATCCTTTTGGGATAAAGGGCCAGATTCTGATCTCAGTTCCTCCTGGTGAAAAATTTCAAAAATCGCTGCCAATTATGGGTGCACCCATTTGTTTGGGTTTTGCAGGGAGGGGAAGGAAGGGAATGAAAGGGGTAGAACAGGACATTTTTAAACAATTGGGTATCTAATTTAGGCACCCAAAAATGAGCAGGCTCAAATTTACAAAAATCTGGGCCCATCTTTGTAGGCAGATTTACAGGGTATATTTCTGATGGCAAAATAGGCCTGAGCATACCACAAATGTACATCTGAATAATCCGTGACAGGACTCGGTCTTACAAGCCCCTTTTTCACATGAATGTACTTTTGCTCGTGTCAGTAGCTGCATTGAATTCAGAATTCAGAGGCCACATACCTTTGCAGGACTACAGACAAGTTTATAGAACTTCTTTCTGGCTTGGGTCCGGACCAAAAGTAAGTCCCACAGGAAGAAGGAAGATTATGAATAGAGAAACTCAGGAATTAAGACATGGGGAAGTAAACCCAGTGGCAAATGTTTGTAACTTTTGCATGATAAGCATTCATGAACCAAGTCAATACACTGCAACCTTCATACTTTCTTTATGAATTTAATGATAAGAGGGGTTCCGAAAGAAATTGCAGCTCAGATTTGTGTAGCTATAAAGTAACTCTGGCAGAGCTGAGTTAAAAATCTAAATTAGCATTCCAGAAAATTTTAAGTTCCTCAAGGACTGACTCTAGCAGAAGCCCTGATACAGGCAAGTTATTACTAGAGAGGAAACATCTGAACTCACCCAAACCTTTCCATTATCTGATATTGTAAAACCAGCCCTGCCATACTGCCTGAAATGCTCTAACCTCAGTAGTAGTCCAGATCTATTTCCAATCAAAGGTTTGCAGAGGTTTTTCTTTTTTGGCTTCTGTGGATTTCTTTTAAATCTCCCTTCCTGAAGCTGTTCTACATTCTGATTTATGGCGTTGTGCTAAGCCTCACTTAGTCTTTTCTTTTCTTTACTTTTACTACTTTGTATTTCTTTCTTCAAAGAAATAGATTTTATTGGACAAGGTTCTCACGTAGCTGCTTAATGTTTGTCTTATGGATTTTGTATTAGGCCACTTTAACACTTTGGTAGACCTGAGTAACTCCGCAAACACTGAGAGTAAAATGCCCTGAGCCTCATGCGGCATTCTTTGAACCAAGCACACTGAACTTTGCCTAGTTACCAGTCTCACACATGACCAATGCATTTGCAATTCACAAACATAAGAGCATCCAATCTTGGTCCCCATACCAATGGAATTTTAGCCATTGACAGCACCAATAGCAAGATCAGATCCATAATGTATATTTAAGAGGTTATCTTACAAGTACAGTAATGTGACACTAATGATGAATCGGTGTTTTTAACCAGCACTTTTAAAAAAAAATTGCATCTGAATCAATATGATGTTTCCAGGAGTTTCCATCTGAAATGAGGGGGGAAAAGAGGGGAAATAGTTATATATAAAGCCTATAGGACACTTTCCCATTATAATTTGTTTTGTAAATATCAGTGCTTTTTAAAGTGCTGTTTTTTTCTTATTGTAACCTTCCCCCTTTATTGTAGCATGAGTAATCTAATTTTTCTGCATAGCATGTTGCCGTTTGATAGACAGGTCTCTGAGGGATGCCTCATGTGTCAGCGTCAGTGAAAATGACTTCTGAGGCTGGCTCACACCCCCGCGCGAGTGTGGAATCCAAATCACCCCAGAGTTACAGATCCATTTTGCCCCACGCCTGCCTGCTAGATAATGTATTCAATTGCCTCTGGCAAGAAAAAAAAAAAGCAAGCACCTCCACTGCATACTGATATCCAGAAGGAGCCATAATTGGGACCGGATCACATGTTAGAGAATGGCAATTCTTTTTTGCCAGACATATTGATACGATACCTATATATGGTGTATGTGGATAGAGAGAGAGAGAGACCATGCGCAAAGAATATACACATATTTTTGAGATCTAAAAACTCAGACAAGTACTTTAGAAAACCCTCACCTAATATGATAGATTCCCCTGATCTTTCTTTTTCCAGGAGTCTATGATAGTCACAGCAGCGTGCGATTTTAATCCATTGCTATTTTGGCTTAACAGTAATATTTAATGGCATGTGCAGGTACATTCGCCTTTTATCAACGAGAAAGATTTCAAATGCAGAGTTCTAGCAAGAAAGCATGTGGGGATCACATGTGGGGATTTTTCCTTTTTGCTGTCAGAGCCAGACAGGGAAAGGCAGACTGTAGCTTAAAGTCTGTACAGAAAAGTCTAAAACTGGTTTTTTTAGTCAAATTCCAAAGGGGTAGCCGTGTCAGTCTATAGTAGAAAGACAACAGAGTCCTATGGCACTTTTAAAGACTAACAGATTTATTTATCGCATGAGCTTTCGTGGGAGAAAATAAATCTGTTAGTCTTTAAAAGTGCCATAGGACTCTGTTGTGGTTTTTTTAAGGAGTCTTGGGCCTGGTCTACACTTATCAACACCGCTCTGGCATGCAGGGGGTGGGAAAAATTCACACTCATGAGCACCATAGGAATGGGGACATAAGCCACAGTGCAGACACAGCCAGCCAGAGGCAGATTAGGGGCCTTGGGGTCCCTGGGCTCCCCCACCAGTGACAGCCCCTCCCCCCCCCCCCCGCCTGGGGCCTCCTCCAGCCTAGGGCTCTGTCTCCCGCGGATGGGCTGGTGTTGGGGAGGCCCAGGGGTCAGAGGCCAGACCTAGCCCAGCTGGTTGGCCCCCAGGGGCAGCGGGGCCAACTGGCACACATGGTGCAACTTAGTTCCAGTGTGGTCCAAAGGCCATATCAGAAGCCATACTGCATGCCAGTCAGCCCTGCCCCTTGAGCGGAGTGACCAGACACACCGATCTGCCCTGGGGTAGGGAAGGAGCATGCAGCCTGGCCACTGGACCAGCCCGGCCTTGCCCCCAGGGGTGGGCCAGCTGGCTCAGGGGTGGAGCAGGACAGCAGAGCCCGGCCTCTGGCCCAGGGGAGCCCCACTCTGCCCTCCAGTGCTCGCAGGATAGAGGACCCCAACATTGTGTGGGCCTCTGGGCATTGGCCCCATAGGCCTGTGCGATAATCCGTTCCTGTACCCAGCTTCCATGCCTCATTCCCTTAGGATCCTTCAAAGATCTCAGCCTAAACAGATGTAAAACCCATTGGCTATGTCTACACTTGTAATTTTAAGTCGACTTAGTGAGTCTACACTTAAAATTAAAGTTGACTTTGGGGGGAACTGGATGCCTAGGTCAACTTCTAGGGGCTAGGGGGACCTAGGGTAGGGTACAAGTGTAGATGCAGCCTTGACATCAGTGGGAAGTTTTCCAGTGTCCACAATGGGCTTCAGAGCAGGCCCTTAGGAGCAGTCTCTCTTCTCATGGCAGTAGAGGCGATTGAGGTTTTAACAAGAAGAAGATGGAGTTCTGGTGCTAGCTGTGCCTGTGTGAACATGGACAATCTTGCTGGGCCTCAGTTTTTCTATCCGGAAAAGAGGATTGACACTTCCGGTGAAGGGCATTGTAAAGAGGAAATAATTTGAGCTCCTTGGGTGGACTACGTGATCTAAATACAATATAATATTTATTATAAGAACAGTTACATAGGAAACAGGCCTGCAGCCATGAAATTAGTGTTTTGATACTGATTCCAATGAGGGAAGAACTAAGGATCTTTAATCCAGGGAATGTCTGAAGGGTTTCTTAAACTCCAAGGAAGAAAAGCTACCTGGCTAACTGCCTAGACATGCAGTTACTTTTACCAACCCCTCCTCCTCCATGAATATTTAGCTGCAAATGTGAACACGAGCCATTTTTACATCTCCTATTTTACCTTGACTTGATATGCTTCAAATTAGCATGTAAAGAAGCTGTGTTATTTATTGGAATCTAGAATTGACAAACACTCTGTCCTCTTCATTTAGCAAAATTAATTTCTGCAGGAGATATTCATTTGTCCCCTACCATCAGGGTTGTCTTATGTTAAAAAACCACCAGCCGTGCTGACTCTTTACTAAATGTTCTGTTGCTGGCACATTACAGGGCAAATCAAAAACAATTCTAGGATAAGATCAACTGTGCATGACAGGAAGCAAAGCTGGACAAGCAGACCTTATTGCTTTTAATCTCCCCTCTATTTCCTGGCAAATCTCAAATAATTATGTGGGCGGGTATCAAATCTTAAGTACATAAGAGTCAGTTAAGATCCTGCAGGACAGAAGGGCTGCTCAAATCCAGTCCAGCCCCTGAACTTGCAGTCTGCTGTTTACTTAAACTGGTGTTTTCTTTGCAATGCCATCCATGTGAAAACACTTGACAATGGTAGCCTACATTGGTTTACTTAAGCATCATGTTTCAACATTTTTATCTCCTCTAATTAAGGTCATTGATCACATACCTCCACATCTTCCCCCTCCCTGCCCAAAAACATTGCAGATGTTTATCCAGCTCCAGTTACCTTGTCTGAAACATCCAGAACCAAATCATCCTTGGGTACTTCCATTCATTCCACTCAAATTATACAAGGTTGGATTTGGTCCAGAGAAAAGTTTTGCCTCATCATGTCTGTGGCACAATGCATCAGTATGTTGCGCAGTCTGCGCCCACCAAGGGATTCAGCTGGTTCTATTCTTTTTGTTCAGCTATTCAGGTACCATAGTGATGGGTATTGTGTAAGACCCTGAATAGGATAAAAGGAAGAGGAGAAAGACTAGAGAAATTGTGATGTTCATTTCATTGTTGAAATATAGGTATAGAAGTTAAAAGAGTCCTGTTGACTTCCATGGTCTTTGAATCAGGCCTTGTGCATTTATTACGGTGAACACACATGAATTACCCCACCAGAGACGGTGCGACTGCTCACATGTATGACTGTGTGTGGGATCGGACCCCTACCTCTCCTTGACTATGTCTACACTTGGCAAAATAAGTCAACTTTGCTAAGTCAACTTAACAAAGTCGACTTTAAGTTGACTTTGTTAAGTCGCCTTAGCATGTCTACACTATAAAATTAAGTCAACTTCAAGGGGACCTTGCCAAATCAACTTAGATCATCCACTCTGGATGCCTAAGTCGACTTCTTGGGGCTAGGTGGACCTGGGACAGGTCCATGGTGGCAGGGGGGGAACCCCTTCCAAAGTGCCAGGGGGCTCAGCAGTTGCCCCATTGTACCAGGGTTCAATGGGGGCTGAGCAGGACAGGGACAGGGGCTGAGCATAGGAGCGGGGTGGGCAGGGCTGTGTCCTGCCCTGTGGGTGGGCACGCCAGGCTCTGGCTGTGCCAGCCACCCTGGCAGGGAGGGCAGTGGGGGAGCCCTGGGGCCCTTTAAGTCAACTTAAAGTCGACTTAGGGCTAATCTGCGTCCACACTGGCTAAGTCGACTTAATAAAATTGACTTAGCCAGTAAAGTTGACTTTAAACCAGGTTTAATAAAGTCGACTTTAAATTTCCTTAAGTCGACTTAAGCAGAAGCTTAAGTTGACTTAAGGAAAGTGTAGTGCAGATGCAGAGTAAATTAAGTCGATTTAAGCAGGCTTAAGTCGACTTAATTTGTAAGTGTAGATGCACCCCATATGTCAATCTAGGGCCCATTGACAGAACTGCTCAGGCTGCATAAAGTTATGGTGGTAAAACATCATGTAGATTTCTTGTGCCACATACATGGATGTTGATGTTATTATTAAACACGTAGAAGAAATTAAATGAAGACTAATTGGCAATGAAAATTAAAGGTTTATAAAACAATACTCCAAAGCCAGAGAAGCCAGAGCTGGACAAAGCATTTTGCAAACACTGATATTTGTTCACACTCTGGGCTCTCTTGTTTTCACACAGGTGATTCCATTCTCATTTTTCACACGTTGGAAAATGCCATTTTCAGAAATGAGCAAATGTCTTTTTTTTTTTTTTTTTAAGATGATCAGAACAAAACTAACCAAGTTGTGGCTTATAGGAGATTGTCTCAACTCTTTGGAAAGCAGTTCTGGGACCTGATCCTCCTCTTGCTCACAACAGTGCACATTAGGAGTAATTCCACGGCAGTCCATGGAGATACAGTTTACAGCTGTGAGATGAGGCTCAGGCTGTTTCCTCTGGAAAACAGTAACACCAAAACTCTCCCACCACCAATTTTCAAAAATCTTTTGCAACCAGCTGGAAATTTGTTTCTTTTTCTTTTGGGAGCAGGGATGACAAGGGAAGAGGAGGGTTGCTTTCTTGCCAACTGGGGAAACGAGCAGGTTCCTTCACCCCAGCTGCTTAGAAGCAATGTCAGCAGGGTTTCCCGGCACTCGAGAGGAATGTGTTGGGACAATTTCACAATCTAGTCAGATCGATGTGTCACGTACAAGTAGAAGGTTGTTATCCCAAAATGTTCTTTGGCCAGCAGCAGGCTGGCTAATGCAGTTGCTGATGTCGTGTTTTGTGAGCTGCCTCAGCATGACTGCAGTGCTCAGCCTCTCTCATGCAGAATGTCAGTGGCCATCTAACTTAAGGGCCAGATCCTCCAAAGCGCTTTCTGCCAGGCAGAGTGTTGAGTACCACAGCGGTCCCACTGATGTCAGTTCCCCATAGAAAGTGTTTGCAGTACTGAACCCTGATGTCTTTTATTTCTGCTTCCCACAGAAGCAGTTTCTATGAAAAGTCAACAGGACGTATGCACACTCTTAAAGTCAAAGCACTTGCTTAAGGGCTTTCCTAAATCAGGGCCAGTATTCCCTCTTTCATTACGACTTCCCTTCCTTCTTGATGCTGTCTGCTATGCCTTTAGACCCCTAATCAAGTCTCACTTCTTCAAGTTGCTTTTGGGTCCTGCCTATATGATCAACATCTCCCTTTGTTCTAGTTCTAGCTTAGGGCTCAATCCTGCAAAAGCAAAATTCTCAGTTACTCCTGACTGCAAATGTTTGCAGCATTAGGCCCTTCAACTGTAAATTTTCCAGGGCAGGGACTGAAATCAAGGCCACCCTAATACATCCCAAGGGTAAGACAGTGAAGTCCGTGGACTTACATCACAGATGAAATCGACCCACAAGCTTCTATTTGTTTTGGTTCTCAGCCTGTTTTATTTGTAAATGGCCATGCATGCCTATGACAACCACACAAATACAATTAAGCAACGGAGATCCATAGCACCAAATGTCCATGGCCACACTATATGGCTTTATTCCAGGTGTTTAAGAGTTCCACGGGGTTATTATTGAGCAATGACATCGTACAAGTAATTAATAATAATTAATAAGAATAAATTAACCAATCTGATTGCACCTGGTATGGATAGGTAGGGATTTATCCTTCTGGCTGCTACAAGTTGCTTTAACAAAAATTGAAGTAGTTGTGAATGAGACCCCAGTGGGTGTTAACACCTAAGCAAGGGACACATGCAGCCTTTAGGAAGATGGGTGGCTGTCTTGACATGTATCTAATTACTGTGGTGGGAGTCAGTCTATATTATTACTCTGGCTCCCTTCGTTTTCTGACTTCTGCTGGGCTTGCTTGAACACTAGATTCGTATCTCTCCCAGCTGCTCCAGGAAAGAAGATACTCAGAGAGCTTGCTCTGCAGACCAAAAGAATTTGAATGCCGATGGTCAGTACTACTTGTTCCTCTACTTGACCCCAATGCTTTTTCTGCAAGAGAGAGTCCCTCTGCACCTCATGGAATAAAGGCGAAATCTGTGAAATTTTCCTCTCATCCCATTGTTTTTTCTATGGCAGGAAATAATCTGCCATCAGGTTTTTGGTGTTTGATTTAAAAAAAATAAATAAATAAGCAGGTCGCTCAGTTTGAGGTGCATTTCCTGAGTGGTTAAACTACTGTCTTATAATCCTGAAGGTCATGGGTTTGAATCTTGTTGATTTCACACCGAAAAGCCACCTCCAGTTCTCTTATTTGCAATATGGGTACCGAATCTATTGGGTTAGAGCAGTCAGCTGTGATGTTGGCCACATCACTCTCGTCTTTATCAGTGACTATGAAACTGATGTGCCTAACTCATGACAGCCCAATGATCCACTGGCTTAGAGAAACATTGAGATGCCCCGAATGCTAATATAGTCTCGTGTCTACGTGCCCATTTGGATCACTGGATTGGGACTCAGGAGATCTGTTTCCCAGATCAGCGCCAGAATCCCATTGGGCAAACCATTTGTTCTTTCCATACCACAGCTCCCCATGTGTAAAATGGAGATAATGGTATTTCCCTGCTTCAAATGCCTGTCAGGAGGATACATGCAGTGATATATGTGAGGTACTCAGATATTACAGTTTCTGGGGCTCTAGAAGTAGATAGATAAATAGTCTGGAAGACGGTGAGTATCTTTCTCAGGTGCTAAGCGCTAGTCCTCATTTTAAAATCTCTGGCTCTTCAATTTGGAGACTTACTAATGAAGTTTTTAACAAACAAACAAACAAACAAACCAGCTTCCTGGTCGTGTTCGCAAGTCTAACAACTGAACCTGGTGTCACTGACTTAGTGAAAAATCAAAGGCAAATTTCCATTTGTGCCCATGGGCATCATTTGGTCTTTGAATAAAGCAAGCCGTGTATTCAATCCATTGAAAGACTACAGCCTGGTTCAGGTGTACAAACAAGTGCAGAGATGAGATACATGCACAGAACTCATTGTTATTCAATCAAGCCTTTAATTGTTTTAAGCAAAGAATTGCCCTGTTTTATGAACGTGTGCACAGCATTACTCCACAGCAGACATCTGTCATTCAGCAGGCGCCACCCAATAAAAGTACTTAAAATGTTCTGTTCCTCAATTAAAATATAAAACAGAGCTGTTTAGGGGCTTTTACAAGGTGATTTCTATTTACCTGACAGATTTCCATCCTGGAGGAGTTCAGTGCAGAATTTCATATTCCAATCAGGAGCGATTGCTCCACAAAACAAGAACACTTGATTTTTTAAAACTTCAGGAGCTAGAAAAATCTACAAGGAAAACATTCCCTAGAACAACTGTGATTCATTTTTTTAGCACTGGCGTGCTTGCTCTGAGCAGAGGCAGGGCAGGTCTATGCTGCCTGCCTTTCTCGGTAGCAGTCAAACAGATACACAAGTTACCTAAAATAACTTGTGTATTTGCGTTCAACTTCCCTACTCCCGGCACGTCCACTACGCTGAGTCGAACGGAGGGGGACTCCCTTCGATTCAGCACAACCCAGTTTCCAGAGTGGTGTTCAGGGATCAAACTTCCTGATTGGGTGAGTGAGTCTTCACAGATCAAGTTGATCAAGAAGTTCGAACTGATGGCAGGAACACACCGGTGCTTGGACTGGACTAAACCAACTCATTCCCAACTGGTGGAAGATGCTCATGTTTTTCTGCCCACCTTTACTTTGAATCCTGTGAGAAAAGCCTAAAATGCCAAGGAGTTTATTTTTGAGTGCTGTGCAATACACATGCAAGTGTTCCTCTGTTCCAGGGACTACAACACATCTGGCCCCACCAACCAGCCACCACATATTAAACCAAACTAAAAGAACACTGAGTCCAGCTGGGTCCAGAACATGGAAGAATTGTATCGGACGGGAGGGTTGGTTGCTTGCTTTGTGTTTCAAGTACTTATGAAAGTTAATGGGACCCACGACTTTACTGAGGAAGAAGACAATTTGGCACCAGATCCTGTTCACACTGCCGCCAATGGGAGCCATCCTCGTTGACTTTAATAGGAGGCGTAAAAAGGTCTTTATTTTATATGCCTGAGGCAGTGGGCATATTTCTACAATGGGTATAGTTAACTCCAGTTTCTCGTCTCTTCCTTGGATGTGTCCGGTTGTGTTCAGCAAGGAGAGGTGGACGATCTGGGCTGATTTCTGGCACAGCCTGGCACTGTGTCTGCCCTATAGGCATGTCGTTCTGCTCTCCCCACTTAATAATGGGCCTGATCCTCCTCTCCTTACACTGCTTTCAGGTTTCAGCTGGGTCACTCCTGACCTACACTGGTGTAAGCCAGAGAAGGATCTGGCACTATAGGGCTGCCACAGGAGCTGAAGCTAAGCAGCTCTTTGCCTCTCTCATCTTTAGCAGTGGGGGTGAGTCAGACTCTGGTGCAAGCTGGAATAGCTCACCCTCTGCTTCCCATAGCTCCTGTGGGGTCTATGTGCCAGCAAGGAGCTGCCAGAGCACATGACTGCCCTGGCCACATTCCTGGGGTATCCTGCATAGACAGCACAAAGCTGACTCAGCACCAGTCATATAGGCCCCCTGAGCTCAAGGTAAACAGAGGAGAGTTTAGACATATCCTACAATGATAAATGTGGCCCCATAAACATCACTCAAGATCATGGTATTTTATATTCCTGTCAGTGTTTTAGTCACCAGAGAAATTCAGCTGTAGACTCAAGTGGCTGAAAACTGCAGACACGAACCTGTCAGATGAAAGCCACGGACGGTGTCCTCTTGGTTCCTTGGAGCCACACTCCCTAGGTTATACTCTTCCATGAAAGAGTTAATTTCCTTTTAAAAATGAAAAGAAACAGGAGTTAAATAATTGGCCTCTGGATCTCTCTCTGTGATGGTAGCCTTATAGACAAATACTATAAAGCCCTGCCTTTAAATTACGTTATACCGAAAAAACTAGAAAATCTAAAATTAACCCTTAATTCAGTCTCTTTTTTTTTTCCCTCCAACATCAGCGTGAGTTAAAAATGAAGCATGATTCCTAACCATGAGTCTCCATGTCAGCCCATGTCAGCCTCTTCATGTTATTATATGTACCCTTTTGTATCCATATTGGTTACACAAGTGAGTTCTCAAGCACCCGGATGCTCAATTTAGCCACACAACAGAAAAAGGAGCCAGGTTAATGTAGAATTTCATGCACAACACGCAAAAAAAGACATGGAGAAAGGCTAGCATGTATATGTCAATGTAAAGTGCCAATAGTTATTTTTATGTGCCGTGGCAGCACTTTAAGCTGTTTAAAAAAAACCAGCATTATAATTTGCAGTATCTAGCATCAAACTAAGAATTCCTAGTTATTATTATCCAGGGCAGAATTGCCACCTTCAGGCCATTTTAGGACACACCTGATTATGCCAGAATAATCCAAAATCAAGTGCAATCTCACCCCACGTACACACACACATTCATTTTACCCTTTGCATTATGAATTCTCTGGGTAAGGACTGCCTGTTTCACAGGGGGTCGGTATTACAGACAGCTAGTTGCTGATCTCTGGATGCCCGCAGGCCAGCAATCTGTGCTACAAGTTACCCTCTTCTTTTTTTAAAAAAGAAAAAAAAAAAAAGGCAAGATAAGAGGATAAAACTGATACAAGCATCTGTAACAAGTTAATTAGACCCTTGTGAGCAACATAGCCGATACAAAATTAAAACAAACAAAACATCTCCTGGTACAACTGTACTTTAAGGACCGTCGTCACAAGGGGTCTGTCTGGATTTTTTGTTTTGGTTTCGTTGTGTTTTGAAGAGCCCAATTATGGCCAGCTCTGGAATATCACAAGCTGGTTTTCATCTATAAAGCAAGGATATTTTGCCTCTGAACCTGAGAAATTGTTAGAAGTTGGTAATTAGTAGGACTTGTTAATAGAGTTTGGCTGTGATTAAGCTGTGATTGAGTGTGAGTTTGATTCTTGTCAATGAGCATGCCTGTGAGGTTGAGAGATGTTTAATGAGACACCTGTTGTCACAAGTACCTGCTGGGCTTTATCGCAGCTGATTGGAATTTGTACTACAGGACAAGGATGACATGCATGTCTGAAATATATTGCACCATGTATAGAGATGGGCTGAGTTCCTGGGTGAATGGCAGCTTTAGTGGAATTCTGGATGCCTTCTCAGAAGTCTGGAGAATAGGCTAGATTCTCATTTACAGTGCCAGAGCAGTGTAAAGACAGCGTCACATAAATGAGAATAAGGCCCAGTGTCTCTAGTGTGATAGCTCTTTATTTTCTAGAGACTGGCATTCAAATGTGACTTCTGGTTCACAAGTGATATGAGTCTGAAGGTCTCAACTTAGTCACAGGAGGTATTTACACAGTTTCCAAACCAAATTCAGCCTTTGCTCAAAAGAAAAGGATGAGTGGAAGAGCAGGGAGAATCAAGTCAGGCTTAGCAGTTAATGACATCTGCAAATCCTGGTCTTATCCATGTGCAATCACTAAACTACTAATTGGCAATACCTTTCCCTTTTCACAGTCACACGGGGGTGGAGGATTTACTCAGCCCAGGCACCTTCTTTCCCTCGTGCATACTTCTTTCACTCAATGGGTAATTCTCAAGTGAAAGGTCCCAACAAACAATCCTTATATCTCCTGTCCCACTGCTAGTGAGCAGATCTCACCAAGCAGCTGAATATTCTGCATCAAATAAGAGTCCTGATTAATTTGAGACACTTGTCCATGTGATTGCTACTTTCACAGACAAAATCCAGACCCTCACCATCCTGCATATCTGAATTCTATGTATAAAATGTACCCCAAAAGCAAACTGCAGTTTAAAATGCCTACCTAACACTTTTTTTTTCTGGATTCTGTTTAAATTGCACATCCGGCTTGCATGCAAAAGAACAAACAAACGGGAAGTAAGGCAGCCTGGCCACAGCCATAATCTTTTCATGTCTGAGAAGCACTCCAACTGAAAACAGGGCCAGAAACATTTAGATGCTTGAGTCGTCCCTGAGGAGCGTTGTTGGGTAGTGATGAATCTGAGCAACCACTGGATGGCATTGTTCTACATGAATGTACCTGAGAGAACATTTATGTGAGAGTGAAAGAGAACTAGTTCTCCAAAGAGATTAATTTAGCTGAGAGGGTTAGGTCAGTGTGGCCTTAACTTTCCTTTAAATAATGTTCAGATTTCTCTTAACTCTCCAGCTATGAGTTTGCAAGTCTTAGGGCAGGTAGACAGAGAAAAGCCAAGCTGTTCTAGATCGCGTATATCCTCCCCCCGACTAGACCAACTATTCAGCCACATCTCTGATTGTTTCCCCCTTCCATGGAACTGGAAAAGGAATTATTTGCAATTTATGAAAGCATCCAGGTGAACACAGGGTACAAGCACAGCGTGAAACGTTCCCAGACAGCAAGCTACAACTTCACTAAGGCAAACTGTCCTGTGTGCCCTGAGCCCACGAAGAACAGCTTGGCAGATTGGGGCATAAAATGAGTTGACAGACTGGCAAACATGAAGCCTGTAGCAGAGGCGGCCTTTGGCTATTGGGGGTCCTAGGCAAAGGCATTTTGTGGGGCCCCCTATAGACCTGTGGGGCCCCGTATAGGCCCACGGGAGCCCCCTGTCGCCAGCCCCAGCTCCCCACTGCTATGCCTGGCCCTGCCCCTCCCCCTACACCCCCAGCTCACTTCCAGCCCCATCTCCCCCTCACCAACCCTGGACACAGGGGCCAGCTCCTCTGCTGGCTGCTAACCGAGGCACACATGGCTTTTGGGGCAGGCAAGGGGGCCCCTTCCAGCTTGGGGCCCTAGGCGTGCACCTGCTTCGCCTACCCCAAAAGCTGTGTCTGGCCTGTAGTATGATAAGTGGAACTGGAGAAAGAGGGTCAGATAGGTTTCAAGAGGAGACCTACTGTAGTGTAGGCTGAGGAATGCAAGCCAGGGCCAAGGTACCTCCACATAAATTCTGCATGGCTACAAAAGCTCTCTCTCCTACCACCCTGCCTGCCTTCCACATCACTTACTGATAACGAAGCAAAGCTCATTGCAGAATAAGGGTGGATCAAGTCAAAGTGCTCCAAATGAGGCCCCTAGAAGGAGTTTTTACTGTGCTTAGCACAGTGGGATCCCAATCTCAGCAGGGTCCCAGACATTCCCACAAGAAACATGATTGATTCATTATCTCCATTTCACAATGGGGAAAACTGAAGCACAATCAAGTGCCATCAGAGCACCAAGAGTACCCAGAAATTTATCCTGTGCTCAAACTACTACACCATGTAACGTAGGAGAAGCAATGGGGGAAGAGTGCCAACAGAGCATTAAGGAAGACAAATGTTGTATTTCATTGATCAAACCATTTATCTCTTTTTCCTGGGCTCATCTCCAGGTTAAAAGAAAACTGCGTCCAACTTGCTCTGCCCAGCAGATGCACAAGGTGACAAATGCTACCCACTATAAAAAATGGTTAGGTGTCGTCGAAACTTGAGGTTAAATTCATAGCGGGCTTTTCTGAGCCTACTTTTGGTGTTAGCCACCTTAGTAAAGTAATGGTATCACTGTTACATTCACACTAATAGGAACCCAATACAAGCAGCTATCGCTCAGCATTAACAAACTCTTGGTTAGTAGACAAGTTTACAATCTCTTATGCAAGGGATCCCAACCAGTCCTGAGGGTTTCTCATAGCTTCCCCCATCAATTCTTCGTGTTTTTGCAACAGAGTAGAGGAAGACAAAGGCAAGGAGGCAGGGTAGTCTCCCATTTGCATAACTGGTTGTCTCTGGAAGGCACCCAGATCTAATGCTCACTGTTCTTTAAAAGATGGTGTTTGGATGGACAATATGAATACAGGACAGAGCATCAGCTGGTAGTTTATGTAGGGTAAGTCTATCCAGGTAAAATAGCAACCATCTCAAATCTTCATTCAAAACTTGCACTGCATTCTTCTAAGGATCAAAAAGGCTTGATTAGCTTCATTTTCTTGGCCTCCTCACTCCCTGATTGGCACCGGAAGCCAAAGTTCAGAAATATTAGGTTATTTTAGATCCAACTGGAGGGGAAGTAGGGAAAACCACTCTCATCCTGAAAGCTCTTATTTGAGTTTGTCAGCTTGGCAAGAGAACAATTTGCAGAAGTGAACTGTTTTTGCTGACTGAACTGTTTTGAAAAACACTCTTCAGTTCTGAGTGCTTGCATCGTAGATCTGCTGTTAATTACTGTTAAAGCTTTAGTACTGAGATTTGGTTGCTGACTGTAGAAGCTGTGAGAATGGGCACCATAAGTTTTTCCCCTCGCAGCACACACGCAAAAGTGGTAGGCAGGGTAAGGAAAGAAACGGGGTCATATCCTCAGTCTACCACTTTGCCCCAGGTAAAAGGAAGGTACAACCTTCCCAGCCCTCCTGCACACTGGGTGACTTGGGAAGGGATTGTATATATTAGAAGAATATCCCTTTCCTGAGTGGCTCCCCACAAGCTCCTATATAGGCAAGAGGCTAAATGCTACAATCTGACATTTAGCTTGGTATCTGAGCTTTCCCTCAGCCCATCCAATTTATTGGTGGTCTGTTTCTATTCATTTCTTTTCCTTTCAGTCTCTCTTCTGGCTCCTGTGTCTGCCAAATTCTGAATTTCCATGCATTTCAGTGGTTTTTCTTTTCTTCGTTTGGATTTTTGATGAGTGAAGAGCAAGGCCTCAAATTCAGCTTGAGGCCTTCAATAAAGCACAAACTACCAAGCAAATGATGGCACTCTTGCAAGATCTGCAGAGTTTCCTCTTCTATTTTAGCTCCCTTGACAATACAATTCAGTGTATACGCTTACTCAGTGCTACTTACATAGCCCAGACTTTCCTTTCAAAACATGGTGGTCACCCTCTTAAATCATTCCTTAAGGCTTGCACTCCACCCCTGTTTGCTTTCACAGCAGAAATGGTAAGAACTCAATGGATCATGTAACATAGGATTTCCCCTGTTGAATCAGTCCAGGGCTCTCTCTAGCCCAGTACCCAATCTTGGGCAGTGTCAGCTGCTTCAGAAGATGTGCAAGAGATGTTGCAGTAGGTAGTCATAGAGTAGTCTTTCAAAGTGAAAGCTGTTTCCTAACTTAGTGGTTGGAACAGCGGTTCCCAGCCTGTGGCATGGGAGCCAAAAGTGGCCTGTGTGGGCTTTGAAAGTGTCCCATGGCTCCCCTCATGTTGGCTAAAGAAGGGAGCAGATGCCTGAGACTCAGGTGGAGCATGTGACCAGTGCACACCAGTGCGGGCTCCTTGCTGCATCCAAGGGGATGGAAGATCAGTGAGGAACTCCTTCTATCTGCCTGAGGGGCAGGATGGGGGGCTGCTGGCAGAGCCTGGTGGCCCTTCATGGTTGTAAAAATTATATAAACTCATAGACTCTAAGGTCAGAAGGGACCAATATGATCATCTAATCTGACCTCTGGCACAATGGAGGCCTCAAAACCTCACCCACCCACTTCTGTAATACACCTCTAACCTATGAGTGAGTTATTAAAGTCCTCAAATCATGATTTAAAGACTTGGTCCTCAGGCCAAAAAGGTCAGGAACCCCTGAGTTAGAGGCTGTTTTTTATGCACTGCATCAAGAGGGTTCAACTTGCTTACAAAACTCTTGAAGTGAGAAGTTTGTTTGTTTGTTTGTTTGTTTGTTTGTTTGTTTTTTAATCCTTACTATTATTACTCAAGGAGAATACACTACACCCCGAGAAGTGACCCGTTCAAGTCAGGGTTGAGACATGTTGTGAAGGGTGTGACAGTAATAGAAACGTGCTTCACTGATACTGTCATTGCTGCTCCTATTTGCGGGATTAATTAAATAGAAAACCAGCCTCCAGGATGCCTTTCACAACCACTGAACAAAAATTAAAGCCAGCCACCCCACCTGACTGAGCAGTTTCTATTCTGGGCTCTAGGCTGCTTATCAGTTGGCTATGGTTTATTGTTTTTTGACAAATGCAAACTACCTTCTTCGCCTGCTTATAACCTATGAAGCTCATCCAAAGCAGCTCCTCTCCAGCAGCCCAAGCGTGAATGGCTGCTACTGTGCACAGCGATGGATTGTCATTTGGAGTAGTTAAGTCCCCAGCTCAGACTATTGCAGGAGGCTTCTTAGTACAAAATGAATTGGAGGCGAGAAAGGAATGTTTTGAGAAGTCAAATTTGCTGAAGTCAGAAAAGACCACGGCCACCTTGACTCCAGCTCTCAATAAGGTGTTAGAAAGTGGAAGATTAACACCCCTTAGCAATCACACAGCTGTTCTATTGAAGGTGATAACATGCAGTCAGGAGGAGTGTAGCGTCTAGCACAAGATAATGAAGGGAAAGTGTGAATGTTAGCGAGAGGGAACTTTTAAAACCTGAGAAGCTGAAATCCCAGCCTTGCTCCTAAGAAAAGCACTGGTTATTTGTAGTGTGCATACATTTAAAAAATGAAACCGCAATTACGCTGAACCTGCACAGCCTGCTTCCTCTGATAAGCCCTTAAAATATCACGATGGTTTCCAGATAAAAAATACAAATGATAATGCATAGAATGAAAAGCTCTGAGCCCTCCTCTAATGTTGGCAGTGAGTGTGAAGAGCTCCAATAACCTATCCCAAAAGGAACAATGAATTTTTATGTCTTAGTGAGTATTAATGGACAGAGCAATGGGAGATAAGGAGAAGACATCTCTTACTAGAGAAAATGAACTGGTAGTTTGCATATGACTGACCTCCAGTGGATGGAATAAGAATAATTCAACAATATGTCATAGGCTCTCTACTGCTAACAGCTAAAGGAGACCCTACTTTATCTTAAGCAGTATGGAAATTTTCAAAATCCATATCTAGACATTCATCTCCATTGGTGATTTGAGGCAACTGCCAAGTTGGGGCAAAGGAAGGTGTTGTCTATCTTGAAGATAATCTTATGCTGTTCCCAAATTTCATCAGCACAGGATACCGAAACGTGTCGCAGCAGTCACTCAAGCGAAAATGGAGCATCAGGCTAGGCAAGGGCCTATTAGTGGCCATAGTCAATGGCAGGGACTAAGTAGGAACCCTGGGCTATGTCTACACTGGCAAGTTAGTTCGAATTAAGGAGGCTTAATTCAAACTATCTAAAGCCATGGCTACACTAGGCTTTAGTTAGTTCGAATTAAGGGCTTCCTTAATTCGAACTAATAAATTCGAATAGGGCTTCAGAAGTAAGGCTTTAATTCAAACTAACTAGTTTGAATTAGCCAATGTGGCCATGTTAATTCAAACTAATTTCTTAGTTCGAACTAACCGGCCATTGAAAGCAATGGAGATTGCTAATTCGAACTATGGCAAGTGCCATGAATGGCACTTGCTTAGTTCGAACTAACTTTTTCTAGTTCGAATTAAGCTAATTCGAACTAACTAAAATTAGTTTGAATTAGTTAGTTCGAACTAACTTTTTCTAGTTCAAATTAAGCTAATTCTAACTAACTAAAATTAGTTTGACTTAGTTAGTTCGAACTAACTTTTTCTAGTTCGAATTAAGCTAATTCGAACTAACTAAAATTAGTTTGAATTAGTTAGTTCGAACTAACTTTTTCTAGTTCGAATTAAGCTAATTTGAACTAACTAAAATTAGTTTGAATTAATTAGTTCGAACTAACTAATTCGAACTAATTTTAGCAAGTGTAGACATAGCCCTGATGATTCAGTCCTAGTGAGGGAATTTAATCCAGAATGGGTAAGAAACGATTTTGTTTATAATTGACCTTGAAGCCTAGAGGGGGCGCTGGTAGCTGAAGAGAATGGCAGCACCACTACCCGATGAGAAGGAGGACTCAAGAGATTAATGGAACCCACCACATCAACACAACAAGCAGCCCTGTTTCCAAAAGAACTCAGCGTGTAGGGTGTATGTTGTAAACTAAACTCTCTTGAATATCTGGCTCATGCTGTACAAACATAAATCAACATAGGCTGGAGTCACTCTGAGTCATATGTAAAAGTAACAATTCATGCAGCTGGGGAGGTCAAGGTTGGATATTAGGAAAAACTTTCTCACTAGGAGGGTGGTGAAGCATTGGAATGGGTTATCTAGGGAGGTGGTAGAATCTCCATCTTTGGAGATTTTTAAGGCTCGGTTAGACAAAACCCTGGCTGGGGTGATTTAGTGGGAGTGGTCCTGCTTTTTAGCAGGGGGTTGGACTAGATGACCTCGTGAGGTCCCTTCCAACCCTATTATTTTATGATTCTATGATACCATACCACTGCCTTCTTCCCACTTGTAACTGATTCTCTGCCTTCCAGCTCTAAATCTAGATTAAGTCCCATAGAAATATCAAATCAGTCCCGTATCCAGTATCTGATGGTGGCCAGTACCAGCAGCTTCAGAGAAAGATGCAAGAACCCTGTAATGTAATAGTCTGTCCACAGGGAAAGTTTCTTCCTATTCCCCCATTTGCTAGAGGCTGGCTTAGGACCCTCTCTCCATTTGTCTCTGTGCATTAGCTGAGAATCTATTTGTTTTGTTCCAAGTTACCCACACAGCAGCTCTACTAATACGTCTCAAAACTGCAGTGCAGGACCAAGAAACATGGCAGCTAAGTAATCAGCCGTTTGGCACCCTAAAAGAATGTGGCTTAAAAATTTTTGGTAATGGTGTCCATGAATATTAATTGCTAAATGGCTGGCAGGAACCCAGCAAACTATTGACTTGTCACTCAGTGCCAGTCTCCTTGCGTGTGTCAGGGGAGACGAGAGGACGGAATCAGAAATTAGAAGTTTTGTAAGGTGCTGGGATGAGTGAACAGACAGTGAGCACAGCAACCAGTAATCGGGGCCCTTCATTGGGATAAAACCCACATAGATGCAGCTCAGCATCCCCAAAAGAGGAACCATCCAGGGCCACCATAGGGAGAAGAAAAGGGTACACTTCACTGGGGCCCAGAGGCCCTGGGGAGTCTGCCCCAGGATGCAACCTCCATTATCATGTGTGTGGCAGTGGGCGCATTTACAAGTTTGTACTGGGCCTGAAATATTATGCCTGAGCCCTGGAACCATCAAATGTTCCTCACCAAGGATTCAGCCTCAGAGTTTGGATAAGGGAGTTTTGTCTTGTTCCCAAGTCGTTCCTTCCTTCTTTCTCCCCAGCAGCCCTTTCCCTGAACAGCTATGGAAGGGGAGAGGAAAGAAAAGCTTTAACATCCTGTTTGGTGGGGACCAGGTAACATCCCTCCATCCCATCCTGGTTGACTAATTGTTATATGAGCTTGCCTTCCTGTGGGTCTCTTCACTTTCAGATGCTTTGATGATCTGTTTTATACATGAACAAAGCATCGTTTATTTATTTATTTATTATTTAGTGCTGTCTCTACATACCCACAACAACCTCAAGTCTTTCTGTACCTGGTAGAGTCGGCAGGGATTTATCATTTCAGGAATCGTCTGAGGTTTTTGGATTTGTAACATACAGCTGGGGAAAAGATGAAAAAAGCACAAAGCAAGAATCACACATCACTGGAAGCACATCCTGAGCATGGAGTACACACAGTATGTCACATTCTGGGTGACTCAGAAGAAGAAAGATTCGTTATTTAATCTCAGCACTAGCTAGAGCTTACTTCTCTGCCGCCAACATATTAAAGGATCTTTCCTTAGCAACTTCCAGCATGCAACTATTTTTCGGTAATAGAGACAAAAAATGAGTTTGCCAGAACAAAGCTACCCCATTCTGGGTTGTTGACAACAGGATCTGTCTGTCCATATGCTCTGTTGCACTCAGAAGTGACAAACCAACATTTTCATTCCTGCTGATACGAGTAGTGTCCCAGTGATTGTTTCTGTTTCCATTCTTACCCTCTTCTCTTCCTGGAGCTGGTGCTCATTCTGTTTCAGGCTGCACCAATAACAAAGTCACAGATCCTTAACTGAAAGAAGAGCTAACAGATGTAGCTCTTGTCGTTTGGATGTGAATGAGTGGCATGGCTCAGATCGCTTTGTTCATGGAAACAGCCCTGTAGGGATGGGGTGAGTAGCTTTTTAAAGAAAAATTACAGCTGGCAAAAGCACACAGCCAACCCTGCAGTTTTTCCTCAAGCAATATTCCTACTGCCATTTAGATAAGCATTTGGGCCTGATCATGAAAGAAGTAAAGATTTTTTTCCTAAATTAGGGCTGCACAGTAGTTTTTTTAAATCTAAATTATATTTACTATGTGGAGTTGTGGAGGAAAAACACATCTTGCTGAACCCCAGACCTGTTGACAGCTGTCTAGCTATGTAATCTGGCAAACCGCCCAACTGCAAACCAAGGGATGCACGCTAATCCTCCATCATTCAAGGAAGTAAGAAAGGCCATCTAAAAGTTATAGAATGGACATGCTGCTGGACCAGATGGTATTCCACTTGAGATGGGCAAAGGGGCCTTGGAACCAGTAAATATTGGTCCACATCAATTGTTCTTAAAAATGTGGGCAACAGGCAAAGTTCCAGCATAAGAGAAAGATGGCATCATATTTTCCCTGTACAAAAGGTGAAGGACTGCACACTGAGTCGGGCAGCTACAAGCCTGTCTCAGGGTTATTGATCCCTGGAAAGGTCTTTGCACACATTCTGCTTGGTAGGCTGCAGCCACCCTTTAACAGGAATCATTGCTCACAGCATTCAGGCTTCACCACCAACTGGTCAAGAAGGGATGTTGTCCTTATCCTTTGGCTTTTGACTGAGCTGTACTGAGAATTTAACCTTCTGTGTTAAAGCTATATATTGACATCAAAGCAGCTTTGGACTCCATCAATAGGTCAGCACTTTGGCTTGTGCTGAAAGAAGCTGGTGTTCCAAATGTTCTGCTAAATCTGGCATACAACCTTCACACCAGTACTGGCGCAAGAGTATTGGTTCACAGCTTTCACCTCGTTTCTGTGAGGCAGGGATGTATTCTCACTCCAGCGGTAATCTGTCAAATTATCAACTGGATATTAAGAATTTCTGCTCCACATGTCAGAATCAAGGCTGGTCAAGAAGTGTTTACCAACCCAAGCTATGCCAATAACACTGCCTTGCTTGTGGAGAAATCAAAGAATTTCAGCCCTGCTCTCCAAGTTGTCGCCTACACTTTGGGATTCAACATCTCATGGCAGAAGACCAACATCCAGAATCTTGTAACTGGGCCACCAGAAGCCTTGGTGCAAGTGGGGTCAACAATCATAGAGAGCACTGACCAATTCATCTACCTAGCCTGCAAGAAGATTTCAAACGGTCACAGCAAACTGGACATTCTTCAATGAAAAGGTCTCTCCACTTCCTGTATGAAGTCCATGTCTCACTTATGGATGCAAAAAATGTCTTTGCACTGAGATAAAGTTCAAGATCTATCAAACCTGTATTGTGATACAGGTCAGAAATTTAGACACTCTTAAAGAGAGACACATTTCATATGCTCTGTCAGTGTCAAAGCTTTGAGCTTAAAGTGGTTTGACTTTGTATAAAATGTCACAGTCTTGCAAAAATCTGGCCTTTCTTCAGTTACTCATTATATTCAAAAGCCGTGTTGCATGCTCTTCAGATACATTGCCGAGATGGACGAAAAAACTCCAGCACACTGTGTTCTCAAACTCTCCAGCGATGCATACAGGGGTACATTTCTTGCCCCTACCTGGTGCCATTTCCCCATGAGACTTCCCCAGAGATTCATGGGATTTACAGGATTGAGCCAGATCTGCCAACTTCAATACACAATTCTTTTGTTACTCTATCAATCGTCATCCCTCTGGCTAGTGCAACGAACCTTAGTAGACTATGCATGTTTCGTGATGATGTTCAGGAGGTAACTGAGAGTGGCAAGGTCAGAAGCTGAAGGGGCCATGATTGTTATAGTCAAGTTGAGGATCACTTCTTACCGTAGAAACCAACCAGAGTGCAGGGACCTGGCTAATCAAGGTGTTATTACTGATTGACTAAAAATGACCATCAGCCAGTCAGATTGAAAGGTTTGGGCCTCATGTATTCATAATAGTTATTACCAAGGTTAGTATCTGAGACCTTTGACACCAACAGTACAAGGCCTAACCTTCAGCTCAAGACCATCCTGGGCAATAAATAAGTAGCAAACTATTACAGTTCCTGAGTACAAAATCAGTGTACTAGCTATTAAGATATGCTGTGAATATGCAAATCAGACACACAACCTGCAGCCAATCAAATGTATTGTAGACCGGTAACTGCACTTTGGTGAAACATCTCCACTGCTGTATAAACAGAAAAACCACGCCTATTCAAAAATAAAACAGAGTTAGATTCCAGAATAGATACTTCACTTTAAATTCACACCCCAATCTTAATTCCATATAACTTTCATGTGTGGACAAGTCCTTAAACAGTCCTTCCTGTTACAAGTGAAGTAAATGTTTATTGGGTTTATTGATAGCAGCTAACAGTAATAAATTATAAATGAAGCAGGGAGGTGCCAGTCAAAGCAGCAACACAAAGTCAGGATCAATTTCTTGCCTCCTCCCCTTCCTTCCATGAAGACCAACTAGTCATTTAGGATTTTCAAAAGCCTACAGCGTTGCGGTAACTGTTCCCACTCCCACCTATGATGGCCTGGACTGATTCCCCTGTGGTCCTAATCAGGACTTTGGACAAATTACTTCAATGAGTTCATTTATGTTTCTTCCATGCTGGATCAGAACCACACTATTTGTATCAAAGGGGACTACATTTTCAAAGCCTGGATCATGAAATAATCACACAAGATAAAAACTATTTTTAAAAAAAATGAATAGGTTCTCCTACTGCTAGCTTCAGACTCAGTCCTGACACAGGCTTATTTCTCTGAATGGAGGAGTTTTTTTCATCATGAGAGCCAGAACAAGTTTCACTAACCTTTATTTCAATCAAAAAGAAACATCTCTGATAGTCTACAACTCATTCAGCTTTCTTCTTTGCTCCAAGTACCCTTCATCGCACAGAACGCTTGTTCCACCATGCTGCTGTTTCTGATACACACAGAGCAAACGTTATCCTGAACAGCAATTCATTTGCACCAAACATTTCCTAGTTATTTGGGGGGAAAGAGAAGTTGGAGTCATATCATGGAAAAAGCAGGGCATTTCAGCTGTCCCCCTGAAAATGTCCTAGGATCTGGGGAAATCATATGAAAAACTAGGAGGGTTATCTTAAAATCAAGATGCAGGATCACTCCACTTCTGGCAGCACCGTGTCTGTGCCTAGCATGGTTCTGATCCTTAAATGCCGCATCATGTATTAAAACATCATTGACTTGTATTTCTTTACCAAAATGATATGTTTTTATTTAACACATCAAATGAAGTCCAGAAAATGTTCATGAGCATACATCAGTCTAGCCAATTTTCAAGCCATCAGATTAGTAGCGCTCAAGCTGTTATTCTACATAGATCTCTCCGTTGAGTGTTTATTTAAACACACGGGGTCAGGTTAGAATGTTAATTGCAACAGTGAATCACCTTTAGCTGCTCCTTGGCACTCTTAAGCAATAGGAAAACCACAACTCCCATGGACTTCAGTCTATACCCTGTGCGATAATTAACCATTTAATTACTGGAATGAATATATTGTCTAAAGCCCTGCTTTAACAGACTTCACTCAGAGTCCGTATGGAAGGCACCTAGTAATTTAGGATATAGCAAAAGATTGCCAGTGATTTTGGGGATGTATGAGAGTGTCAGGAGCAGTTTGTGGCAGGCATTCTAACCAACTCCACAACACCTTTTAGTTATGCAAGCCAAAGCTGTGAATTCAGTTGTCAGCTCTATATTAAGGTACTTTATTAGTGCTTAGATACCAAGTTAATAATAGCAATCACAATAACAGTGGAAATACTGGATCATTTTCAGCCACAAATCCCAAAATGCTTAAAAAAGACAGGACGTATCATTATCCCCATTTTACTGATGGTGACATTGAGGCACAGAGCTAAATGATCTTAATCAAGATCACTCAACAAGTCAGTTGAAGAGATGGGAATAGAAGCCAACTGTGCTGACTTCCATTGCTGATCAAATTAAAGAATGTTCCAGTTTTATTACCATACCCTGTCCTGTACATTTGCAAAGACCAGGGATATTTTTTTCCTCAGCATTGGAACTATTGCTAAATTATGGGTTTCAGATCCTTTGGAAATTTACTGGATTTTTTGTTTAAATGCACGACTGTTCATCGATGCAGAATAACCATTTGAGCGTGCTGCTGTTGCTGTATATAAAAAGTTGTAGCTCTTTTAAGAAAACAGCCTTTCTTCTGATTTTTAATGGAATAATTAAAATACCATTAATGTCCATTAGCTCAGTGATTAGAAGGACAGTCTGACGAAGTGGGATTTTCTCCCACGAAAGCTCATGCGATAAATAAATCTGTTAGTCTTTAAAAGTGCCACAGGACTCTGTTGCCAAACCCATTAAGCAAGTGTAAAAGATTCAAGAGGAAAACAATCAGAATTCCTCCTGAGGGGGTTGCTTCCTTAGCAGTCTATTGCTTCCAAAACCCCTTTCTTAACTTGATGACTGACCGGCTGACTTCGGACTGCAAACGCTGACAAAAAAAGGGGATGCTGCATCTTTCAGAAACAGTCTTTTGTTTGGAGTTCTGACACCTGCAAAAAGCAAAATTGTTATTTTTCTTGCTGCTTGTTGCTAGTTTGATGCCCGCTCTGGGGCCCTACATCAGAGACACTGTTCAAAACAGGTTGCAGGGGTCCCTTTCAGCACTATCTGCCTATGGTGCTGCCTGAAGGAATACCATGGAAACGGAATTTGACAGGCTCACAGGGACCTGCTGCTGCCAGAGACACTTGCTTTGAGTGCCTGATGAAGACATCACAGACCAAACAGAACATTAACACACTGCTGGCTGCTTTTGCATCACTTAGAATGCAAATCTCTTTGTTCTGCTTGGCCTTTTATATATGCAGCTGAGGAATCTGTGCCATAATCTAACCTGGATTTGCCAACCTTTTATATATATATTAGGTATGTTGTTTTGTTCCAGGAGGCAGACTCTAGGGGGCAGTAAATTCTTGAAATTAAAGCCTGAGGGGGAAATCAGTTCCCATCATTTCTAGACACAAATTAGGATTTATATTGCATGCGAGGCTAGGTTGGGGGGAAGGGGGTTACACCCTGTGCATTATTTGACTCATTAGATGTTGCACTGTGTAAGTAGGAAATGGATTGTAGCTACAGAAAAGAAGGTAAAAAGTTATTAAAAAAAAATAAAGAACCTGATTGTTTTCAGACTAATTCTACTTTTGTAACTTTTTATACTAAATTCATGCTGCCTAATAAGTAACTCCTTATGCCACAGTGGTAAGCGGCTACATTTTAATTGCAAGCATCATCCCCGTCTAGCTTGGCCTCAATCGAAGCCAACGACTTGAACAGACAGTAACTTGGAGCTAGGTCAGACTGTCAGAGGCACCTCCGACAGTGTAGCATCAATTGTGTGGGTCTGAGCGTCTGTAAAGACACACTCAGTCAAACTCAGAGTTAGCTGGAGGTTGATTTATTAAGACCTACCCAGCAAGTAGAAGGCATTTCCCATCAAATCAGCGCTGTGGGGATCCTGCGGTGAATAGGCATTAGGCAGTTGAAGGAAGATACGCAAGGCATTTTAAGTACGGAGCAAGTCTCCCTTTGATTGCCCCCGAAATTCCCTCGCAGTGTAGATCATCTGTTGGTGTCATTGTATGGGATTTCTGTACCTCCAGACAGGCTGTGTCAAGTACAATACATCCGAGATGCATTTTGTGCTGAGTGTAGGGAAATCCATTGCCTATAGTCACTAGGGCTATGTCTACACTTCAAAAGTTAAGTCAACTTAACAAAAGTTGACTTAACTTTTCAAGTGTAGACATAGCCCCTTTTCAACCTTATTAAGTCGATTTAACACTTTAAGTTAATTAGGTGGATTTAGGCGCTAATCCCCATCCACACTGGTTAAGTCAACCTAATAAGGTTGATTTAAGCATTAAGTCGACCTAAATCGAGGTGTTATTAAGTTGACTTAACTTTTCCTAAAGTCTACTTTAAGGAAAGCCCAGTGTGGATGCGGAGTAGTTTAAGTCGACTTAAACCTCCTTAAGTGGACTTAATTTGGAAGTGTAGACACACCGTAGGAAAAGGAGTTGGCTGCAAATGGGGGTGGTAAGCACAACCCATTTAAAAGATTATTTATAATTTGATTCTTGGTTATCAACACAAGAAGCCCAAATTCATAGCTTTCAAAAAGGGCCAACAGCATTTAACTAGCGCTCCCCCCACCCCTCTTCAGAAAAGCATTTAACACATCCCTATTTAGAAAAGCATTCTAAGCTTCAATAGGACTTACCCAGCACATTAAGCACTAACTAAGGATGCTTCCCTGAATCACGCACTACACTAGCAACTTCTAGGAACCATTGGACCAGCCTTACATTTGAATAAAATAAAAAAGATTGTGGACCCGTCTTGAATACAGAGAGGTATCCAAGAGAGCTTGCAAGTCCCAGCATGAAATGCTGCCTCTTACATAAGCAATCTGTGGCTCGAACAAAGTGGAGCATTCCATGGTACGGCCTCTTGCACAGACCTTTCCGTTAAAGATAAGGATGGGTCTCACTGCAAAGCATACCAGTTGGCCCACAGGCCATAATTTGGCCAAAGTTACCTTAATGAATCTATCCTTACTGCTGATCTTAAACCGGCAGAAGTTCTGAAGCACAAGGATAATGCAAGACAGGCCTAGAGCCTTAGATTTCCCACTCACAAGCTATTTTCTCTTCTTTATTCTGTGAAATGGTTGGAAGGAGTGGAATGGGAGGAAGCAGGAATTTTTCTTCAACCCTGTGCAATTGTGAATTGCATGCCAGACCAACAGCAGAATCTCAGAATTAGGCCTTCTTGATTCAAAGCTTAAGGAAAAGAGCCTGCTTGGAAACCTGTGTGTACTGTTGGGAAGTGGATTCCTTTTCAGAGGCCCGCTTCTTTTCCCAGTATCCCCAATTTATTGGAGTCCCTGGTGCAGAGGAGTGTTCCGCTTACATCATTTTATGGGAAAAATGTTCAGCATGGCTTAACCGCAGCTGCAGAGACCAACTTGTGCAAATTAGTTTTGTTTCAGCCTGCAAATATTAGAGTACAAAATGAAGAAAGCTATTGGAATATGTGACAATTAATCTCCAATTAAGTGTCCATCCCAGTCATGCGGTATTTTGGTTCTTGCCAAAAGAAGTCAAGTACCCTGATGCCTTCTACATCCCCCTTGAGCATCCTTTGGTCTGCCCAACCATACCTCTTAATATTTTCTTTTATAGCCTTCTCCCATAGCTACCTTTGCATCACTTTCTATGCTGTTCCTTATACTAGGAACAACATCCCTGCTCCTGCAGGCTAGTGGATTGTGCATTGCTGCTTTAAGACTTTCCAAGGGTGATGTCCTAAAGAATGCACTATTTGGGGTGTTGAGCCTTCATCTGCTCAGTTGGGGTACTACAATTCTGAACTGTATTGTCTGTCTAATTTAGACTTTGAGGCAGGAATAGTATCTTATGCAGTTAACAATCAATACATAATAATAAGGTGGGCAAGGAAGGGTGAAATCCTCCCAAGTCCACCTTTGCCCTGAAATTCAAATCAGAAGCCAGGGAGCCTTCTGCTAATGGAAACCGGGTACATTTAAGAAAAAGCGGGAGAGGGTTAAAATGCTTTGCACTGACAGTTTTTTATATACACTGTTTGATCTTTCTCTCCCCAGTGGAATAGATTCTTCCCCAAGCTTAACTTCAGTGCAGGAAGCCTGGCAGAATAAGGTATGAATATATACAATCTGCAAATATATAAGGGGCAGCTGGCTATGAAACCAGTTATAGTACAACTGATTATAAAAGTGAAGCTGAGAATGTGGTTTTTTTTTTAAAAAAGAGAGAGAAAGAGTGAGTGTGAACAGAGCTGAAGTTCATTCCTATAAACTTTCATATTAACTTCCAGGGGGTAGTGTGAGATTGCTGCATAACCATGGGACACACGTTCTGAGCATGAGAAAACCAAGGTTGGAACCCCATTTGTAATGTGTTTGCTAATTTAAACGTGCAGCTGTCTCCTGTTGGATCAGATGGGCTTGAAAGTATGTGCTTATGTTGTCTCCTAGTGGGTGACATACAAAAAGGTCATCTTCCCCACCGAAATTAGGAATAAAAAGACCTTTGATTCCTGTACTCGTATTAAAAAGAATGTCATTTACTGCAGGTCAGCAGTACAACTTACATATAAGATTTACTACTGCTAGCCATAAAGAAAGGACAAATGGAAATGCATGTGATCCTGAAGCAAAAAGGTCCTCATTTCTCATCTCCATATTTGTGTGCTTGAGCTGAAGACCAAGGTGTCTGTTTTTCTCTGACTGGGTTTCATTGTATCTAGAGGGCAAATACACATTTAACAGAAAATCCAGTTAAACCCTTGTAAAAGATGCTGCTTTATCAAATCATAGAGGGCTTGATCCTGACATGTTGAGCACTTGCTGGAAGATGCAGAGGGTGAAGATGGAGGGTATTCAGCACCTTCCACAAGGTGCTCTGCACCTCTCAGGATTTGGTCTTCCCAACCTGAAGCTCTTGTTCTATTTTCCTGTTTCATTGGGATGGAAAAGAAAGAATTCACAATAGCTTTATCAGGGAACTGTCCCCACTAATAGTGACATAGTTGAAGCCTGTATCTCATCAACATGAAAAGTAACCTCCCTGTCTTGGAAGCAGCATCGATCTGTGAATCTGAGAATCCCAATATGTTACAATTTGCAAGTCTACAGCTATTAGGCGGAGAGGGATACTCACAAACGGCCTAATTAGTTCAGCTTTTCTTCTCTAACCTCAGTCAAAAACCAGTGACTGTGCTTTGGATTTTGACATCCTATTAAATGCGGAGGACAGGCCCGATAGCTTTCATTCTCCCCAGTGATGCTAGAGACTCTTGGTTGTATAGTTTCTTACAGAGAGATGCAATTAGGCCTCAGACCAAAAAAAGCTGATTTTTAAATGACTGTAAACCCCTGTCTACCATTTCCCCTCAGTCGCTGTAGAAAATCAGTACTCACAATTTAACCCTCACCATTTCACTGAAGCAAACACACCAATCTGTCCACTCCACCTGTGTCCTTTGTGCCTTCACACAATCCAGTCCTTTCACTCATAGCACACAAGACGGGTCCACTGCCAGCACTAGACTTTCCAAAGGGGCAGGGAGGTCCGTGTAACAGCAGGGATTTCCTGCCAATACCTCTCGAAGCTCTTACTGAGATAATGTGGCTCCATAATGCAACCAGCGTAGCCAATGGATTGCTAGACACAGTCTGGCCCATCATTCCAGAGGAGGACCCACATTAATCTCTATATAGCAAAAACAGCGAGAGTCCTGTGGCACCTTAAAGACTAACAAATTTCTTCGGGCATAAGTTTTCATGGGCTGACAAAGTCGGTTGCAGCCCGTGAGAGCTTATGCCCAAAGAAATTTGTTAGTCTTTAACGTGCCACAGGACCCTCGTCGTTTTTAATCTGGCCCATAATCTTCATCTTGTATTCTTTCCTCCCACCAAATGTCATAGTTTTCATCTCCATCCTATATTAAAATGAATTTATCAAGGAGTAGCAGGCTGGGCACTGGAGTTTCAACTATTTCCTGGCTGGATCTTGGCAGCCTGTGAGAGAGTTATAGATTTGTCCCCTGGTGGGTTACTGTTCCCTTGAACTGTAGCAAGACTGACTTCATTATCCTTACAGTAGATGATGACATGTGTTGTCTAGTCTTGAATATCTCCGGAGACATCTCTTCCTATAGTTGCTTTGTTATATTGCCCAGTTGTTCTTATGGTTAGAAAGCTTTTTTCCTGGTATTTATCCAAATTTTACTTTTACAGTCTGATTATTTGCAGCCTCGGTTCATGTTTCGTTCTTCTTGGCTAGGAATACTTGATGTCTGCCTTCCATAACATCTTTTACATATATACATTTCTCTGTATCGTCCTTGACAGACAGAACATACCAACTTCCCTTCGGACATAATTTTCAAAATCTCTGATTGTTTTTGTTACTCTCCCTGGGGATGCAAGTTTTTGGACATAGCGTGTCCAAAATTATATAATTATCTCACATAATTTATGCATGCTGTATTTTTTAATGTAGCCTTTACCTTTTTTGTCATAGCATCATGTTGCAGATGCATCTTCAGTTTATAATCCCCTGTAATCCTCAGATTCTGCTCGGCCTTGCCAGCATTCCCTAATTCTATGTAAACCACTTTACAGCTGTCTTTATTACATCACATGTGATTGTTTTCAACGCATTTCCCAACTTATCAGCATTGTATTGAATTTTAATCCTATCCTTCAGAGTGTTACTCAGTGCAGTGCATAGAAGGTTGACTATCGTAGGAAGCATAAACTACCTTTTCATTCTGTGACCTGTCTCTTTTTGCGAAAGTGGCTGTAAACTCAATGCTCACATGATAGAGATGCACAATATACTACTGGTTATTCTGTATGTTGCAGCATTGACCTTCTCTGGAAAGAATGTCAGCTCTCTTCAGGTCTATGTCATCCTCTAGTGCAGTGGTTCTCAACCTGTGGGTCACGACCCCTTTGGGGGTCGAACGACCCTTTCACAGGGGTCACCTAAGGCCATCGGAAAACACATATTATGAAGTAGCAACGAAAATAATTTTATGGTTGGGGGTCACCACAACATGAGGAACTGTATTAAAGGGTCGTGGCATTAGGAAGGTTGAGAACCACTGCTCTAGTGGCTGGAAGCACACAGAGAACTGATCCTACTAAAACAGTGGAGACTCCCAGCAATGCTTATTTCCCCACACATAGTCAACAGAAAGGGCAAAAAATACTGCAAAATCAGTGTTTATTTTTCTCCTCCATTAATGGTATAAACCAGTGCCACACCCAGTTCTTCCCTCTCTGTCCAAGTCTCTGACTTTAAAACACAAGGACTCATTCATTCCAGATAAAGAGGGATTTGTATGCACTTTGCAGTCTTGGCCACTGATTACCAAATACTGCAGATCTGCCATAATTTGAACAGCTCTGTCACACCTGCATGTAAAGCAAACAAGGAGTCCTTCGGCACTTTTAAAGACTAACTAATTTATTTGATGCATAAGCTTTTTTGGGCATAATCACACTTCCTCAGTTTCATGCATCTGCGGAAGTGGGATTCAAGGGCGTAGCCAGCCCCCAGTTTCTAGCCGGGCCCCTGAATCTGCAGGGTGAGCCCAGCCAAAGGCAGCTTCTGGTCATGTGACCAGAAGCTGCCCCGAGATGTTCCAGTTGCTAGGTAACACGTGGAGCTGTAGGAGGCGGCGCAATGAGGCCCACCCACTGCAGTGGCATGAACTTCTTCACTGCAGCCACGGCCACTCCCACCGGCTGCTGGGCAGCCCGGCAGCCAGAGCAAAAAAGTTCTCGCCACTGCTGGGTGCTGTGGTGGGCGGGTCTCACGTCCAAGTGGGTAGGCCCCAGCCCACCTGGGCCCACCCATTGCTACACCCCTGGTGGGATTATGGCTATGAAAGTTCATGCGTCAAATAAATGTGTTAGTCTTTAAAAGTGCTGCAGGACTCCTTGTTTAGTTTGCTGAAATAGACTAACATGGCTACCCCTTTTGGAACTTGACACCCGTGTGTGCAACTATTAAATGAAACTTTCTCCGATGCTACCTATATACTATAATTCAGATCTTGGGAAATGCAGAGCACAGCACACTACTCTGTAACCAGTCACTTAGACCAGCAGCTCATACTTGGCCTCTCAAGCGCAAGGTGAAAATAAAATGTTTGCACCATTCCTCTGCCTAAAAGGCCTTGAAATCTTTAGGGAGCATGGCTATACTGCCTGGTTTTCCATTGACAGGCTGATAGAGACATCATAGGGCTCTCTAAAGACCACTCATGGGGCCTCTTTCAACTTCAAAGGGTGTCAACATTCAGTCTGGCTAAGAGCCTGGGGCGATATGAATCACACATGAACAGGTGAACTGAATGTTTGAGGTTAAATTCCCTCTGTATATACAAATCTCTCTCCCTGGGCAACTGATATTATTATGTTTCCCATCAACATCAAACAACTTCAACAAATCGTAATATTTCAGTGAAACACAAAAGCTCTCTGGCAGAAAATAGCCTGATTTCTGGGGAGAGGTTGGACTATGGGGAGTGGGGGATAAACTTTTTTAAAGAAAATCTCCTGCATTTTTTTGAAAGCTCAGAATAAAAATGCTTTTGAGAAACGTTCTAGGTGTTTATTAGTGTTTTAAATGTCTGTGGTTAGTGAAAAGAATGTGAGCATCTCTCAGAGTGAACAAAGTCTTATGTGACATAGATATGGATTACCAATAAAGTGGATATCGCTGGTTGATTTATATAAATATTTTAGGCGGCTTGATGCCTCTTAGTTCCCACATGGCTAATCTATGTGATCAACTGTTCCTATCATTGTCCTTTCCTTCCATTCACCTACAGTTGCCTCTTATCCCAATCCAATAAATCTTCTCTTAGTTTGGGGCCATAAGTGCTAATTGCAGGAATGCTGCTAATTTTATAAGGGACGGTGCTCAGGTACATAGCCTCAGAGGAAAGTACTGCACACACAGCAGAGGCTGAGCTGGGATGATATGATGTGGTGAAATTATTAGGCAACATGCTGCTCGCAAAGCCAGAAGAGATGGGCACAAAAAAGGCTATTTAGTTCACACACACACTTTACCCCAGAGAGAGAGAGTCCACCCCCAGAGCAAGGGGCAGGCTGAGTAATCCCATCACAGGCTATCGTAATGAGGGCCATATAAGTGGCTGGATGGAAGGATGCCTTGTCCTCTCTGGCTCCCTTACTGCTATGAGCCGTTCCTCTTAAGTGGCACCGTGGCCCCTTCCCCACAATGCAGGAAACTGGCCATGCCTAAATAATGCAAAATGTCTGGCAACGTTTAAGTGTTTTAAGAGATAATATGTTTGATTCTCCTCCATTGGTGCAGATAGGGCTTAAGGGGATCTCTTCTCCCCCCCCCCCCCCCCACCACTCCCTGCTTGAAAACAGAAAAGCGGTTGTACTCACAGGTGACCCCACTGTGGGAAGGCAGCTCTGGTTTCTTTCTAAGGCTTCACAAGGGCAACCCCGCCCCCCCAAGATGCTCCTCAACCTATGTGCTGAATCAGCTCATTTCTTGAGCACCAAGGCCGTGCCCCTCAACTGACCTGCACCGTCTACTTTTGAGGTTGAGTTGGCCTGCGATACATCTGGCATTGTAGATACCTGCCACGGCTGTTAAGTGAATCCAGTGCGGCATCTGCAGAGTTTTCTTAGTACAGTGTACAGATTAGTGCAGACAATCCAGTCGCTCCAAGCTCGGTTCTCCCCAGTACCTAAACTCTACTCCCTACACCCAGCTGAGGGAGTCAGGTCTCTGCTTCTGCACCCCAGTGCGGAAAACGTTAGGGCTGCTGTGAAACACCCTCTCAATCCCACAGACTAGTGGATTGCCCTGCCTGAGCACTATTCCAGATTATCATGTCCCTGACATCATCTTCTCCCCCATTTGGACTATCCCCTTTATGGCAGCAGGATGTTCTGACACCAGAGGAATTCTCCACTGGCTAGCTACAGCCAGAATCTAAACACTGTGCACCAACCAGACATGAGAATCTGACTCATGTGTGCTTCTAGATGGTGGTGTAACCAGCTGATCTTAAGCCTTCTGCATTTAATGAGGGTTTCTGATGACCTCGATGGTAAATTGCCCATGCTCGTTATTGCGTTTGAGTATGTAGTACACAGTAAAAAGTAGAGCAGGGCAGTAATTGTGGAGTATTTGACTATCTCTCTGTGCATCATTCAGGGATTTTCATTTCATACATCAGTCATGATTCATTGTCATCGTTTCACATAATCAGCAGATATTTTTGACATGAAAAAGGGGGGGAATCAAAGATTGGGGAAATATACTGGGGAATTGTTTTGGAATTTAGGCACATTGTGTGGCTTGCATGCCGCCATTTGGTTTCTCTTTCACTGCTCCGGGCCATCTTGGGCTGCGTTGCTAACCAAGTCACATACCTTTAATACAAAGTCGAGGATTAAGAAATGAAAAATGTGCCGGCTTGCCCATTTCTGAAAGATTTGTCAGTGAGCATTGGGTGGATTATGTGTCAGATTTTACATCACTGCCACTTTGCAAACTGCACTGGCCACACACCCATTTCCTTCCTGAGATTGATTATGTTTTGTTTCTGAAAGCTGCTAATTAGAAAGGTGGGTACCGAAAGTGGGTGTGTTTGGCTGTTTCTGGAGGCATCCCTTGCACTGCTCAGTCATGCCACCTAGAAGAGCATTGCAACATTTACAGGCAAATAAAATATCTTGCATCAATCTTTAGTTTTCACTTCCACATTATATGCTGATCCCTTAAATACTTCTTTTGTCTTTTTTTCTATCACTTTGGAATCCATTCTCGCCTCCCTCCTTTTGAGGGTCCCCTTGTGTACTGAATAATTTCCATATCAAAGTAATTTTTTTACTACTTAGTTAAAGTAACTGAGTGTTTCTTGTGCTGTTATCATTCTGCAGCACTGGATAGTATGACTCTTTAATGTGAGTTTGGGTTTGGTTACTGCTTTTCATGGTTAATATCTTCGCTGTGCATTAACAGCCCCAGAAGTGAGACTTAAATAGAATTATGGTGGTTTCATTTTAAGGGGTTACAGGATGCACTGAAAAAGGAGCAAAGTTTTTATTTGGGGGGAAATGATAAACTGAGCTGTGATGACCATGTGACATTATTACATAGGATGCCTCTTGTGAAGCCAGAAGGTATAGCCACAAAAAGGTTCCTCTCTTCCTACTTGGTAGGGATGAAATTCACCCCATCTTGTCCAGAGAGAGAGAATCCACCCCCAGAACAAAAGGAAAGCTGTATGTACAGTCCCATAATCTTGCTTTCTGAATCCGTTCCCATGTGAAAACAGCTCTTTACCAACATGAAATGTCAGCTGCTTTAAGCTGTCTATTCCAGTTTCCTCTCACTGGGTTTTTTATGTTGAGCCTATCACCCTAGTTTTTGACCACCTTGATCCAATCTCATGCATTTCACTTCTCAAAGGAAGAAGGTTTAATTTTTTTTTAAAGCCTGTATTAATCTGATAGGGCTTTACATTAAATTGGATCCATTTTTGTGGAAACAAAAAATGAAAGTCTTCACACTCCAAATGTGTGAAGCTCTTTGTAGTTGTTGTTTTGTGAATTCATATTTTGCACACAGCTCTAGTCAGGAGATTATTACCTTTGTGACACTAACTGCAGATACTTTGGCCAGTCGACTCTGGTCCCATCTCATCCCTAGGATGCAATCTGCATAATGAGAAGAAAGTCATTTTCCTTCCAATTCATTCTCCTGTTCAAAGATTCTCATGTACCAGGTTGTTGTTTTTTTAATCACACAAAATGGTATCTATTAATGAGCTCTCAAGTTACATAAAGATAGATCTAAAGCACAAAAACACTAATATGCCCTGTAGCATTCACTGCTTTGAACACAGAATGGCATCTGTGTAGAGTATGTGATTGCATGGAGCTATGGAAACCAGTGCTGGAGAATGAGGAAATGCTGAATAAGTGAGGCAGGATCAGAAAAATTGGGGAATAAAGATATTCAATTTGCATAAAATGGCCTAGTTCACTAACAGCCTGAATCACATAACTTTCTGGTCCCAAATGATTATTTTCTAGGGCTGCTAGCAAAGTTTAGGTCATCTCTTTCCAAAGCAAAACCATCTCCCCTCCCCAAAAATGCATAATGAGAAATCAGCTTCACAAATCAGTGGAGATACTCCGTACAAATGAAACAAGTTTTGCAACTGTGTAAAAGTGCGAAGACTTCCATCTCTTCATGTTCATTTCTTTCTCGTTTCCAGATGGTACCAATTAAGAATAAGTCCCCTGCCCTAAGAGTTGTTAAAAAAACAAGCGCAATCTGAGACTTTAATGAATAACACTAGAGTCGCATAATATGCCAAAGAAAAGCAAAAATAAGAAAGAACATTTAAAATAGGCAAAACAGTTTAGTTTGCAAGATCCTAATAATGTACAGTGCTAGTGTCAATGATTTTATTTTGTATACCAGGTAGTCCCTTCTCCCACTGAATACAGTGTGAATATTTATATGCATAACGTTAAGCACTTGCATAAGTCATAGTCTTCGCTGACGGCAGCAAAATCACCACCGTCAGATCAATGTTCCTGATCAACACAGCGCAGTGGACATGCTGAGAATAGGGCAGTCAAACTGAGATACCAAAGTTATTTTAAGTAACTTGCGTATCTCCGTTCGACTGCTCCCAGTAACAGCGGACAGTGTAGACCTCACCAGATTAGATCAGGGCCTGTGGAATTACTTAGGATAAGCAAGGATGACAGTACTGGTCAATGTGTAATTAATGCTTTAAAGTACGTTAACAATACTTTGTTCTCCTTTTATTGGCATTGTTCCGAATTGTGTGGTATTAGCAATCACGATATCTAGACAAAAAGGAGGATAAAGTCCCTGTTTAGAAATCACAAACAAGACAAGGTCTAACAAAACCCCATGGTTAGAAGTTGAACTCTGGCTAGAAATAAAGCTTGTTTATTTTACCAAGTGGATATATTAAGTATTGTAATAATTTACCTATGGAGCTGGTGGATTAGCCATTACTCAAAATCTGTAAATTTAGATTGGACGTGTTTTCCAAAAAACACGTTCTAGCTCAATTAAAAGTTATGAGCTGAATGACTGGGAGAAATTCTCTGACCTGTGTTTTGCAAAGGTCAAATTAGATTATCCTGTCCTTTCTGGCCTGAAGGGTCTCATGAATGTAAAAGAAAACTAATAGGCAAGGACTGAGGGCGAGTAACAAAATAAGAATCATAGAAGTTTGATGTCCTTTCCCTTTAATAATTTGAGTTCATGTGTGAAAAATTCCTGCTATTCTTTTATTCTCTAAAATGCCTGATAGCTTTTAACAGATTATATAGAAAGACCATAGGCATTTGGATTCTAAATCAAAATCCATTCAAAGCCCGGCACCATTGACACGCATTGTAATGAAGATACTGTTTTATAAAAAGAGGCCCTGGCAAATCAGAAAAACACAAATATTGTAGGGTATTATTTTATATCAAACACAGAGTATCGGCCTCTAGGTTTTCCCTCCTTCCATTAACAGTGGATGCAGAGCAGGAGGATACATTCAGATCAAAGGAGAAGCTCCAGTCCTTGTGCAACTTGTATTCTGCTGACCAACAGGTGGCACTAAAGAGACACAATCCCTAATTAAGAGGTGATTATTTTTCTTTTTCATCTTCAGTTCAGAACCGCACAAATGTTGCTGTGCTGAGTACATGACAATAAACAAACCCAATTTGAGTTGCTCTGCACAGTCTGTACTGCTTGGGCATATGCTTCATCTCACTGAGACTTTTATTAAAGCACTGAAGGTTCCACATGGAAAGTGAAATGTTTCACAGTTATGAAGACTTCTGAAAGTTGCTTTTTCACTTTCCTATCCATATTGTACCTGCCCTCTTGACTGAGAATCTTGGAAAAATTGGGAGTCCGGAGACAGATCAGTAGCAATTGGCATTTGACTAGTCAATGTGACTCTGACCTCAACAGATGAGTAGGTTTGAAAAAAAGGAAGGGAGAGGGAAATCTGCTTTAAAATTTCTGCAAGTTTATTTCCATTCTTCATCAATGATTCAAATATTTTGAAATTGTAATAATAGGACCTGTTCTAAACTGTTGGAAACTCCACACACATGGTGGCCACAAGACTCCTTGGCTATGGCTACACTTGTTCAAATAAGTCGACTTTGTTAAGTCGACTTAGCATGTCCACACTGTAAATTTTGACCTTGCCAAATCAACTTAGAGCATCCACACTGGACGCCTAAGTCGACTTGTAGGAGTTAGGTGGACCTGGGAGTGGTGCATGGTGGGAAGGGGGGCACCCGAGAGGTGCCCCGCTGCCCCGGGCACCCCTTCAAAAGTGCCACATAGCTCAGCATTTTCCCCATTGTATCAAAGTACATGGGGGCTGAGCAAGACAGGGACAGGGAAAGGGTATAGGAGCGGGGTGGGCAGGGCTGTGTCCTGCCCTGTGGGTGGGCACGCCAGGCTCTGGCTGTGCCAGGCACCCTGGGAGGGAGGTCAGTGCAGGTCGAAGTAAAACGAGGTTTTATTAAGTCGACTTACAATTTTATTAAGTTGACTTAAGCAGCAGCTTAAGTCAACTTAAGGAAACTAGTGTAGATGCAGAGGAAATTAAGGCGACTTAAGCGGGTTTAAGATGACTGAATTTACAAGTGTAGACGCACCCCTTGTTTGTATGGTGGCTGAGTTCTCCCTCCTCTTTTATTGGGAAGGGAATACAGAGTAGGGACAAATTAAGACGACATCCTGCAGGGGGAGCAATGACTCTTAAATCTGCTGCTACTTTCTACCAATTAAGTGGAAATCCTTAAACGCAGGGCTTTCCACATGGAAAGGGGACATAGCCAAGAGGGAATGTGTCTTCCCTCCATGGTATCACACCCTAGGAAGCGGTAGAGAATATGTAGCATAATATAATATTGATATCCATTCATCGGAATAAACTCATGCAGTTTCCCCCTCCTCTAATGGAAACTACACCTGGTAGGAGTTTTGGGGAGCAGGGCTCCTGAGGTAGGGCATCTTGCACCTTGTTTGTTCTTCGGGGGACAATGCTCCTCCATTTGATGGTATGATCCAGCAGAAAGTCCTCCAACTAAAACTCTCAAGATTTGACAAGGAGGATAATGTGGAACCTAGAAAGCAAAAAAGTCTGCTGCCCTAGAAATGGATTTTAGAAACCTGTACAGTTCTGCATCAGACCCTCCCACCAGGCTGCGACCAACCACAGCCTGCTCGCAGGGCCGGATTAACTGACCTGGGGGCCCCGGGCCGCCCCACACTGCAGACCCCCCCACCGCAGGGACCCCACCTGCCTGTCCCCCACTGCACAGGCCTCATTGCTGACGGAGGCCCTGAGGCCAGAGGGTGCTCCTGCCTTGCCCCGCTCTGGCCAGTTTGCCCAGAGGATGGGGGGGCCAGCTGGCGTCTGGCACGGGGGCCTCTGATGCAAATCCCCTCACCCTAGGGCCGCGCTGGAGTGGCAGAGCAGAGGCATGCTGTGAGCCAGCCGGCCCCACCCTCCAGGTGGAGCGAACAGGGGCTGGCCTGCCCCGCTTTGCCCCCAGGGGTGAGCCAACTGGCCCAGGGGTGGGGCGGGGTAGGCACTCAGAGCCCAGCCTCTGGTCTCAGGGCCCCATGCCCACCGCCGACAGGGCAGGAGCCCTCTCAGAGCTCCTCCCATGCCAGCACTGAGCAGGGCTGGATTATCACAGGAGTTTTAGGGGCTGGAGCCTGGGGCCCCCTTTTGGCCAGGGCCCAGGGGCTTAAACCCATAAAGTCCCTGCAATAATCCAGCCCTGCCTGCTCAGTAGCTCATTCAGATAAGCAGCTAATTCCTACCTCGCAGCAAAAAGGTAAAGTTTTATGGTTCTCACCAGATTTTTCTTAGAGTCTCTGCAACATGCCTCTCCCTTTATTTATAGCCTCCCTGGCTGCCTGCTCTGTTTGACCTCAGATAGGGGAGGCAAACTGATTAGAACAAAGAAACAGAACAGGGCTCTCTTTTTTTTGTCATTCTTATTAAATGAGTTGGGAGAGAGGGTCCCCTAAGTGCTCACTTGTGCTCCAGAAGATCTGCCACAGAACTGTGAAGATATAACGCAAGTGGTCATGCCACAGATGGGCTGAAAGTGCCATAAGTTTCTACACAGATGCTGCTTCCCAGAGCCAGTTCTGAGCCAGCTGTTGTGCATGGCTGGAAATGGAGGATGAATCATGCTCAAACAAAGCACTGCAGGGTGGTATTCTTTAGAAATGGTAACAATCCTTCTGGCTTTTGGAAAAACTCTGATATTTTGGTCAAAGACAGGGAATTGTCTCCTGGATCTGCTTAGGAAAGAACGGATGACAACCTGTATTGCAAACATTAATGAAAAGGAACTGAAGCTGGATAGCCTAAAACTATAGACAGAAAAGGCCAGAGTCATCCTGGTCCAGCAAAGCATATGCTATGCATTCGGTTAAGTGCTTTAATGGGTCAGGGACCTAGCTTGCCCCATCATTAGAACTGTTCTCAAATAAGGAGATTGTACTAACTGGAACTTGGGCAAATTGGACCTCTGTTCTTGCAATTTTCATGATCATGGCAGGAACCAAACCTCAGGCTTAAATCTTGTGGCACTTCTAAACCCTCCCAGTGCTAACAGATAATAATGAACAATAACAACAACCTTTTTTATTCCTAGTTCTGTACTTGTGGTATTTCCAGATGTGACTGGACGTAGCAGGGAGATTTCCAAATCAATCTCAACATTCTCAGCCCAATAGGGTTGAGGCAAGGGGTCTGGATAAGTGAATGTTTAGCTGTCTCTGTGACCCCAGCTAGAGTTCCAAATGTTTGCTGTGGTTCAGCCATCACCACTCATTCATGTGCTTTAGGTGCTAAACAGTATTTTCTACGGGCCTGGTTTTCAAGGGGAAAAGAAAGGTAGATGTGTAAAATTCCTTTGCAGTTGCATGTCTAATTACTATTTGTAATTCTTCTTTGAGTAGATGTAGCCATAGGTGTGTGCATACCCACCACACCGGAGCTGGAGAACTTTGCCTAGCAGCTGCTGTAGGAACAGTGTAAACACCCTGAAGCCTAAGGCCTTCCCCTGATGACATGAGGGAGGTGTCACCCCAACGCTCTCAGTGTCTTCTCACCAGCCATGGGTAGAGTCAGAGCTTAGGCCCTATTTTCACCCCATACTTTGCTCTCAGTTTTCTGAGAAATTTTTGGTGTGTATAAAGTGCAGTAGTTGGTAGTACCGTACATTAAGACTAGAGTTAGTATAGCATTAGAGTAGTTTGCTGACCTGTGTGATGCCCATACCAGAAGTCAAGCACTGTCCAGGGTGTGAGGGCATCCCCAACCATGATGGCCACACAAGGTACTTGTTGTGCCTTGGTGAAGGACACATGGAAGACCAGTGCTCCATTTGCAAGTTGTTCACAAAGAGCTCTCAGGTAGTGAGAGACTTGTGGCAGCACCTTCTTGAGCAGGCCGTGAGGTGCACGTCAGCATTGAGACCCTCGTCTGACCCAGCAGTCACCTTCAGATCCAGCAAGTGATGCTGTTGTATGCTCAGGGCCTCTGGAATTTTCCCCCAATAGGAAGAGGAGTCATTCACCTGCCTTTGGTACAGAGAGGAAGAGGTCCCATAAAATGAACTGGGACCATTCCCGGGCTCAGGAAGATGCATCATCTTCTAAGAGGAGTGCTGACAAAGAGTGTACTTCCTACAACACGTGGGATGGAGCAGGTCCATCCACCTGCTCCCTAGTACCAAGCCACCATCCATGAAAACCTATGCTGTTGCCTTCAGTTTCAGCCAGGAGGGATCCATTGATACCAGTACCAATGATATAGGCATCAACACCAGCTCTCTCTATGCTGACCACATACAGGCAATATCAGTCCTGCTTTGCCTATCACTTCCAGACTCTCCACTGCTTTGGGAGTTCTCAGTCCATTGGCATCTACCTTTCATCCTCTCTTGGCAACAGGGCCCTATATCTAATTCAGTACAACCCTGAGCTTCAGTGCTGACATTTTCCAGGTGAGAATGTGTCTGATTTGGTATTCAGATGAGTCTGACTGTTTATTTATTTGCCTTTTCGGAGCTGGTTTCCTCTATTGTTACTGATCACCTCCAAGACTCAAATCAGTGGTGTTCTTCCCTCTTGTCATTACCTAATAGAAACCAAAAATCACCCTCAGATCACCATCCCAAACCACTTGAGCTGCAAGCAACCACTGAGCCTGTTTCCTCTGGAGTTATTCCAACCAGATCCTGTGGTACAAGAATAAGACCCAGTGTTGGTGCAGCAAACTGCCTCTTCATCCTCTCTGGATGACTCTACAATGCTGGAATCTTCCTCTTCCTTGGTGTCAGAGGACTTTAAGGAAGATCAGGACCTCCTGAGATGTATGGTTGTTACCTTGGGCATCCAGGTGGAATGCGTGAAGGAGAATAGGCACATGAGGCTGAACATTCTCTAATCATCAGTTCCAGGGAGAGTAGTCCTTCTGATAAATGAGCCTGCAAAGGCCTTCTGGAATGCTCCCACTTTGTTGCTTCCCATGGCAAAGCATTCAGAGAAATAGTACTTAGTTCCCGTGCAGGATTTTGAGGGTTTCTATTTCCACCCAGCCTCTAACTCTTAAGGAGCAGCTTAAGTTGATTTAAGGAAAGCCCAGTGTAGATGTGGAGTAAATTAAGTCGGCTTAAGCCTTCTTAAGTCAACTTAATTTGTAAGTGTAGACGCACCCTACGAGTTCAAGATCATTTCTACCAGCCGAGCAATTCCAGGCAATTTGCCACCTATGTCAGAAGCTGAAGTCTCAAACCTCAGCCACAGCCTGTGTTTGCCTGAATCTGCTAGGCCACATGGGTGCATGCAGACAGGCAGTATAATCTGCCAAGCTGTACCTGTATTTTCTTCAGATGTGTCTAAAGTTGGTCTATCATCCAGACACAGAATGACAAAGTCTGTCTCCACCCCAAACAGCAAACTCCTAAGTGTCTTCAAAATTAGATCCTACCTCTGAACAAGTAATGTGCACAGTTTCGGGCCAGCTGTGCTTCCTCTGAACTAAGTCAATTCTGCAGACTTGGTTCAAGTAACTTTACATTTCAACATACAATAAGAGACCCTACTTCTGCAATATTAATGCAGTCAGAAACTAAGGGCCATTAATGACTGAGACTGAAAGCAAAGGCTGATTTTTCTTTTTGTATTTATTTTTCATTTCATATCATCAAACTGTTTGCCTTTTGCAATCCAACAGCAAAAATATAATTGGAGGCTACTGGAATATATATGGGAGAGTAGGAAACCCTGTGAACACTAGATGGCACTGCCAGGAAGGTTAGCAGTACTTATGTAACTACATGAAAACCTGATTTACAGCTGCCACTCACAGGACATGACTTTTCCCTCCTTCCTCCCTCCCCATCTCCCTGCTCCTTGTTTAACATAAAACAAGCCTAGTTCCCAGACACATTCTCCTCCTTACAAAGGGATCGATCCATAAATGTGAGAAAAGCAGCTCTAGTTTATACTACTACTTTTCCAAACTACTTCATCTTTTTGTATCAGGTTGGCACATATGCAGAGAAAATTAGAGTGACAATCCCTCGGCTGCATAGTCTGAAAGCTGTAAACTCTTACATATAAAAGTGCACCCAGAAGTGAACTTGTTTCCATTTAGCAGATTGCAGCATCAGAAAATGCGAATGCCACTTCATGTTTACAGAGTCCACCCTCCCCCTCCCATGCAGGGCTGTGTCTGGTACTTCTTGGATAATTTCAAAAGGCCATATGCCCTCAAACCATGCTTGGAATTCTCCCCCAGTGTCAAGCAACAATTTCAGCTACAAGAAAGAAAAGCCCATCACATCAGGCCACTCTGAGCCTTTTCTGTTTCCGATGTCGCTACCGTTCCTAGAACTGTGTGAGAGAGAAAAAAAATCCCACGCCCCTCCTCCCATCGCCCGCGTTGTCACCAGTTACCTTGGGAAGGTGCAATAATTGCCTGAAATGTTTTTTGGGATCCACAAGCAAATCAAAGGGGCCTTTAGGTGATGAAATTTGCCATTTTTTTACTCAGTTCTGCCTATTGCATGAAAATAAAATCTCAGGCCTGGCTCCTCCACTGTGCCATGTTCAGAGACTAAGGTAGTTCTTGCCCACTACGTAGCGCTGTGAGGAGCTCAGTGTAAGAACACGGATTGCTGGATGGGGCCAGGGTAAGTACTGGATCAGTGCGGCCTCTTCCCTACAACACAGTTCTGTTAACTAGTAGAGGGGCGGCTGGAGATCTTTCACCTCCTCTTCTCCTCACTGTCTCAGAGCCTAGAATCATCCTTCTTCCAGCTGACAGCTTTAACTCTTAACAAGGCCTGTATCTAATGGATATGTGACCCCTTTATTTAGCCCTGAGGCCATGTGGAAGTACTAAACTTCTCCCCATGTAGCAGCTGGCATACAGCTTCCCCATGTCCAGGCTCCAGGAGGCCCTCTTGCTGAGACAGAATGCTGCTCCCTTCTGCCTCCGGAACAAGGTTGCTCTAAACCCTTTCCCATAAGCTGTGCCTTCAGCCCTCAAAAAATAGCTAACTTCCTTGTGAGTTTGGGATACCAAAAGAAAGCAGGATTAGGTAGGTTATAAAGACCTGCTGGTGTTTAATTAGCATTAAGGTTAGGATTTAGGATGGAAATAAATGGACAGTGACCACAGTGTAAACAGGGTGAATCCTTTTACCTGAAGATTAATGCAGTTATGAACTTGTGTTCCTCTGTGTTGTGTAAGGAAACGACTTTATAACATGTCCCACTGAGCTGCTGCTCCCTCCAACCAGGTAATTAAAATCCCCCATTAGTGCTAATTTTCTCTTTTTCAGGAACCTTTTTGATTTTTTTATCATCATTATCGTTCTTTCATCATGATGTTCTTTCACTAAGAAGCCCATGCTGACTGACTTCCTTCTGTTCTCTATTAGTAGAGCTGTATTGCTCTTGTACTGCGTAAGTTTCCCCCCAAGGTCCACCTTGGTTCCTTTCAAACCTTGCTTTACATGGCCTCCATCTTCTGTGCTTTTATTATTTCCATATTTTTTAAATGTATCACCTGAATCTGTTAGTCTTTAAAAGTGCCACAAGACTCTGTTGTCTTGGCCTTTAAGATTTGTCTTTATTCTCTCACAAGGTGCCCTCATGGCAGCTGTTTCAAGCCTTAATATGATTTCCTCCCTCTTCATCCACCTGACCCCTTTACTGGTTTCTTCTTTTTTTATTTTCTGCAGATATCTGAATGGACCCAACTTCCCAAATCTTCTTGTCCCCTTTCCAATACCTGACTTAAACTCCTCACCACAGCTGTACATTTTCTGAGTTAGCCTGAGCGACATCTAGACCAGTTGGGCTATCTGATAATGTGTTCCCTGTTCCAAAAAAGGCAACAACATAGCACAAACCTTGAGCTCTCCTCCCAACCTGGATTCAGACTTCTGAGACACATAGTCTAGTTCCTTGGAAACTAGACATATTTCCAAAATAAACATCACTTGCTTTTGCTTTATAATCTGCTTTCATCTGCCTCTGACCTGCTTTGTTTGTATGATATTCTTCTCTACCGGCAAAGTCTTAGGCAAATTCTAGTTGAATGCGATGGGAGTTTTGCCTAAGAAAAGGCTGAGTAGGGACCCCAGATTCTGCCCTATGTCAAGAGTTACACAGAATTGGCCAAACTGAGCCCATCACTAATTTTACACATTCCTCTCCATAAACTTTCAGAGATAGGCTCATCCTGAATGAAGCACAGTACAAAAGAAAACATAGACTTGGCTCTAGCAATATTAGACTCATGGACTTTATGGTCAGAAGGGACTATCATGATTATCTAGTCTGACCTCCTGCACATTGCAGATCACAGACCCTCAGTCATCCACTCCTGTAGTAGGCTCATAATATCTGGTCTTGTGTTGGTGCCTAGGGCCAAAAAAACGTTCTCTTCACCACACACACATGGGCCTTGAGCTAATCCTGAAGGGCGCACACACTCGGTCCACTCTCCCAGAATGCGGCAAAGAGGCATGCAGAACGAAGAGAAGAAACTGCCGCTCCTTGCCCCCACTGGGAGTGAGATGCAGAGAAGAACAGTGAACTACAGCTAGCCAGAGGATATTTCTGATCACGGAGAACCAGGAAGGTCCCATGGAGTGTTATAGCGCCTCACCATGGCTAACAAAATATGGCACTCTAGTGGTTCACCTAGGGGTGTCAAAAAAGCTCTGGATGATGATATTCATGCAGTGGCCCACTCTCCTTTCAACACATAGGGTAGCCCAATTAAACTAATACAAAGGTCTCAATCTTTTTTTAGACTAGGAGAATTCTCTGTATTGTTTCCAAGAGATCTCTCTTGACACACTGCATGCAAGTTTTCCCGTTGCTTGAGATAACAAAGAATGATTCATACAGTTAAGACTAGACTGTATAATTTTAAGGTATTTTACTTCAAAGAATTATTGTTCCCTTCCAGAGATTTACTGATCTTTCCCTTTTTTTTTGTTTGTAGAGGATGCAACTGCTCTGGTGGTGTTTATTGCAGAAGAGTGAAGCAGAAGCCCCAGAGATGGGTATCTAAAAGAAAGACAATGTGAGTTATATTATCAGAGAATGTGGAGGGGGGCTGGAAATTACTTTTAGTAAGATCTTGTGTCAGTAAAGTGCTGAGATGGAAATACAGAATCTTACCCTATTGAAAACAAGAGCAGGCACATATTTTATTTAATGGAACAGCAATGTTAGCCTCATCCAAACAGACTGATAAAAAAGGGGACGGGGGAGGAGTAAACAATTTGGCCTTTCATGTTCAAACTGTGTGTTCCTCAATGAGGAAGAGCACCAAATGCATGCAGTCTCATTAACCCCTTGGGTGCCAAACCTGTAAGTTCTGGAGAGGCAAGGCCATTACCATAATGTTGCACAGGAAAACAGCATAATGTACACTAGATAAGTCACCAGCAAACTCACTTTTTTTTTGAGCTGGAAGTATACTAGACCAGAAGTTCTCAACCTTAACAAAGGACAGAACAAGGAGCAATGGTTTCAAATTACAGCTGGGGAGGTCAAGGTTGGATATTAGGAAAAACTTTCTCACTAGGAGGGTGGTGAAGCATTGGAATGGGCTATCTAGGGAGGCTGTAGAATCTCCATCTTTGGAGATTTTTAAGGCTCGGTTAGACAAAACCCTGGCTGGAGTGATTTAGGGGGAGTGGTCCTGCTTTTTAGCAGGGGGTTGGACTAGATGACCTCGTGAGGTCCCTTCCAACCCTATGATTCTATGATTCTATGATTTTTCTTTCTGAGGTCCCTACCACATGCTATAAAAACTCCATGACCCACCTATGCCACAACCAAGGCTGGATTAACTGGCCTCGGGGCCCTAGGCTGCTTGCCCCCCCTCCACACACACACACCTCAAGGGTCCCGTCACTGGGGGAGGCCCTGGGGCCAGAGGATGCTCCCACCTCGCCCCACTCTGACCAGTCTTCCCAGGGGGTATGGGAGGCTGACTGGTACATGGCATGGGGGCCAACGATGTAACCCCCCCCAGGCCATGGATCCTGGAAGGCTGCGCAGGAGCAGCAGAGTGGAGCCGCGTCATGATCCAGCTGGCCCAGCCCCCAGGTGGAATGAACAAGGGCTGGCCTGCCCTGCTTTGCCTCTGGGGGGGGGAAAGGAGGAAAGCAGCTGGCCCAGGGGCAGGGCAGGCACTCAGAGCCCAGCTTCTGCCCCCAGGGCCCTGCCCCCACCACCGACGGGGTATGAGCACTCTGGTGCTCTTCCCCTGCCGATGCTGAGCAGGGTGAGATTATCACAGGCATTTTAGGGGCTGGAGCCCAGGGCCCCTCTTGGCTGGGGCTTAAGCCCCTAAAGCTCCTACAATAATCTGGCCCTGGCCACAATAACTATTTTTCTTCATATCCAGTAACTTAAAAGCCAGGCTGGTGTAAAGGGTAGCAGGCAGGCAATTACCCAGAGCACAACACCACAGGGCACCCTGCAAAGTTAAGGTGCTCAGCCTTCAGCCCCAGGCAGCATGGATCAGGCTTCAGTTTTCTGTCCTGGGCTCCAAAGAGTCTAACATCAGCCCTGCTCTCTGGTTTATTTTGGTGGACCCCCTGAAACCTACTCACAGCCCCCCATGGCCCTCAGAAACACTGTACTACATGGGGCCTGGGAATGGCAGGCAAGAGATCTGTATTGTGTTATCAACCGGCCACTCACTGTGTTGTCTTGGAGATGTCACTTAACTTCTCCAACTCAGTTTCTCCATCCATATGTTGTCACCTAGCTAATGATGCCGTTTCTTAGAGTTATTAGTTTGTTTATTTGTTTGTCCTATGTTGGTGCTCAGGAACCCCACTCAAAGCTCAGAGATGAGCAGGGTTTTATGAGTGAGAATTATATTATTATTTATTTATTTATTTATTTATTAGACTGTCTCGGGATTTTAAGGCTCACAGACAGAAGGGCAGGGCTCTGTGGCTAGCCCAATGAGCTACACATGCATTGGAAGGAAAATGCTGTGTCCACCAGGATAGTGTTTCGAAATGCAGCGCAGATTCTGTTTTCATGCACCCAAAGAGCTCCATTGATGCCCGGGGTGGAGGGCAGGGGATGACAAAAGTGTAAGAGCTGAATTGGATGGAAAGTTATTAGAATGCTCCTGGCCAGTCCTTACCATCTGTTGCTGGGCAAAGCAGTGACCTATTAAGTCTAGGCTCTGTCTGGGGATTAGCTACTAGGTTGAAATCAGGAGGAAGGTGCAGATTGGAGCTTAGGGAGGGGATGTTCTCTGCACACTGCTCTGAAGTACATAAAAGCTCCTGAGTTATCTGGAAGAGAATCACTCTGGTGGGGGGACTACATAGGACAGTCAAAGATACTATGTAGCCCAAGTCCTCATGCAAGTCCTGGTGAGAAGTTGCCCCATATATGCTGCAACAGTGATTCTAAGGTGCTACCCAGTAGCCCATAGGCTGCCTAGAAAGGAAGAGTGCTATAAATTAGATCAGCTCCTTGCTGTTCTACTTTATCACAGGAGATGCACCAGCCCAAACTCAGCCAAGTCCTTAGAGCCACCTTTACACTCCCTTCCACTGAGCCGTGCTTTTCTATGATCCAGCCATTTCCAGGAGACAGAGCACAGTCAGGCCATGAGGATCTAGCCCTAAGAAGACTCCTGTATAAACTTGCAAACTGCACCCAAAATCAGGGTGACTTTTGCACAAAATAACCAGACAGGGAAAATCAGAGGCAAAGGATTTTGTCACTAATCCTGGGTTGTCTGGCCTATTACTTTACTCAAAATAGCAGTGGTGGACATGCCAATATAGACATGCCACCAGCGTTTTAAGAACCATGCCATGTAACCCTGGATAGAGCAGGTCTACACAACATGTTGCTAAAAATGCTGGTGGCCACCAGCCTCTGGTCTATACTAGCCCTCCCACCATTGGTATTAAGCAGTGTAGCTGCACAGATGTACACAAGATCTTAGGTATAACATGTAGCAATAGTAAATAGAACAGTGACAAACTGAAATGTGATTTTTTTAAAATAGATACTATCCCTTTAAGAGTACACAGCATCCATAGACAGTACCTTAGGCCCAAAAATATGGACTCACGCAAGCTAGACATTGGACACAACCCTGGGCTTGTGAAAAGTGCCTTGGAAACTTCAATAAACAAAATTGTATGGGAAATATGGCTTGATCCCAATCTTCCTTATATCAATGGCAACCTCCCTTTGACTCCTTTGAGAGAAGGATTGGGCCCCTAGACTTTTATGTCTCCTCTAAAAGAGACACGTTCCTGAAGAGATAAGTAAATCCACACAGGAGCCTTCCGAGAAAAACATTTTATCATATGGAATGGCTCTGGGATTCAGCCTTCAATGAGAACTGTGCTTAGATCACAGATGGGATATTCGGAACTGTACTAAATCACAGATGGTATGTTTTTTCCCATAATTCACAAAATGGACTATTTCCACCACTTTATTTTTTCCCCTCCCTGATTTTTATATTTTTCACATAGTAATTGTGTGGGTAAAAGGAAAAACAATCCAAACACCACTTTAAAATGGGGCTTATAATCTTCTCTGTTTAGTAAATACATCATTGAAAGCATCATTCTTTTTAGAAATTAATGTGTAGTTAATTGTAATCTGAGCAATTTGCTTTATGTACTTCACGCTGTTATCTTTTTTGTTGTTTCTGTTTGCTCTTAGACAATCCCTTGTTATCAACTGATTTGTTCCATCAGCTCTGGGGTACTTTCCTGACTCAAATGTGGCAGAATAGGGAGGCAGAGTAGCCTACCACTGACCCAAAGGGGGAAGGACCATTCTCTGAACCTGGGTGGGTGGAGCCAGGTTGGGCTCACGTCTACCATCGGAAGTCAAGGAGCAAGACAGGAAGTATAAAGGCAGGGCCCTGTAGCTCAGGTCATGGGGAGCCACCGAGGGAAACAGACACCCTCTGCTCACTCCTGAGGCTGAAGCCCAGGGAGGACTCCTCCTGTGCTGAAGACGGGCCTCAGCTGCTGGACTCAACAGTGGGCACTAAGGAGCTGCCTGGACTACCAGTGCCCATATACCTCAGAGAGATGGAGGAAGGCCACCCAGAGAAGAGTAGGAAGTAGTCCAGGGACAGCTGACCCTAATCTGGTTGCGTTACAGCCTGATACTAAGTCAACGTGTTTTGACTGAGACCCCTCCAGTGTTGGAACCCTCTGCCACTGATAGGGTCCTCGGCTGTGACTCAGTGCAGTAGAATGGGCACGGGTCCCCTTACGTTCTCCCCTGCTGCTGCCCCAAAAGTGACAGCTACCTCACTGTAGGCCAGGAGGCCTGATCGCTGGCTCTGCCCTGCCACAAGCCAGGACCCCTTAGATAGTTTGGTACCTCACCCTGCATGAGGGCTCGAGGTCACAGGCTCCTTACTGGTCTGTCCTACCACAAGGCTAGAGCCTCCTTGACCATCTGATGCTCCACCCTGCCTGAGATCTTTGAGCCTTTTTGAACTGTCTGTTGCTCCATCCTGCCTCCGGGCCAGAGCCTATGGACTGCCTCCTGAGTGGCTAATTCCTTTCAATGTCAATAATACAGTTTCCATCTCTTTTGGTATCAGCAGACTATCAACTATTGTCATCATCTGGGGGGGGGGGAGATTTCCCCCAGATTTAATGTTATAGAATACTGGGCTTAGTTTAGGAGTGATTTATACAGAATTTCAAGCTTACTGATGTACAGAGCAGATCAAAAGTTCAAGGCTAAAATCAATGTGACAAATCAAAGTGCCTGGTCAGAAACCCCATCCACGTCAATGGGAATCTCTCCATTGCCTTCAGTGCGCTTTGGGTCAGGGCTCTAAAGAACACGGTTTCTGGCTTACATAAAATCACGCATGAAAAGCTTGCTATTCTGACAATATTGAATCACTTTAATGCTGAATTCAGGGGTGTGTTTGTTACATTTTAACAGTCCTAGTCTCACAGTTCAGTGTTCATTTATCTTACTCTCAGACCTTTTGGAAAATGTGCACAGTGAGCTTCCAGCTATGCTAACTTATACATTGCCCTACCCAGGTACATCTTCAAGTCTTGCTGTTAATGCTCTTAAGTCTGAGATGCGATCACACTTATTAGCACATTCTAATTGTGAGAAAACCATGCCCCTGCAATTAGTTTGTGCCAGCATAGATTATACACAACTGCTTTTCTTAGGGTAGAATTCACAAGTTGTGTTAAGGACCAGCTTAAGGCCCTCCACATTTCTTAAACCCAACATAATGTGCTGTGCTTGGGTTCATCTAACATTTGCAACCCATACATACTACATAATAGTCGAGTGGAGAAGGATGTTATGTGGCAATCTGGACAGTCAGGGAGGGTTCACACATCCACATTTATAGAGATCCAGTGGCCTGGTACCCTGGACAGTGAGCAGGTGCTGTGGCTGCTGCTCTGCAATAGGAGTGAAGAGGAGCTGCACACCACCATTTCGGCTTTGAAATTTCATCTCCTCTGTATTGCACCACCATAGAGCCCACTTGCTCAGGGTTTACAGGCGTAGATATCAATCTACACATTTTAGACAAGTTAGTTTGCAAGTTAGTCACGCCACTCCTGATTCCATGCATAACTACTGCAAAGCAAAAAAAGATGGCTGAGCTGCGAGATCTAACAGCTGTGCAAACAGGCTTGAGAATTTAAAATTCAGGGAGCTGTATCTTCAGGAAAGCATTTTTTAAAAATCCCCAATACCACATCTGTTGGCATCAGGTTGTCATTATGACATGATATTTAAGATGATTTAATGGGTTTATCGCACAGTAAGAACCTTGGAGTTTGTTTAAGCTACTGTGCATGAAGGAGATGTAACCCTTTAAATGATATTTGGACAAAGCAGAGCCGAAAAAGTTCATTATGCAGCAGGAATACATACATGTGTGAATGTATGCATATATATAGATATATACATGCACACACACACAAATTAGTGGTATAATAGAGTGGATTCATGCGTCTGTGCATTAGGTGTCATTTGGAAAAATTGATTCTACTTTCTCCTACACCATATATCTTCATTTAGTGGACATGGCTTCTTTCTAATTTAATTACTTCCCACTTAAGGCTTTGAATCAATGGGTTGCTGCAAAACAAGGGATTCTTCTTTTAGAAACAGTCTGGTGAAGGTGCTTGGAAAAGGTCTGGCTCAGTTACTAATTTTACTGAGGATGACTTATAAGCAAAGGTAGACAGCAGGGAAATGTGTGTCTTTGCGCACAGCAATTCCATTGTGGCTGAATGGTTTTTTCACCTTCAGTCCCTGTGCAACTCTTGGTTTCCTGTAGACATTCAGGCTTCTTATCTTAAATCTCCTTGGGCTTATTGACTGAAAAGTCGGAATGTCTGATTAAGATTCAAGGAAGCCTTCTCCCTAAGCTTCTCTACAAGTTCTGGTTGTACAGGACGGGGCGGGTAATACAATGGGTTTCTGTCGGTGAATCACAGTCTAAACTTCCTTTTGCACTCACCCCTTCAGAATCCTATTATTATGGCACAATGTGTTATGTGGTAATATAAAGCACTAGCAAAGTATGTGTTTGGCTGATCCACAGAGGGTAACTACCTGGTGTGATCCCAGGACGTGGTCCTATCACTCAATGGTAGAGGATTGTGCTTTGGACCCAAAAGTTCCAGAATCAGTCTCTGCTGATTACCATATTTCATGATTCTCACACAAAACAATGAGGTATGAGATGGCTATTGACTGAAATTCTGCCCTATATCACTCTGCTAGTCATTAAAATCCATTACCTTTATTTGGACACATCTATAACAAAGTAGTGGTAGAATTTGTTTGTTTTCCCTGAAAAATTCTATTGCCTACAAAGAGGGGAGGATGGAAATGAGAATGTATTACTTCTACAATTAAGTAAAGTTTGTTTCAAAATTAGAAGGGACTTCAACAAACAAGATTTTTTAAAAGGCTCTGATAATAAAAAAAATAATTGCTAGAGGAAAAAAAATCACCTCAGGTTGTATATTGCCCTGTCCTCCTGCACTGAAGTTAATGAAAACCTTTGATTAGCCTCCTGAAAAGACCACACATTGAATCATTTGAAGCAAAAGGTTAATGGTGTTATTACAACTATTATCCCTTTTAAAATCATTATCCTCTTGTTTTTTATGTCTATATTACCTTCACCTTTCCATGAACCCACTTTACCAGCTGTTTCCCTCTGTCATAAAGTTTGCTGAACATCATCCTAGGAATAGGATAAATGCCATGTTTTATCAATCAAGCCTAAGGGAATTCTCAGCTTCTCATAACCAAAATTGTAAAGGGAGATTATTACAAAGTTTCTATTTTGATTTTTAAATTGGCTATAAGTGAAATATGTACCTAATGTCCAGGTGTAAAATGATACAATAATGGTTGCTATTGCTCAGAAGTCTTGCAGATTGTCAACATGTGAAACTTAAAGGCAGTAAAAAAAATCAAGTTTAATTCTTTTTTTAAATAATGTATATGGGAAAGGAGGGAAGATTCCAGGCAAATAGTCCCAAACAAACAGTAGCAAAACACATGAAACCACCAAAGTTTAGATAAAAACAGATACTAGATGGAGCTATTAAAGGGCCAAATGATCAAACGCACCTAAGTGACTTAGGAGTCTTAAGTCTTATTTTCAAAGTGATTTTATTTATATAGTCTTCAAAAGCACCTTAGTGATGTTGAATAGAACCAAAGTCCCACACATTTTCATTGAGACTGAGGCCAGGTCTACATTCAAAATTCATGGATCGATGCAGCAGGATCGATTGAGCGGCCAGTATAAACCACTCAATTGATCCCGGAAGTGCTCTGGCGTCAACACAATAACTCCATCCCTCAAGTGGAGTAAGGCTGCCTCGACGGGAGAGCATTGCCAGTCAACGCAGCCCAATGAAGACTCAGAGAGAAGTGAGTGTAACTAAGTCGAGGGGAGATACACATTCTGTGGCGTGCAGATTGCATATCTCCCGTCGACTTAGCCCTGCAGTATAGACCAGGCCTTAGAGTCCTAAGTGCTTAAAGCCCAGATCCTCACATATATTTAGGCACCAAATTCCTATTGAAATAAGTGGGAGTTAGGCACCCTAATACTTTTGAGGATGTAACTCTAAATCATTTCTGAAAATGTACTTAGGACTTTTTGACAATATTACCCATTATATCAAGACACTTAGTGCCAGATTTTCAAAAGAACTCAGCTCCCATTTAGGCACCTAAATGAAGTGGCTTATGAGAATAATGGGAGATACTGGAAATGAGCACTTTTTCAAATCTGGCTATTTCATGTAAGTGCCTAGATGGGAGCTGAGCTCTTGAAAATCCAGCCATAAAGATCCAATCCTGCCCTCACGCTTCCTGTACCTGCACCAATCTCTGGATGCTGGAAAACTGGTAAAACTCTTTTGTGTAGGCAGCTGGAGAGAAAGGAAGGGGCAATGCAGGATTCCAGTGACAACTTGTGTCTTTTTATTATGTTTATTTATGTAGTTTCTTTACGGACTCGTAGATTATAAAGCAAGAAGAGACAACAGTGATCATCTAACCAGAACATCTCCCTCTATCTCCACATAAAGCAGGCCACAGGACTTCTTTGCATGAATTCTTGTTGGAACTAGATCATCTCATTGAGGAAAACATCCAACCTTGACTTGAAAATTATCAGTAATGGAGAATTCCCCACAGCCTTTTGGTAAGTTGCTCCAATGATTAATTACATGCACGGTTGAAAAGTTTACTCCAGGAAGTTGAAAAATTGAGCTAAATGACAAGTCTTGGCCTTTTAACAGATGGCTCCATAGGGAAGGGAGGGACAGTGGTTGTTCTTGATGTTCCTCAGCAGCATCACTGCTGGGTTCCTCAAGCAGGAAAATATAAGACATATTATTAGATAGACACTGAAGCTAGGATGGGGTCTGAATGGGGATGAGCCAACATGAATCCCAAGCCTGCCAAGTTCACTCTTTTATTGCAAATAGTCTTAGATGTTTTCTCAGTGACTTTGAGCATCACAGCAACAGTGATGGCGGTATTATTGCAGTGGGGCGGGCAGGTAGTACGCACTGCTAATTCAGGTCTGGTTATTGTTAAAGCACCAGTGAGTCCATATCAGCAGCTGTGGTCACTTCTTCCATCTGTAACAGTCTAGCTCAGTGTTTCTCAACTGGTGGGTGCTCCGTGGAACACCAGAGCTCTGCAGACACACTGAAGGTGTTCCACGACCGACACCGACCCCTCCCTGTCAGGGTGGAGGCATTGTGTGGAGAAGGGGGAAGGAGCAATGTGGTGAGTCAACATGTGTCTGGGAGATTTAAAATGCCCCAGCTGCAGCAAAGCTTCCAGACATTTGTTGGCATCTGCCATTACCTCGCTCCTTCTTTTGTTGAAGCTGGGGCATTTTAAATTTCCTGCCGCTATTACCACCAACATCACAATTGCTTGGACATATCTTTCATGGTAAGATTTTCTTTGACGAACCTGAAGAATAGATGAACTTTGTTCAATCATACAGGCCCAAAATTCCCATTAAAACTTGAGTAATATTAGCTCCAGTTTTCAGTTGTATACATAATCATTAGGTACCTAATTTTTTAGAAATAAATGCCTGTTATTTTCAGAAAGTTGTATTTAATTTGGTTTCCCAAATCATTTTCACAGGAATGCATAGTACACAGATATTATGAACATTACAGCAAGTATATATCGGGGGTTTTTGAGAAAGTTTTCATCAGGTGTTCCACGTAAAGTAATTATTACCTTTAGGTGTTTCCCAGTCCACTAAATTTGAGAAACACTGATCGAGCTGCTGAGCTTTATTCTGTAAGAGATGTCATTTAATTAGAAACACTGTAATACAACTGGGCATATCCAATAAAAAGCACAGAGGGCCTGATACTCATTTACTTCGTCACCGTTTTAATCACCACTACAGTTACATTTACACCTACTTTAACACCTCTTTATGCTACCAGAACAGTTGAGAGTGGCCTTCAAATAAGAGTATTGGGCCCATGAGGTTTGATTCTTTTTTCCTTTGCTCCCTGTGTAGCCATTTACACTTGGGCAAAGCAGGTGTAAAATGGTCTAGTCTGGTAGCATTTTACATTCATTTGGCACAGGAGGAAACACCAGATTTTAAAAGGTATTTAGGCACCTAAATCTGCATCTGCCCAAAGAGATAGATTTAGGTGCCTAAATACTTTTAAAATCAGGCCTTATATTACACAGTGTTCGAGGAAGAGGAGAAGCAGGCCTATAAACTGATGCTTTAAGGCCCTCGTTGAGTAAGAAACTCGAACACATCTGCAACGTTAAACGTGCATAGGCTCATTGACTCCAATGGCACTTCTCAGTTAGATGCATGCTAAACTGCCTTGCTGAATTGGGACTTCACTCTCAGAGGATGATGTTAACATGAAATTAAAATCAAATCTTGTCCTTTGAAGAGGCTTCTCATTCAAAGACAATGAGAGATACAAGGCTTTCAATAAAAGGCATTGTAAGGTATTACTATCAATGTGGGTCTTACAGCTGTCACAGAAGCTCATTGTCTAACAAACTGGTAGTTCTTTGCTTGGTAGTTCACTCACCTAGACTGAACGCCTTTAGAAAGCAGTGGGTTAATTTATTATGTTGTATGAATTTGTAATAGGTTAATTCACGTTCACCAAGTGGCTGCAAAAATACATTTTAAAAATTGAAAAACAAATCTTTGTAATACCTTCGCAATTTTAGTTTGTAACATTTATCTACCCCTTGCCATAGCTTTCCGAGGTAGAAAATAAACATGTTGTATCATGGAGGGAAAAGATTTGTTCTTTTTAATAACAAGGCAGTCCTACGCCATCCTTTGTTATCCATTTCCACACGCTTTTAGATCTTGAAGGCAGCATCAGTCAGTCTCTTCATAGATTATATGTAGATCTTGATTTCGCCCAGCAGAGATGCAAAGTTATCTGTGAGGGTTGATGAACAGATAGAAATTTACCAGCCTTACTCTACTGGTATCATTTTCCTTTAGTTAATGCCATGCTTGAATTGGAGGATAACTGCCTAATAATTGCGACTGAATTGCAGAAAAGACATGAAAAATTGTGAGAAAATAATAATGGACTTTTATTAATTATTGTTGTAATGGGGCAACGGGGGGGGGGGGGGGGTGGGAAGAAGGGGTCCTACTGCATGGAATGTAAAGAAGCATAAGCTACTGCCAACTCTGCAGTGACATTTGCTGCTCTATCCTGAATGTTTGTCAGTTGGGGAATCTCCTCCCTTACAACAGCCAACAAGTTTTTTTACACCACAAACTAAACTGATGGGAATGATCAGCCATTGTAAATATCAGGGAACATTTTCCCAGTTTCCCTTAAATAACAGTCAGCATACATCCATTCTACAAATCATATGGTAATGGTAGGAATGGACTAATGGTATTAATTAAAGCTCATTTACCAATTTAGATTGAGTCCCAATGGCTCCAAGACTGTTCCTCTCCTGCAGACCTCTTGGGCTGCTGACTCTGCTTGCCCATCCATCGTAGCTCTTATTCTGGATACCTTTTTGGTGTAAAGCATTCAATTATTTCTGCTTTTTGCTGACCCCATGTCTCTAACAATCCATAGCCACAACAGGGGCAAAGAGAAGCAGGCAAATGAACGCTCAGCCACTGTGCTGTGGAATAGCTTCTGCCTGGAAACATTTCTATTGCAGTTAAATTCTCTATATTGCCAGATCATGTTGAAAGTCATGCATGACTCACAGACTGCTCTTCAGTCAGACATAATCTAACAAATAGGGCACCTCTGAGCTTCAAAAAGATTCTGGAGATGCTGCGAGTGTTTACTTATAGATAAGTGACCAAATCCTCAGCTGGTGTAAATTGGTGTAGTCCCATTGAACTCAAACAAGCTATGTTGATTTGCTCCCACAGATGTTCTAGTTTATAGACATATCCTAACTAAAGATGGGTCCAGATCCAGAGCTGAATTTTCCTGAAGTTCCAGGGTGGTCTGATCTGAAGTTCTGGTGTGGGCCCATTACCTCCTTTAATTTATTTGTCACGCAAGCACTCCATATGAAGCTATATAATTAGAGATAACACCAGGCATTGTCAGGAAGAATGAATACGCCAACCACAGCCATTTTTATCTAGCCATCCCCCTAAAACGGTACACAACTCAGTGATTTCCCCAGGCAGGGGGAATCAGCCCTTGGGTGGATAAGCTGGTGTAGGGTAGCTTTGTAACAGGGGATGGGCACCAACAGATGCAAGAGACCAGTGTAATATATGCTAACTTAACAGCCCCACTAGTAAATTACCATTCTAATTCAAAATACTTCCTTGGCCAGATGCCTTATATATACAATGCTACTCATATTTGTCATTTTAAATTTCCAAACTTAACCTTGTATTAAGATTATTTTTTGCTTTAAATAGTGTTATGCCTTGTCTGGAAGGCTGTGAGAACAAACATCTGTCAAGATAAAATGTGCACAATTAAATTCCTAGGCCAGTAACTCAATATTTGTCTTTCTAAATATACCAGAGACAGTGTGACACTCAAAAATATGATCTGTGACATTAGCGCATTGTTGATGGACACATATCAGCCCAGATGGGCACAATGTATTTGCTTCAGCTTTTGAAAAGGCACTTACTGCTACTAACAATCTACAGTGTGTAAATGTCACCTTAATTGTCTGAAAAATATTTGACTGGCCTTTCAGTTACCTATTACAGAATAAAAGTAATGAAAGATCATCTGTGGTAGGAAATGTCACCAATATTCATTATTCTTCACTTGGTGCTCAGTTGAGGATGCCTCAGAGAACTGGCACTCCATTCCCAGGGCAAAATTTTGGCAGATCACTGCTCAGCGACACTCCGCAGAAAACTCACATACAGCAAAGAGATGGAAGTTTTCTGCCCAATCACAGCTCCCCACAAAAACCTGTGGAGGGGTTCTTCTGTAAGCCTGGCACAGGCTGTGAACCAGGAATCTGTGTGGGACCTAAACAATGCACAGTTAGGGCTTCTGTTTATTAACTTCATTTTCCAAAGTTTATTTTAAGCAATTTTTGAGCTTTATGTAGCTGTCAATCAAGGGGTTTTTGGACTTTCTCTTTGCATAAACTGTAATGCGTAATGTTATATTCATCATGCATTACTGTAGCATATATGGTAACCTCTTTGTAATGTTCCCTAATGCACTTTACTGTAGTGCTGTTTGAAACACCAGAGTGCACCAGAACGGTCTACATGGACAAATTAATATGCAACATGTTAGTGCGCTTTAGAAATCCCACTTCCATAGTCTGCCTTACTGCTCTAGATGGACAAGCCCTTAGACACAAATGACCTTTTCCAGTGTTGCACTGGTGTTTATTGGCTAAACATTTATTTATTTTCTTTAAAATCGGGGTGTTTTATTGGTATTTTTCAGTTCAAACCTTAAATCCAAAGTCCTATGGGTAATATTTGCGCTCACTTTCTGCACAGGGTGAATTTCTCCCTGTGGCCTCATTCTGTCATCTTTACACTAGGGCAGTGGGTTTCAAACCAAGGGGCGGGAACCGGTACTGGGTACTGGGTCACGGCGCCCCCTGCTGCTGCCAGCAAAAGACTGGACTGCATTACTGAAATATATCATTATTGGGTCACGGGCATAAATTATTTTTTTCATCTGGGTCCTGGGGAAAAAAGTTTGAAAACAACTGCACTAAGCTGTGCCTCTTGCCACAAGTGTTTGCCAGAAACCCCATGAGACTGCCTGCAGAGTAAGGTACTACTCAACAGATGAAATTCACCCCTGTGCAGCGAGTCAACATGAGGGTTGTGCTGCCCTTAAACCCTATTTTGACATCAAAAGCAGGAATCAATCATGCATGTTTTAAGTGAGTGAGTCACATTCAGTCCCATCTTACTGGCTTCTAATTTCCCTATACTCTGGGCTGTACAGAACACATGGGAAGACATGGTCCCTCCTCAGTATGAAAGGAAAGCATTTCTGCTTTCTAAAATCAGTAGACTTGCTACCCCAATGAACTTGAATCCCTCTATATGCAAAAGTCTTGTTTATCCCTATGACTTTCAGCTTGTTTGTTTGTATAGTAATGATAAGTACGCATGTTACAACACAACAAATGCAATTATGAAATCCAGATTTCTTGAATTAGCACTTAGCAGCTTTTAAATGCGGTGTAGAGGACAGTTTTCTCCCTGTGCAGAAGATTCAAAACCCTTCTCCAATGGCAGAAACCCCTGATCAATTTCTTTGACAGTCTATTAATTAACAACAGAAAGACCTGTTTGGCAAAGGCAGCCGCATAGTGGTGTTGAATGCCACATGGCTAGTAGATTGTCTCCTAGACTATTTCAAGCAAGAAGAAAATGTCAGATTCTAGCCAAATTTTCAACTCATATCCACTTGGTACAGGTTGGACCTCTGGCAAGCAGCAATTTCTTGGCAGAGGCCCTCTTTGTAAGAGGTTGTACTTTTAGACAAGGCATATTTTTTATATAGGCAGTAGATATCTGCTGCTAACATCATGCCCTGCCCTCAAGAACTTCTTTGATAGGATCAAACTCAAAGCATTGATAGCCTATTAGCTCTGTCTACTGGAACTGAATCCAAGATAATTGAAACATCTTGAAACTTGAACAGTCAGATTCATCTGAATTCAATGGTCTGATCAATGGGAATTATTTTCAAGTTAACAGAAGGCAGCTGGACTATTACCGACTGCTGTTGGGAAGATGTTCTTGCGGTGTTTTCACCTTGCTTCAGAATTAGTCTGTGACTAGCTGCTATATATGACCACTTCTCTGTGGAGTCTATCAAAGAAGAAAATACCTTGGGTGATATTTTTTTGAGGGCTGATCGAAACAATATTTTCTTCTGTTTGTCTATGCTATCGCATTAGCTCTCTATTTAATAGAGTAACTCATGCATTGACTGGCTTTGGTAAGCAAGTATTCCCTACACATGCCAAAATAAATATGTAAGTGAGATGAGAGGAAAACACAATGGTCATGTGCAGTAATGCATAACTTCTTGCTTCACTGATCATCTATTCATCTGTCTCACTACCTACTAGCACTCTCACTTGACTCTTTCTTACTGGCTTATAAAGCACAATTAAATCACAGTGTTACATTTTCCAACATTCATGTTATGATTTCAACATGTTGTTCAATTAAAATGGCCCATGTGCAACCAAATATTTTCAAGGAGGGTTCTTTTGTGACGTTGATAAAAGAGTCACTTCTTAAATGGTAATTTCAATTTAGGAAGTTCTTGCCAATGGATCCTTTTAAAAAATGTATTAAAGGGTAATTATTGAGAATAAATAATATTTGCTTACAGATGACCATTTCCCTTTTATTTTATGTCTTTTAGGTTTCTAATTATAATTATTCAAGCCTCTTAATTATTTTCTTTTCCATGTGGTATTTTTTAATGTTTAATTGTCCATTTTTATAACTCAATTGTTTGAATCTCAACATTTAATTTATTTTTACCAGCAAAGAGCAAACCACCTACAAATACCAATCAAATTGCGTAATATGCTTCAGTGAACAACTTTTTTCTATGTCATCTAATGCATAAAAAATGTAGCTCGCTCTTTTCTCTTTTAATAGGACATATATCCTAAGTCAAAGGCATGTAATTACACACATGCATTGTACGTAAGTGTAACCAGGCTAAGTCAAACATGATTACAGGATGAGCCCCACTTGAGAAGTAGGGAGAGACTGGAGTGGCCCCCAAACAAGAAGGATGACTTTGTATGGACTTTGTTGGGAGTGGAGGATTGAGTTTGATTTAGTTTATTTAATATTAACAAACCCAGTCTCCAAGGAATGGTATTTTTGATCAAGAAAAAAAAACAGAATTGAAGTTTATTTGAATAATCCAAGAGGGGAAACTGTCAGGCTGCCTGTGCTGTGATAATAGGCCGTACGGAGACACACAGGAGGCAGTTGGCCTGATTACAGTAATGTTGGCAAGCAAATTCTCAATGTGTAGGGGCAGTTTAGTATTTGGATATATGCATGGCTGGTTAAGTGCCAAATGGGTCACATGAGTGTGCAAAGATGTACTTGTGCACAAATAGTTCATTCTATTTTATATCAAAAATTCAAACTCAAAAAAAAAAAATTCAAATTCAAACAATCTCTTTTGATTGTGAGAGCCAGGACTGCAAAACTGCAAGGAACCAAATCAGGCCAAATGTGAATGGTGTTACAACTTATGGCCCTGTGCCCCAGGTTGAAATGCCACACACTCTTCATTATGACTGCAGGGAAGGGGCTTCACCATTGCAACTGGGAGACAAGGGGCTCGTGCCTCTACCAAACTCATGTTCTCAAAAAGTGTGTGTGGCAGAGGAGGGCGTCAGGGCAGTGCATGCCCCCATCTCTAACACCTATGGCTTTGACTGGATATATAGATGTTGAGATTCCAAAAATTTAAGTTTTATTACCATTAAAACTCAAATTGTCAACATCACAGGTCAAAACATACAAAGTAAACATCCTTAAATCAAACGCTACTAAATTCTCAAATTCTCGCATACTTGGCCTATCTATAGATTTTGATAACTGTTGATGGAACAAGAGTGGGGAAGAAGAATGTGGATTGTGTTGTAACTCTCAAGGATATTGACTTCTTAAACTGCAACATACCTTTCTGATGACCAAATGGAAAATGAAGTGTTATCACTGAGGTGCCCAAATTATCATGTAGAAACACTGAATGAGCAGACCCAAGTGTGATCTGAGAAGGATGAGGTGAATGAATCTAGAATAAGAGTTATTTTAATAGTTTTCTTCTATATAAAAGGTGTTTCATTTTGTAATGTGGATAAAGAGTTCACACTCCTAGTTTTCATGTATCTGTTGTTTCTACTTAGTCCCCACTTCTAAGAGTTAAAAACAGCAACAAAACTCCCTTTTAAATTTTATTCCTTGTATCTTTCAGATGTTACTTTAAGTGATAAGTAACTGTAGAGAGGGATTTAGCTTGACAGAGATCTGTCCTAGAGATCATGCTACTCCATTACATTTAATGCTACAGCAGGACTGGGGAAACAACCTTTTGCACTAAAATGTTTATACAAAGGATTAGGAATTGATGTCAATGCAAACACAGTTTGATTATACCCAAGCACCTTTCACTGTTGGCTTCAGTCAGGATGACTTAAGAGCATTACAAGTTTTCCTGCTTGTATTTTTTTTCCACACTATCAATTTGTATCTCAAATGTGAGAAAAATATTAATTTATGCTGCATTTTGCACCTAATTTATGTTATATGCATTTAAATCACAACTAGTTTACTTGTAATTGATGTATTTCCCCCTTAACTCTTCTCATTAGTATTCTGGCTTGATTATCACACACCTCCATATATGCTTTCTTAAAGCCACCATTAATGGGCCAAGTCCTGATGTTCCATTTTTCTTAGTTTTTAGCCAGAGAAAACTCCATTGACATCACTGTTTCCTCTCAGGGACCTGAGATTTCTGACACTTTCTTGTGAACTCTCCGGCTAGACTGATCACCCCTCTAGTAGTGGAGTCACCAGAGGAAATTCTCAGACAAATTTTCAGCCTGATTCTCAACTAGGCATCTTGAGTACTCCTTATTTCTCATGGAGAAATTGTAAGTGTTTCGCCCATGCCTTCTCCCTATATTCCTGCTGTTCATTGGCTGCCCAGCCTCTTCCATGGCAATGACTGCACCTTGTCTCTGACAAATGGGAACAGTGTACCTCCTCCAGGCAGGAAGAAAAAATCTGAGGTTATATGGGTGGAGAGCGGCCAACCATGAGGACAGTATGCAACTACTGTGAGAATATATGTTCAATAACAGAGTTGAGCAAATAATTGACTGCAAATAACTTAGTTAACCTATTTTTACTATTTTTTTCTGCTCATGAGTGGCAGTGAATAATTTTTATATAGTTGGTCCTGATTGTGTGTGTGAACACTTAGTAGCAACTTGCAAGCACTGGATATTCAGAATTTGAGCTGAATTGGTTAGCTTTGACTGATTGGTTACTTTTCCCTGACTGGATGACCCGAACTCTGAGAACCAAGCGTCTGTTGCAAATATATATTTTCAGACGCAAAATTCACCTGCGCTGAATAGTCTCCAACATTTGTTTGCTGGGATAATCAAAGAGAGCAAATCCAAAAAGGAGGGGGAAAAAACTGATAGGGAGACTAAAATGAAGAGGCTGAAGCCAAATTTAGGGCAAAAGTCTTGCAGATTTACCACAAAGAGGAAATGCCACGCTGAGTCTTTGTTTTCGTGGAAGTATTAGAAGGGCTAGGAATGACAACATGTGAACAGCTGTATTGAGTCAGACCAGTGGTCTATCTAACCTAGTATCCTGCCTTCTGCCAGTAGCTGATGCCAGATGCTGCGGAGGAAACAAACAGAAAAGGACGATTTTTGTCTTGTTCTCCATCTTTCCCCAGTGGCTCCTAAAATGATTGGCTTGTCTGACTGCCCTACACAGGGAGCCAATGTTTCCAGATTCCAAAGGGATAGCCACGGCCGGCTTAGCACTAGGCAAACTAAGCAGCCGCCTAGGGCCGCCGACTGTTAGGGGCCACCGCCGCCCTAAACGTAGAAAAAACCCAGGCAGAACACAGCATTCTGGTGCGTTCTGCCCAGGGGCCCAGCAAAGCCGCAGACTCAGGGGGAATGCACCGGAATGCAGTTCCGGGGCCCCTAAATTTGAGGAGCCAGTGTTCTGGGGCCCCTAAAAATACAAAAATTCAGCAGAACACATGTTCCACCCTGCCCTGGCTGCTGGCAGGTCCTACGGCCCACCGTTGTTAATCACAATACTTATTGTGTGATGCAGTGTTTGCTAGTTTGTGACAATAATTGCTATAGACATAAACGCCATATAAAATTATAAATATTTTTATGGAGCGATAACCGATGCATGTGGTACTGAGAAGTAGTTGCAAATGGGGCCCACACATGGGGGGCCCAGGCAATATGGGAAGGGGGCCTGGAGATTAGGAGGGTTCCGGGGGCCGTCAAATTATACTTTAACCACTGCCCCTGCAGCTCCAGGCCTCTGACCAGGTAAGGGGGGCTGGGAAGGGGCTACGGGGGAGGGGGGCAGAGGAGCCAGGAAAGGGGTCGCAGGAGACAGAGGAGCTGGGAAGGGGCCATGGGGGATAGAGGAGCTGGGAAAGGGATCACGGGGGGGCTAGAGGAGCCGGGAAGGGGCCCCAGGTCTGATCTGGCCATGCTGCCTGCCTGTGGTGGTGGCACGCGGCGGCGGCAGAGTGGCTGGATCAGGCCCGAGGGGCTGGCATTCAGCGGCCTGGGAAGAGGGTGGAGGGGGCATGGGGACAAGGAGACTGGGTAGGGACTGGTGGGGGCTGGGTAGTGGTGGAGAGGACTATGGACGGCTGGAGGGGGGACTGAGTGGGGGGACTGGGGAGGGATGGATGGAGTTAGAGGCCTGGGGAGGGGTGAAGGGGGCATGGGGACAAGGAGACTTGATGGGGGCTGGATAGTGGTGGAGGGGACTGTGGACGGCTGAAGGGGGGAATGCGTGGGGGGCTGCTGAGGGATCGAGGAGTTTGGGGGACTGGAGTGGGGGCTAGGGATGGAGGGGCCTGGAGAGGTGTGGAGTGGGTTGGGGGGGCTGAAGGGGGGTGGAGTGAAGATGAGGGAGCAGGGGGGTGGAGGGTAAGGAGGGCTGGAGTGGGGGTTTGGGGGCAAGGAGCTTAGGGAATGGGGATGGAGGTTATGGGGAAAGAGAGGTCTGATATGGGCACTAGTGGACAAGATTGGTGTGATGTGGATTTGAGGCTGTGCTTCATTTGTGAGGAAAGAGCTGGTGGGGCTCAAGCAGTTTGTTTTGCTCTTATATTATAACTGTTAATAGTGTAGACATAGCCAAAAAGTAATTTAGTGAAGTACATCCCAGTGGGAATCCTCCTCAGTTTCCTTTCCTTTCCTTCCCCTTCCCCTTTCCATTAATCAAATATGAGACTCATAAACTTTAAGGTCAGAAGGGACCAATACAATCATCTAGTCTGACCTCCTGCAAAATGCAGGCCTCAAGACCTCACCCACCCACTCCAGCAATAGGCCACCAACCTATGACTGAGTTATTTACCTCCTTAAATCATGATTTAAGGACTTTAAGATACAGAGAATTCACCGGGAGGTGAACCATGCCCTGTGCTACAGAGGAAGGCGAAAAACCCCCAGAGCCCAGGCCAATCAGCCCCGGGGGGAAAATTCTTTCCTGACCGCAAATATGGCGATCAGTTAAACCCTGAGCACCTGGGCAAGTCTCAACAGCCAGTTACCCAAGAAACAATTCTCTGCAATAACTCAGAACCCACCCCACGTACTGTCCCCTCTTGGGCCACTTGTAAATCCACCATACGTGGATGGTCTAAGGCCAGCCCTGGGTATAGCCACGTTAAGCTAGTTCAGCAAAAATAAACAAGGAGTACTTGACACTTAAAGACTAACAAATTTATTTATTGGAGGGGAAAAAATCCCACTTTGTCAGTGCTTGAAAATTGAGCTCACAGAATGGGGGAAAATAAATAGAGGGGCCTGTAAGTCATAGGATCAGGTCAGACTGCTACAGCAAAGCCAAGCAGTTGACCCCAGGCTCTGTTGCACAGGCCTTCACCCCTGGCTCCTTGTGGTCCTGGAGCTCTGGGGTGTCCCTGGGGCATCCCCTCCCATAAACACACCCCTGGGGGTGGAGCCTGCCTTGAGCCCGCCCAGCCTGTTTACCCACAGTTCGGGCACATGGCAGCTGTGCCCCCTCATTGGCGGCGCAGCCGCCTGTCCGCCAATCAAATCTTTGATCATGCTGCGCCGCTGCCACGCCATTGGTCAGACGTGACTGATCACGCAGGGTGACGGACTCTAGGGCAACGCCGGGAAAAGACCTAGGACTGCGCGATGAGTGGCAGGAGGGGCGACAAATGGGGGCCGGGAGAACGGCGGGTGGCCAATGAGATGCAGCGGGGGGCGGGACCTGGCCTGGCCGAGAGGGGGACGGGTTTAAGGGCCGGTCGGGGCCGCCGCGCTGTTCCCGGCACTGAGCGATGGCGGCGGCCGGCGGGGGGCCGGTGACGGGCCTGACCCTGGTGCTGGAGGAGGAGCCCCAGCGCGGCGGGTACTCGAGCGGGGACGTGGTGTCGGGCCGGGTGCTGCTGGAGCTGGCGGCGCCGCTGCTCTGCCGGGCCCTGCGCATGGAGGCCACGGGCCGGGCCTGGACCTGGACCGCCCGCAGCAGCTCCGGCCGGCTCCGCTCGGGCCCGGGCACGCGGCGGGAGGCCGAGGTGCGGTACCTGGACCTACGGCAGAGCCTCGTGCGGCAGCCGCCCGGTGAGGAGCGAGGAGGTTGGGGGGGATGGGGGGAGGA
>ML685765.1:26661210-26728665 GCA_007922175.1 Pelusios castaneus
GGGGGGGGAGGAGGTTTGGGGGGGAGGAGATTGGGGGGAGGAGGTTTGGGGGGGAGGAGATTGGGGGGGAGGAGATTGGGGGGAGGTGGTTTGGGGGGGAGGAGATTGGGGGGAGGTGGTTTGGGGGGGAGGAGATTGGGGGGAGGTGGTTTGGGGGTTAGGGAGAGGGATGGGGGTGACGCAGTCTGGAGGGGAGGAGAAAGGATGGAGGGGTGAGGTGGTCTGGGGAGGAGGGAATGGGAGGTGGGGGAGGGAGGTCTAAAGAAGTGAGCAGATGTGGGTGGGAGGAGTGAGTTCCCTAAAGGGGGTGTGTAAGGATGCTTTTCCTGCAGGAAGGTTGCCCCTTATGTAGCCAGCCAGTGGTTGCCTCTAGTGACTTGTCTGATTTCATGTTGATCTGTTGCTGTATCCTCCTGTTCTCTTTCTCTGCGAACCTGCTAGGGGGCCTTCTTAGCAACTGTGCTTGTTAGAAATGTACAAGTCGCATGTCATGCTTGCTGTACTCTGACTTTTGAAATAGTTAAGGGTGAGTCACAACCTCTCTTCAACAGCTGGCCTTTATTTTAGTGTGGTATTCTCAGCAAAATACTCCTTTCCATTTGAAACTCGGGGAGGGAGTTCCCAGGATAGGTGTGAAGTTTCATGGGGCAGTGGAAGATGGGGAAATGAAAGATGAGGTTCTCGAGTATCTTCCTGAAGTTGACTCACCATGGAAATTATAGCAAATCTCTTTGCATTTTTGACACATTTCTTTCAAGCATTTAAGAAGTATCTAGTAAAATTGCGTAAATGCATTTGTTTTTATGAACATAGATGTTTTGATTAGATTTCTAAATTAACCTTTTAAGAGTTTAGAGCAATACATGATTGAAAAAGACCTTTCCCACTGTCTGTAACATTTCAGAAAATCGCCTTATGACCTACTTTAAGTCCATAGAAGGGCTCTTCAGGAAGTTTAAAAAAAAAATCCTACCCTCCTTCTAGAGAGATTGGAGATTGAATAAACAGTGGCTTGTACCTGTTGAGAAACATTTTATCTGCTGTCAGTTTCTATTTGAAAAATGTCAGACTTGCCATTGACTTGGTCCTCTTTGATGCATTTGAAGGAAACTTGTTCATATATGTGTTAAGAATTTGAAATTCTACTTTGTATTAACTATTCTGACACGAGCTGCTTTTTGGAGCAGTGCACCCAAAATACACTGTAAAGTCTTCCCCCTTTAGCCTGAACTTTTCCTTTCCCCCCGCCCCGTTCTTTACTCCACCTAAATCTCTCCATTTTAGCATTATATTTACTTGATTGTAGAGTCACTCAGTTACATTCTGAGTTCATAACCTGTATGATTTGAACTTAAGCACCTTAGAGTGCCTTGTGCCTTGTAGAATAAACAGGTTTTTGAATCATCAGTAAGGAGGCTCTCAGTGCAGCTAGCTTCCTTCTGATATTCTCTGAGAGAAATGTGATTGTATACTATAATTCTGGTTCAAGAATATAGGTCAAAACATATTTAAAAGTTTACATTTCTTGTTTATATATTCCAATATCATTAAAAGTAGCTAAATTTGTCGCACTTCCTTTATTTGAAGAAGTGGCCATGCTGAATGCTTAAAAGTTGGCAAATAAGGAATTACAGACTTGTGGGGCAGGCTCCTTACTCAGTCACACAAGAGCTAAGTTCTTGCAGCATAGCATGATTTTTTAACAAAAGAGATATTGTACGCTTATTTGAGGTGATAATATGTGAGTAGTTTAAAAAGAAATGTTTTCCAAAGCTACACTAGGTACATTTAAAAGGATGGTTGAGTGTTGAACAAAAGGTAAGTATTGAAATAAAATAGAAATCTTTCCATAAAATGGAGGAGGGCAAAAGCCAAAAGAAACACTTGCTCCCCAGCAGCCATCATATTGCCATGTTTATGACTCAGCCATTGCAGCATTGTGCTAATGCACATGAATCAAAATAAAACTGGGATGTCTGTTTCATTGTCTTAACATGGTGAAAAGTAAATTAAAATGTTTAAATATTTTCTAGGATAAAATCATTTGTAATACTATAGGTAAGATGTTTTGATGATTAATAACCTGAATATGTATTTAATATTGAACCTTTGTGATGAAACTTTTCTTTCAATAAAAGATGGTTTGGTTGCTAATTATAAAAGTGGATTAACCCCTACCTCCCAAAAAAAAAATCAGTGTGTGACCGAAGTTAAGTATTGAAACTTAAGATCTACAACATTTCTTTAGTTTCATTAATTCAACGGTGAACTTTGGTGAATATATGGGATCTGAGCCCAAACCAATTTAAGTCACCATGAGTCCCTTCCCAGGCCATTGCATTTGAATAAAATGACATACATTATATAAGCTATTTTTGTTGTGAAGTGTTTCATTTTATACTTGTCCCAGTTTGTGGAGTAAATGAAATATAACCTCATTCTTTGGTCTACAGGTGAAGATGGTTTATTCCTGTTAGAAGCTGGAAAACATGAATTTCCATTCAGCTTTCAACTTCCACAGGAGTAAGTAAAAAAATGTAACTCAAAGTGATAGTTTTGACAGTTTTTGCTCTTGAAGAATAATTAGAGTAACTGGAGCAGTTTAAACATTTGGTTTTGGGCTCTTTATATCAGATTGCTTGATTGAGCTTTATACATTTATCTTGACCAACCACAATATGGACTTGCCTTATGTATTATGATTTCCCCAAAGGAAATCTTCCCATAGCATTGGGGGTGAGGGAAGGGAATCTAGTAGAAACATAAACAGGGACTACAGATTTTTCTGTCATTATAATGAGTGATTTGACCTCACCTTCCTCTGTGTCCTGTTCCCTAGGGTTTGAATCCTAACATCTGTTTTGATTTACTGTTACAGCCTGATCTGACCCTATGTCATACATTTCCCTGCATTTAATTTCTTCCCATTCTGTAAGATTTCCATCTTCAAAGCGTCCGACAAAGTGGGATTTTCTCCCATGAAAGCTTGTGCGCTAAATAAATCTGTTAGTCTTTAAAAGTGCCACAGGACTCTCTTTGTTTGACTGCCATGTTTGACTCAGCCATTGAAGCATTTTGCTACTGTATGAGAACTGAAGTAAAATCTGGCATATTTGATTTCATTGTCTAAGCAGAATTAAAAGTAAATGTAGAGAAGTAAGGTGGTAAACATCTATATATATTCAGAAAGTATTTGTTTAGAATCATATGATAAGCTTATATAAAGTAATGTTTTTATGACTGTTTCAGACCTTTGGTGACCTCCTTTAGTGGAAAATATGGCAGGATTCAGTACTGTGTGAAATCAATTCTAGAAAGATCTGTAGCACCTGATCTAAGTGTAAAGAGAGAACTTCAGGTTATCAGCCATGTCGATGTCAACTCGCCAGCTTTATTGGTAAGAGCAGGTTTTAAAAAAAAAAAAAAAAATTAAACCTGTGTTAAGGAAGTATTCATACCCAGCTGTAATCAGTTCAATGGTACTTTGGTCTGTCATTTGCTGACTTTTGAAAGCATATAAGCTCCCTTCTAAGCCTTCTCTATAAATACATGATCTAAGGTTGTGTGAATTGCAAACAGAGTGGCTCTTTTAATACCGTTGATTATATCCATGCTGGCAGGGCTGGTTTTTCCAAAAAGTTATGCAGGCTTGAAATGCATTAATAAGGCTTAATAATAATAATGCACATGCTTAAAGTAGTTACTTTTACCAGAACAGCTACATTCAGAGGGCTGCAGTGTCCTAAACTCTTCAATAATAGTAGGTTGAGGAACAGTAATTACAGAAAAGTATTAATCATGCCCAGACTGTCATTTAAGCTCTGGCCATTATGTTATGTATCCTTCCATTTTGCATGTCATTTTCTAACATTAAGTGCATGCATGCAGCTGCTTCAGAGATCTTTTCAGTTATTCCTTATAACAGATTTGGCCACATTAAAGCATTGAACTTCTAATCATCACGAGAAATACTGTAGAGTAATAAGAAAGATCAGCCTATAAGTAACAACAGAATAGGCAAGATGGAAGCTAATGAGCTAGATTCTTTTATCCAAACCCATATTATCAAAATAATATAAAATTATACCTTGCACTTTCCTAATAGCAGCTAGGACCTAATGGTTATTCATTTAAATATGAAAGAATATCTGCTTCATAGAAAATCCTAGGATAATGTTAACTTTCCATCATAATGCTGATGAGGTTAAGATGTAGTTTTTCGTGTTTGATGACTTACTTTTATTCTAATATCCTGTCTTGTTTAATTTTTCTTTAAAAATTTAGAACTCACATAAATCTTTTGGCAGGGACATCTGTAAAGAGCAAGTAGATAGTCCTTGCATTACATGCCATTCTGTACTAATGATCAGAAAATAGGTAATAATGTCTGTGTGGATAATATTGAATGTATATTTTAAAGGTATTTCCATTGTGTTACTAGTTCTGGACAGAATTAACAATTGTTTCTGAAAGTATTAAACTATAAACTCTGAATATAATTTTTTTTTAAAGTTAGTCATTTAAGAGCATCATGAAGAACAATTTTGTTCAGCAGGAGTCTGAAGTTACACTATTTAAATTTATTTTGCAAAATATTTTCTAACATTGGGGTGGTTCACCTTTTTAGTGTGTGCACAGGTGGAGGTAAATAAAATGAGATTCTCTTTTGTACAACACGTTACAAGATTGGAGCCTTTCAGTGACTCCCATTCTTTGATTCATGCACTACCACCTTAAATATATGCTTTGAAGTGAATGGATGGAACATTAAGCTTACCTTCCACACTTGATGATAATTGTTTTTGCACTCTGTTTATAGCTGCAACCTGTTGTACATGGGGAGGACAGACTGCCATAGTGCACCTACACTGGGAGAACAATATTTTGAATGCCGTAGAGCAGTGCTTCAGAGTGGCTCAAAGAGAGTGTCAGAGGTTATGACACCAGTGCCCCTAGCTGGTTTCACAGACTGCAGTTATTCTGGCTGCTGCAAATCTTTTTAGAGTTGTATGACAGTGAAGTAGGCCTTGGATCCTCACAGAGTTATGGTGAGCTTGGAATTCAGTGTCAATCACCTGTTTAGCTTATTTGTGTTCTGCAAGATTACTATAGCAGGCATCTGGAGCTTTGCATGGGTAATATGAATTTCACATAAAGTCATACTGTGGTTGATCAGTTAATTTCAACATTAAAATTGTTTGTATGTAGGTTAACTCAGCCTTGAAGATTGCTATAAAAATATACCAGCTCAAGCCAAAATGTACTCACCCACACTTTACTCTGATTGATGAAGAAAAAGTAGATAACTTACCTATCTGCCAAATAGTTGCTTGCTCCAAGCTAATGGGTGAAATTAGTTTTGCAACGCTTAACTATATTTTCATTTTCTTCCATGTAAATGAAATATTAATATAAATAATCAATATAATGATTGCCTTTCAGGGAGGTTATTTTCCCGTGACCATTTTAAAGGCCATACCTGTAAAACTTAGCTAACTTATGTGCATGGAATGTCATCTGCATGCAAAAATTTCAAATGCATTGAAAATGTGCAAAGGTCACTTTTACGTTTTACAGTTTTTATGTTGGATGCAACTTGGAGTGGGGGGGGGGGTGTTGTGTTTTGTTTTTTTTAACTTGGAAGTGGGAGCGTTCTGGATCCACTGAAGACAATGGCAAATCCCCTAATGTCTTAAAAGTACCAGGATTTAGTCCCATATCAATTCTTAGCTAGATTTCAAAACTTTGTATCCATTAACTTGAGTTTTACCATGCAGGTAGCTGACAATTTTTTGCCATTTTAAATTAAAAACTCTTATCATTGGGGGGGCGTTTCTTTTTGTAGATGCCTGTTTTGGGAAGCCAGGAGAAGATGGTTGGCTGTTGGATTTTCACCTCTGGTCCAGTTTCTCTGAGTGCCAAAATTGAGAGGAAGGGATATTGTAATGGTAAGAATTGTTTTCTTCAATTTTTAAATACTCTTGTGAATATTAGCTTCCTTATTAAGATTATGCTATTCTGTCATCTATTCAAACACAGTAGTACAAAGCCAGCACTCGTTCTTAACAACGATTAAATCAATACTACTTATTTAGCAGTTAGTGAAATCAGACCTGTGTAAATGTGGTTAAAAGATTACATCTGTTCATAATGAAAACTGAAAGCTAGGTTTCTTATTCAGAAGGCTGTCAGCATCTCAGGTACCAGGAGTATAAAGGATAACAGAATAAAGCTGTTCAGTAGGAGGTATGTCTGCTTTTTTCCCTATAGAGCTATATTATATTATAACAATATATACATATAGTCTATTTTTAAAGTTTCCTATAACATCTGTCACCATAATATCTAAATGCTTATCACAAGCTTTCTGGAAGTGCAAGTACTCTGCTGGTGCTCTTAGAGAAACAATGAACTACATCTAGCAAAGCATGCTTTTACAATATGTCTAGCGTATAAACATTGATAACACCTTATGTTATTTTTTAATGTTTTAAAAAGTTAATTCTGCTTGGACAGCACTTCGCAAAGGTAGACTACGTTAAGGGAATGAACAAAACTGACATTATACATCACATGTGATGTGTAGATTTTGTAAAGTGTGTTGATATCCTGAAATATAGATGCTGGAAAACTACACATTTACAGGACTCTTCTGTTTTTAGGGGAAGCCATACCAATCTATGCAGAAATTGAGAATTGTTCCTCTCGTCTGATCGTTCCAAAAGCTGCCATTTTCCAAACACAGACTTATTTGGCCAGTGGAAAGACACAGACTTTCCGTACGATGGTTGCCAATGTGCGAGGAAATCCTGTTGCCTCTGGAAGCACAGATACCTGGAATGGGAAAACTCTGAAAATTCCACCTGTAACCCCTTCCATTCTGGACTGTTGTATCATCAGAGTAGAATATTCTTTAGCTGTAAGTACAGGATTTTATCACCAGTAAACTTGGTGCTTAAAATAAGTGTGTCTCTTTTGGTTCATTATAGTTATGCAATTGGCTGAATGGTTCATGGTAAGTATCATTGAATCATTAAGATTTTTCTTTAAAGAAAATTAAAGGTTAGTGTGGAGGTGGAAAACGGACGACAGACATATTGGTGACTTCTGATACACAACAGCAAGAATGGAACACAGTCTGTTTCCAACTAAGAAGACAATTCTAGTAGATGTTTGGAGGGAATTGCTGTCCATATCAAAGACCGGGGAGATGGAAGCTTCAGCAAACAAGATGGCAGATGAACAGAATATGGAAGCTTTGTCTTTTAGGAAAGCTCTCCAATGCGTTATGGGGGAGGAAACAACAAGAATGGAACATAGTGGGCAGGCATCTGGGGAAAGGGGAAGGAATTGAAGTTGGTTAACAAGGGTATATCTACACTAGAAACTTAAGCTGACCTATATTAGGTTTACTTACAGCCCCTGTAGTAACTACTGCGGCAGTTCATGTGCACACTACCCTCCCTGAGTCAGTGGTGCATGACCTCACCAGGGCACTTCCACCAACCTAAGAACAGCAGTGTGGGGAGCTGAGCATCTCTCAGCTCTGCTTGCAGCTCTGGGTCAGAAGCCCTGTTGCCCCATAGGCTCCCAGGCTTCTGGCAAGCAGCCCTTCTTTCCTCATTCCAAGCTGGAACGTGAAATTGACAAGGCAGTTTGCAAAGATTCCCTGCTCTTGCCATGAAATTGACAGCTCAGCTGATGTAAGGGACACAGTGTATTCACAGATGCTGTGTCGCCTTAACTATACTGACATAAGAGTTGTGCTTCTCATGTATGATGGAGTTATGATGTCAGTGTAGTAGGCCCTTCTGTCAGCCGGAGAAAAGTTGTAGTGTAATCAAAAATTAAAATTAGGTCGACTTAAATTGCCTTACGTTGACCTAACTGTGCTGTATTTCCAGCCTCAAGTTACAAAACTGAATGACAGGAATGATGGCAATGGGGGAAGTGATGGGCGTTTAGAGGGACTAATAAATTGGGCTTTAGACGTGTAAAGCTTATCAGTGAAAAATGTCAGACAGGCTGAAATGTGTGACAAGATGGGTGAAATTAAATGAAGTCAGAAATGGATAGGTAGATCTGAAAGCTATCTGCATCAAGATGCTAGTTGAAACTTGTTACAAAACAAGGTGAAAGGGTCATGTAGAGACAACCTTAAAACTATACTTTCTATACCTTATCAAGTACAGTATACTTCTTATCTGGAATCACTAAATTTGTAATGGGTTTTGAATAACTTGCATAAAGGAAGTCTGTCTTCTATGAACTCCAGTTCCATTGTGTCTTCGTTACTCATCTCATTCTGTTGTATGTGGGTGGTTTTGTCATATAGGTATATATCCTTATTCCTGGTGCTAACAAGTTGATAATTGAATTACCACTGGTGATTGGCACAATTCCGTATACTGGGTTTTCAAGCAGGAACTCCAGCGTTATCAGCCAGTTCAGCATGGACATGAGTTGGTTGGCATTGACCATGCCTGAACACCCTGAAGGTATATATTTCGAGCTTCATTGTTCTTTGAATTCATGCTATCTATTATAAAAGCAGGGCCTATTATGCCAGTGTAAACCTTCAAATGTTGTAATGTGCCTTTCAAATCATGTCAGTTTATTAATACCACAAAAATGGCATGCCTAGTAAATTTTTTACTGATTATCAGCTATGATGTTATTAAAATAAAATACCTGAAATTTATAGATTTTTTTTTTTTTCCCATAGTTTTACTTGGATATAAATTTCTTGCTGTTCTTAGGAATTTATACACATACAAGCTAAGAACACATGAAGAGTTTAGTGAATTTATTATTTGACAATGTCACTTTTTCTTTTTAAGCGCCACCAAATTATGCTGATGTAGTATCACAGGAAGAGTTCTCTAGACATGTTCCTGCTTGCCCACAACCAACTGACTCTGAGGAACAATTATATAGCCGCATGATGGCCTATCTACGTGAATTCCAGTTTCAGCCCCCTCCTCTCTATTCAGAGGTACATAAATCAACATGGTATTAGATTTGTAAATAAAAGTTTCATATCAGACTATGTAAGATTTAAATATTACGTGACAGCATTAATTATTAGGAAGTAATAATTTTGGGTTTTTTTCTGTCTGCAGATTGATCCACATCCTATTCCTGTAGAAGAGACACAGCCTGTTTCATTTATACTCTAAACAGGAGTTGAAAAAGCTGTATTGTGTTGAAATGGAATCCCTCATTTTTCTGCTGTTTCAGCTGTTAGTGAAGTTGAAAGGAAACTTGTCATTAAGAGCTTACGTTCAGAAACAAGCAAGTGCAAAGGCAATTGGAGTTGGAAGTTCGAGATGTTTTGGTTTTTGAAAAAAAATCCTTTTGGATTAGTCTACATAGAAGGTGTGGGTGTTAAATTATGTGACTAAGAGCAAGCACCTAAGGTTGGGGTGTGTTTGAAGTATTTTTGAGAAGAAATATTCCGAAAAAATACTATAAAAAGTATAAGCAAGAGTTTTAAGGATGTATCAAAGAGGAATGAATATGGACTTACACTTAAGGACTACTTGTAAGAATCTGAGCTACAGTATGTTCGTGTATCAAAAATTTGAGAGGGGATAGAATTTCTAAGAGATTCTCCCATGTTGCAACGGCTTTATTTTTGCACTGTGTGTAATAAGAAAGGGAACACTAACTAAAATCTGTAGTCCTAACTAACTCCAGCTAAAAACAAGCTTTTTGTGGAAACATATCTGTCTTACGTTGGTCAAGTGGTACTATTTAATCATTCATGCTGAATATAAAGTTGTCGTAGATGGCAAAATATAGCTAATTATGCAATATTATGAAGGCAAGTCTTCATTGTATAAAAGACAAACTACTTAAGAGAAAGTTGAACTTTGATAACAGCTTATGCACTGCTTTTTTTTTTTTTTTTTCCTTTTCCCCCCCTTTTTTTAAAAAAGGATCTCAAGGGAATTATTCTAACTTATTATGCTACTATACTAATGTTGGTATCTTGAGCTTATGGGAGCATGATGTGGGTAGGCAAGGATTGCAGAATCTTTTTGGCCAGCAGTAGATATATTGATCGAAATGGATAATATTTATTTATTCAAAAGCCTTTAAGTCTACCTCTGTTTTGAATATCTATTTAGCTTCAGACTGAAACCAAAAACATCTTCTAAGACACTCCCACTGTATTGCAGAATTCTAAAAGGGACTGTAAATCATTTCAGTAGTTATATATTAAAAAAGAGGTTGGGAGGGGGAGTACAAAAATGCCCAGTTTAGTCATAGTTAGATTTGAAGACAAAGCAGAAAGTAAATGTACTTTGACAACAGTCAACCAGCAGGGGAACACAATTCTTCTGTAAAGGCACAAATCTTTTTCATTAACTCCTGCAATTTTGTTCAGAGATCTACTGTATCATCTGTACTGCTTATTGCTATCCAAACTCTATTTTTGCTGTCTGTAATTTTTACTTTGGTGCAATATTTTATTATTTTCTTCCTCAGGTCACTTAGAACAGCGAGATTTTTCTTGCTGCTAAGGATGAAGAAGCTGCTCTTGCTGCCTTCATCTAGAGTAGCATGTTCACTTCCTACTGAGCATTAATTTTGGGTAGATAATTCAACGGATGACCATGCTGTGAGCTCACTTGAAAATGAGCAGAAAAATGGTATTCTCAATTTACAAATGTCCAGTTTACAATAAAGTATTAGATACATGGGTTTTGAACTGCTAAAACTATTTTCTATATCTGACACAAAAGTTTTGTGTTAGAAATGCTAGTGTTTCACATGGTGGAACCCTATATTTTTCTGGTGATTTAAAACTAAGTATCATTGCAACTTCTATAAAACTGCAGTTTTAAAATGTCTTTAAATCGTTTTATACTCAAAAAATCTTTATTCACTTAAGTAACAGGGATTTTTGTTCTGACATATATATTTTCATTTCCTCTCCATCCTTTAGTATGACTTCCTTTCTTGGTCTAACAAATTATTTTTTAGCTCATCAGTTCACTGTTGATCGCCATTTTGTATAATAGATCCGGTACTGGTGCAGAGACACGTACTTTAAAACTGCAGGTTTTGTCATTATGCAAGTTTGTGTTGTCTTCTATTGTAAACGCCGCTATAGCCAAAAATTGACTACACGTTTTAGAAGATATTTAAAGAATGTTGTGTGGTCTTAAAGGTCAAGTTCAATGCATCTCCCGTGTCTTTTGATGGCATGCCGATTTAGTCAGTGTGGGATTTTAATTTACAGTACCTTGAAAGGGAACGCAAACCAACATCTTAACTGGTAATATACAGCCACACTATTGCTATTTAACTTGCATGTCAAACATTCAGAATATTAACCTAACAAACATGAGGTGCTTATTATGACTTTAAAACCTAATAATGTAATATGGGTAGAATGTTGGTATGAACATGATCGTGCAAACAAGAGCGTGTGTCAGTGACAGGTGAAAGGCACCTCCTATTATTTTTTAAATGTTTTTAAAATCCTTGTGTTGCTTCTTATTTGTTTGACAATAGATTGTGGCCTTAAATTGTTTACAGCCAAAAAAAAAAAAAAAGTTTTTCTTAAGCACACAAGGACTTCAAAGGAGGGGTGAAAATTCGAAGGCCAAATTCTACTCTGATACTTGGCTTAGAGGACAGAATCTGGTTCTTCATTGTGTACTTTGCACAGTAATGAGTTCAGCTTACAGGTGGCTTGTTTTTGATGACTGTGAAATAGGTTTGAAAAAACACCTTGGTGTTCAAAACTTTAATATTCGGAGATACGATTGTATTTTGTACTAATATATGAGCCCTGTGGGTTCTTTTTGTTAATAAAAATGTGAAACTTTTGTCATACTGATGAGTTTTAATCCATTTCTATGAATATAGTATAGTATTTCAGTGCTAATTAATTTTAAAAAGCAGTAGGATAGACATGTCTAATGTACTCAGGCAGGAGGAAGTGCTTTTTATATTTTACAGTTCTAGTCTTAAAAATGTGATCTTAAATATGCAGTGGTGAATTGCTGGAGTATTCTTGTCCTATTTCCCACTAAACTGTCCATATATCTTCACTAAGAATTGGAACAGCTACATCAGCTTATTGAAATACTGTAGCGCAAGACTGAGCAGGGGTGTAGCCAGCCCCCATCTTCTGGCTGAGTCCCTGAGTCTCCACTTTGGACCGGGCCAGTCCTGCTTCCGGTCACATGACCGGAAGCTTCCTGACACCACACCAGTTGCCTAGCAACTGCAGCATCGGGAGGGTGAGTGCCACAGCAGCTGCCTGGGTCCAGAGCTGTGAGCAGAGAGCACGGCTTACTTCGTCCATCTGCCTGCTGCCCGCCAGTCTGCAGTGGTGAAGCGCCTGCTGGCCAACCCACCCAGGCCCACCCATCCCTACACCCCAGACTCAGTCCCGTCTCTTACCCATGATGACTAAAGAAGAAAGACACATTTTTTAAATGGACTTCTCTTGGTTATATGCCAACAGATTTTGAAATAGATCTGAAATGGTACTAGCCTTTCTGACTGCTTTGGGGTTTTTAGCACACATTGCCTTCACACAAAGCCTCTTGTCCTGTGCAGCTCCGTAGGACTAAATGACGCAGCTCTGCACTGAATTATGTGGCAAAACAGAACTGATGAGGGACAGGCAGCATCAGATTGGGTGAAGAATTGTTTTGAGGGGCAGCTGCCACGCTGGCTTCCTCAGCCACAAAAGTTAGTTACGTTTTAGTGAAATTGAAGCCATTGTTCAACCAGGGAAGTGTCTACTTGGCCAAGCTCCTAAGAGTGTTAGTTCGCGTAAACCCTTTCTGCCCACGTCTTGTCGTACCCATGACCTGCTGTGTGGCTCCTAAAATTGCAGGCAAGCAAGCAAAAAAGCAGTTATGGTTTGCTTTTTACATCGTGCAAACCTTTCTGAGAAAATGAATGCAGCCATTTTGCAGCTTCATCGCTGTACGGAGCTTTGTCTTCAGCAGAACTGCTATCACGGAACTTGTGATACTGAAGATCGCATTGTGGGAAAGATTAAAACTATTGCAAATAATTGTACTCCAGTTTTACTGTCCCGTACAGGTAGCCATGAGAGAATGTTCTCTCAATAGCACTCACTTGAGAAAGAATAAATGAAGCTTTGTAACTGAATCCTTTTATTCAGCTCCCATCTTTGAGAGACCATCATCCTAAAATATCCAACTGCACTGAGTGTAGTTGTTCTGTATTCTGGGCGAAAAAGCAGCCAATTCTTGTTAAGCCCCTGAGGGGAAATGAATACTGGTTTTACAAGTAAATTTGACATATCTCTAATTTTAATGTCTCACAAACAAGCTCTGGCCACTATTGTTTTTTGGGGGTTTTTTTAATAATAAAGGCTAGGGTTCTGGGCGGGTTTTGCCTTCTGTAGCACAGGGCATAGCTCACCTACCGGTGAATTCTCTGTATCTTAAAGTCTTTAAGTCATGATTTAAGGAGGTAAAAACTCAGTCATAGGTTAGTGGCCTATTGCTGGAGTGGGTGGATGAGGCCTGCATTTTGCAGAAGGTCAGACTAGATGATCATACTGGTCCCTTCTGACCTTAGTCTATGAGACAATGTCTTCTAATTGAGTGAGCTTTTTAAAAAAATAGTCGATATACTCTTTAGTCCAATCTGTAGCTGAATGTGGCAACACAAAATCCAGACCTAGATTACAATGCCCTCATTTTGATTTGCTGTTACAGCCTGACCTGATGCTATGTCATACACTCCCCTGCATTTAATTTCCTACCACTCTGTAACCTTCCTATCTTCAAAGCGGCTGACGAAGTGGGATTTTCTCCCACGAAAGCTCATGCGATAAATAAATCTGTTAGTCTTTAAAAGTGCCACAGGACTCTGTTGTCTTTCTACAATAGACTAACACGGCTACCCTTTTGGAATGCCCTCATTGTCCCCCTCAAATCTGAGTAGTTTGAAGTGTGGATTTTGTGGATACAAGGATGACTTCCATAGAGTTTTAAATGCTTACACCAGTGAATTTGATCCTGTATGCTGAGGGTTTTCTTAATAACATTGTGCAGAATATATCTGATTATGACTATTACCAGTAAATCTCAGCAGCTATCTCTTCAGAGGACAAGAGCAATGCCCAGTTTTGACTTGCGTTGCCCCACTTGGCCACTTTTATGAGAGGAAAAACATGAAAGTGTAAGAGTTCGAACTGTTGATTCAGATACGCCCACTCAGTTTTGCAGAGGAACTCATGACTTCAAATATGCTGAGACTTTGACTGTTTCATCATTATTTGTGGTTACAAATAGGGAATAACTGCAGTGCGAGCAAGCCAACAGTCAGTGGGATAAACAGAACAGTGGGGGCTTTTTTGTGTTGTTGGGTTTTTTTGAAGATTTTATCAAAACTGGTTGAGCAGCATAATTAGAACTAAGCTGTTAACCAGAACATGCTTCTATTGTGTTGAATAGTGAAGAGTATGGAGGATTTGCTGCATCACAATAATCAGCAGACTGTAGAAGTAACTTAGTCTAGCTAACTGAATAAGGTTAGTATTCAAAGGTAACAAAATAGAAATGGAAAACCAGAACAAGGTTGCTGAACACATCCTCAGCTGGCATAATTTGACAACTCTTTCTCTGGGTGCATGCTGATATTTACACCAATTTCAGATCTGGCTCAGCATCTGTGTACACTTATAAATTATTCTTAATACGGGATGTCTGTGATCAAAAACCACTCTGCAAATGATGCAATCTGTACATAATCCCCAAAATGCAGTCACTTTTGTGGTTGAACGCAGCATCTGTTTAGCAATGTGCGGGAGCAATGCTCAACGTTGCTGCCATTTGCTAAAAGACAGTCACACGGCTAGTCTCCCAAGAAGTGCTTTGGAATCTAGACTAGCTGGGAATTGTTCACTCCCTTGCATCTATGCCTTATCTAAAACACAGCACCTCTAACACCATTAATTTCATTCCCTGCTGAGTCGGGAACAGTTTTATCCTCATGTCATTTAACAATGAATGTAAGCAATATAAACAGTGCGTTCTCAGGACAGGACATGCCCTTGGTTGATAGCAGTGAAAAAATAAGAAATTGGGAGAAAATACTATTTCACAGTCCAGCTAAACGGCTGAGGATTTTGTGTGTTGTTTACCAGGTGCATTTGGAGCTTTTGTATAGTCACTTTTTATTGTTTGTAAACTAAGGTGGTCTGGCTTTTTCAGCCCCACTTTCATTTCATTTTTCCACTTCTGTCCCTTCAGCCACAAATATGAAATGCTGAAGTGTCGTAGTTCGCTGTAGGTGGTCTTCATTTGTTCTGGTTTTGTGTATTTTTTTTTAAGCCCCACAAAAAGAGACGTAGTACTGCACTAACCGGCTATTTATTTATTTAAGAACATAAGAACATAAGAAAGGCCGTACTGGGTCAGACCAGAGGTCCATCTAGCCCAGTATCTGTCTACCGACAGTGGCCAGTGCCAGGTGCCCGAGGGAGTGAACCTAACAGGCAATGATCAAGTGATCACTCTCCTGCCATCCGTCTCCATCCTCCGATAAACAGAGGCTAGGGACACCATTCTTAACCCCTTTCTGGCTAATAGCCATTTATGGACTTAGCCACCATGAACTTATCCAGTTCCCTTTTAAATATTGTTATAGTCCCAGCCTTCACAACCTCCTCAGGTAAGGAGTTCCACAAGTTGACTGTGCGTTGTGTGAAGAAGAACTTCCTTTTATTTGTTTTGAACCTGCTACCTATCAGTTTCATTTGGTGACCCCTGGTTCTTGTATTATGGGAGTATTTAAACAACTTTTCCTTGTCCACTTTTTCCACATCAGTCATAATTTTATATACTTCTATCATGTCCCCCCTCAGTCTCCTCTTTTCCAAGCTGAAGAGGCCCAGCCTTTTCAATCGTTCCTCATACGAGGCACTCTCCAAACCCCTAATCATTTTAGTTGCCCTTTTCTGAACCTTTTCTAGTGCTAGAATATCTTTTTTGAGATGAGGAGACCACATCTGTACACAGTATTCGAGATGTGGGCGTACCATGGATTTATATAAGGGCAATAATACATTTGCAGTCTTATTTTCTATCCCCTTTTTAATGATCCCTAACATCCTGTTTGCTTTTTTGACCGCCTCCGCACACTGTACGGACATCTTCAGAGAACTATCCACAATGACTCCAAGATCTTTTTCTTGACTCGTTGTAGCCAAATTAGCCCCCATCATATTATAGGTATAGTTGGGGTTATTTTTTCCAATGTGCATTACTTTACACTTATCCACATTAAATTTCATTTGCCATTTGGATGCCCAATCACTTAGTTTTGTGAGATCTTTTTGAAGTTCTTCACAATCTGCTTTGGTCTTGACTATCTTGAGTAGTTTAGTATCGTCTGCAAACTTAGCTACCTCACTATTTACCCCTTTCTCCAGATCATTTATGAATAAATTGAATAGGACTGGTCCTAGGACCGACCCTTGGGGAACACCACTAGCTACCCTTTTCCAATCTGAGAATTTACCATTTACTCCTACCCTTTGTTCCCTGTCTTTTAACCAGTTCTCAATCCATGAAAGGACCTTCCCTTTTATCCCATGACAACTTAACTTACATAACAGCCTTTGGTGAGGGACCTTGTCAAATGCTTTCTGGAAATCTAAGTACACTATGTCCACTGGATCCCCCCTGTCCACATGTTTGTTAACCCCTTCAAAGAACTCTAATAGATTAGTAAGACACGATTTCCCCTTACAGAAACCATGTTGGCTATTGCTCAACAGTTTATGTTTTTCTATGTGACTGACAATTTTATTCTTAACTATTGTTTCAACTAATTTGCCCGGTACCGACGTTAGACTTACCGGTCTGTAATTGCTGGGATCCCCTCTAGGGCCCTTTTTAAATATTGGCGTTACATTAGCCGACTTCCAGTCTTTGGGTACCGAAGCCATTTTAAGGGACAGGTTACAAATCTTAGTTAACAGTTCCGCGACTTCACATTTGAGTTCTTTCAGAACTCTTGGGTGAATGCCATCTGGTCCCGGTGACTTGTTAATGTTGAGTTTATCAATTAATTCCAAAACTTCCTCTAGTGACACTTCAATCTGTGACAGTTCCTCAGATCTGTCACCTACAAAAGCCGGCTCAGGTTTGGGAATCTCACTAACATCTTCAGCCGTAAAAACCGAAGCAAAGAATCCATTTAGTTTCTCTGCAATGACTCTATCATCTTTAAGCGCTCCTTTTGTATTATCATCATCAAGGGGCCCGACTGGTTGTTTGGCAGGCTTCCTGCTTCTGATATACTTAAAAAACAATTTGTTATTACCTTTGGAGTTTTTGGCTAGCCGTTCTTCAAACTCCTCTTTGGCTCTTCTTATTACACTCTTGCACTTAAGCTGGCACTGTTTGTGCACCTTTCTGTTTGCCTCACTAGGATTTGACTTCCACTTTTTAAAGGAAGTCTTTTTACCTCTCAGTGCTTCTTTTACATGGTTGGTGAGCCATGGTGGCTCTTTTTTGGTTTTTTTACAGTGTTTCTTAATTTGGGGTATACAGTGAAGTTGGGCCTCTATTATGGTGTCTTTAAAAAGCGCCCATGCAGTTTTCAGAGATTTCACTTTAGTCACTCTACCTTTTAGCTTTTGTTTAACTATCCCCCTCATTTTTGTATAGTTCCCCCTTTTGAAATTAAATGCCACAGTGTTGGGCTGTTGAGGTGTTCTTTCCCCCACAGGGATGGTGAATGCTATTGTATTATGGTCACTAGTTCCAAGCGGTCCTGCTACAGTTACCTCTCGGACCAGCTCCTGCGCTCCACTCAGGATTAAATCTAGAGTTGCCTCTCCCCTTGTGGGTTCCCATACCAGCTGCTCCATGAAGCAGTCATTCAAAGTATCGAGAAATTTTATCTCTGCAATATGTCCTGAAGTGAAATGTTCCCAGTCAATATGGGGATAGTTGAAATCCCCCACCATTATTGGGTTTTTAAATTTGATAACCTCCCTAATTTCCCTTAGCATTTCATCATCGCTCTTACTATCCTGGTCAGGTGGCCGATAGTAGATCCCTAATGTTATATTGTCATGGAAGCATGAGATTTCTATCCATAGCGATTCTATGGAACAAGTGGATTCGCTTATGATTTTTACTTCATTTGAAAGAGCTGTTTGCAACATCAGAAATTCTCAGCAGAGCAAACCAGTCTAAAGCATCAAACAGGATGAAAAGACACCACAGGGCATATATATAGGCTGTGCTTTAAGGATGTCAACAACATGAGTTCCATGGCAAGTGATAAAATGGATGCTCCCTGGAAACAGAAAAAGAGGGCAACCTAGAAGAATAGAGAAAATAGCCAAAGCCATCAGTTTGAGACTTAGAAGCTTAAATAGACCAGCACAGGATAGAAATAATTTTTAGAATACCCTATGCGCCTGGGGGTGTGGGAGGATAAAGAAAATATGGGAGTGGCCACTTAATATAAAGTCATATAGTTATTAATTTAGTACTGTGGGTTCCTGGTTCATGACTCAGGTTTCTAGGAGGGCTACAATAATACAAATACATTAATGCTTATGACGTGTACAACAAGAAAATGGAGAGATTATGGTTTATTTAAGTCAAGGTTGATATTGGCGATGTAAGAAATAGTAATAAAAGTGAATGTGGTGCTGATACCTAGAGACTTTTTGCATTTGGTTACTCTAAACTAGATCAAGTTCCCTAAATGTTTTTCACATTTTATTAATTTTCACCCATATATATTTCAATAATGATTAGTCTTTTCTGGTAAAAATGGTCCCCTTTCTTTGCTTTTCTAAAGCATGAGCTGGTTTTAAATGTGAATTTTGGGATTTATTTTTTAATTTGCTGATTGTTACAGTATAAATACTAACTTTTCAATTCCTAGGATTCTCAAGTTGCCATCCTTCTAGGAATTCTTGCAATAAATAGGTATGGAGTGGGTAACTCCCTCTCTGAACCTGACTTTCCCAAGCAGAAAACACATGGGAAATCTCTGTGCTGTATGGTGCTATCACCAGAAAGCAAAGTGGGGGCACCATGTGAGGTGTTAGTTAAGAGCCATAAGGTAATCAAGAGAAAGCTTCAGTAAAGCCCCAAGGGCAGGAAGTGCTGTAAATTCTGTATTATTAAGCTGGTTCCCACCCCCTTTAACTAAACACTTTTATGAACATAAATTGTAATACTTTTATTTTTGGAAAACCAAGCGACCATTCCCTATCCCCCTTAACTTTTATGCCTCCTCTCACCCCTTGTAGTCAGAGGAATAATCACTTCGTTGCACATAGACTAGGTGTTTCTCAATCTTTTAAGTAGCATGTACCCCCTGACGTCTGGGAACTGGGACCTGGGACCGGAGAAGCAGGGGTCTGCCATGTGTACCCCCAGCCTGTCTGGCGTACCCCCAGGGCTACAAGCACCACATGTTGAGAAACTATGGACTGGGATGTACATGTACATCAGCCTCCTAGAGTCAGATTTGGAATCTGTTTATACCAATCCAAACCCAGCGTCGTCAAGTTGACTTAGAATCCAGGCCTCCATTTTCACTCTTTTCAGCCACCAGCAATTTACATGCCACAATGTCATTTCTTCCGTCTACATGTTCAGTTTGATTACAGCTGAGCCTCCCTAACACGATTGTGACATGGGCAATCTTCCACAAGAAATTGGACTGGGTCCAGCTCATTTTGCATAAAACACTACTCTTGTTTTAGATCAAATGTATTCATTTACAGGGAGCAAAGCGGGTGTAAAATGTTACCATTGTGGTTTAATAGCATGTTGCACTACTTGGCACAGGGGTAAATGGCCACCCATGGTGCAGGGCTATAGGGACTCATTCCCATTACTTCTGTTGCACTGTAATTAGACCACCTTCCGGTCAGTGTGAACACTCACCCAGCCTTGTTAGCCTTGGCTGGATTTTAACAGGGATGAGTGATCAGCAGGGAAAAGGCCTAATGGCTCATTAGCAGTCCCCTGAACTGTCTGCTCCCCGCCTCCCTCCCCTGCAAGAAATGCAATAATCTTAAAATCCAAACCCAGAGGGTGGGGGTGAGCTAGCCAGGGAACAAAGGTGCAGAGCTGTGCTCGCCGTCAGGGATTTGCAATCATATCACTCTCCTTGCCAGCTTGAGTCAAGCGAGCCAGCCGTTGAATGAAATTAACAAGATTGATTCCTGCCCTCTGCTGTGCTGAGAGGGTGGAAATCTTGCCAGTCTTTGGCTCGCTCTCCTGGCTCTCACACAAACGGGGTGGGGGGGGAGCAGAATGCCATGCAGTTCCAGCAGTTCCAGTTACCCCATGCCATCATAATGATCACAACAAACCCGGTGCCGGGGCTCGAGGTCTCACAGACGGCCAAATTTACTTCAGCACTCAGTTGAACAATAGCGGGCTGAAGTCAAAAACCTCCAAAAAGGCTGAAAGCGCCTCCTCCAACACAGACAGCACCCTTTAAATGGGCTGTTACAGAGGGGATTTTCAAAAGCTCCTTAATGATTTAGAAGCATTAATCTGATCACTGGCTTTCAGTAGGACTGACACTCCTTTTAACTGCCTTTCAATGGGGCTTCGTATGCTCAGCTTCTCATACAGATTTGGGTGCTTAGCTCCCTCTGTGCTCAATGGGGGTTAGGTGGATAAACAGCCTGGAAGGGCTGGGCCCTTTTGGGCATCTCACTCTATAGACTTTCTGGGCCAAGATGTGGCCATTGCTTTTGCGCTGGAACTCTCAGCAACTTGTGATGAAACGGGCCTGCAAGGAGTGTTTCTTTTCTTTTCAAGGGTGGCTCTTTGTTGTTGTTTGAGTTCCTGGGGCCTGCGAGCATGCCAGAAACCACAAATGTTCTTTAGGCAGGAATAGAAAAAGGAACAGAGTCAGGAGCTGTGTAGTGACGCAAGGTGCCCTGTGGCAGTAAAGCACAGCAACGAGATGAAGATGTGTTGGGGGAGGCTGGAGGAAGGGTGCACCTTTGGCTCTGATTTCAAAGCCAAACATTTGTCAGGAGTAGGGAGGAAGCGTGGACTACGTAAACTGCCTGCAAGCAGGGGGGAGAGTTCAGACGTGCCAACCAGATTATGGGCTCCCCGGTAGAATCACCAAGGCATGGGCAAGCAACATTACTGACAATCCTTCCTCGCCTGCCGTCCCCGGTCAGGGAATGCATGCACACAGCACCCTTCTCGCCCTATGGCCTATCTGGTTGTAGTGGCCATGAATCATGATGTCAGTGTTAAACGGAAGCGCTGATTACCGATACCATCCTATGGGGAATAAAGCAATTATACGCCCACAAAAGCCCTGGGAAAGCGCAAGGGGAGTACTCATTGCCCTTGAGCCAGATGAGTCATGCACACCAGCTGATTTTCTTGTCTCAAGGTCCCGCTGCGCCAGACGACAGCCTCAGCCGATGGCTATGTTGTGCAGCAGAGATCGGCTTATTGTCTCGCCAAGTTATTCTGCATGTTTCTAAAACAACAAGTGGGACGATTAGAGGGGGAAACCAAGCAATCACTGTGGCTGCACAGCACCTGTTCTGCCCAAGAATGAAGGGGTGGGGGGGCTTTTTTGAATGAATGATCAAGGCTGCAGTGTTCGGAATGGCCTGAACTATTGTATAACAGGCTCAGCAAATAAGAACTGCTTGGAGACTGTTGGCAATGGACCGAAACGCCTGGGTAGTGGTGTCATTAGTCCAATCAGTTGTGTAGTGTTAGTCCTAACAGCAACGGACACACTCATCCTTAGAGAGTTCTGTGCTACACACACACGCAGGGGTAAGCGTAGTGTGGCGAGTTACTCCTCCTTGAACCAAGCCTTTTAAAGGGAAATCGTGTCATTTTACACATGGCCACCTGAGACGGGGCAGGAACACGATGTGACCTGTGACATAAAGTCATTCTTTAGTTAACTGCAACGTGAGCGTCTAATAGATGGGACTTAAGCACTGAAATACCGTTACAAACCCGGGCCAAACTCCCACTCGTTGCAGCTGTGTATGTGCCAATCCATGTTTCACCCATATACAATCGTGGCTATGTAAAATCACAGGAGACATGTTAAGGGAATGCCATCATGTCCTTCTACAATCTTTGGGGCAAACAAAAGCATGCTCAGATTCCTGATCACCTGCTGAGAGAAACACTCTTCTGGCTGTCTCAGATGACCCAGGTCTTCAGTGCTCAAACTTTTCTAGACTGTGACTCCACCCATGGTTAACCAAAAGAGAAATGCCACAACGTCACCATGCCACCTTCACTTACGTTTCAGGACACCTCTCTCTCACTACCGCTGTGTTATGAAAAAGGGGAGAACCTCCTAAAAGCTGATTGCAACCCGTCCGCTCAGCTGAGAGCCCATGAGTTAAGTGTTTCCCATAGCCCTCTGCATCCCCGCTGTCCAGAACTTGGTGGAGGCACCAGAAAGTCGGTCAGCCCGTGCGCACATGGCTTCAGTGCTTACTGCAATTCCAGCACGTCTGTAAATAGAATAATAAAAATCAAGCTTAATGTTAATGCCATGGAGCCTGCTTATGTTATTACCAGCATATATTATGCAAAACAGCTACTTCGCATAAAGCCAACGCACATGCTTCTTTGGAAGTGGCGGCCTCTCAACCCCCCCCCCCCCCTTTGTATTGGTAGCTCTCTGCTTTGGCGTAAGGCGGCACAGAACCCGTCAGTGGAGAAGGCCAGCTCACTCCCATCCAAGCCTGCTACTCTTCATGGAAAGGCACACTCCCCACTACTGTCCCAGCCTCTTTTCCACAGGTTCTCCTCCAAAGGGTGGGCCAGTTTTCTGGAGAGCCCTCGCCACCTCTTCCTTCGCCAGGTCCCATGTATCCAAAGTCAGCCCCTGGAAAGAACCGCACCACTACAGCCTCAAAGCCATGGCGCTCTTCAGCATGGCCCCTGCCTTTAGCCAACAGCTGCACTGAAGGACACGGCGCCTTAGTGAGTGGCCCTAAGGTACAGATACGTAAAGATGCATCTAATTCGCAGGTACTTATAACACCCAGAAAAGAATGTGCCGCACCCATCTCTGCATGTGTGTTTATACCTAATGGACAGCAGTTTTCGGTTCATGCATTTGAGGAAGTGGGTTATGTCCACATATGCTTTAAATAAATGTGTTAGTTTTTAAAAGTGCTGCAAGACTCCTTGTTTGTTTTTTCAGCCTCCCGTTGATTTCAATGGCAGGTAGATGCTGAAATGCCGAGCTGGGCCTGTGGCTGCTGGGTGGAGGGTTCCCTGAGTTGCACAATGGCAGTTTTGCGCTGATGAGCGTATGCAGTAACCCTTAATTACTGAGTCAGACCATTTTTCTCACTCCAACTGCTGGAGCATCCGGTATGTAGCAATAGGGCTGGTCATAGGGAAATGGTCTTTGTTGGGGGTGACGGGCCACTCTGCAACTCAAAGGAGTTTGAGCGCATCATAAGTATAATGCTACTGAGCTGATTTACTGCGCTGGACGGCACCTGTCCAGTTTTTAGCCTCACTAACAGAAGCTCCTAAGCCTCACAGTGAGGCGTTTTTTTTCACTGACGCAGAAATGACGACATTGTACCAACTCAGCAGGGCATGTGTCACATGACTAATTAGTGCCATCGTCCTGTGTAACAAGTTTGTGGAGTAGGTTACACATCCACAGAGGGGAGCTGGTTGCCACTGCTGTTGGCTAATGGACACAAATGGGAAAGCATTGTGTTTGGTGGTACAGGGGGGGAGACGGACATTCTCCTGGCCCTGGAGCCTCTGGCCAGCCTGTGGCGCAACCTGCAGCCGCTACTAAAAATCCAGCCCCAGACAAGCCACCATAGATCTGCCTGCCTCACCTGGGAGCAGGGCAGGCGCGCCGCAACCTCTGGCCCAAGGGTGCCCACTGGGCCATGTGTCGTCCCCCCTCCCAGCACCATCTGCACCAACCCCCCAACCACGGACACTCCCCCCCTCCAGCACTGGCTGGGCCAAGCCATCCTGCCCCCAGGCTGGCCAGCACAGTGGGTAGTGTCCTGGGCCGGGTGTGTGTGTGTGTGTGTGGACACCATAAAAGTGGGCAGCCCAGAGCCCCTTAATCTTGAGTGCACAGACTCACAATGAGCTGTTGTGTGACATGTCTAACGTGAATGGCGTGTTTCTCCTTCTTTAGTGGCTGCTCCACCGACGATAACGGATCCGAGGCCAGGGACATCAATGGGGAGTTATTCTGTTGGTGTTAATGGGTGCTGGCTCAGGCTCTCAGTGCGCGTGGTAAAGTCTGGTGCTGCAGCACCTGCTAAACTCCTACCCCAATAATACGGTGAGGTTTAGATCTGGAGGGTACACTCCTCAGGACTTTATTATTCCTTATTGTCGTGCGCCTTCGACTGGACCGTTGATGGCACAGAGACAGCTCTTTGGCTGTGTTTATGCAGTGCCTAGCGTATGGAGCTTCTTGAATGGGCTCCATAGGAGATACTCAAGTATAAACAATAAAATAATATTAAGAGACGGACCACGATACTACTCTTACGGCTCGCTGCAAGTGGATAGGTTCCTTATGGTGCAATCTGTGCAGGCTACTGTAATGGGGCACTGACGTCACAGAGGACTGCAGCACACTTGGAGGAATAGTCTCTTTGTGGGACAACCACTTTGGCCTGGTCTACACTGCCGGCAACATTTGGCAGCACTCGGCTGGAAACACCTAGAGTAGCTTGCGTACTTCCCATCGGCTTCCTAACGGCTCCTTACTGTGGCACCCCACTGGGCTGCACTGACAGAAAATACCCGCCCATCAATACAGCAGTCCTCTTTTTGCAGGGGTGGATTAACAGTGTTGGCCTCGGCTTGATTGAGGGCGGTCTCCACTGCTCCTCAGTCGATCCTTCGGAATCGATCCAGCAAGGCCGACAAAGCCACTGTCAATATAGACATACTCTGAAACACATGGCTATTCTTCTTCGTGACGCTGAGGAGCAGTAGGGCAGCTAGCGTAGCAGCCATTGTTTTAGGCACGATATGCAGCCCTGAGGAACAAACGCATGAGGAAACCAGAGGTTGGAGCTATGGGTACTCAGCACCTCACAGGATTAAGCACAGGTGTCACATTGCTTCTTCCAAGGTTAGCCCTACCTTGACTAATGATGGAACCATTTCCATAATATATCACCAGTATGTTTTGGGAAGGGGGTTGTTAACCCATATGAGCACACGCAACCCCACGCCCATGCTGGCCCTATCAGTAGGAAAATCCCTATGGGCATTGGCAGCCTGCCCAAGGAGTAGGATATCTTGCCACAGCGATGAGTTACAGCTACTTTCCCAGAAAGGAGCTTGCTTTTTTTTGTTTTTTGTTTCCAAAAACCAAGCCAGCTTTAGCTCGGCCGCTGGTATCAACAATCTTCTCTCTGCTGATTTCTTAGCTGAATGACTCATTGGAAAAATAACCCAAAACTGACTCAGGTTTTTCAAAAGAAGCTGTTTTTTTAAGTGACCTGACACCCCCCCCTTCCCCCCCAAAACTCAGACCCGAACAACCCTGAATTTTGAGTTCACAGTGCTGTGGCATCAGCCCCTTTCTCAAGGGTCAGGATTCTCACCAGTTCTGCTTGCGGGGAGGGTTCTTTTAGAGTTCAACATGCCCATTTCCTTTCAGACCAGAAATCGGCTCACAGGCAGTACACTGGTGGGGCTGAGGCTAGCTCAAAGGCCTTAGAGCTGCTTTTCATTTGCATTTACGTGTCCCCATCTCAAAGACTAGGAACAGAGATGTTGTTCTGATTTGTGGGTAAAAGCTGCAAAATTCACAGCCTAGCCTGGGACAGAGTTGCTTTGGCTGTTCTGTTCAACACCCAATGATGTTCCGGGCCACAGGGATGCTGGAGTTTCACAGAGCACACTTCAGCATTTTGAAAATGTAACAGGTCAGGTGATCTTAGATTTTGGACGTTTCATAGTATTTCGGGGTAGCACATCTAAGATCAACCAAAGTTGCATGGCTGCATAAGTTAAATGATGCCCCATGTGGCATTCTGACCTCTGAAATCAAAGTGTTTTTTTTCTTTCCTGCAAAGCACACATCATATCTAGACTGATGGCGATCACAAAGCTAAAAGGGAGGATAATGAGGGCTTTAAAATAAGACAAAGAGTTCATGATCAAGAGCAGTCTCATTGGCTATGTCTACACTTGCACTTTTAAGTCGACTTTAACTAAGTCGACTTTAAGTTGACATAGTTAAGTCGACTTAGTGGGTCTACACTTAAAATTAAAGTCGACTTAAAAGGGAACTTACAAAGTCGACCTAGAGTGTCCACATTGGCAGGGGGGCACGCGTTGTGTGCAATGGGGCAAAGGGGGACAGGGACCCTGGCAGGGCATGTGGGCAGGGTGTGACGCTGTCTGGATTTAGGGAAGCATTTATGATATTATTTTCAATGGATATCTCATAAATGCTATAAGCCATAGGAACTATGTCATGTTTGGTATCACTAGAAAGGTAGTAATTCTATTGATACCAAACATGACATAGTTCCTATGGCTTATAGCATTTATGAGATATCCATTGAAAATAATATCATAAATGCTTCCCTAAATCCATACAGTGTCACACCCTGCCCACATGCCCTGCTCTTTGGGGGGCATGCCAGGCTCCCCCTGTGCCCCCCCCAGCAGGGAGGGCATTGGTGTAGTTCTGGGGTAGCCCTCAGTCAATTTAGGGCTACACTGGCTTAATTCGACTTTAAAAAGTCAAATTAAGCCTTAGGTCGAGTAGAAAGGTGGTTTAATAAAGTCGACTTACTTTTCATTGTCGACTTTATTTTGCTTAAGTCGACTTAAGCAAGCTGCTTAAGTCAACTTAAGCAAAGTGTAGTGTAGATGCAGGGCCAATTAAGTTGACTTAAGCCAAGCTTAAGTCGACTTAATTCAAGCTTAAGTCGACTTAATTTACCAGTGTAGATGCAGCCATTATTTGCCAGAACATAGACCAAAATGACAGAAACAACATTTAATGTCTATCAATTATCACTGATCTTTGAGTAGGCATTTTTTTCACTGCATTTGTTTGTACCTCCTTAATCAAGTAACTGTTCCATTCTGTGTTACAAAATCTCTGTAATGTTCCAGAGTTTTTTTCAGAATCACCTGCATTTTTCTGAGTAACTGGCCAGAGCATAACCTCAAAAATTCATTTTATCTAAAGCCCATTGTCCACTACCCAAGTCAGCAGCGGGCAGTAAAGGCTGGTCACAAGTGCATTATGAGGCAAAGCCCGCGTTGAGTTTACCAGTACAGGATTAGATGCACAAGCAATTATCTGAATGACTGAAACAAGAGTTGATCGAAATGTTTTGACTGAAAAATTTCTCCATTAGAAAAATGTGGTATCATCGAAATAAAATTTCCACCGGAAAACTGTTGATTTTTGACACCATTGAGTTGCTGATCAGGAAAACGGAAACAAAAAAAACAAAAACAAAAATTGGACTAAATATTTACAAACAAAACAAGTGGTTTGGTTTTTCTTCATCCCCGTGAAATGAAAAGTTTAGTTTCTAACTGTCGCGGCAAAATGAAAATGGGCAAAATGGCCCTTTAGAAATGTCAACTGGTTTTGATTGAAAAATGTTGATTTTTTTTTTTTTTTTTCTGGTTGGCTGTTTCTGTCTCAAAAACGTTTCAGCGTGTTTTTGTTTTATGATTACACTCGATAGTTCAGTGTCACATTTTTTTAGAACAGGAAGCAAGTGCAAAAGTCTGTCAACATTTCCTGCGACAGCCAAATTCCCATCTCTGCTGTTGAAGCTATTCCACCGTGGATCATAAACAAAGCCACTGGATTGGCCATGAGCCTGTAAGCACAAGACTCTTGCCCAATGATCATGTGTCCACAGACAGTAAGAGAGACAGAGGAAGCCTCATGTCAGAATATCGCATGGCTACTGGCCAGGGCTCTCACTTGTGTGGGTGCAGAGCAGCATGCAAATTCCTTTTCCCCTCTCAAGAGCAAGGGAGATTTGCACATCCCCACCCCAGGTGAGTAGCCTAACCACCAGGCTAAAAGCTAGGCAAGGCCTGCTGGTACCACCAGTGACCACGTGGAGCTATTCTTGGGGTTTTCTCTCAGTGCTATGCGTGTGCTTCAGTTTTCCCCATATGTTACTCATGTATTTTGGTGATGGGACCTGGGTTTGTGATCACTGGAGAGGCCACTAGAGAGCGGATGGGCCTTCCTCAGCCACATGTATGCAGACAATGGCCAGACCCCTTTGCCTTGCTGTCCGGGGTCAACCAGCTGCAACAGGTTGTGGCAAGTAGAGACCAGAAGATTGTCTCATTTCCCAGGAAGGAAACAAAGAACAGGGGGAGGGGCAAGGGGATGGGACTGGGGGGGTGACTAAGTGTAAAAGCAGCCTCTCCCCCCACATAAGGTGGCTCGGGAGCAGTCTGAGAATGGGTTCTGAGGCGCCTTAGTTCAGTGGTTTTCAAACTGTGGGTCAGGATCCATGGCTTGCCACCACCAAAAGACTGGAATCCAACACTGAAAGACGTAATTGTTGGGTTGCGGGCATAAATGATTTTTTTTCAACTGGGTCCTGAGAAAAAAAGTTTGAAACCTACTGCCCTCGTTGATTGCTTCTGTAACCTCTAGCTAATCTGCCAACAAAGGCTGTCTATGCTGTGATCCTGAGACCTAATAAACGTTTCTGATTTCCACGTTGGCTGTAGGGTTCGAAGCGTGTTATCTCTATCTAATCTGTTGTGTCGCTATAAGACCAGTGTCGTGTATTTGTTTTTAGCTGGGAATTTAAAAAAAAAACAAAAAAAATCTCCTTCTTGTCACTGAGTCAGGCCCCAGCCAGAACCCCAAACCTTTGTGTGCAAAAATCTCTTTAAAAAGTTAGCAACAACCAAAGATCTATACACCCACGTAGAATAAGACACCACTGTCACGAGGTGTAGCCTCACTATTTATTCAAGAAAGCCAACGTCCATTCAGGCTGTGCACTTTCTGGAAATATAAAATGACCCACCCATAGTCAGTTGCCATCATACATGTTCATGCGATGAGACGAAGGCTGGGATTGGCTAAGCCGTAGCTGGTCATGTAGTCTGATGGGTTCGAACACGTCGGTGATTAAGTCAGTTGTAAACTCACCACGCCTCAGGGAATCACCTAGCACCCTTGCAGCTCTGATGAAACGTTCTTCAGCAATGACTCAGCGATGCCTGACAAGGGCTAACCTCTAGCAGCAAAGAAGAACTGACTTGTCTCTTCGGAGAAAAGCACTTACCCTTACTGGCACTATGAAGAAATGTCATGGAGCGGAGCTGGGGACCCTTGAACCTACTTCAGAGCAATTGCTGAGATAGCTCTACTATCACTGGTTTGTAGATGAGATGTCTGAGTAGCAGAGACCCCCAGACCTTAAGCGCCATACATCCAGTTGGGTTAGCTCCACTGCCGGAGACGAAAGGGGCCCGACAAAATTCACCCATCTCAATGTTGTGTGAATTCGCATCTTTCCTAACACCACCACATTAACCTCAGGGAGGTCTTCCCATCAGAGCCTAACTGGGATCACTGAATGACTGACAGGGACTTCCCGCTAAAAAAATAGAAAAATGAACAAGTCTGTTAAATACGACACTTTCCATAGACCACAATGGGTCAGGCCATTTCATTATGTAGTCCTGAGTCAGGGGCCGTGTGTTGGTGTAGGCTAAGAGACACTCCTCAGCAGCACAGTCTTGCCTGGGTCTCCTCTCTTTTCATGAGTACGTGTGTGTGTGGGGGGGAATTGTGACTCCCCTTCATATGCCCTTTCCCCTGTCCAGTCAACTACTGTATCTAAGGGGGTGGTACCTACCACTACTCCTTACTGACTTACACCTAAGGGAAGTAATTCGGGCCCAGTCTCTGTATGCCCATGAGACACAATTGATGCCTCCCCATTATATGCCACCTATGGGTGCATCTACACTTACAAATTAAGTCGACTTAAGGAGGCTTTAGTTGACTTAATTTACTCCGCGTCTCCACTGGGCTTGCCTTAATTCGACTTCAGCTGCTCCTCAAGTCAAATTAAGGAAAAGTTAGTTTGAATTAATAACATTTCATTTTAATTCAAACTAACGCTTAAGTCGACTTTATTAAGTTGACTTAAGACAGTGGACACATGGAGTAGTGCCTAGGTGGACCTTTTTAAGTCAACTTAAAACGTTAAGTCAACTTAATAAGGTCAAAAAGGGGCCACATCTACACTTGAAAAGTTAAGTCCACTTCTGTTAAGTCGACTTAATAAGGTCCACTTTAAATCGACTTAAAGTCAACCTTATTAAGTCAACTTTATAAAGTCGACTTAACTTTTCAAGTGTAGACATAGTCTATTTGTGGTAGAGGGACTCCTTACTCCCCTACAGAACATCAAGCTCAGTGAAAACCAAGGTTCACCCAGTAACTTTATCATAGTTACAATGCATAGCCTGAGGCACATTCAATAACATTCGTTTAATTATAGGAACAGGACTGAATTAAGTAACATGTTGATGAGAAAGAGACCAGATTGATTTAATGCTGTTATAGGAACATAAGATGCAGCATCTCGGTCAGCACCGAGAACCAAACCTGAAACTTCCCGAGGCAAAAATATGAGTTTATACAGTGTCCATTAGAGCAAACAGGTTCCAAAAATGGGAGCAGGATTACATCCTGTGTAGCTAGGACGCAGAAGGAATGGGCACACACCCTGAATGGTGAGCGATGCGTATAGTCCTTGAAGTTAGCCTTTTTAAAGAAACTATTGTAGTTTAGCATTGTTTTAGCACAGCATTTTTTGGTTTTCATAAAGGGCATACAACTGATAACCATTGAAAGCCCACCTGAGAGTAATATAATAAATAGTATTTTAACAAATGATGAGAAGTTCAGGTCCATTGTTAGCTCTAGGCTAGAAAACCAGGACATGCCCCTGGACATCTATTACATCTTTCAAGAGAACATGTTGTTAGAGGCCATATGAAATCTGTTGCCAGATAGGAGACTTTTCCTGGGTTGATCTGCTGGTATTGTGGGTCTTTTCAGGGTCATTTAACACTTCATGACTTTTCCCCACCCATGTTACATTAGGCTGCCTCGGCTGCTGATGTGCTTTCTTCACCATCCCAAAGGAGTTGCTAGAACTGATCTTGCTATGCCCCCTCACCCATTTTTTTTCAGTTCCCCAGACAGCAGGGCATTTATGGAAAGGGAGTTCATTCATCCATTGATTTCACAATGGAACACATGATGCAAGCATGACTTCTATTTTCTGCTTGAGTTTGAGCATGCACATTCTGTTCCACAGCACATCCAAGCTTCCACCTACAGAACTTATCTAGGACACTAAGGAGTGCAGGAGGACCAAAGTTAAGCTATTCTGAGTCTGACAACAAGAACTTTTCTCAGTGTGATACAGAAGAAAGAACCTCTGCCAGCCCTTATGTGGGTCAGCTTTCATTTCATGTAATTGTAGCCGTCCAAAACAGATCAGTAATTTGTGTTACAGATTCAGACACTGTAATTGGTCTGACCTGTGAAGAGCTCATGATCTTTTGCTATGGCCTCTCACGGGTTACATGGCAATGGGGGCACACAGTCCATTTCATCTTCATAGCACAGCCTCTCCAGGCTTTGTACTGTTTACCACTCAGAGGAAGAGACTAATAGTGAGTGCATTATGCTTTATTATTAATATTTATTTCAGCATCTGTACTTGGATGCATTCAGATCTTAAGGTCATGGGGGCTACATAAGCACCCAGATAGACAAGTATTTTTTTTAAAGCCTGCTCTCTGTAATAATAGGGTGCTGTAATCTTGTTCACCTTTCTGCACATTCAAGCGTTCCTCCTTTCTAATGTTTCCTCTTTAGATTTAGCCACAGACTTATCACACACAGCAGTGGTAGTGTTTAAATGTTTATGTTTCTCTTATAGATAGGAATTGAATCTCCATCACCTACCCAGGTAAGCCCTCATGGAGTGTGAATGTTACAAAGCTGAAGGTTTATTACTGGGAATAATATGGGATTGGGGTATCACATAAGAGAGACTGCAATACGCATTTATTGTGGCTGCAGCTGCTGTCATACACACTGTCATAAGGCTCTGTGTAACTATATTATTTACTTCTGCAGAATTAAAGAAGGAACAAGGGGAAGAAGGATTAGAATGGGAAGAAAGTCATGTATTTGAGCCAATATTTGGAATGAGAAGGAGAGCTAAAGACCTGGAGGAAGGCAAAGTCCATTCCATATATTTGTAGCATCACAGGAGACTACTCTTACACCAGGAGCAGTCAGGGTGTATGAAGGCATGGGGAAGAGACTCTTGCTAGATGAGCTGCTGCTTAAGTCGACTTTAAAGTCAACTTTATAAAACCTACTATAAAGTCGACTTTAATCCTTAAGTCGACAAGCAGTGTGGACGCCCTAAGTCGACTTAGTTGACTTAGAGCAAGGGGGGAAGGGAGCCCCTGCTCCCTCCTAGCCGGGATCAACTCTCTAAATCGAGTTAGTAAGGCCCACTTTAAGTCTACTTAGGAGTCCTGTGTGGACTCTGTAAGTCGACTTAATAAGGTCGACTTATTAAAATCAACTTATTTAAGTCAACCTAAATCCCTAAGTGTAGACATAGCCTAGCTGTTTTACCCCAAGGCCATGGTGGGGAAAGGATAGAGGGTGCAGAGAAGCCACCTGAGCCCTACTGACCCCCCAATGGTCTCCCTGGCACATTTCCAGGTGCAAGGGGAAGGTGTGACCCTGGCTGACCTCCCTTTTACCCCTGCACCTTGGTGGTTTATCACAACAGAAGGGTAACATTCAACTATGCCATGTTAACTTTCACCGTGATGTAGGCTCCTAAATGCCAAGATCACTTTTGACAATTGTGCCTGGAACGATGGAGGGAGCCTTTTACTGTAACACAGGCAGTACAGCATGGCGGAGAGGTGACCTGTGTACTGACCTACATATAAGGAGAAAAAGAAGAAGAAAAATGAAGCAAAGTGCAGGAGAAGAGACAAGGAAATGCAATGAGCTGGACCAGGGACTGCCATGCCAGCAGAAAGGTGGGACGAACAAAGAATTCAGAGTGACAGATGCAAGAAAGAAGAGAAAGATGAAGGCAAGCGTGCACCAACACATTTTTACTCACAGGAGTAATCTTTACTTACCTGAGCAGGGGTTTGGTCCATCAGGACTCTTATGAGGTAAAAAGCAGGCTGCTGAGGTGCAGAGCATATTTTGTTTGTTTACCATTGTTTACAGAGAGGCATTAGTGGACACTGACAATATTTCACACACTATAATGGGAAGGGGTGGCTTGCTCCCAAAGTGATCAGGCCCATCAGCTGCGTTTGGGTCCTAAAAATGCAGATCAGAATGATTTGAGCTCTCCCATGCCTTCTACAGATGCTTAATTTTCTGATCCCAGTGACTGACCTATATGCCTGGGATGCAACAGAGAAGAGAATTTAATCATTCGCTCAGAGCCCCGGAACGGATCACGATATTTATTCGCTGATCCAGTCACAAAGACGTCATCTAGCTCATAGTGCACCAACTTTTCATGACTAATCTGTTCAGAAATATCATCCAGGAGGCCCTTTTAAGAGAATAGGAAAGTGCAAATATTACACTTCCATGGACATCTGACGCACTGTTTTAATTTTATGATAAATATCCTAGCCAGAAATCTCATGTGGCAGCTGGTTCTGAGAATTCAGTAATATGATAATTAAATGCCTGCCCGTAAACAAAAGTGTTTGTGTTACAAATGCTTTCCAATGGCATTTAACTGTGCAGCATGAATCAGAGGAAGGCATGGCAGCATTTTTTCTTGGGTTGAAGTAAGTTTTCTGTGTTGAACAAGCAGAGGTACCAGGGCAATGTGATTTTTAACCTCAAAGTGCACTTCTGCACTGCCGTAAAATAATTACATTGTACAATATGAATACATTTTATTCCAAAGAGTTTGCATCACACTTGACAAATTATATACTTGTTTATATCTATCTACCTTAGGTTTCATATTGGCATCTGTCCCAGACCCCTCAGTGGGCACTCCTGGTGATGGTACTTGGGGGCTGTAGTAGTGCCCCTCCCCCCAGTGTCTGATGCTGTCCCTGTCCTTAAGCCCCTTTTCAGCGTGACCCCACCCTCCAGCTTGGCCCCAGTTCAGTATCCCCCCTTCCGGGAAAGGTTTCAGTCATAGAATCATAGAATCATAGAATCATAGAATAATAGGGTTGGAAGGGACCTCACGAGGTCATCTAGTCCAACCCCCTGCTAAAAAGCAGGACCACTCCCCCTAAATTATCCCAGCCAGAGTTTTGTCTAACCGAGCCTTAAAAATCTCCAAAGATGAAGATTCTACCACCTCCCTAGATAGCCCATTCCAATGCTTCACCACCCTCCTCGTGAGAAAGTTTTTCCTAATATCCAACCTTGACCTCCCCAGCTGTAATTTGAAACCATTGCTCCTTGTTCTGTCCTCTGTTACCCTCGAGAACAGCCTAGCTCCCTCCTCTTTGGAGCAACCCTTCAAGTAGTTGAAGGTTGCTATCAAATCTCCCCTCAGTCTTCTCTTCTCTAGACTAAATAAGCCTAGTTCCTTCAGTCTCTCCTCATAAGTCATGTGCCCCAGCCCCCTAATCATTTTTGTTGCCCTCCGCTGGACTCTTTCTAATTTGTCCACATCCTTTCTGTAGTGGGGAGCCCAAAACTGGACACAGTACTCCAGATGCGGCCTGACCAGTGTCGAATAGAGGGGAATTATCACATCCCTCGATCTGCTGGCAATACTCCTACTGATGCAGCCTAATATGCCATTGGCCTTTTTGGCAACAAGGGCACACTGTTGGCTCATATTCATCTTCCCGTCCACCATAACTCCCAGGTCCTTTTCTACAGCGCTGCTACTTAGCTGATCGGTCCCCAGCCTGTAGCAGTGCATGGGATTTTTCCGTCCTAAGTGCAGGACTTTGCACTTGTCTTTGTTGAACCTCATGAGGTTTCTTTCGGCCCACTGTTCCAATTTGTCCAAGTCTCTCTGGATCCTGTCCCTGCCCTCCAGAGTATCTACCATTCCCCCCAACTTGGTGTCATCCGCAAACTTACTAAGCACGCAGTCTATTCCATCATCAAGATCATTAATGAAGATGTTGAATAGAACCGGCCCCAGGACCGACCCCTGGGGCACTCCACTCGTTACCGGTTGCCAACCAGACATCGAGCCATTGATTCCTACCCGCTGAGCCCGTTGATCTAACCAGTTTTCGATCCACCTTACGGTCCACTCATCCAACCCATACTTCCTTAACTTGCCAACGAGAATGTTGTGGGAAACCGTATCAAAAGCCTTGCTAAAGTCAAGGTATATCACATCAACGGCTCTTCCCGCATCCACAAATCCAGTCATCTCATCATAGAAGGAAATCAGGTTGGTCAGGCACGATTTGCCCTTGGTGAATCCATGTTGACTGTTCCTGATCACTCTATTTTCCTCCAAGTGTTTCAGGATGGATTCCTTGAGGACCTGCTCCATGATTTTCCCAGGGATTGAGGTGAGGCTGACTGGTCTGTAGTTCCCCGGATCCTCCTTTTTCCCTTTCTTAAAGATAGGTACTATATTTGCCTTTTTCCAATCCTCCGGGACCACCCCCGTTCGCCACGAGTTCTCAAAGATAATGGCCAGTGGCTCTGCAATCACTTCAGCCAACTCCCTCAGCACCCTCGGATGCAGTTCATCCGGCCCCATGGACTTGTGCACTTCCAATTTCATTAAGTGTTCCCTAACCTGACTTTCCATCACTGAGGGCCACTCTTCTCTCCAGTCCGCGTTACCCCGTGTAGTAGCCTGGGAGCTGGCCCGCCCTGTGAAGACTGAAGTAAAAAAAGCATTGAGTACTTCAGCCTTTTCCGCATCATCCTCCACGAGGATGCCTGCCCCATTCAGTAAGGGACCTACACCACCTCTGATCCTTTTCTTGTTGCTGATATACTTATAGAATCCCTTTCTGTTATCCTTCACATCTCTTGCTAGCTGCAACTCCAATTGTCCTTTGGCCTTTCGGATTTGATCCCTGCAGTCCCGAGCAATATCTTTATACGCCTCCCTTGTCATCTGTCCAAGCTTCCACTTCTTGTAAGCTTCCCTTTTATGTTTCAGCTCCCCGCAGAGTTCCCTGCTAAGCCACGCTGGTCGCCGTCCACATTTGCTGTTCTTTCTGCACATCGGAATGTTATCTTCCTGTGCCTTTAACAGTCCTGGCAGCCCATTTAGTTGCAGGGGCCCCTCTGGTCCTTGGCTGCTCATCAGTGGTCCAGGGGAGCAATCCAGGCCCACCCACTTCTCCAGGCCCTGGCCCAGGGACCCTATATGCCTCACACCAGGCGTTGCCTCCACCGTTAGTACAAAAAGTTCCCCTGGCTACTCCCAAGCCCAGGCAGTCTGGGTCCTTCCTCCCTTTCTCAGGCTCTCCTCAGGCCTTCTTCACAAAGTCCCAGGCCCAGTCCTCTTCAGAGCCCCCCTGTCCATAAGGAGTTGCCCCAGGTGCTGATCCCACAGCCCCTGAGCCACCAGGCCCTTCAGCATCACAGGGAGATTACCCTGGTTTGGCTCTGCAGCCAGCTTTTCTACCCAGTCCTGGGCACTGATTGGCCCGGCAGCCCCTCAAGCCTGATTGGCTGTTCTCCCTGTGCCCTTTTTAACCCTTTCCTAGCCAGTGAGGGGAAACTGCCCCATCACAGCATCCAACACCATGGTGTCTGATCACCTTCTTTGTAAAATCAATAATAATAGTGAAGTCTCTGAAGGACTTCACAGAGTCTCTTTTTGGGGCTAAAAACTCCACATAAGAAGAGGAATGATTTCACCCACCAGTGAAATGCAGCCACCTCAAGGTGGGGGGCGGTGAGAGGGGTGGCAACATAACAGCTGTGTACAGGAAAACTCCATGAGAATTCAGACTAGATCATGAGGGAAAGTCCCCTAACCAAGTGGAACTGTAGGTTGAATTCAGGTAGCCAGAACATCATCTCTAAAGTGTGTCTAGACTAGATACCTAAACTAGTATTAACTGAATCAGTGGTAATGAAATAGCATAAGCACAACTGATTCTGTGCATCCACACTAGCCTTGATGACTTGATTTTAGAATCAGTGCAGGTTTTCCTGTGTCCCCTCTAGTTCTGTTCCAAAGAGTTTGAGGTGCAATAGCCTCCCGGTTTCTCACCCCCAGTTTCTGGCAGTAGATTCTGGAAGATTTCAAGAGCCCACTGGTGCATTGTAGGACAGCAGTGGGGAGCATTAGTTGAACAATTTCACTTTGTCCACCCGGCACTGGCACTAAATGAGAATGAGTTCAGACTGAAACAATTTTAACCATACTGGCTCTTAAATCTGATGAAAATTTAGTCTTCTCTGGTTGGTTCTTAGAACTCTGGTGTACTGTAACCCGCATTCAAGTGATTTAAGATAGTCCTGAAATGAACTATGTCTCTGGTGTGGTGTAGACCTGTCTCCTGCTAAAGCTCAGGGACTTGGAGCAGACCTCAAATCCCTGACTCCAGACAGTATTCCTGAGGCTTCCTGGCTCTCTGCTGTGGTGTGGTGGACCCTGGAATCCCAGCAGGGACGCTGTCCATGTTTCCGTGGCAGTTCAGTCAAATCTATAATAGATTCAACAAAATATTTCAGTCCAGCAAATCAGCATTTTCCACAAACCCAAGTTTCATTAGGCACTGTGTGGCTTACTCTGGGTTTAATGATGGAAAGGGCAATGCAGAGACCTTTTAAATTCCCGTTTGAAGCTGGTTGCCACTGAAGTCAAAACCAATGGCTTCCTACACATGGAGCTCAGCTGTCCACTGGGTAAGTGGGAATCTCCAGCAAGTCTCCAATTTCATGGTAAGGTGTTATTTGCATCTTTCTCATTAGAAATAACCAGATGCCTGACTCTGCTTTGGCCCACACAGACCTTATCCTCATGTAACGCCATTGGCTATGTCTACACTTGCTAAAATTAGTTCGAATTAGTTAGTTCGAACTAACTAATTCGAACTAATTTTAGTTAGTTTGAATTAGCTTAATTCGAACTAGCATGGCCACACTGGAATGTTAGTTCGAACTAAGCAAGCACTTGCTTAGTTTGAATTAGTGATCCCCATTCATTCCAATGGCCGGTTAATTCGAACTAAGACATTAGTTCAAATTAACATGGCCACATTGGTTAATTCGAACTAGTTAGTTTGAATTAACCCCTTAGTTCGAATACCTTATTCGAACTTATTAGTTTGAATTAAGGAAGCCCTTAATTCGAACTAACTAAAGCCTAATGTAGCCATGGCTTTAGGTAGTTCGAATTAAGCCTCCTTAATTCAAACTAACTTGCCAGTGTAGACGTAGCCATTGATTTCAGCAGATATACCATTGATTTACACTGCTAGAAGAACCAATTTTGACATTGACACTGCTGGAAGAAGTGAGAGCAGAATGAGACCATAGATATTTTATTGTTAACTCATCCAGTTAAATAATAAAAATAAAGTGGGGGGGGGGGAGGCGGGAGAATTCAGCTAGTAAAAATTATAACCTCCATGTTGAAAGCTTAAAAAAAAAGCGGGAGGAAAATTGCTAAAGTAAATAATGTCTCTCAACAAGATAATGCAAGGGTTGGGAAATAAAAGCAAATAGAAAACTGGGCGTTAAAACCCTGCTAATTAAAAGCACCACAGAATTCCCATCATGGCAGCTTATAATGAAAGGGTTCTGCTTCGTTTTGCATTTCAGAACATTCTAAGTTTCATTCCCCTGCACAGAGCTGTACAGAAAGCCAAAGCTGTGATTTGGAATTAGAGTCTTACACCTGATGTGCATATTAGCCATCTGAGCTCTGGCAGTTCTGAGGATGGGCACAGACCTTTCTCAGCCATATAGGCTGCTGACATGTCTGAGCTGTGTGTCAAGTAAGTCTGGCATCTCCACTGCTTCATCTGCCGGAATGGTTGAACGAGGGTTGTCTCGTAGAGGTGAGTTGCAGTCAAAATTTGCAGAACGGAGGCTGCCAGCTGAGACCAACTGCTGCTGGCTCACCTCTCAGAACTGCTGCCAATGCATCATGCGGTGGCTTGTGATAAATGCAGACCACATGCGACAAGCCCAGTCACCAGTCAAACTGGCTCTAGGGTGTAGGTCGGCAGATTCAACATTGCACGGTTTATAACATGGAACGAATGTGACTGCGATGTGATCCCCAATAAAATGCAGCGCTCTGCATGGAAATATTTTAATCTGAGGGTCACCAGTAACACCACGGTCTACACAAAGCTCATTGGGCCACAGGATTAAATGTAAACTTGATCAACATACTCAACACCACAAACGCCTAAGCCATTCTTGATTCTATGCCGAGACAGATAGAACATACTCTGGTAATTGGAAGAAGGCAAGTATCTTTCTGCACTACACAACCATAACAGAACGGAACAAAACAACTGCAAACAGAGCTGTTATGCAAGTGAGATGCTTTCAATGAAGCAGCAAAAAGCATGGTGAAAAAAACGGACATGGGAACCTATCTATCCTCCATTGAAGTGAATGGGGTTATTTGCATTGAGCTCTATGAGCTAAAAAACACACCCATACGGCGAGCCCAAAATAAGCATTTATTTCAGAGCCCAAAAGAGACTTTGTCAATTAAAAATGTATGATGACTAAGCATGTATTTATGGAAGTTGCTATTATAATAATTTATGTATTAAACAGTCCCGATACTCAAGCTTAGTAACTGGTACTCATAGAATCTGAGTGCTTCACAATCTCTTAAATGTTTTTATCCTCCTGGAGTACTGTAGGTTAGGGAAGGGCTGTTATCCCCACTTTACAGATGAGTAGCTGAGGCACAGAATGTTTGTGGCAAAAGAAGGAATTAAACCCACATCTCCCAAAACTCAGGCTTGAGCCCTAATCACTGGACTGTCCTTTCCCTTAAGAGCCAGTTCTCCAAATCCCAGCTCCCCCTCTGCTCCATTAAAATCAGTGGGGTTATTTCATATTTGCACAAGTGTAATACAGAGCAAAATCTGAAGCAATAGAAATTTTCTCGTTAATAGTTTTATAATATCAATGGGGAAATAAATTTTTAAAAAATTTAAACAGTGCCCTATAGCGATTTGTGCATTGACTAAAGCTGAGGTTTTTTCCATCATATCATGTAACACAATGCAGTTTCACAATCAGACACCTTCACTTATGGGATTTTTTTTTTGGTCTACATGCTCACAGGCAGACTCTTGCACTATGATACTAGAGATTGCCACACATTACACTTATCCACCTGGCTCATGATCAGGTCATCTTCTGTGTTGAGGAATGGGAATCTGAAAGGGAAATGGAGCAGAAATTCAAGTGAAATCCAACCACCTCGTTTCATTGTGCAAGACGCAGAAAATTCAAAAAAAGGAAACAAAACCAATATAGATTCCATTTATACATTCCATCTTCCCCCGTATTGTTGATTTCTGCATGTGCATTCAGACTGCCTTCTTTTAAATTCTTCCAGGCGAGGCATTCCCAGCAATTCGGAGCTAGCTTTCAAGGACCACGCACAAGGTCACTGCATTGGGTATCCACAAAGTTTGTAACATGGGATATAAAATTAATTGATGCTTTTTAGAAAGAGGAAAAAAAGCCATAATCAGCTCTATAAGATAAATGTGGTAAATGCCCATTTCTGGCTTTATGCAAAGTTATTAAGCCATACAATGTCCATAATAAGGCCTCAATTCAGTAACGAAGTACATGAGTCATTCCATTAACCTCTGTGGGCCATTCACATACTCAAATTTTATGTACCAACTTAATAACCTTGCCAGGTTGGGTTCCAAAGCAATATAATTGTTGACAATTGCTATTGACAGAAATAAATGAAACAAATACTGCTACCACAGTTAAAGTTTACTATAGCTACTAGTAGTCTATTAAAAAAACAACAGGGTGGAGACATGATCTCATATTTTACAATTTGCAGCAATGCGCATTCATCTGTGCTCCCACTCTGTTTATTAGTAACAAATTTGATCTCATAGTTGTCTAATTTCAAAATGAAAGGAAACCTGAATTTCTTCAAGAAGAGTCACAATTTCTAGTCATCGGACAGTGCCACATTTGATCAAATATGGAATTTATGGACTTTGTCAGACTGGCTTGGTGATGAAAATGAAAATAGTTTAATCGTGTTCTGGTCCTTTGTCAGCCAGCTTTATTGATGAGATTAAGCTGTTGCAGGAGGAAGGGAAGTTCACAAAGGGATGATATAAATAGGGGTTGTTCCCCCAAACTATACCCCAAGGGGTAGGTTCGTGTGGATTCACCAGACCAGTCAAAGACCATTGAAAAGATGGATGATTTTTACTGAATGCCAGGGTGAATAACCCTAAGCAAGCAAAGCAAAGTAATAAGTGGCAAGAACTTACATCCCTTCAGCAGCCGGGGGACCCCTGACGACTGCGGATGACCGCGAGGAGGTTCCCAAAGGACCTTGGCCCTAAGTTACCAAGGCAGCTTGGTCCATGGTCCTATGGCGAAGTCCACAGATTCCCAGTGGCTATGCTAACATATGGGATTTTAGGAGAAGACGGGGTGATCAAGCCTGCTTTCCCTTCACACACTCAGGCTCAAGGCTGAGGTAACTTGAAGGAACAAATTAAAAAAACCAAAAAACACATCACAGCCAAGCCTTGCAAAACAGCAAAAACAGCAAAACCCCTTATATCAGGCCCCAGCCGGTTTCCACAGGAGAGTGGCTCCAGCTGGTGCTTTGGGCATGAAGCCCAGCATCAGTTCACAGTCAGGTCACATATGCGGGCCGGCCTGTGAGCACCACTGCACTGCCTGTCCTTCACCAAGTCTTCCGATTTAGCCCTACAGGGGGTTGTCTCAGGTTTGGTTTTACTAACAGATTTCACAATCACCTGAGCTCACTAAGACTTGATAGTTAGAACAGTCACTTTAGCACCTGAATATATTCCCTGAAGTGGAGTTATCAATATGGCTAGAGAGCTTGTTTGAATTACCAATGTCAGGATGCTGACGATCCCTTGCAATGCTAATGAAGGCAGATGGACAATCAGGAGACAGGAGGAACGGAATGAAGGCCTAGAGACAACAAACAGATCCATGGCTATTTGCCTTGATTTTAGAGCCCCGTATTTCCATCAGAGTTCACCTTTTTCAAAAAAAAGTAAGTTTCTAAGCCTTAGAGTTGCAAATTAAACCTTGAAAATATGACTCCTGCATGAACTCAGTAACAAGACCTGCTTGATGTTGCAGACAACCTGAAGCAGTAGCTCTGAGTTGTGAGCTGCCCATAGACTTCAACAGAGATAACCCCCTCTCAACACCACCCTAGCAGAGGACTTTGTTTACTGCAGGAGAAGAATGCCTTAAGTGGGAGCCAAGATAGCCCAGGACTGAGACCTTTTGAAGATTCCACTTCTAACTATTTGCATTCGCATGTTCATGTTTAAGCCTCATTAATGTTTGTAAAGTGCAGGGTTGGCATTAGGGAATACGATGCCCTGGCCAAACTCATATTTTGGCACTTCTGGCCCCTGCTACCTCCCTGAGCTGCCCCTCCAGCCCCCCTCCCCCCATCTCTCTTGCACTTGGCCTCCCTCTGCCTCCCAGGCTCCCCACCCATCCTCTATCATCCTTGACCCCTACTGCCTCCTGCAGTCTCCCATCATGATCAATCCCTGGCCCCCGCTACCTCCCCAGGCCTCCTACCCATACTCCAGTTCCCTGCTGCCTCCCTAGGTTCTCAAACCTTACTTCCCATCCCACTGGCCCCTGCTGTCTCCCCTGGCCTCCCACCCATACCCCCTGTCCACTGCCCCACACTGCTTCTTCTGATTTTCTATCCATCCCTGGCCCTCACTTTCTCCCAATCCATCCCCCATCCTCCTTGGTCCCTGCTGTCTCCTTGGGCTCCGCACCTCCTCCCCCATTCCTCCCAGCCCCTGATGCCTTCCCTGACCTCCCACTCATCTCCCCATCATCTCCAGGCCCTCCTGCATCCCCCACTATTTCCCCAAGCTCCTTTATGCAGCCTCACACCCTCCCACTCCTTGCTTCTTGATTACAACCCCCCCCCCAACCATAGTGCCCAGGAAAGTCGCCCACCCATAAGACTGGCCCTGGTAACATGCTTGGGCTCTTCTAGACGACCGGTACTATTTGAGTGCAAAATAGTATTGCAGCAAAGTAACATGACTGTATATGTATTACATGTAATATGAAGTATTCCATATTACATCCACGTAAGAACTTGTATGAGCATCCAATAAGGCCATTTCTATGAAAGCAGCCTGTTAGAGAACTGATTCTGAAAAGCCCAAGGTCGCACTTACAGTTCCCTACCAGAAAGGCTTCTGGTTTATTTAAAGACAAGACTGTGCAGCAAAACTTATTTGATGCCTGTAGTCATCTGCCACTCCAATTTAAGCCATCATAAATCATTTTCAGTACCATAACACAGAGAGGATATCTCTAACACAAGATGCTATAAACCCCCTTTCCTAACTCATAAATCTACTTATTCAGAAGGAGACCCTTGGATCTATAGCTCTCTTACAATATACTTGACGGGCGCTTGAAAGAATGTTACTGAGCACATTGCTTATATTGTCTTACAATCTTCTCAAATGCTTTCTAGCCACTAAGTCTACAGACTGCCTGAATAATTTTATGATAATCTCATGCATCAGTAACTTCAGCTCACAGGTGGCTCATAGAGTCCAAGATTTTGTAAATCACGTGCTCTCCCCTTTAGGGAGCATACAATGGGCAGGAGCAAAAGCTTGACTGCAACCTGTGTATTTAGTAATTTAAATTGTCGCATCATTTTAGATAGCTCTCCAACTTTAATCACAAGGTGCTGCCTTTCGGAGGGATTCCTATGGGAGTCAATTATATGGTAACAGGTGTTATCTGCAATTCTAAATCCTGGGAATAGCAATGAAAATCCTAGGAGTACATTCTGGTCAGTTTAATCAGCAACAAATCTCCATACATATTTTGTAGCTCATGTGGAGAGAAGGCATCTTTCCTGATCCCCCTCCCAAACACAGTTCACAAAGTATGTAAGGGTACCCCACTGCAGATCATATAGCTCTAAAATCAAAGAGCCAACAATGACATAATATAAAGGTCAGTTCAGCCTTTCTCCCCATATTTAGCTATGTCTAGGTTTCCTCCATCAGAACTGCTCAGCCCACACGCTAGGTGTTTCATCCCCACAGATTCACTTCTATGTACCTTATATCCAGGTGGGTTAATGAGCCTTCTGCTTCAATGAAACCAGCAGAACCTTCTTATCCTTTTCCTTGCAGGATCAGAAGAGGTGCAGTGTTTCAAGATAGAAGCTATTATAAATATGTTCAAGCTCTAACCGTCCACCAGGTAGACTATATACCTCCTCTCTAAGAATTCAATTTTACAAAAAACCAAATACTTACCGACTTTATTTTTCCTTTACTGTGTTGGTAACAAACACCAAGATCTTGCATTTGTGTTATCTACATTCCTTTTAGGTGGTTCAAAAAACTGTGACTACTGATGTAGAAGGCCTCACAGGTAGAATTCAGTTGTTTCCTGACAGGACACTGGCAAATTAAGCCAGACACTATCAAAGAAACTAGAGATGGAAAGCCCTGTACGGTCATATAGTCCATTCCTTGAGAAATATAGTCACTGCCCCTATGGAGCATTTTCTAGTGTTTGATTCAGTTTACTGTTTTTATAAACATCACAGGCAATTAGACTTCCACCACTTCCCTTCAAAGACTATTTTACAATCAATTGGAAAGCTTGTGATTCAGATTACATTTTCCTTCCCTTATTTTTAGCCTATTACTTTTAGCTATATCCTCCTTGCACAACCTTAACTAAGTCCTCATCCGCCTTGGTGCGTTAGAACATACAATACATCTCTTTAGGCCTTCCACCAATCTCAAACCAAACCTTTTGGAGTATGAGAAACTTTTGCTTTTCCCCTCTTTTTTACTTTAATTTTGATGGTTAGTTTTGCCATTGTGGCCAGGGCCAGAAGAGACCAGTTACAAAATACTACATAAAAGGCTATTCTTGTGGCACTCCTCTTCTGGCTGGATGTCAGAGTGACCAAGTAAGGTATGGAAGCACCATCATTATAGGACCTCAAGCCCAGGTTTGTAAATACAAAAGGTTTGGACACATCATATGATGTCTTAAGGGTGATATCTTGGCCCTACTGAAGTCAACGGGAGTTTTGTCATTGACATCTGTGGGGGCAGGTTTTCATGAGTGATGTTTGATCAGATGGAACGTCAGAGGTTCTCTGTCATATAGAGATTAACAGGATCTAAACCAGTACAAGGAGTACAGTATGGTGGTAATGAAAACGTTAATACAAAGTGCCATTAAAAAAAAATCAGCTTTGTGGAAACTGAGATGAGAAGGGAGAAGACGAAAAGGGTCAGGAAATATTTTGTTGTGATGCCGTCAGGCAAGATGGACCTTTCTGTCATTTTGTGCCTAAGCCCATGGCGCCCTGTCAGGATCGCAGCAGATCGGAAGGGCTGTTTGTTTAACTAGTTCTTGGTTGAGGATCAGGTTTCTTTTGGCAGTTCTGGTGACCTCAGAAGCTTGCTCAAGCTAGGCCCAGAACGCAGACTCTCACCTCACTGTAGGTTTTGCTGTGTTTGTGAGTTGTGGAGCTTTCACAAAGACTATTTAGGCAGCAATGCTATTATCCCCCTTCATAGCCCATAAACTGAAGCTGCGTCATGGCATCCCACGATTCCCCTGCTGCTTGGCCTTTGTGGCAGAATAATGTTCTAATGTCACCAGCCTCGAGCTCCTTCCATCCTTCCAGGCTCTAGATGTGAGTTCTCCTCAATTCATCCCATGGCTATTTAATGTACCAGTTCAATGAAGCAGCTGCACAAGTGACAGCCCATGCCATGAGTCCCCAAGTCAGGTTCTTAGACAACACCAGTCAGCTCATGTGACACTCATATCCCTAACGTCCCAGACATTCATACACAAAAGGATTTGCTTTCAGATGGAGAGCAGGACGGTGAATATCCCATCTACACTTTTCTGATCACAGCTCACTACCTTCTTTCTGTAAGGTCTTTTATGAATGGTTAAACCCCTGAAAGTCCCCACAACTTCCCCTGAAAGTCCCCACAACCTCCGGGTCTTACAGGAGCAATAGATCGTGAGAAAGACAGGGCCAAATTCAACTTGATCTCTGTATTCACACCACAGTTTTCCTAAAATTCAGGAGTGTCTGGATCTGAAGATTTAGTTTGATCCATTATGGAGAGGTGGGGAGGTGTGAAATTCAGGTTTGGATCCTCACTGTACATCGGGGTGCTCAGAGTTGGAGTCTTGGTTTGGGTCACATCTGAATTTTGCATCTGAACTGTAAAGAGGAGAATATCATCCAGATGATACTACCTATAACTTCCTCTCTCAATCACTGACATAAGGGCATGAACAGGAATAACAGATGGATCTTACTTAATAATCATACCAAAGTTCATTGTGATTAACAATGGATTTCTCCATCTCCAGAATGGCCATTAACTTTGCGTCCTTGGCTCTCAGTCAGTTGAGAGAGCTGGCTGAAGTCTTCCTGTTAGTGTAGCTTAAGGAAAGACATTGTGTGAATAGATTAATGAATAAAAATGGCATCCCTTGCAAAAAGAAGCCATTGAAAACATACAAAGCCCCACTGGTATAAAGTGCAGTTATTTTTGGTTCACTGAGAAGTGTTGTCCCCTTAATAACAACACTCAGGTCTTTCTGCTGAGTATTTCAAAACTTTGCAAAGGTCTGAATCATCCTTATATTGCAGTTGGGTTAAGATGATTCATATTCTTTGAGTGATGCTACTATAAAACACTGAAGCCCATATTAGGATGCTGAAAAAAGTGGTCTGGTTTGCAAAGGTGTTGAGAACATGCAGATGTCATAGCCTTCAAAGGGAGCTGTGAAAGTTCACCGCATCTGACAAGCAGGTCCCTTATCAAATCACCCAAGCTTAGGGACCAAAGTTTGAAAAGTTTGCTCTGAATGACCTGCCCAGAACACACAACCAGCCAGTATTCAGGCTGGGAATAGAACTCAGGTATCCTGCTCTAACCATTATGTGATATTACCTCCCAAATATTTCCTGTTGTTAATGTCACAGTATTGCCACACACAAGCAAAACTCTACTTAGGAGCATAAAAAAGGATGTGGAAACAATAGCAAGAAAAATTACTGTCCCAAAAAGAATATGTAAAAGACATGATGAGAAATGTAGATATGATGGATTTCACTCTAGGTCTGCTCTCCACATCAGTATTACTAGGATTAATGCACACACATTTGTATATTTCAAACACCTGAAAACAAGGCAAATGGTAAACATACCCCCTCCTTTGTGAAGCCTTTGATTCCTACAGTGTGCTGTTCCTGTGGCTTATGGAAAATATAAAATCAAATCAAAATGTGAAATGGAATTCTAGATTGTCCTGTGTTAGTGACCCAACTCACTGCATACGAGCAAAGAAAACCATAAGGAGGCATCTTCACCTTTTGCAAAAGCTTCTGTCTTTTTCTTCTTTTTTAAAAAAGCTATTATCTTTGCTGCCTGCCTTGTCCCTCTTCTGGGAAGTGTAGGAGAGGTGGCATTGTCCCTTTAAACAGCATGTGCAGTGGCTCAGATAATGCAGACTCGCCTCTTGAATTTGCATGTGAAAATTACCCTTCTTCAGCTCTGGAAATTATGCTTGTAGGTGCAAAGAAAGTGGCCTTTCTTCTTTGAAGTTTGCTAGTGAGTAACAATGAAAGAAGGAATTAACTCCACACTGATTATCAGTTCCCTACACATCAGACTTTGGCGCATAGAACATACGCACACTAAACGCACCAGGGTACATTTCTTTTTTTGAAAACCCAAAGACCTCAAAGAATGAAAATAAAAAGCTGTCTCTGTTCCCTACCTTAGCACAGCCCTTCCTTGAAGCTATTTGTTTCTGACTCGGGCTTGTCTTCGAAAAATACATCTTCAGAAATGTGCTAACATCAAACATGACAGAGATTTCATAGGTGCACACCACTGAAGAAGTATTTGTGATGTATTATTTACAAGTGAAAGCCTCATCAATGGAAAACATTAGAGTGCTTTGACAATGAGATTGGCACAGATATTATTCCATGTTCTTGTTTTGAATATGAGCTTAAAAGAAAAATTTGCAGTGAGGCACAATATAAGCATCATTAAGTTTTAATTTAGGCCCTAAATCGGGAAAGCATGCACTTAAGCTGTTCAGGTACCATTAAAAGCAACTAACTATTGGAGCGCTAAAAGAATTCTAACTGAATTTCTTTGTCATGATTCATAAACAAAACTGAATTTAGATAAAAAAGGACCATATGTAAAGATGAAAAGAAATGTTGATACTAAAGAATCATTGGCTATGTCTACACTGGCAAGTTAGTTCGAATTAAGGAGGCTTAATTCGAACTAACTAAAGCCATGGATACATTAGGCTTTAGTTAGTTCAAATTAAGGGCTTCCTTAATTCGAACTAATAAGTTCGAACAGGGCTTCAGAAGTAAGGCTTTAATTCAAACTAACTAGTTCAAATTAGCCAATGTGGCCATGTTAATTCGAACTAATTTCTTAGTTCGAACTAACCGGCCATTGAAATGAATGGGGATCGCTAATTCGAACTAAGCAAGTGCCATGAATGGCACTTGCTTAGTTCGAACTAACTTTTTCTAGTTCGAATTAAGCTTATTCAAACTAACTAAAATTAGTTCGAATTAGTTAGTTCGAACTAACTAATTCGAACTAATTTTAGCAAGTGTAGACATAGCCATTGTGTTTTCTATAACTCCCCCTCCCCTTTCTTATACATGAGGTAACACTTAGATGAAGTCCTTACTGACTTAAGTCTGGTTTTCCCAATTCTTCTTTTTACATAGAATCACTAATCTGCTTAAAATGTTACTGCTACCAGAACAAAGGTCACCTGTGTTGGAAGATATACATAAGAGATACACAATCATGTAATGAAAATATAAAACACTTTTTCTGAGAAGATCCAGGGCATGGCAACATAAAAGGGCAGGATCCAAACAGAGCAAAACCTGCTGGAAAAATGCAGAAGTTGAGTAACTGAAGTTTCCACGTGCAGAATGTATGGATTATTTAAAATCCAAAGAGCTGGTGTGCTAAAAGTCAATTGGATAAAAATTATGTAATCTGTAATGCAGAAATGAGTAACAGACCTAAATGAACATGAGCCCAAACTGGAGAAACAACGACCCAGAAACTAAACGATGGGACTGAAGTACCAGATAAAGGGATCGTAGATGACAATGACTATCATGGATGGTGGAAGAACTTCCTTGTGCCCCAGAATGTGGTAGCTTGGGCCCATTTACCAATTCTCTTTTATCTGTTAGTATTTGTCTGGCATAAATATATACCCAGGCACTATAAGTGACAATAATTCTGTCTGAAATTGTATAAATAAAGGTGAAAAATTATTAGCCTAAATTTGGATTTTCTCCCATGAAAGCGCATGTGATAAATACATTTGTTAGTCTTTAAAAGTTCCACAAGACTCCTTGAGTGCATCTAGACTGGCAAATTAGGTCGATTTAAGAAGGCTTAAGTCAACCTAAGCAAAGCCACATCCACACTGGGCTTTTCTTAAGTTGACTTAAGCACTTCCTTAAGTCGACTTAAGGAAAGCTTAAGTCAATTTAATAATATCTCGTTTTAGGTCAATTTAAGTCAAGTCCTTAAATTGACTTAAAGCCAGTGTGGACGGAGATTAGCGCCTAAATCAACCTTATTAAGTCAACTTAAAGCATTAAGTTGACTTAATAAGGTCGAAAAGGGGCTATGCCTACACTAGAAAAGTTAAGTCGACTTAATAAGGTCGACTTAAGTCGACTTAAAGTCGACATTATTAAGCCAACTTAACGAAGTCGACTTTCTAGTGTAGACATAGCCCTTGTTTGTTTTGCTGAACTAGACTAACACAGCTACCCCTTTGGAACTTGGGTGAATTCAGTTTTCCAACTTCTACCTTCAATAAGTCCATCACTATTCAAGAAGGCACTGAAGCATGTATTACATCCCAGTAACTTCAATGGAATTTAAGCAAATGTTTAAGTGCTTTCCTGAGTTGGAGCCCTCTTGGGAAATACTGCCAAATCTAGCCACTCTGGAGTGCAAGGCTTCAAACAACCCATGCTCTGTAACTCTGCACTACAGTGGGGAAAAGAAAATGTCTGTCCAAGGATACTGGCACATTATTCATATTAAAAGTGCTACACGCTTTTAGGGAACATGCAGGACTTTGGAATTTAAGGTTTCATCAAGCTCTACAAACAGTAAACGACATGGTTTAGCTGCCTTCAGTGGATGAAGGGCCAAATTGATCTCACTGGTATTTGAACCTGTCTATCAAGCCAGTTCAGATGTTTCAAGTCTACTGTTTAGGCAGATCCTGGCTATAGTGTGACTTCTTAACCCCTCGGGTGTCACGGAGTCAACATACTGCTTCCTGTGCTGCCCTTTTTTACACCTTTGAGATCAAGTGAGTACTCAAAGGAAAGGAACACTCATATCTTGTTGTTCTGTATCTACTAAATCAGCTTCTTGTGGTCTTTGGCAGCTGACATAACTTAAAGCAGCCTTCATGTTCATCTATGTACTTCCTAAAGGCTGCTCTAAATTACTGACTCACCCAGCATCATGGAGGCAAGGAAGCATAAATTTCACCTTTGTACTGAACTCCCCTACTCTTCAGGTGAAGTATATGCTCCTCAGACCTTACTTTTCCACGAGAGTGATAAATAGAGAAACAAATAACCACAGACGTGGGGGCAGGGGAATTAAATCGCTTCTAGATATTCTAATAACTAATGAGTGAAAGGAATTATTAGCTCACTGTGCCTGAATCCATTTGAGTTTATGAAATTAGAAGTTTTGCCAGATTTAATAACTAGAGCTGCAAGGGGAAAAAGCCCTCTGGCCAGTAACTTTGCTCTTTTGTCATAATTTCTGCAAGTTAAAAACCAATAAAAAGAACGTTTAAAGTACCTGGTTTTGTAGCTTGAAGACTTTGACAATGGTACACCATTAATAATTCCTTAATTCCATACATAATTATCTCGCCTGGTGATTTTCACATATGCTGTGAAAGCCTAATGATTAGAGATGGATAAGCCAATCTAATAAGAAATGAATTGAAACTTTGCCTGGCATCTGAAACTGAATGGAAGTCGTTTTTATGTTTCTTTAGAGTTTCAAGGGAGTTTGCATAACTTTCCCTTGACCTACTGACCCACCAGTCTTCTTCCTGTGTTTCTCTGCACATTCAGATTCTGGATGGAAAGCTATAAAATGCCACAAGAAAGATTATTCTGGTCTTATTTAGCTGAAAGTACCCTAATCTCATCAGAAAGCCTGAGATTTATCACCCAACAATTTGGGTCTGTGGAGAACTATCTCAGCATTTGGAGTTGCCCGGGTAACCTACTTTTCAGTGCATGTTATCCCCCCTCTGTGTCAGAACCACAGAAGAGGTGGATCTGTGACAACCCCCAGGAACAGAGCCTGGCTCTTGTGATGCAGCTGTAGACATTCTTGCTCCTGGCTATATAAAACCCCAGTTTTGTCCCTGGATTGTTGGCTAAAATGGCAGCCATCACGCACCCATTTTCATAGCTGTGACCTGGTGGGTGTGCAAAAAATCAGAGACAGGGACTGATCATTTACCCCTAAAGTTCTGTTATAAACCCACAAAGGAAAGAACATAAATTGTAAGACTGAGACACAAGCGAGAGCTTAAAACCCAAATGGATGCTGACTTAATTTATGCCATCAGGTAACCTTTTGCCTTAACATTTCAGAATGACACGTTTTCAGATTTTTCTTACCTCTGAATCCCTTTCTTCAGTTGGTTATTTTGCAAGACCCATAAGTGTGACTGAAACAGTCTTGGTTAGTTGATTATTATCTATGCCTTATGTAGGCCTTCAACAGGAACCACTGAAATAAACCACACTAAAAACAGAAAATGATAGCCAATAATAAAATCGCTCCATTCAGTATAATAGAAAATAAAGCATAATTGGTGATTTGAAGAGCTACATGCTCCATTAAGCATTACTCATTCCCTCCAAATCACCAGGATTTTCCCATGCTTAGAGACCAAAGAGCCCATAAAGAAACTGCTGAACACCAACAGGAAAATTTCTCTGTAGCAGGAAAAATTCTCTGGTGGCATTAAAGTCCTGCACTCTACATAGTAAAGGCTGTAGCCAATATTCAAAGGAACAATTAGATTTGATAAATTACGGTCACGGAGGCTCCTAACATCTGTAAGCTGGCTTCCCTTGCCTCCAGACTTTCAGGAAGGATCATTTCTGGAAAGTAAGAGAACGATGAACATTAAACTTAAGGAGAAACTAAATCTACCCAATGCTATGTTAAGCTTGTCAAGCTTTTGAGATAAAATATCAGTATCTAACGCAGAGTTTGAGTTGCCATCATCAGAGAAAAGTATTCAAGGCACAGTCTGCACCTCTTGCTGCAGCACAGAGCATACCTAAGCCTTGTTAGCAAACTAGGCATAACAAATGATTTGTCGTTCTGGGTATGACAGAAGTTACTTAAGGATGCATCCCTTTGAAACAAACTGAGTCTCATGTATACTGCTGATAGCTTAATCAAACCCAAACTCAGCAGGCAGTGTTGAGCCATCAGTTTCTAAGCATAATTCACCACTAATATAGCTGATATCGTAATCCGAGCCAGTGTAAAGGAATGCAGAAGAGGACTTAGAACTCCCTCAAGGTTAATGTGCGAATGGTTTAAAAGTTCAGGTGCTGGTGTGAGGCTAAATCAAACTGCGTCTGAAAGTCAGAGGTCTGAGCCACCTTCTGTTCTGACAAATCCATGCCCAGAATGCTTTCTACCTATTGCAGTGGTGAATCAAACATATGGCTGATTGAAAGGGAGCATGGCTGAGCTGGACATCCTGGCATCAAAGCACTGAGAATTGGATTTCTCTGTAATGCCAGGAACTGCCATGCTAGTTAGTGACAAAGCAAGATAAAAATACATAGCCATCAGGACCTCTGAAGTTAGCTACCAGCAGCTGAAGGGCTTTGCTGAAATACACCTAGAGCTAAAACGCCATCTGATTTTCTCCAGATCTTGCTGCCTGGAAGCCTGAAAGAAATTAGCCAAACCTCTAGGCAGAGTGGCATGCTTTTGAACTATTCCAGTAAACTTTACTACAGCACTTTTCAAAAGTTTGGACCAATGAAGTTGCACCATGACCTTACAGAAGGTGCTGCGGAATTTCTGATTGATATGGGTCCCTCTGAAGCTGGAGCAAATAGAAAGGTAAGAGGAGGCAAATTTCCGAGAGAATCATTTGTTCTTCGTGTTCATCAGTGAAATCATTTGCTTTCAAACATTTTCCCCCACCTTCTAATATTTCGCCCAAGGATATCAAAACACTTTACACATATTAGTTAAACCTCACACCACAATCTCCTATTTCTCTCTGGTGCTTACATGGCCCTGCTACTATGGAATCTGAGCTCTCCGCAATCCTTAATGTTCCTGTCCCAACAACACCCTGGATGAGGTAGGGAAGTGTTATTATTCCCCATTTTACAGATGGGGAACTGAGATTGAAATGACATTGCCAACATCGAACAGAAAGATTTGCTGCAAAGCAGGGAATAAAATCTAGATCTCCCAAATGGGAGGCCAGCAGCCTCTCCAATGGGCTATCTCTTCTCCCAGCTAGAAAAGCTGTGGATGAGTTTAACCCATCAACGCAAAGTTGCGAGGTCAGAGGTTAAACAACAAACCTGAAAAATCTTCTTGAGCTGTCAGATTGTCTTTCCCCTTGATAGTCTGGGATCCCTACAATACTCTCACTGTCTGTTGGCGTGATTACCTGTCAGGCCCAGCCCCCCTTGGTGATTTAGCCCAGTGAGGGGATGTTTGTGTTCTACATTAAAATATCTAAATTAATTCACGCTTTCTTTTCCTTCTGTGGTGCTACACGGCCCTTCAATCAATACGTTATGTACCTGAGAGGAAAGAGGTACACATTTAAAGTTCCACTTGACTGCCCACAACTGCGATGTGAAACCTGAGCCTGGTGACCCCTTGTCATGTAAAATAATATAATTTAATCTTGGTAGGCAGTTGAAATGAACCTGCTCTACCCTGAAATAGATATATTGGTGCATAAAGTGCAGAACATAAATAGGTTATCTGTGTCTATATCAAACCCACAAATACTAAAGCCGTATAGGTCTGATTCCCCTCTGATGTCTAGAGGTGCTGCCACACACCAGGGGAAAACATGACATTCTTATTTTTCTGCTGAAGGAAAGAGAGCAGTCTAGGTGACATGCCTTTCAAATGATCCTTTTCCAGTGATGACTAGCATTAGAATATTGTCACATGACAAGTTCTTCATACCAGTTGGACTGCACAAGAGGTTCCTTACCTCAAATTCATAACACGTGAGGTTCGCCAATCCTTTCTCACTGCAAAAGAGGTTCTCTCTTCTTCTGGCACAAGAGAATCACAACCCTAGTCTCATCACAGAAAAGGTTCTCCACCACATTTAATTGCACAAAGGTTTTCCAATCCTGTTTGTCCAATGTATAAGGAAGTGAGGCATTTCCGGCACATGATGGCATAAATCACATTGGTGGATGAGTAGGTGAACAAGCCCTTGATGGGGTATGTGGCTTGATTTAGTCCTGTGATGGCATCTTTTGTGCAGATATATGGGTAAAGTTGGCAGTGTGGTCTGTTGCAGGGATATGTTCCTGCTTTAATGTTTCTGTTGCTTGGTCTGTAGTTGCTGGGGAGTACCTGTTTAAGGTTGGGGGGCTCAGGGTTAAATAGGGACTACGGATTTTTTTCTCATTACAACAGGTGATTTGACCTCACTTTTCTCTATATGCTGTTCCCCAGTGTTTGAATCTTAACATGTACTTTGATTTGCTGCTACAGCCTGACCTGATACTATATCATACATTTCCCTGCATTTAATTTCCCCTCACCCTGTAAATTCCCCATTTTCAAAATGTCTGACGAAGTGGGATTTTCTCCCACGAAAGCTCATGCGATAAATAAATGTGTTAGTCTTTAAAGTTCCACAGGACTCTGTTGTTTTTCTGCAATAGACTAACACGGCTACCCCTTTGGAACTCTAAAACCCTAGTGAATGCTAGGAGTAAAAATTCTAACGTTTACGTATGTCACAAACCTCACCTCAGGCCATCATCAAGTTTTGAATCCAGAATCTTCAGAACCACCCACAGATTTCTGTCTAACATATGAGCTAAAGGAGCAACTTCGCTAGCTAACGGCAGTAGCAGGCTGTTATCCTCTCTGTGTACCTGCAGCTAGAGGAGCACGTGACATGCTCTTTACACATACATGCGGGGGGGGAGGGGCTGGATTTTTAAACACACACATGTGTGTTAGCACTGGCAAAAAACAGATATTTGATTGTGTGTACAGACCTGCAGTCGGACGAGGGGAGATCAGATGGCATATCTAAATATATAGTCTATAAACTAAATTCCATCCATGCCTGAGAACTGAGTGAATTTAGGGTGCATCTGACCGCAGCTGGGAATTTGTCCTCAGCTCCAGTAGACAAACACTGTGGTTGTGCTTGAGCTAACACGCTGGAAATAGCAGTGCAATTAGCTGTAGCACATGGGCAAAGCTTGGGCTAGGTGCTCTGAATGAAAACCCACCTGGTCCCCCCTGGGTATGTACCTGGAAGGCCAGCCCAAGACGCAGCCTGTGCAATCACAGACTCATAGATTCTAAGGTCAGAAGGGACCAGTATGATCATCTAGTCTGACGTCTTCCTGTGCAATGCAGGCCACTGAACCTCACCCACCCACTCTTGTAATAAACCTCTAATTTATGACTGAGTTATTAAAATCCCCAAATCATGGTTTAAAGGCTTTAAGGTACAGAGAATCCACCAGCAAGTGAGTCATGCCTCATGCTACAGAGGAAGGCGAAAAACCCCAAAAGCCTTTGCCAATCTGCCTGTGGGAAAATTCCTTCCTGGCCCCAAATATGGTGATCAGTTAAACCCTGAGCATGTGGGTAAGACTTATCAGCCAGTCACCCAAGAAATAACTCAGATCCCACCCCATCAATAGCCAAAGATCAGCCAAATGACAAACTAGGCTGTCCCATTATACCACACCCTCCATAAATTTATCAAGCTCAGTTTTGAAGCCAGCTAGATTTTCTGCCTCCCCACAACTCCCCTTGGAAGGCTATTCCAGAATTCCACTCCTCTGATGGTTAGAAACCCGTATCTAATTTCAAGTTAAAATTCCTGATGTCCAGTTTACATCCATTTATTCTTGTGTCCACATTGGCACTGAATTTAAATAATCCCCCTGGTACACAGCTATTTTTAGAGTAAAGCTGGGTATTTGAGCAGGGACGAACCTTTAGAGATGGAAAACGTAAAACCACACCAAATAACTGATCTTTTGAGGAAGGTAATACTTCCTGTGCCCTAACCTTACCTTCCTACATCACAAAGAGAAGGGAAAACCTACATTCCTCCTAAAAATTAAGAAAAGACTAAAGCCAGGTCTATAAGACAAAGGCTGACCAATAATAGAATCTGACCATGAATATAAATGTGAACATACAAAAATCAAACTAGACAAATTTAGCCAGTGCTAAAAGCCTAGATGTAATCTGCATGTGCCAAATGCCATTTTGGAGAAACAATGTAATTGCTTTAAGGACAGGTACAGTAAGTAAAAGTAATTCAGCAAGAATGCATGTGCAGAGCAGGCAGCAATCAGAAATATGATCATCCAGAAAATGTTTCTTCATGGCTCCACCTAGTGGATCAATGGGCAACTGCTTTCTGCTAGAATTGAGCTTCCATCAATGAGAGAATGAATGTTGTTGTATAATGAGCCAGCCAAGCAGCCTAGTTTTTCCCCATGGCTTTCCTTTAGTTTCTCTTGTTTCTCTTTCTCTCTCTCTGCCTCCCTCTTTTTTCGTTACAATAGACTCAGCCTTGAAGTTTCCCATTTTATTTCCTGGCATTCGTTTCACATTTTACAAAATTTACAGCAATGTCATGAATAGAGAAAACCGTTGTAAAATAACCATGGACAACCTTATAAAATAGCAATAAAATCAGGAATCATGCACAGCTGTATATTTATGTCTGACACCAGTTGGTTTCAGGTTGCTGGGTTTTTTTTAAAAAACCACCTCTAATCAGATCAACAAGTTTAGCAAAGAAATGATCTTACAATATTCAGTTTTAAAAGGGCCCATTCCAATAATCCCTCCCAAACCACATAGACAGAAACACAGTAACACAGAGTCTACTCTTCCCATATACACACTTACTACACATACAAAACAAACAAGGAGTCCTGTGGCACTTTTAAAGACTAACAAATTTATTTATTGCATGAGCTTTCGTGGGAGAAAAATCCCATTTCATCAGATGCTGTGAAGCTTCCCACAAAAGCTCATGCGATAAATAAATTTGTTAGTCTTTAAAAGTGCCACAGGACTCCTTCTTTGTTTTGCTGACCTAGACTAACATGACTACCCCTTTGGAATTTATACACACAAACAAGACACGGAGAAAATACACACACAATAACACACCACACAATCATCTCCCAACACACATACTCAAGAGAGAAAGAGAGAAACACATGCCGTCCATACACAACCAAACATTTGATCTATGCACACACATAAATACAGTACACATATATACCTGCACCGACATCCTAATCCTAATCCAGCCACTCCCAAACTGGTCTGAAGTCTACTGGTGGTCCAAACAGTGCTTGCTGCTGGCTAGCAAAGATCTGGCTGGTCCCTTGGTACTGGCTCCTCTCTATTAAAAGAGGGAACAGAAGTGTCTAGCTCCGATCAGAACGGCCATGGGGACTGATGCTGTTACGAGATAAATTGACTTAACCCAGAACGGTACTGCAAATCACCAAGAGAGCAGTGGGAGAAAGGTTCAAGGGTGCCAGAAGGAATGTGCAGGGAAGGGGAAGAAGGAAGAAGAGAGCAAGTGGGAGAGGATATGGAGGACAGTTGTCCTGTTTCAAAAAGAACACACTGGTTGTATTAAAATATACTAAATATTTTTCCACAAAAAGGATGCCGCTATCACAGAAAACACAATGACCTCCATGAAACCCTACTCAATCCTCCCCCCCCCCCCAGCTGTTTAGCAGATTTGACCGCTGTACATCCACCTCTAACAAGAGCCAGTTGCCTGGGTTAATGCCCATGCCAACTAAATAGCTTTCCCTCTGGATTTGCAACATCCGAGGGGCATCTGTCCAACAGCAAACTGAATATTAAGGTCACCTTACCTAGTTGTCTAAGATAAAATCAACAGAGTTTTGAAGGCATATTTGTTATCAGTTCTTAGCTCTGTTCATCAGTATTATTTCTTAGCCAAGGCCAGAACCACATCAAGTCTTTCACAGACGACAACATGGCATTTGACTTTGCAATGAAGTATATAGAAAAAATGTGCATCCTCAAAGTCACCTGTATAACCCTGGCGTGGAGACCCAAATTCAAGTTCACCTCCCAGAAAGTGGGCTTCATCCACAGCTACAGCAGCCGCTTCTGGCAGGGAGACACCTTCCATCACAGCAGTGAGAAGATGCCTGGCCAAATGGTTACCCTGCAGGAAGATTATGAAGCAGATTAGCGATCAGAGCCGGGATCACCACCACTAAAACAAAGGATTTATCATGTAAACAAACACTACCCTTGTAGATCAGTCTTTAATAAATACTGCTATTATTCCTGGAGGTGAGAATAAATTGAGACATTCCTTATTCAGAGATAGATTTTTCAAAGTACCCACCTAAAAATGTCTGGTTCATTCCTGGTCACTCTCAGTGGACACACAGCTCAGAGTCCCTAGGCATCAGCTCCAGATTGAGCATGTGCAAACTGGGCACATGAAGAGATACGTGTGCATGTTCCCAGATCTGACCTTCAGTTTTTATTAAGTCCTTTCTCAGGCAAAATTCCCACTAATTTCAATCAGAGCTTTGCCTGAGAAGAGACTCATGATCAAGTTAGTGACATATCACAATATTTGACCCACTCTTTAGACAAGGTGTAAAACATCTGATGCTCCAGGAGCACCAGAGGAGCAGAGGAAGTGAGAACTTTTGCTATCACTAATCTCACCAGCCCAGCCCTGCCCGTATGCAAGGTGCCATCATCCTCTGTGGCTGCAGGCACTGCTTTCAGCACTACCAAGGCGTCTTCTCTCTTGCATTCCCTAGCAGCAGCAGATTCACATGCTTATGATGAAGTCATAGTGAGCACCATGAATGGTCTCTTACAAGTCATCTTGCTTCAGCAACTGTCTATATTGAAGGGTTCTTCAATCCCTCAAAATCGCATCTGCCAACCTCATTCATGGTCAGCCACTGTGCTCAGCCTCAGCTCTACAAACTTCCTGTGAAAGCATAAATCCTTTTACACATTGGACATGACCCCATCATTACAGATGTTATGTTCTCCACCGGCCCAAGGCTCCAACTTTCCAGGATTGTTGAAGCATCTCCTTGTGTGTGACAAGATCCAACCGACAGATGTTAAGAACGCACCATTACTTTTCACACTGAAAACTGTTTAGCTTATCTCCACAGCTGTTTTTAGTGGCCACTTTTCCACTTCATGTGACAGCGTTCTTGCCAATACTGCATTGAACACTCGTAACTTAGTTGTCACACGGACATCCCGCCACTCAAACAGAAGCCTTTGAAAATGCTGAACGCAAGACCAGTATGACATGCGACTTTTTGGGATATAGAAGCTCCTACTGTCAACTGGCTATCCAAACAGATCAAGCAATTCACTCATTCAATGTCATTATCACCCAGTGCAGCACTGGCAGGTCATTTGTTTCCGTTTTATCAGGGGCATGAATAACTTTGGTTATATCGTCACTGATCTCAAGTCCCTTAGATCTTGGAGTTTTTCGCAGCTCTTCTAGCATTACCTGTAGTTGTTCAGTAATCCTTCCAAGTAAGGCAATACCATCTGCCTACTAGAAATCCTCTAAATATGAATTTTTAAATTTCACATCTACCACTCTGGCCTCTATCAGTTTTGATATCAGAGGGTGCATCTACACTTGAAAATTAAGTCGACTTAAGCTTGCTTAAGTCGACTTAATTTACCCCGCGTCTACACTACAGTTTCCTTAAGTTGACTTAAGCAGCTTGCTTAAGTCGACTTAAGGAAAATAAAGTCAATTTAATGAAAATTAAGTCGACTTTATTAAACATCGAAATAAATCGACTTAGGGCTTAAGTCGACTCCCTAGAGTCGACTTAAGCCAGTGTAGACGTGGGGTAGCCCTAAGTTGACTTAGGGCTATCCCAGGACTACATCAATGCCCTCCCTGCTGGGGGGAGGGCACAGGGGGAGCCTGGCATGCCCCCTCACAGGGCAGGGCAGAGCCCTGCCCACCCTGCCCCTATGCCCTGCCAGGGTCCCTGACCCCCTTTGCCCCATTGTACCCAGGTACAATGGGTGAGCCCCCTGGCAGTGGGCAAGGGGTGCCCCCTGCCCCCGTGGACCTGCCCTATCTCCCCCTAGCCCCTAGAAGTTGACCTAGGCATCCAGTGTGGACGCTCTAGGTCGACTTTGTAAGTTCACCTCAAAGTCAACTTTAATTTTAAGTGTAGACTCACTAAGTCGACTTAAAATTACAAGTGTAGACACAGCCAGATAGTCTATCAGAACATTAATACCTAGGTGAGAGCGCACATCCCTGATTCTACTGAAAACCAATCTGTAATACAACTGTTGACCCTCACCCAGCTAAATGTACCATGGCACAATTCCTTCATTAAGAGCACTAAATTCTTAGGCATCCCAGATATGGTATAGCAGCATCCATGTTTAAAGCTCTGGAACACTTGACTTACAAGGGAAGATTGAAAGAACTGGGTTTGTTTAGTCTGGAAAAGAGGAGACATGATAACCGCTTTCAAGAACCTTAAAGGTTGTGACAAGAAGGAGGAGAAAAATTATTCTCCTTAACCACTGATAATAGGACAAGAAGCAATGGGATTAAATTACAGCAAGGGAGGTTTAGGTTGGATATTAAGAAAAGATTCCTAATTGTCAGGGTGATTAACCACTGGAATAAATTGCCTAGGGAGGTTGGGGAATCTCCATCATTGAAAGTTTTTAAGAGCAGGTTAAACAAAAACCTGTTGGGGATAAACAACAGAGTCCTGTGGCACTTTTAAAGACTAACAGATTTATTTATCGCATGAGCTTTCGTGGGAGAAAATCCCACTTCGGAAGTGGGATTTTCTCCCATGAAAGCTCATGCGATAAATACATCTGTTAGTCTTTAAAAGTGCCACAGGACTTTGTTGTTTTTCTACAATAGACTAACACGGCTACCCCTTTGGAAATTGACTGTTGGGGATAGTTTAAGATGGTACTTGGTCCTGCCAGGAGTGCAGGGGACTGGACTCGATCACCTCTTATGGCCCCTTCCAGTTTCTATGATTCTATGATCCACAGTGTTGACCAATGCACTGAGTCAAAAGCAGTGAAAGTCTACAAATGTGATGTCAGTTTCCTTTTGTGACTCTAGTCATTTTTCAATAACATTCTGGCCATGCCTACATAGGTTGGATTGTAGATCAGCTGATACAGAAGCCACATTTGTTGCATCTCATTTGTGGGTTGAGACAGTACTTCAGGGCGTTCAATAATGTGACTGTAAATACCTTCCCTTGGACTGACAGTAGCATTATTCCCCTATAATTTGATCATGCTGGTCACACTCCTTTGAAAAAGGGGATGCTGCAGACTTTTCTCTAGTCTTGTGGAAAGCAACTGGTTTCCCAAAGTTTTAAAACAACTCTTTGAAGCTAGTGAATCAAATCTTAGCTTTTCCTTTTTGGCATTTCTGATGAAATTTTGTCAAGACCACCAGTACTCATCAGTACTCACCAGCACCTGCACCCAAATGATGACTGCCCTATACACAGGTGCTCACTGAGACTCCTGCCTGGTCCCATTCCCCCAGTAATGCAACCACTACGATTTAGGTGTCAAAAGGGAAAACACTTTACTCAGAGTCAATGCAGCACATCAGAAAGATCTGAAACAATGGTGGGATTGAGTCAATCAGCAAATGTCCATCAGGATGTGGTCAATGTGGTCAGAAACACCATCATGAAGAGGTGAAACACACAGGGAGAAATTCTGCTGCCGAACACATACATACAATCTCTATGGCTTATTCTTTATCTGGCATGTGCTTCACTCACAGAATTCCCCACTGAGTGGAGAAAGGATGAAAAGAGAGTGCAGACGGAACCGTCTTTAGTCTGGAAGGCATGGGAGAACTTTGCCCTCAGGATGCCATAGATGATTCAGAGCGGCAAGCAATACTGGGTTGCTGTCCCTCTAAACACTGTGATCAGTGAGCAGTCTGATTTCAGTACTGCATCCTTGCCACAAGGTAACATGGGCTCTGCAATTAATAGAGTCTAAGGAGAGAAGGAACGGATAGGATCAGCTAGTCTAACTTCCTTCATAGCACACACCACGGATTAATGGACAGCAATAAATGCTTCTGACTCAGAGACATCATCTGTTAGATAAGTGTGGGTCAATTTGTCAAGATCATCCTTCAACCTAAACAAACGTAGCACATCTGAGGCCAAGCATTGTTTGCTAAGGCTGGGTGCCACATGATCTGTAACTTGCTTTCCACTACTGCCAAACATTTTTGTATACACATGCAGAAGTAATTGCTGTGGGATCTGTTAGTGGCGTGGCGCACTTAGATTTCCCAATTTGTTGAATGGATTGTTTTGTGACTAGGTTGGACAGAATGCCTGCCTTGGGTAGCATCCAATCAACAGTGATAAAAAGCAGCACTGTTCATTGCACCACCTAGGAGGAATGTGTGAAAGACTCTGTCAAAAAAACATTTGGTTAAACTATCAAGAACCCCCCTTTTGCAAACTGCTAAATATAAAGCACACTGGCTGAATTTTAAATATCCTATCTCGAAATAATTAGCATCATGTTAGTGCTGCTGCAAACCATTAGCTGTTGCACTTGATAACATTTGTGTTTGGATGCTCAAGAGTTTTGCCGAAAAACTCTAGTCTATTATGTACATACTCCTAATATCCATCTTTGAATTAGAAAGGTTTGGGGAGGGGGGGGGATAATTTCATGGTGCTCCATCTGCCCAAAAGTTGGAAAAAACTGCAAATGAAAACAAGTAGTTATCAAGTGTAAGGCTGGCATTACATTTTCCATTGAAAAAGAGTTTTGACTAAACAAAATTGTTCATGAAATACCTCCTTTCCATGCAAAAAGGAGCATTAGTTGTAGTTCTCATTATGGTCTATCGGCCAGACTTCCTTATTAGAATTCATCTTCCATGATGCACTGCAGCCATACCTTGACAGATCACCTCCTCTCAGCAAAAGTGGAGAATATGGTGCAGCATGGGAAATGTAGTCCAATCGGGGAGCCTGGCCTATGGAAGAGAATGGGAGACTGAGGCATCTGAATCACAATTCTCACGAGGCATAGCAGCAACATTTCAGAATGGAAATATATCTGGATTTGGCTGAAATATTTAGTGTTTTTATTTTTATCAGAAAACCCAAAATTTTCCATGGGTGAAAAACTTAATGTTTTCCAGCTAACTCCAATCAAATGCCATAAAAAAAAATTCTGCTTTAATCAACTGACATACCATAGTACCAGACAATTTAAAAAGACATGCTATGCTTGAACCATTTGTCTTTCAGTCACAAAGGAGTTTCAGTGAGCAAGGCTCTCCAAAATCTGTGAAATGGGTATAAGGAAGTTTTCACTAACTCATAGAGGTGCTAGGTTAAATTGTTATATGTAGTATTACTGTTTATGGGCCACTCAAATACTCTGAAAGAACCTGCTTCAATGCAGAAAATAAAACCCCCTCCACTTGTCACTTACCACCCCACATTGGAACCTTCACAGGGTATCATCAAACAACTATAACTCATAGTCAACAGGGACCCCATTCTGAAAGAAATCTTTCCTGAAGCCCTTCTTCTGGCTTTCAAACAATGTCCTAACCTCATCATCAGAAGCAAGCTCCCCATAAGCCAGCCAACACCAACTTAAAGTAGCACCAGACCTTGCCAGAACAACAGATGCAAAATCCGCAGACATATCTCCACTGCTACACTGATCAACACTCCCCCACAACACACCTTTTGAGCTCCATTGGTCCTACACATGCCTCCCACAACATGTGGTGTAAATATCCCAGTAACAACTATGGGGATGAAACCGGACAATTGCTTTCCTCTCAAATGAATATATGGGAAAATGACAAAAGACAAAAACACCCTAATCACCTGTGGGTGGTACACTTTTCACAAAGCAATCACTCTATATCTGCTATACCAGTCCTCATCCGCAAAGGAAGCCTGCACAAATTCATAGCTTTGTTAGACACTAAAAATCACAGTCTTAATAATGACACTGGATTTCTGACTTATAATAGCACTTTGTAACCTATTAACCCCTTTTTTGTCCTAGAACTACTGGGGTTTTAACAGGCCACTTCACTTTGAATGGGCCCACAGAATATGTGTTAACCACTTATGCTAAACATGGCACTTAGAGTACTCTTCCCAGACTTGTGGAAGAGCTGTGTGTAGCTTGAAAGCTTGCCACTCTTACCAGCAGAAATCGATCCAATAAAAGATATTACCTCACCACTTTACCTCTTCAATATTTGTAAAACACTTTTTTCTCAATACATGGATGAAAAGCACTATAAAAATAAAACTTATTTTTATTATTATGCTAATGATCTAGGTAGGTATGGAAATTCCTTTGTTTTTTTCCCAAAACATGTACCACAATGAAACTTTGCTAAAGTTGACTGGGATGCCTATAAACAGACTGTTAAGAAAATTGTTGCAAGGGTTCTGGTGAGAATGAAATGCTACCAATGGTTTTTAGGGCTCCTGAAAGTAGCAGGAAAGAAGAACATTCCCTGAGACTTCCAGGAAAAGAACACTTCCTACTAGACGAGAGAGACAGACGAGTTGCTTTGGCTGTAAACCAACCAGGAGCGCACACACCACAAAAGCCCAGCTTCATTTCCTTGACACAGCAAAATTCCAGCACTGGCTGGACTGCGTGCAAAACCTTGATTTTACACATTTAAACCATCAAGACTGGGCTTGATGGACTCAGCATCTATTGAGATGCTTTGGAGCCGCTAATTCTAGAGTATCAGCCACCAAAAATCTGGCCAACCTCAATAGCTTCCAAACTGGTGGAGAACACAAAAGGACCACTCAATAACCACATGAGAAGAGAATTGTATCAACTCCTCCACACTTGCATCAATTCCTCAAGGAGAACCTTCCCCTATCAGTAGTGAGGAAGTAGAAGGTCTTGCCGTGATGAAAAAAGGGAAGTCTGTGAGCCCTGATCATAGTCTGCCAGAATTTTTCCATCTGGGCCCCAACCAATGGCTAGCAACATTCTACTCTGCTGCCTTAAGAACAGTACAGCTTCCTGAAATATGGTATGAACCAATGGTAATTGCCATAACAAAGCCTGGGAGACCCCCTAATGAAACAGGAAGCTATAGGTTGATTTCTCTAATATGCACAACCTATAACTTCTTGAATGTACCACCCACAAAAGAATATGTCCTTTTACTGAGCCAACTATCTTCATTTAACAGGCAGGCTTCCAGCCAAAATGTAGGTGTTGTAACCAAGTTCTGGCACTCACAGCTCACATTGAGACTAGCTATCCAAAAAAACCTAAAGGCTGGCACAGCATTTGTCAACCTGTAATTTGTGTATGACATTGCATGGATTAAGGTCTGATGCTGAGACTTACAAAAATTATACCTTGCTGTCAAACAAATTCACTTGCTGTGGACTATGCTGAGTAATAGATGCCTTTGGCTGTACCTGGGTTATAAGACCAGCTCACCCTGTATCATAAAGAATGGGCTGCCACAAGGGTCTGTGCTCTCATCTACCCTTTTAAATATTTTCGTAAGTGATGTTCCTCCAACTAAATCTTGAAGTTTTAGATACGCAGATGATCTTGCTATGACAATCCAAGCACCAGACTTCCATGACAATAACAAAGCATTAGCTGAAGACCTCTGAATTATGGAACAATACTTCCAGAAATGGAGACTCAAACCAAACCCTGGAAAAGCAATAGGAGGTAAACCTCACAATGATAATAGGAGTGCCAAAAACACACTGAAAAGAGCTTTCTGTGGTAAAAATTTGCAACATAATTACACCCCATCATATCTCAAAGTGAATCTCGACCACACCCTTACTCTCCATGACCAGCTCAAGAAGGTATCTTCACAGACAGAAACAAGACCTAACATAAATCAGAAACTAGCAGGTACCACTTGGGGTGATTAGCATCAGTGTTTCGAACATCTGCAATGACACTTGTATAGTCCGTGGTTGAATATTGTGTACCCGTATGAAGCAGCTGTAACCACACATGACTTGTTGACACCCAGCTAAATACAATGATGATGTGCCTCATTGGAAACCTTAAGTCAACTCTGATACCATAGCTACCTGTTCTGTCTAACATTGCTCCTCTGCTGAAATGCCCAACTGTTGCACTCTCCATGAAGTTCAGTGAATTCAGGAAAACAGATGTCTTGATACTCACCAAGACATCGACAATGACCCACCCCCCACAATGCCTTAAGTCCTGCACGCCTTTCTGGGAATATTCACTATATTTGCTTAGCCTCATACAACTAGGCTATGATCAGAAAGAGGCTTGGAAAGTACACTGGGCTAAACAAGAGTTTGAAAATAAGCATCTTGTGCCAAACTCCATGGAGAATGTTCCTGTGTTTGACCTTCCCTGGATAGCTTGGTCCACTCCAAACCAAATACAAACCAACAGTGGTAGATGAAGACATTTAATACACAAATGCAAAACCAAGGACTTTCCAGCATGCAAGTGAGACCCCCCAACAACAGACCATCAAACATATAATCACCTATTGTTCAATTTATAAATATGAAAGAGACATCACTGCAATAAATTCCTTCCATCCCTGATGTAGTCATCTGTCTCGATCAACTTCAATTGAAATTGTAGTTGCTGCTCTGCGTAGAAAGAAAGAAAGAAAGAAAGAAAGAAAGAAAGAAAGAAAGAAAGA
>ML685765.1:26728675-26870115 GCA_007922175.1 Pelusios castaneus
AGAAAGAAAGAAAGAAAGAAAGAAAGAAAGAAAGAAAGAAAGAAAGAAAGAAAGACCTGATGTCAAAGCCCTGGTGGAAATGCTTTAAGGCCATTGGATAAAACCATTCAGTGATGACCAGGAAGAAGTAATGAGCCCTTCATCTTATAAAGTTTCATCATCTCATGCTACTAATACAATATTATGCTAGAAGAAATGAATATCAGGCCTTCCTTATCAGAAGCTTGAAGGCAAATCTCTACTTTTTGGACATCCCACAGATCAAAATGTGATCGAGAATCTTCATCAGTCACAAATAACAGATTATCCCAAAAGTGACAGAAAAGTAACTAAGGATCGATTTAAATTACATATAGGTATCATAGCACAAAGCAAATATCTTCTAAGTGTGAGATGTGTTGATCTATTCTCCTGATTTGAAATGAGGTTTAACTGTATCTGATGAAAAGAGAAGGGTCAGTCCTGGAATAAAATGGCAAAGAAATTTCTACTCTGTAATTGTATTTTCAAAGCTACTGCAGCTGCATAAATAACAGATCACATGAAAATTGAATAGAAGTGAAAAGGAGGTCAGGAAACATTTTCAGATTTAGCAGTCAGTTTTGTATTTGAGCTCCATGAAGAATCAAGTAGGATTGCTATTGCGTTGGAAGCTAATAGGAAGAACACAGCGAGACAAATAGGGCATAAGTGTCAAGAGAGTATGGCCCATGATTTGATCACAAAGGCAGAAATTAAAATTAAACTTTGCACTAAAGCTGGTCAAAAAATATGGGGGAGAGGGGAAATGATTAAAAAGCCCATGTTTAAAAAATATCAACATTCCAGAATTTTTATATTAAAAAAATTCAACCAGTTCTTTGATTGGAGGACAAAAAACATTAATATTTTTCCTAACTTTTTTGACATTTGGGGGGTTTTTTGCTTAAATTTTGAAATAGCATTGTATTTGAAAACTGTCGATCAACTCTATTTTGTACAAAATTCAAGGATTTCAATTCACTTAACAAAAACAGCCTATGTGGGCTGTTGAAAACGTATCCAATTTCACAGATTGGAAAATTGAAGCTCAGAGACATTTCTGAAGACCCATCTCCTGAAAGGTATTTAGGTGTGTAATAGGAGTTAGGTGCCTAAGCACCTTTGAGGATTGTGTTAGTAATTGGGCCAGTCTGTCCCGCCCCTCCTCTCCCTTATTTCTTCTTTTTCCATCTCTCGCCTTCTTCCTTCTCTCAAATAAAAGTCTGTCTTAGCCAGTAATATATATATATATATATACACAATATAACTGCATATTTTGCAACAATGCTATAACCCTGTGACCAGAAAAGCAGCTAAATGTAGTGCCCTTAACAGCCTGATGGTGGTACAAGTTCACCAGATCTCAGGGTGGCTGATAAGACCATATGCTATGTCTGTGTTTGCCCAGCCTTGAGGCTGAGAATGGGAGTCAACGGCACAGACAGAAGCTGCATTCTCTATCCCTGGCTGTTCTTTCCTTTCCACTTCTGCACGTGTTTGTCTTTTAGGAAACAGGACTGGACTTCAGCAATAATATCAGCTCCAGCCCATTTCCACCAACTTTTCTTTTCCCCGAAAGGACAGCTCATTAATATCATCTAAGAGGCTGTCAGACAAGGGGAGGAGTGGAGTTGCCTTGCTTAATATTTTATATTTTAAATGATTTAACAATCTTCCTTCTTTTTTTTGTTTTTTGTATTTTTTATAAAAGGTTAAAACAATAATCAATACTAAGTAGGCTGAGATCTCTGTATATCATAGTCTGAGCTTAACTCTAGAATGTTGGACAGTTTCAGGATCATGTTAAACCCTTTGACTGTTTGGCCCTTTATCCCATCAAAATTAATACAAGATTTAGGCCGAACTGACCTGCCGAATCAGTAAGTGAGATCAGAGTTGAGCATAGGCCACAGAAGCTATTCCTGTGGGACACACGTCATGGTTCATGGCTCTGTGTGTTGAGCTGAAGATGAGTTAGCTGCTGGTGCAATGTAAGCTAAACCAAAGGTTAATGCTAGGAAATGATTCTACTCAGTAGCAGCAGTTATTGTAAATCTCTAATATTTTGTGTCCATGGATTAATAAATTATAGATGCTGTTGCCACATAGAACTCATCGAAAATTTTGCATCAAAGCAGTTTTCTGTTAGAAAATGCCATTTCGGTGGAACGGATTTTTTTTTTTTTTTTAATTATATGGACTTTCTGTCAAAGACAGAATTTGGTTTAGAAAAAATTGAAAAAGCATTTTTAAAATGTTGAAAGATCCCATTTCAACACTTTTGGAACATAGCTTCATTTTTTATTTTTTTATTTTTTTTTGGGGGGGGGGGGTTCCAAAGAACACTTCATTTCCCATTTTACTTTATATTATATGTAAAAAAAAAAATGTAAAAAGTTAAAAAAAGGTCAAAACAACTACCTGAATTGATCAAAATGAAACTTTCCAATTGTCCCCAAATGAGCTTTTTTTAACCTTGGAGTCAGCAAAACAAACAAGGAGTCCTGTGGCACTTTTAAAGACTAACACATTTATTTATCACATGAGCTTTTGTGGGAGAAAATCCCATCTGGTCAGACGCTTGTGCCACCGGACTCCTTGTCTGTTTAGCTGACTTCAAGGTCACAGGACCCCTAATTATCTGCACAGTGCTCCTACTGCAAAGATGTGGCTTTTTTTTACTCTCCCCTTCTGGTTATTTCTCCCCATGACATGCCAAGTTGTCTCCAAGGTTATGTCTACACTAGAAAAGTCGTCGACTTTATTAAGTTGACTTAATAAGGTCAACTTTAAGTTGACCTTATTAAGTCAACTTAACAAAATTTGACTTAACTTTTCTAGTGTAGACATAGCCCCTTTTTGACCTTATTAAGTTGACTTACACTTTAAGTTGACTTAATAAGGTTGATTTAGGTGCTAATCCCCATGCACACTGGTTTAAGTCAATCTAATAAGGTTGACTTAAGCGTTAAGTCGACCTAAAACGAGGTGTTATTAAGTCGACCTAACTTTTCCATAAGTCAACTTAAGGAAATGCTTAAGTTGACTTAAGGAAAGCCCAATGTGGATGCAGAGTAGTTTAGGTCGACTTAAGCCTCCTTAAGTCAACCTAACTTGTAAGTGTAGATGCACCCCAAGGTCTTCCTCTTCATGTCTTACAGATTTGACCAGCACTTGTATGAACATTAAGAGCACATAAACTGGTAGAACAGCAGCACAGTTCCAACATATTTTCCTGAAGCAACTATATATGACCCTGACAGTTATCAATGATACCACACCTATAGTTGAGCATAGGCCACAGAAGGTATTCCTGTGAGCCCAAGAACAACAATTAAATTTGATGCGGCTGGTATGTAAAACACGGTGGGGGCCATGTGTCCATGTGAGAGGTGTCCATGCAGCGTAAGGAATGCTTTGCAATGAGATGGCCTGCAATGGCTAGCTAGTTAGTAGAGTTGCTGTTGTACTTCTTCTGGATAGCTTTGCTTCTCAAAAGTCACTCTAATCTCATCTGTTTATAGAGAACCCTTAGCCACAGTGAGCAAACAAGGATAGTGGCCTAGTATGAGATGCTTAGCTAAAGCACTGTCCCTACGTAAGTGCCAGGTCAGTGTATTGCTGTAGGTACTAAGACAGTCATCCCTGCAGCGGAGCTAAGAACAATATTGCTACAACTTCAAAGCCCCTCACTGAGAATAATATCTTTTGCCTAATTAAATCAGGATATAATGTAACGAAGTTTTTTTTCCCTGGGTTTCTGCTTTCATAACCTAATCAGGCATTTTACTGGGTGAAACATCTCTATTAAGCCTCTCATTTCTCAACCACACGACACAAAAACAGGATGATAATTGAGGCTGCATAATTGATGTGTGCAATGACAGAATATAGAAAAGGGCTCCATTAGCCAGGTCACATCATTAGCATACATTATATTCAACAAGATTGCTCTCTTCACCTCCTATTTATTAATGGGTTAATCCAGTCCCATCAGCCTGAATACATCATTGTTTAGCTCCTTTTCTGTAAGATACAGTAGCTCAGTTTTACATTGCGAAAGAATTGCTGCCAAAGGCAATAAAAGCCGTTAACCTGTCTGGATTACAGCTGTGCTGTTTCGAACGGCCCTCAACTCCTTTTAAACTGTAAGGCACCACAAAGCCTATAGCACCAATGTTGCAATGGTGGCACCAGTCTATGCAAAGCAGAAAATTGTGTCATGAAATATACTTATTATTTTACGTATCCCAGATCTCTCATGGTCTGTACCATCTTTCAGTTCCTGTTCTTACTACTAGGTGTCTCATGGATTAGAAAGAGGTTATTTCTTATCCCAATGTCCATAACAAAAGGACATCTTAACTTCACCGTCCAAGTTCATGCAGGCAGATCCAAATGAGGTTTCACCTCTAATGAAACTTTACCCTTCTGTGACCAGCATAGTCATGTATTCCAAAATAGCCATCAGTGTGACTGATGAAGTAGGATTTTCTCCCACGAAAGCTCATGCGATAAATAAATCTGTTAGTCTTTAAAAGTACCACAGGACTCTGTTGTTTTTGTCACTTCAGAGACACTCTGTGGCCTGTGGAGCACAAAACCTTCAAATTTCTTATGGAATATCTGTTGCGACTTGTCTAGTTAGAGTGTCAGTTCTTCAGGGCAGAGATCCTTCATTTACCCTGTGTTCGTACAGCTGCTAGCACAATGCAGACTTGATCCTGACTGGTGGCTTTAGGCACCATCGTAATACAAATACAAAACAAGAATGATAGAACTCAAATTTAGGTCCAGTGCTTCATGGACACACACAAGGTTAAAAACGATGAGTCGGCCAAGGAAGCTGGTCTTGTATGAATGAAAGTGCTACTGTGTCACCGGAAACGTACTCCTGCCTAGCAAGATGAAGGTCAAAGGCCTCAATTTAGCAAAGTTCTTACATATTTTAGATCTGTGTTTCCAGGCCCACCAAGGGTGGGGAGGCAAGAGCATCAATTGCCCAGGAGTTTGGGGATTTAAAAGAGCCCAGGAGGATGGGAAGGTAGGTACATATCTTACATATCTTCCTTTCCCCACCACCACTGCCTCAGACACTGCCTCCTCAGCTGCCTGGGAACCTGTATGGTGCATAATGAATAAGGAAAATTTCATGGTAGGAGCCCCATTTCTAGGGAATCCTTTACTGCTCTGCCCTGGGGCCCAGAATTGCTGTCGATGGGATTGTGTGCTTCAGTCCCATTGATTTCAGTGGTGGTTAATACCAGGGTAAATGCTGAGACACCATGGCCTGATGGTCCCTTTAAAAAATCTACTAATCAGCATGACAAAGACCCTGTTTCGGCCCATGTCCCCTCAGACTATGCCCCTTCTATACCTGGTGTGTTTGCTGCCTTACAAACCACTTGAGACTTACAGCTGCTCAGCGCTCAGCAGCTGCCTATGCTGATGTCAACATGTAGCCATCACTTCCCTTGACCTAAGAAGCCTGGCACACCCTGCAAGGACTGGCTGCCTCAAAGGGATGGTGTTTCTGGGCACCACACATAAAAGCCTCAGAATTGGCTAGTGCACTGTGCTACCAAGCAGGGCCAGATTAAGGCAGGGTTTAGGTGCTGCAGTCCCAGGGTCTGGCCTAAAGGGGGTCCCAGCAAGCCTACAAAAATCAGGCACCAATTGTCCTGAGCAGCACACTTCCACTGCCCACCATTAGCCAGCCCAGGGGTGGGCAGGAGCTCTGCAAACTGTGGCCTCAGGCCCAAGGGTCCCCCCCACCCATGGCTGGCTGGACCCACCTCCACAGCACCAGCCAGGCCACGGGACCTGCCCTGCCCTGCCCCGCCCCGCCCCCCAGTGCCAGCCAGACCATGGGCCCCAGAGCCCCCTCAGCCCCAGACACCCCCAGAGCCAACTGGACCATGGGTTCCAGACCCTCCCTCAGCATTAGCCAGGCTGGGCTGCCCCAGGAGGGGCACCACCATGGTGGGGGCCACCAACAAAAGTGGGCAGCCCTGGGCCCCCCAGGGCCTTGATCTGGCCCTGCAACCAAGGGAGTCTGGAGGGAAACTTTGGTTAATGTTCTTTTTTGGTTCTATTTAGGAAGTCCAAACACTGGCCATGAGGGGATCTCTCTGTTCTAACCTGCAACAAATAATGAGACATAAAAAAGAGAAACAGTGGGGGAAAATAATCCCTCCAATTATTATTCTTCCTATGTATTACCAGTATCTTATAGCATGTAGAGAGACCAACAGGAATCAAAGCTCCAGTATGCAAGGCATGGTCCACACGTGATGTGTAAGATTGACCCTGTAGGGAGTAGTTTATGACCCAGCTTGACAAGCCAAACAAATGGTGTAAAAAAGGAAGGATCATTGTCCCCATTTTACTGATGGGCTCAGAGAGATTAAATGACTTGTCCAAGATCCCCCAAAAGTCTGTGGAAGTGTCAAGACTTGAACCGAGGTGTGCGGAGTCCGAGTGGTTTAATCAGCAAAGAGTTGAGTTGAACAAGCGGAGTTGAACAGCCAATTGAGTTGAACAAGCGGAATTTTGTTGAACCCAGTGTACAGCACTGTGTTACTCCCACTCTAACTCCACTCATTCCACAGTTCTGCAGGCGTCCCATCCAAAATCGTCCCTCCAGGGAATTACAGCCCTCTGACTCCAGTTCCATTGAGCACGGTACACCAATTGAGTGTTCTACCCATAAAACCAACCTTCCTTAAGGATCAGTTTTTCCAGAATTATCCATTACCTTCTCCTAGAACATTTGGCATTGTCCGAGACAGAGAGTGGAAAAAGTGGAAATCATGGTCCACCAATCTGAGCCAGTGTGGCAATTCCAGTGCTCCTGTGTAGCAAAGTTATGTAGGGAATGGGATTAATTCACTTTATTGTACCTTCAGGTACGAAAATCTTATAAATGGACTCTTCATTATTGAGACCCACAGGTCTAACTATAGTGCTGCTCGCCTGAGTGACAGCCTTCCAATATGGAGTCTCCTAGAACCATTCAGTTAAACATGACTGCCAGATGTACTTTTGCCTAGCAACGTAGTCTTCTCATTTTATGTGTAGTAACTGAGATGTACAAGTAACTGGGAGTGGTTCCCAGTTTCATAGCTCATTCAGAAAATGTCACAGAAAGACTTCTGTCTTCAAAAAACTCGTGATGCATTGATATATATACATATATGCTAGCATATCATCCTGAGTCCTGTGACTGAGACAAGAACATAACAAATCTGCTAGGTTGGAGAGCTCAGACGTGTCAGAGTTATGCTAATAAGACAGCAGGTTGTCAGATTTTCTAGTGAAGTATGTGTGTGTGTGTTTTAAACCCCCTAAAGTAGCAATTAAGAGTTTAGATGCTTTGGGAGATAACAAATGTTTATATCTCTTGACTTGTCTTTTATTGTTACTCAATGTCCTTTCATAGTAAATGAGTTATCATGGAATACAGCTCAAAACAATTACTCTAAACACCTCTGCCACATACTACTTCCTGAGGTGGATATTACTTTTTCCCATCTGAGATGTTGAAAAATACCAAGCACAGTTCAAGAAAAGTTCAGGTCTTTAGATGCTGCTGTAAAGATCATGGTAGATGGATACATGGTTGGATGAAAAGATCTATAGATGTACTGCTTTGCTACAGAACAGCTTCTCCGACATTTTCTATTAAACTGATTTGTTTTTCTGGTTGGTTTTTGCATTTCCTTTGAATACAGGATATTTTGTTCCTAATTTTAGGTAAAATAAGAGCTCTGCCACACGCACATCTTTGAACATTCATCCAGAACTTAACTCCAATCCAAATCCCCTCTTGAAAACAAACTTTTCTCATGGAGCCTGTCACCAATAGCGCTGGAAATCCAAATAAGTATGGGACAAACAACATTAAATAACTAAATAAGCACTGTCTGATTTGTCCTTTCAACTGATGTATCCTCAGCCAGATTCATCCCTGCAGTAAGCGATTCCACTAGAGGTCCTGAAAGGGTATTTATCTCTGAATTAGACTATAAATTACACTGTGAATGGACAGCGCTAAGCACTCCTTAGACAAACAGTACACTTTATAACTGTGGACCCGCTTTTCTAGTTTTATTCAGACTTTATTCAAGCAATCTCCTATTTCAGTAGTTTTCAACCTTTTTCCCATTTCCAGACCTAGAAAAAATTTCAACTTGTGAAATCTGACCCTAACCCTAACCCTTTGGAAATTTTAGAAATAGCCTGTGGACCCTCAAGGGTCTGCAGGTCACAGTTTGGAAACCACTCTCTAATTGACTTATGTGTGAGTTTGCCTGAGTAAAGGACTACAAAGCATTAAGATTGGCTAGGCTGCGATGCTAAATTACAGCTTTCCAGTACCAGCACACAGCTACTCTGGCTCTGTGAGTAAGAGAGTGGAGGCAACACATTCCCTGCTCCTTCCCACCACGTCCCATCCACTTTACTCCAAGGAGAGAGCAGGAGGCAAAGAGAACATGCCTGGGACCAATGCTTACATAGCCCATGTAAGGCTATGAAGGGCTGGGGGAACTCACTTCCTTGAAAGAGCATACAGATTGAGACAGAATCCAGCCCAAGTAAAGTAGCTTTGTTCTCTGGCAAAGCCAACGTATGATACTCAGAAACAAAAATTAGAACAGAGCGCTCTCAATTGCATTAATTATGATACATTCCCTTTTTGTTTCTGGTGACTGTTGCATTTTAGGATCCAGGAATGGTATCACTGAATCTTAATCAGAGATCTGCACAAGCCCCTGAGAGTTTCTCTATCCGATGCTGTGATTACTGCTTAACAGACATCTGCTGCTGCATAAAACCAAATCTTCCTTTTCTATCCTCCATTGTGTCAACCAACAATCTAGGTTTTTGTGGCTGGAATCAAGCTCAGGAACACCCCAGCTGGGAAGGTTGGCTTAGCCTTCAACAACGCTTGCTATCTCAAGGGAGTTAGATACACCATAGGTTTGGGCTGACACAGACTGTATGCTGGTATATGCCATATAGGGGGCTTTATGGATCTTCACTCATTTCCATGCAAAAGATGCTGCTCTTCTATTGGTAGGGATGACAAATGAATATACTGCATATTCCTATGGCTGGACATTTTTGCTGGCCTTATGGCACCTCTAGGCCCTAGGGCGGGGACAGCTGCCATGGTCCGTTCCACTGAGTATATGCAGGAGAAATATGAATTAAAAACAAAATCTGTCACTCATCTTTGCAGATGAGAGGATGTTTCTCCCTTAGAGCAGCCAGCTCTGTCCATGCAAACCAAAGCCAGATCCTGTAAAGTGCTGATCTCAATGGGGGTGAAGATGTTTAGCCCTTTGCCAAGACAGGGTCCTGCAACTGAAGATATTAGCAGGAGCTAAAAAGAAAGAAAAGATGGTTTTTCAAATCAGAACTCAAAACCACAGGGAGGGTTGGCTGGTTCCCTCTCTCCCTCCCCCCCCCCACCTAGGATAGTCTGCTTTAAAAGGCTGTGGGCATCAAAGAGGGAACATTTAAAAAAAAAAATCCATCTCCTATTCGCCTGCATTTTGCCTGTTATAGGTCTCCCACTTCCTCTGTTATTTTTTTATCCCCTCTCTCCACAGAACAGAGGCTGATTAATATGCATAAAGTACATCATAATTAGTTGCCACAGGTAACCCTTCTATAACTGTGCGAACTGAGCTAATGTGCAAACATGTGAATCACTGAGAGTAGGATGGTGTAAGTAAAAGTCCCCCTTTTCATAAAAGGAAATATTTGAATAATATGCAAATGTCCTAGATGTTATTAACAGGATGTCAAGGTTTGACAGTCCATGTTATTGTGGAAATAAATGAGTTTTGACACAAATAACTTAGATATGCATTGATTTTTGAGCAAATGTTGTTATGAGATGTTATGTATTGTACTGCAGGTTTATAAAGATTTTGATGACTATTAGGAGAAAACATAACAGTGGATCAATTATTAATGTATTCATTAATGTGCTCCAAGGTGTAACAATAATTATTTTCTTTTTTTTTCCACACAACCCCCCACTCAAAATGCATAATGTTCTTCCTGCATATTTAATCTACCGGCTTGAGAATATATAGTGTTGAGTCAATATGATGTTCAGATCACAGGAGCTGGGAAAGATCAAATCGCGACAAAAATAAAAGAGATTGCAACTAACAACTTCTGATAAATTTTATGTGAATGCTGTTTATAGTCTGTATTTTTTTCATTTTTGCTCCCCAGTGAATGAAAAGCCATTAGCCTCTACTCTTTCATGGAGCCTAGCCTACATTCTGGAACTCATGGTCAGGTCAGCGCTTCCTAACATTGGCCGGTGAGCTTATCTGAATTTCCATTGTGTTGGCATTTGCTCCTGAGAGGCACAGGAAAGATGCATCCAGAAAGCACTCAATGCCTAAGGAAAAACATCTGCTGCAGTAGCTTGCTGGCCAAGCTCACCAACAGGGGAATCTGAAGTTGATCCATTCCACTGAAACTGCCAGATGTCCCTGTTTCCATCCTATCCTGATTTCTGAAAGAATTGTCATGGACTCCCCTCAGGAGCATCAATGTCCTGCATTGCACAACTCTACCTACTGTCACATCTCAAAGGGTGTTTTAAGGGGCATTTGTGTTTAGAAGGGGTGAGTGAGAAGTCAGCACATTACAGCCCAGCCATAAGAATGCTCTAGTTGCTACCAAGTGCTGCAGATTGAGGCCAATGAAAATGCATTTTCAGGCCCCCAGAAACCCATTCTCCATTGCCCTCCACCTTCTCTTGTCATTTGGACCAGTACAAAGGGAAGTCAAAATGTGTATAAAATGCTACCAGATCAGAATGATCACCAGAAGAGGTCCCAAATGGTAAATTGTTATTACAAATGAAAAATAAACAGTGGAGCCTTCTACACCATCAAGATGTGCACACAGCTTACCCAGGTTCCCACATGATCTCTCTGCCTATAACCATTGTCCTTCCTCTTTGACTTCTCCATCACTTGTCAAACTCGATCTTGCATCCAGATGTGAATTTAGATTGTAAAATCTTGAAGGAAGCAACCACTTCTTTATGCTTGAAGATACATTAATTCAGGTTATAGTATGGTGGCCTTGAAGGGACACATCATTGCTGAAGAGCTGAAATACTGCATGAAAGACTTTTCTTGTGGGGCTTATAACCTGACTGGAAGAAAGAAGTGTCTGTTATTTCATGAGAAAGATTCTTATAATGATTGGAGAAGGTAAGAAGGTGTAACAAAACTTTTGAGTCTTGTCTAAGAATCAAGATTTGGTCATCACTAATTACTAAGACTAGATATCTAGTTTTATATATGTTGGGATTTTTGGCCAATAAACTATTTTTAAAGATGGCTCCATTAAGGACCACAGAACATGGTTAGTTCACTGAGGGAAAATGTTTTGTGCCAACCAACCAGCAACCAGACATTTAAGAGGAAATGACCGGTTTGTGTATGTCCCCGCCAGTTATTTAGCTCTGTATCCCGTTGTCGCTGTCCAGAGGGGCTCTTGAGCATGAATGCCTGCATCATGGCAGACTGTCAAAAACAGGGCAGACATCCTGAATGGGTGGTGTGCTCTATAATTAGATTTCACCAAGCTAGGATCCTTATAATAGTCTTACCATGGAGTCATAGACAGTCCCCTGAGGCTCTCCAGACAGACAGACAAACTGATCTTAGTGATAAAATGGTCACCAAAAATCACACTCCCTTCAGGTTGCTCCTAGTCCCAACAAACTGGTCATTTACTCAAGATCAATTGCCCAAAGACAACACCTGTAGCCAATCCTGTAATAAACTAGCTAAAGGTTTATGAACTAGGAAAAAGGAATAGGAGAGTTATTTGCAAGTTAAAACAAGAAAACATATACACACACGAGTTACCATCTGAATCCTAAGAGTGAGAGAGCTGCAGCGATCTGTCAGTTCAAAGTGTCTTTCAGGGCAGACTCAGAAAGCAGCCCCGGGGATTTAGTTAAGAATCGAGGGCCCTTCAGAGCTTAACCAGCTAACAAGCAATGAAAAACATTCTCATTAACTATTTTTATTTCCCTCTTCCAGCATTCAAAGCAAAGGGTTGAAGCCATCTCCACATGCCCCTCCATTAACCAATTCTTTATAATGCAATGATCCTTGATGGCCAATATGATTTCAATAGTTCTTCTGGATCAGTGGGGAAGATAATTCTCATGCCTCAGTTCCAAAGTTCAGAGCAAACATTTTCAAAGTTATAAAGCAAAACTTACATATTTCCTTATAGCATGGGCTACCAATATTACAAACAAGACTCATTCATGCAGCAACTAACAATTTTGTACAGCCCAAATGCTAAATACACATTTATAAGACTAATTCTGGGCAAAACTATCAAACAGGTGACCTGGTCTGGTTGCTAGCTACAAGGTTGTCCATTCTTAGCTAATCCCTGCAGTCTGGGCAAGAGCTAGCATCTGGCCTGACCCGTCACACCTGCACATTGCTATTCCCCAGGCCAGAGGAAGAATGAAAACAACAATTTCCTACAAAATTTCCTAAGAAAACTAATTTTCAAAAAATATCATTTGCCTGGAACTGCTTCATTTTAATCAAGTGGAAACATTCTCTTTTCATTTCATATTATATTCTATCACATAAAATTTTAAAAAACACATAAAGTCACTTCAAATCATTCCATTTCCAAAAGCTCAGAACATTTTTACCTTCACAGAATATTCAGTTTGGTGCTTTTTCTTTGGTTATTTCTAAACAAAGGTTCATTGACATCCACATGCTTCTATTACACATTTCTCTTTCAGGGAATCAGATTTTCGGCTGGAAAAACATTTTGTCAGAACATTTCTGAGCAGCGCTACTAAAATCCCAAGTCCAAACCGCCCTGAACATAGAAGCAAGGAAAGAAATCTAGTTCTGGGCCCAAATTTTGTGACTGTGACCACGCAATAGTTAACTAGGTAGCACATTTGTGGATTGTGTTTGGATATAACAGCAATGGACATGTCCTATGTACTATGGTAGCTAGAGGGAATTTCCTGCTTAAAAATGCTTATTTTATACAAGCAATTAGCAGGATGCTTCACCCATTTTTTAGCATTACTGCAGGTAACAGTGCACAGTGAGGAGCCCATGTAATTATAACACGACCTTTAATGACCTCCTTTACTGCAAGTGATACATTATATCATTTTACACTTGGCCAGTGGGCTTGAAACATCCTGAATTGTCAAGCTAGAGACGAGATTTCAAAAGTGTTTCCAGCCTTCGAGCATCCAAAATAAGAAGTCATTGGAGGTCTTGTGTTTTCAAAAACAGGTACAGATTTTCAGGGGCAGATAAGAAGTCTGAATATTTGATGCTTTTGCTTTGTAGATAATAACTCTCTGATGGATTTTGCTCCCAGACAGCATCACAGGATAAGTGTATCTGAAAGCACTGTGAGTATATAATTGACCACACACTGGGATCTGTAGTTCAGCACAGTGCTGCAACTTTAGTGCACAGAAAGAAATATGCAGAAAAACAAGCGTTCTCTTTGTACTTTAAAAACTATGGAGTACTCTGGAGGATCTAAAATTCAAATCCAAACTTTAACGTTCTCATGCAAAGTAATTTCTACAAATGGTTTCTCCATACAATCTATTTTAGCTATTTATAGCATGCCGGTTACTCTAGACCAATGGTTCTCAACCTTTCGCAGATTGTGACACACTAGGGCTATGTCTACACTTACGAAAGCTAGTTAGAATTAGTTAATTCAAGCTAACTAATTCGAACTAATTTTAGTTAGTTCAAATTAATTTAATTCAAACTAGCATGGCCCCACTAGAATGCTAGCTCGAACTAGCCATGGCCATGCAGGTCAATCTGCCAATTAGTTCGAACTAATATGGCCACATTTGACTTGGTTTGAATTAACAGATTGAATTAACCGTTAATTCGAACTAAGCAATCGAATTTATTAGTTCAAATTAAGGAAGCCCTTAATTCGAACTAATGAAAGCCTAGTGTGGCCAAGGCTTAAGTTAGTTTGAATTAAGCTTCCTTAATTCGAACTAATTTGCAAGTGTATAAATAGCCTTAGTGGCATATTGCAACTCTACAGGCCACCCTAGCCTACCTCCTCCAAGTCAAATCCAACCATCTCCCCAGCTCTCCGCGTCACACTTACCATTGTGGGGAGACACAGTAATGTGTCCTGACACGGTGGTTGAGAACCACTGCTCCAGACTACAGAGATAATGTCAGCCATTACTTCTAATCCTAATATTTTCATGATATTCCAAAAACATCTTCTGTGTTTACTTCAGCATTTATTTGTAGGTCTGCTGTGCTTCATCACTGAGTGTGACTAGAAGTTGGCAGAGCTGCGCTATGCAGCAGAAGTGAATAACTGGGATTCCTGCTAGAAATGTAAAGAAATTATTTCATGTGGGTTATTTCAAAGCTAGTAATAATGCAGCGCAAGCATGCAGCTCTTTACCTATGCCTCAATCGAGATGTCACAATGTCTGCAAGAGACAAGCTCATGAATGAAGAACTGCAGGCTCAAACCTAATCCAGATAATGTTGGCCAGGAGCAGCAAAGACTGAATGATACCTACCTCATTCATCTGTAGCTTTCAAAACACTTTAGATAAGCCATCAGCAACATTAACCCAATGTTATAGATGGGGAACTGAGGCACAGAAAAGCACCTCACCCAAAGTCACTCAGCAGCAGAGCAGAACTAGAATCTGAGTCTTTGGAGTCCCATTCCAGTGCTCTAGCCATTAAACCATACTCTTTAAGAACCAGCTGGGCCATTGAGCTCTCCTTTCAAAGACATTTTGTCCTCTTGTTCATCCAAGGTGGTGTGAAACTTGAGGGTCCTACACAGCTAGATGTTACAGCCCAGATCCCCAAAGTTATTTAGGCTCCTTAGTTCTAAATCAATGGGATTTAGGAGCCTAAATATATTTGTGAATGTGGGCCTTAATATAAACTATGAGCTAGTATCAGTAGTAAAAAACTTTTTCTTCCACCTCCAACATGCTAGGAAAAGTTGTTCTCTTTCCAGCTAAGGGTGTGATCAAAGAGATCCATATTTTTGTCACCTGCAGACTGCATTATTGTAATGTACTGTATCTGTGGTGGAATGTGGAAGTAATGCAGTGATGCCAGCTTGTGCAGACATGGTCACCCAACTTTGAATACAATGAACATCAACCCCTAGAATGCTAGTCCCCACAGGGGCCCCCGGTCTGCTTCAGGTGTCAGCTCAAAGCCCAGCTCTGGATTTGCAAGGCTTTCCATGAATTAACATCGAGCTACATCTGTGACTCAAATCATGACTGCCCAAACAGCTGTTTCCCAAGCACAGGATGAAGAGTGAAAATAGATAAGATCACTCTCAGTCAAGTTTGACCTCCTATACATAACCCATTTACTCTGTATTAAAGCCCTATGACTTGTGCGTGGCTACAACATATAGTTTAATCATCCTCATTGGTAAAAGTGTGTGCCTTATATCCAATGTGAATTTAACTTGCTTCACCTTCCAGCCTTTGGTTCTTGCTAGGATTGTCTCTGCTAGATTAAAGAGCTCTTTGATATCCAGTGTTTTTTCACCGTAAAGGTACTTACGAGGCACCTCTCAATTTTCTTTTTGATAAGCTAAACAGATTGAACTCTTTAAGGCTCTCACAGTCAGGCATGTGTTCCAGGCTTCGAATCATTTTCATGGCTCTTTTCTGGACCCTCTTTAGTTTTCCATATTCTTTTTAAAACTTGGATACCAGAATTGGGGGGCGGGAGTATCGGTCTCAAAAAAGCCATATACAACAGTAAAATCTCCGCCCCACTCAATTCACTTCTCCCATATTTATATATCCAAGGATCACATTAACTCTTCTAGCATCAGCATTAGTCAAGAAAAGTGAAGCAGGGCAATCGGATAAGTCTTGGTGATGGGTGACCCGGTTAAAGAAGGGGAGAAGGTGCCAAACACACATATCCTAGAAATCTTACAATCCTCCTCGAGTTGGGAGCTCTTCATTATTAAGCCTGTGCATGGGATATACTTTGCCCCTACACCCAGCGAGTGTTGCAAGAATGGAATTTGGTTCCCCTCCTTCCTGTATTGTTTAAAACCCAAAGGTCTTTTTCCTTGGCTGGTCTGCTGGAAACTGCAAGCCTGCTTTTTGCCCTGACCTTCCTATGTTCCCTGCCAGACTGACAAACATGTATCTTAATTGTGTTTTCATGGCTTCTTTTATGGTTTAATGGCATGCTATAGTTTAAAAGATTGCCAGTTGAATAGACCTTGTTGGTTTATGAAATAGCAGTTAATATTAGATTGCACCATTGGGAATATTACAGTGTGCTCTTTTGCATTAAATATTAATTTGTCTGGTGAAAGCTGAAACTATTTGAAGTGTAAGAATTGAAATTTGGGCAGGACTTCAGTGAGTTGTTGCCAATGGCTTAATGATGCATGTACCATATGCACCGTGCCAAGTCTTTGGAGTTCCGTGGCCTTTGGTTAAAAGCTCTGGCCTGTATTTTCCACTGGCTTCCAACTTCTTTGTTCCTAATAAATATTTAAATAACAAAGTTTTCCATTGTCCATTCTTTTTCTCAGTCACTCCAGGACCTCGTCTATGCAGGCAAAAAGGGGCATGATGGTGGTGGTGAAAGCTGTACTATAACTAATGTTTAGGGTCCAGATCTGCAAAGATATTTAGGCACTCAACTACCAGGATTTCCAGTGTGAATTAGGCACCTAAAAATCCTTGAGATGCTGGGCTTAGTTGTAGTTGCCACACTGTATCAGAGTAGGGTCCGGCAAATATGGCAGTAAAAAAATAGACCTTGGTTGAGCCCTCTTGCCTCGTATCATCAGCGGAGCTGTACCACCGTTGAACAATGATTCCCATGCTTCCCAGTGAAAATTCAGCCTTCGTACCATGACTTTTTGCAGGTTAAGTTGCCATCTTAGACCAATGTCGTACGTGTGATTGCTGTAAAACTTACAGAAAGAAAAGAGATGCCCAAGGAGGTGTGATAGAGATCTATAAAACCATGACTGGTGTGGAGAAAGTAAATAAAGGCATATTATTTATGCCTTCGTGTAACCCAAAATTAGAAGTCACCAAATGAAATAACTAGGCAACATAAAATGAACAAAAGGAAGTATTTCTTTACAAAATGCACAATCAACCTGTGGAACTCCTTGCCAGAGGATTTTATGAAGGCCAAGACTCTAACAGGATTCAAAAAAGAACTAGATAAGTTCATGAAGGATAGGTCCACCAATAGCTATTAGCCAGGGATTGCTCTTTGCCACAGGCTGGGAATGGCTCACAGGATGGATCACTTGATGATTAACTGTTCTACTCATTATCTCTGAAACACTTGGCATTGGCCAGTTGGAAGACAGGATGCTGGGCTAGGTGTGACCATTGGTCTGATCCAGTATGGCCACTTTTGTGTTCTTATTTTGAAGTCAAGTCAGAGCTATCCTGACTCTATCCCATATGCACTTAGTAGCAGGTATGTTGCACATAGATTTTCCACAGAATGTTTAATTTCCTTTAGTGGTTTGAAAGGATCTTTGAGACGGGACAACATGGTTTTCTGGAATTTTATTTTACAAAGGAAAAGCTTTTTAAAGTAAATCTGCCGAAGTTAAACAAGTTACGTACTGAATTCACAGGAAAAATTCAGGAGGTAGCCATTTTCACTAATGGCGATTCCTGGTATTGTAAAGTAGGATGGATTTCACTGACTGTTATGTAATATTTAAGCAGCAACATAGAGACAGAAATTTAGTTCCTCTGTTGCCCAGGTACTTTGGTGGTGGGCACATTATAGATTGGCTTAATAGAGGAAAAATAGATTTATGCCAACAAACAACTGATGTGTTACAGTCAAAAGGATTTCCAGTTATTACAAGCTCCAGAAATGGTTTTTAATTGGAATTCATAGACAGCTAAGGCTTAGTGAAACTGTTCAAGTTGAAATTACTTGGCTCATGGAGCGGAGAGTAAGCTTATAAAACCTACAGATGACACTACCCTGGAACGAGTTGCATGCACTTTCAAAGGCAAGATTAGAATTCAAAATAACCTTGATAAATTGGAGAATTGGTATGAAATCAACAAAAAGAAAGTCAGTAAAGCCAAAAGGGCAAAAAAAAGGGTTTCTACAGGTATGTTAGCAACAAGAAGGTGGTCAGGGAAAGAGTGGACCCCTTTCTTTCCTCATCTATCAACCTAGCGACAGATGATGTGGAAATGGCTGAAGTACTTTTTTTCCTCTGTCTTCATAGACAAGGACAGCTATCAGACTGCTGCTCTAGGCAGCACAGGTAAGCAGCCTTCAGTGGTGAAAGAACAGGTTCAGGATAATTTAGAAAAAATGGGTAAGCACAATCCCATGGGGCTGTATGAAGTGAATTCAAGGGAGCTGAAGGAGTTAGCTGATGTGACTCAGAGCCATTGGGTCATTAATTTTTGAAAACTAGTGGCAATTGGGGCAATCCGAGCAGGTTCCAAGCAACTGGAAAAAGACAAATATAATGATGATCTTTTAAATAGTGAAGGGGGAGGAAGCAAGGAGCTACAGATGAGTCAGCCTCATCACAGTCCCTGGAAAAAAACATAGAGCAGGTCCTCACAGAATCCTTTTTGAAGTGCTTGGAGGAGAAAAAGGTGATCAGGAACCATCAGCATGGATTCCCCAAGGGCAAATCATGCCTGACCTACCTGAATGCCTTCTGTGATGAAATGACTGGCTCTGTAGATGTGGGGAAAGCAGTAGACTTGATATGCCCTCACTTTAGCAAACCTTTCGATATGGTCTCCTACAGTATTGTTGTCATCAAGTTAAAGAACAAATTAATGGCCTATAAGATTAATAGAAAGCAGGCTAGATCACCAGACTCAACAAGTAGTGAGTAACAGCTCCATGTCTAGTTGGCAGCCAGTAGAAAACTGAGTGCCCCAGGGATCGGTCCCAGAGTTGATTTTGTTCAACCTCTTCATTAATGATCTGGATGATGGAGTAGATTGCATCCTCAGCCAATTCATGGATGTCACTGAGCTAGGGGGAGTGGTAGATATGTGGGAGAGTAGGAATAATATACAGAGTGATCTAGAAAATTAGATGATAGGGCCAAAAGAAATCTGATGACATTCAACAAGGACAAGTACAGGGCAGAACAATGCCACGCACTGCTACACACTGGAGACAAACTGGCTAAGCAGCAGTTCTGCAGAGAAGGTCTGGTGGATTACAGTGAACAAGTTGCTGGATATGAGTCAACAGCGTAGTCTTGTTGCCAAGAAGGTCAAACAGCATATTAGGCTAAATGGGTAGGAGCATTGCCAGCAGATCTTTTTGGCACTGGTGAGGCCACATTTGGAGTACTGTGCCCCCCATCCCCCTACAGAAAGTATGTGGACAAATTGGAAAGAGTCCAGCAGAGGGCAAGAAAAATAATTAGGGGGCTGGAGCACATGACCTATGAGGAGAAGCTGAAGGAACTAGGCTTGTTCAGTCTGCAGAGGAAAAGTTTGAGAGGGGATTTGATAACAACCTTTAACTACCTCAAGAGAGGTTACGGGGGGGTGGAGCTAGGTCGTTCTCAGTTGTGGCAAAGAGCAGAACAAGGAGCAATGGTCTCAAGTTGCAGGAAGAGGTCTAGGTTGGCTATTAGGAAAAACGTTTTCACTAGGAGGGTGGTGAAGCACTGGAAGGGGTTACCTAGGGAGGTGGTGGAACCTCCAACCTTAGAGGTTTTTAAGACCTGGCTTGACAAAGCTCTGGCTGGGATGATGTAGTTGGGGTTGGTCCTGCTTTGAGCAGGGGGTTAGACTAAATGACCTCTTGAGATCCCTTCTAACCCTAATCTTTTATAAGTCTATGAAATGCAAAGTACAACACCTACACCTAGGAAGGAAAAATCAAATGCATAAATAAAAAATGGAAATAACTGGCTAGGCAGCAGTACTGAAGGAAAGGATTTGCGGGTTATATTGGGTCATAAATTCAATATGAGCCAACAATCTATTTGCAAGAAGGGCTAATATGTTTCTGGGAGGTATTAACAGAAATGTCTGATGTAAGACACAGGAAGTAATTGTCCCACTCCACTCAGCACTGACAAAGCCTCTCCTGGAGAAGTATGTCCAGTTTCAGGTGCCACACTTATGAAAGATGTGGAAAAATAAGAGAGTCCATAGGAGGGCAGCAAAAATGATAAAAGGTTTTTAAAAACCTTGAGCTACAAACTATGATAACAAGTTAACAACAACTGGATAAGTTCCAAAGGGATAGCCATGTTAATCTAGTTCAGCAAAACAAACAAGGAGTCCGGCGGCACTTTTAAAGTCTTCTAGTCTTTAAAAGTGCCACCAGACTCCTTGTTTGAACAACTGGTTACGGTTAGTGTTGAGAAAAGAAGACTGAGGAGGAACCTAGAAACATACTTCAAATATGTTAAGGCTATTTTAAAAAGAATGTTGATCACTTGTTCTCCATGGCCACTGAAATGATTGGCTTAATCTGCAGCAAAGGAGATGTTGGTTTGATAATAAGAAAAACTTCCTAATTATGAAGGTAGTTTCAACTCTGGAATAGGCTTCCAACAGAGATGGTGGAATTTTCCTCCCTGCAGGTTTTTTTAAGAACAGGTTAAACAAACACCTGCCTAGAATACCTTAGGCTTACTTTGCTCTGCCTCCATGCTTGACCTCTCGTTGACCCTTCCAGCCCTACATCTCTCTGATTTTAAGTAAATATCCAAAACAAGAACTGAGCTGCCACCTTGCCCAAATCTGGAACCATGAACAATCTAGTTTAGGTCTGGTTCCAAACAGTTATCTTTTTTTTTAAGTTTTGGCCCTGTGGACTGTGTCTGACTATTTTGAGGCTTTAGACTGAGTATCTTCCATGTAAAATCAATAGGAACATTGGAACAAACAAGGAGTCCTAAGTCAACTTCAAGCAATAGTGAAGCCTTCCAGTAATCTTCATGGAGTCTCTAGCACTTCTTCATTTTTCAGCTAAAGCTGTGCTTGGGATGCAGTTTCAGGGTTTTATTTATTTTAGTAGGTGCCTTCAGGTGAGCAGATATTTCAGACTCTAGGGCTATGTCTACACTAGAAAAAGTTAGGTCGACTTTGTTAAGTTGACTTAATAAGGTCGACTTTAAGTCGACTTAGTCCACTTTGTTAAGTCAACTTAACTGCCCTTAAGTTGACTTAATAAAGTTGATTTAAGAGTTACTCCCTGTCCACACCGTCATTAAGTTGACTTAAGGCTTAAGTCGACCTAATGGGTGATTCTTATTAGGTCAACTTAAGCTTTCATTAAGTCAACTTAAGGAATTTCTTAAGTTGACTTAACGAAAGCCTGGTGTAGACAGGGAGTAATTTAAGTCAACTTAAGGGTCCTTAAGTTGACCTAAATTGCTAGTGTAGACATAACCTAGGAAACCATGGCTTTATCTCAAATCCACCTTTGACTATTCTATCGTATGAGGGTGGAAAAGAGCAGAGTCCAAAAATAAATAAATAAATAGGGAGCAAACAGCTACAGCTCAACAAAAAACATGTGGAAACTTACATCCTCTGCTTTGGAGATGGTTCTGTTTGATTACATGCTGTACTGTGAATATGATCGTTCAGCACCAGCAATGTTCATCTAGGAAAATTCTCCTCTCTCTGGCAAAATGCTCTTAGCTTCTTTCATAGCTAAGCAGATTTGGGGCACTACCAGCAATGATGGAACACGACATGCAAACCACTGCCTACAAGCTAATACCAGAGCATACACAACCTTATTCCTGAGCACATATTCATTTGAACTGCAGTGACAGCCTCATTTAGAAAGAAATTAGGGGTTAACTAAGAAGTCCATGACGGAGGCAGAATCGAGTTTCCCTTTTCCCCTCACTGTCTGTTAGAATTAGAAAGTGTCTATGAGCAGCGTGTGTCAAGAATATGAACGTGAGATGTCATTTCTGCTGCCTCTAATTGAAGCCAAGATAAATGAAGTGGAAAGGCGGCATCCAATCCAATCAAAACATGAAAAAGGTATTTTGACATGTAAATTACAAACTTCCTGTGTATTTTGTCTCCCCAATTACACCCTCCCCTGTCATGTTTCTTTAAATTATATCTTAATCTCCCAGTCTCCTAATAATTATGTCATCATTCTTGGGCCTTGAACACTGTGTAATGGTATTTTATAGGATGTGCCATTCAGTATTAACTGAACTCACTCTCTGTCCCCAGTGATGCTATTTCTCATGGTGCTCAAATGTGCATTGTGTCAGTTCTCCCTTTGTAAATGTTAGGCCAGTTCCACTCACTGCACCTTGATTAAATGGTATGGAGTTGGCGAGGCACTTTCAGACAGTTTATTCTGCCCATCATTTTGTAGAGACGCGCACACCATAATATTTTTTAATGGAATGGGCACATAGTTTGAAATGCAACTCCTCCATTTAAAGTGACTCTTTGCTCTTCATGTAGTCAAATTCCAAAGGGGTAGCCGTGTTAGTCTATTGTAGAAAGACAACAGAGTCTTGTGGCACTTTTAAAGACTGCGATTAATAAATCTGTTAGTCTTTAAAAGTGCCACAAGACTCTGTTGTCTTTGCTCTTAGTGTAACTATTTCTCTGTGTATCTTGAAAAAATTGGCTATTGGCCCCTATGAAAACATTTAGTTAAGGGGTAGGAAGTAAGATAAATGCAAAGGGTAACCACCTCTACATGGGAATCTTTCCATCAACTTTATTGGATTTTGGATCAAGTCATAACAGACTGTTACCATGGAACCCATGACGGTTTCAGTTCTAGGTATAAAACTGTTATCATCTAGAGTAGCTAACTAAAGGTAGAAATACAATTAGACCTGTCTGCAAATGGCTCTTTGTCAATGACTATTCTGTGCTGAAGGGTATACGGAGGTTACCGACCATTGGGCAAATTCTAGTTCTGTACAATTCAAAGCACAGCAAAGGACAGTATTACAGGTGTGTAAAACTTTGAGGTTTTACTGGTTAAAACCTCCTTCTTAAGAAGATCCAGGGGTAACTCAGTGGCTCTGAGTCACAAGTAATTTGAGCAAACCTCTTTTTGGAGGATGGGGGGAGGAGGGGAGAGATCCACACCAAATGCAATGGGTGGATTCACACACACTGGAGTTTTCCTTGTGTTTCAGGTTTGAATGAACCCAAAAACCTCAGTGAAATTCAGCCCAAGCTGATCACATGTTGCCTGATTCTAAATGGAAGTCATGGGTGAAGTCAATGGGACTTGGTGAGCGAGTAGAGCCAGGATTTCAACCGATCCATGGGCCCAAGTTTGCCGAGAACTTGAGCTATACATGTCTGGAATTCTGGATTGGATTGCATTGAATACTCTGTCCAGAATTCCATCCAAATTATCCAAAAGATTCGTAGATTTGTAAGTAATCAGATCCAAATTCGGAGTTTGCAATATGGATCTTCAAGAAAAGATTGGCTGGGGGTACTGTGTCTCCCTTTAATCATATGCTGGTCCAGTATAGCTTTGGTTTAATGTATCTTACTCCACAGTACAAGGTTCCTTCCATTTTGCAAGTGTCTGGAAAATATACTCCGCAATACTATAACTTGTGCCCAAAAACAACAGGGGAGTAACTAAAGGAAAAATAGCTAGAAGTCATCTAAAAGCACTGCTAAACAATTTCAATCTCACCAGAGGGCTTTAAAGCCTCAAAGAAACATTTTATAAAGCAAAGAAACCTCTAAAATGCTTTCACTACAGCCATTTTGCTGTTATTAAACATCCAGATGCAGGGGCATTCATATTTTAGCTGCTAAGATTAAATTGTGTGTCGTGAAACATGGAAGTCCCATTCTGACATCTGCCTGCAAGGATGGAATTTTGCACTGAACCTGAACTGCGGATTTCTTCAGTTTAAATTTTGCAGAAGTGAACAATGATCTCAATATATAGAGCCTAGGTATGAAAGGGTTTGCTCTGGACACTCTATTGGCTACAGTAGTCAACATGTGCAACAACAGGTCATTAGAAGTGAGTCCTCCGACTCCTTTTCATTTCAGTGTCTTCCAGCGTATCAGCAAAATCACTGAGAAAGTTCGGTTCTTGAGTCTGGCTGGTAAACTCCAAAGAGACCTTTATTTTCAGGCATGTGTTTGTTTGTGTGGAGATAGCAAGGAGGGCTTTAAACCAGGAGGACTAGTGCATCCATTTTCATTTCATCTGACCTTCTACCACAAGATGTAAACTACAGGTGTTCAGACATGGCAGGCCCTGACACTACTCTGGTTTGACCTTAATTAAAGCCATCTAAGCTTACCAGGAGCTCCTCTCTCACACAAGGGAGTGATTCTCCGTGTGCAGGGTTTAAAAATACTCATCCAGGTTTCTCCCACAAAGCAACTGCTTAAGTCAACTTAAGGAAAAATTAAGTCGACTTTCTAAAGCCTCCTTTTAAGTCGACTTTCTGCTTAAATCGACTTTCTAAAGTCGACTTAAGCCAGTGTAGACGTGGAGAACCCCTAAGTCGACTTTAAGTCGATTTAGGGGCCTCCAGGGCTTCCCCACTGCCCTCCTTGCCAGGGTGGCTGGCACAGGGAGATCCTGACATGCCCCCCCAAAGGCCAGGGCAGAGCCCTGCCCACCCTGCCCCTATGCTCTGCCAGGATCCCTGTCCCCCTTTGCCCAATTGTACTAAGGTACAATGGGACAAAGGCTGAGCCCCCTGGCACTTGGCAAGGGGTGCCCCCCCTGCCACTGTGGACCTGTCCCAGGTCCACCTAGCCTCTACAAGTCAACCTAGGCGTCCAGTGTGGACTCTCTAGGTCGATTTTGTAGGGTCCCCTCAAAGTCAACTTAAAATTTAAAAGTGGACATGCTAAGTCGACTGAAATGAACAAGTGTAGACATAGCCTCTCAGTGAAGTACATTAAATAACAAACTTTTGCCATATCTCTATCTAGGGAGAGATTGGGGCAGCTCCTCGGTTGCTGCAACATGGTGTAGACTCCACTGAAGTCATGACATGATAATGATTTACACCAGGTAAGAATCTGGCCTAGCAGATCATATCATAATATTCCTATTCAATCGGGATTGCTCGATTAATAGATTGCTTTCAAAAGATATAAGGACAATTCAGAAAAGAAAGGGTTAGTAACCTCGGCATCATGAGTATCTGCTGGTTCATGGCAACAAACTGTACAGCTGTGTGTTTTACAACTCAATCTGGCTGAATAATGAAAAAGTTGTATATAACACTCTTCAGAGCCATGCGGCCTATAATGCATTTTCAGTGCAAGTTGCACAATACACTGTTAAGTACACATTTAGAATGTGTGGCCATAAAAACAGTGTGTGCGTGCTCGGCAATTATTTTTTTATGCCGCCTGGCATTATAAAGGCCTTTGCATCCGCCCCCTTGTCACTGGCTTTGACGATAACTGCACTTGAATAGATTTTGTCATGGGCAGCCCAAAGTGCAACACACACCCCGTTGTGAAGCTTACTGAGTGGCACCTCTGTATTGATAATAGATATGCAGGCAGAGCTGGCCGCATGAAGGCACAGTACTGCCAAACAGGATGGCAAAGTTTGCACCCGAGGCCAGTAAATGCTCAGTGAATCACAGAACTAATCATCTCAGGCACTGGGAAAGAGATAGATGGGGAAAGACCTCCCCTGCCTCCCACACTGGCTGCTTTGCAGTCCTGTGCAGAGCATCAGTAGTGTCAGATCAAGCCGGAAGCAAAAAGATCCTGTAGCAACCACCCAAAAAGCTGAAAAGGGAGATGGAAAAATGCAAGGAAAGCTTTAACAAATATAAAGACAAAAACCTTGTTTCCATAGAGTTTTTCCTCAGTCTTATTAAAAAGGATCTCACTGCGGGCTGTGTATATATATTTGATTGAAACCTAGATTAGGATTAAGAGTAATTTCTCTTTACACACTTACCTATCCATCACATTCTCAATCGAAGACCACAACCAAGCAGTCATGTTACTTGGTGTCTGCTAGACACTCATATTGTCTGTACAATACATATTCATAGTTTCACAAGGTGAGAAGGGTCTAGTCTGACCTCCTGCTTCAAACAGGCCAGAGGACTTCCCCAGAACAGCTCTTGGAGTAGATCTTTAGAAAAATGTCCTATCGTGATTTACGCATACAACAATGTATCTATAATTATTTATGTTGCAATTCTGCCTGAAGCCTCCAACAAATTTGGGAGTCCCATTGTGCCAGGCACTTGTTCATCCATAAGGAGAGGCATCCTCTGCCCTGGAGAGTCTGCTTGGCCATCTAAGACTTCACATTTGTCACTTTATTGCACAGCATCCGGAACTTCGCTGTGACCAAAAAGTTGGATCATCCTGTTCTAACCCACTTTGCCTAGGTCCTTAGGCAGTGACCCCATTCTGCAGCCAGCAGGACGGAAACTGAGGGCCACTTTGAAAGCCTCCAAGGGCCACTTTTGGCCCCTGAAACACAGGTCGGGAACCACTGCCATAACCAGTTGAAGTAAAGGAGAACAATGGGAATAATGCTTTTCCATATCAATGCAACTGATATCGCTGCAGATTGCCATACTGGGATGGGAGTGCTCTGTGTTACATACAGGTATGAGGTTAATAGATAAAGATGGCAGTCAAGAAAACCTAGCAGTGTTCTGGGGTTTTATAAGATCATTAAAACTTCTTGTTATATCCTGCAATCAGCTCCCTCTGGCTACTCTTTCTACCAGCTCTAAACCTGGACAACATTTCAAACATAAAATATTCTAACCTTCCTTTGGATGATAAAATACCATAAACATGCAACAAAACAACACAGGGAAATCCTGCCTTGGATTGCTGATGGCAAACCCTTCGATCTTCCCCTGTGCTTAATGTCAGGACCAGATCTCTTCTGCTAGTAATTGATATCCTCACTGTCTCCCACAGGTTACTGCACATTGCTATTTTCATTAGAGGTGGTTTTAAAAAAGAAAAATCACATTCCGAGGGGCTTTTTTAACTGAAAGAGAAAGCTGAGAATTGCAACAGGATGGATCACTTGATAATTACCTCTTCTGTTCATTCCCTCTGATGCACCTGGCATTAGTCCGAAGACAGGATCCCAGGCCAAATGGACGGTTGTTCTGACCAGTATGGCCATTCTTATGTAAAAAGGGGGAAACTGAGAAGAGGCTTGCAAAGAAAAACAAAAACAGAACAGCACAATACAATCATGCTGTTTTTTTACAGCTGGAGACCTGCTCCAAAAAAAATGAAATCTAACCATTTGCAGTACAGAAAATTATTTCTCAAAAATTTTCCACAAATACAGTCTCATTTTTCAGCCATTATTTGTTAAGTGCAACTAAAATCTAATCCACACATCAATTATTCAGACACCCCTATCTGAGACAGGGTCACGTTCCCCAACCTCTCTCAGATACCAGAGATGCCTGGATAATGAATGTGGTTTACCCAAGTCCAATTAGCAGGGTTCAGCATGATGGACTGAAGGAGTAGGGCAGATGGACAATGTGCAGTGGGAATGGAGCAGCTGAAAGCCTTATGCACTTACAGATTTGAATTGGCTTCATTTCCCTTTCTGCTGCATAAAGTTTTATGCAATGAAATCTTTGAGTACTTAGGGGCTTTGAGGATTTCACTGCCTTCTATGACATCTTTTGCTGAATCTGCCCTGCTGTCTCTGTAAAACATCTGCAAAGCCCACATCCCAGATTATCTGACCATTCTGTTTCCTGAAGGTTCAGGTACCTCCTACTAACAGAAGGTGCACTGTATGTGTATGCATGTGTGTCCACATTTTATTTAGTGACCTGTCAATCTGTGGGGGCCTGTATTTCTGCAAATATGCTTTTTCGTGTTTTATTTGAAGCACTTGATTTTTTTTTTCTTTAAAAGCAAAACCATTTGGGTCATTAGTTTCATATACAAAAATAGAGGTGGTGAAAATATGGGGCCAGATCCTTGCTGGTGTAACTCAATGCAATTTTATTCCAGCTAAGTAGATTTATACCAACTAAGAATCTGGCCCTATTAATTTTTGAGCTCACAAACTTTTGTGGAAAGATTTGAGTTTAACAAAAACATGGGGGTGCACCATTGAGCATGCAGATTTAATGGTCTGGCCAAGAACCCTTTGAAGATTTGTTCCTTTGGGTTGCCATTATATTAGAAAATTTAATGAATACTAATGCATAGCATGTGCCTTAAACAAGGAGATGGGGCCCAAGCTACAAAAAGTGGATCCCAATCCAAACTTTCCTAAGTTACAGAGTGGAGTTTCTGACACAGGATTTCAGTTCAACCCATTTACATCTAGATTTTATGGGAACCAAAACTTAATCTAAGCTGATAATGTGGGCTTCATTCTTCTGACTATGAAACATTTAATGTAGAATGTCCTCTATTTAGGAAGATTTCAGCAATGAACTTACCGGAGCATTAAAGGACTTACCTAGGTAGCAAAAATATAGTGAGTTAATTCCTCCAAAAATATATATCCTGGATCAATCATAGGAAAAAAATATAAATAAAAATTAACTCCCTCTCTTGCAGGGCAAAAAGTAGCATTTAATGGGAATCTAACATTCACAACTGATCTGCCTTGTGTTTTACTTTAAAATGCCCAAAGTGTCTTGGGACAAGTAAAGAACCAGCTGAGACGTTAGCACAGGCCTTGCACGTTATTCTACCACCATCTACTGATAAAAGGATGTCACTTCTCTGAGAGCTTATCTCTTGTCTTAGTCACATTGGTGCAATGAGCAATATTTCAAGTCAATCAGGACTAGAGAATGAGCTTTAAATGCTGCTTTAAGCATCATCACCTCAAAGCTCTTCAGGTCAATGTGTCTGTATGTATTCACGGAGTAATCAACAGCATTCCAGATCACTGGCTGATCGTAAGGTATTATTTTCTCTCTCTCTCAAGGCAAGAGAACCAAGAAAAAGCCAATTATCATCAAAAGCTTTTTCTGGGGTGCGGGGCCTTAATGGAAATGATGAAACATTAAATCACCCGTTTAAAAAAACTCTCTAGTCCACTGCTATGTGAGCCAAATTATTTGTGCTAAATAAAAGTTAGAGCTGATGAGTGTCGCGCACTCTGGAATTAGGGGCATTTGAGTGCACTCAGATTTGTGCAGTACTGCCACTGTCCTGTAGGAGGAGCTCAGCAACTCCAGGAGTCACGCCCAGCCATCAGTTAAATAAAAACTCAATCAGTGGAGGAGATGATGATTATTCTGCCAGAATAAAGAATCTACCTGCTTTATATGTAAAGAGGAAACTAAGGAATTGTCACTGATTCATGCTTCAGCAATGTTTCCAAAAGGTAACGAATGTGTCATTTGGCGCTGTATCCTGAACCCTTCTGGTATGCACTGAAGTAGAAAGAGGGCTTGTCTATACTGGGGGTGGGATTGTACTTCAGTTTTAGGCTGTCGAATTACAGAAGGAGAAGGCAAGTGATCACAGCATATTGCTTGCTCGGGGTCTCACATCCCTACTGTGCACATTACTTCCTGAAAGGCATTGCACTGTGGGTACTATATTCAGGGGCTTGTGGGAAGGCAGTTGTCCTCCACTCACTCCACCTCCCCTCTTCTCTAAAGGAAAAAAAACAGGAGAAGCTTTCCTTGCTGTTTCTCTGCTGCAGGCACAACAAAGAGGCACAACGCTGCATGCAGAGAAAGGAATTAATTTAAAACTTTCCAGAGCTGCAGGCAGGGGAGGAGCTATGTTGCTATGGTGCAACGTACACTGGAAAAAAAACAGAAAAGCTGCTCTCTGGCTACATGGTCCTAAATATTTTGACTTCAGTGCTATGCCACTTGCAGGGGTGATATTAGCAGGTTGAATTACAGCTCCATTTTTTTCCAATTTACTGCTCTGACAGTGGAGACACAGGTTGCAAAGGACATTCTGCTGGGATCCACTCTTTGTAGTGCGGCCCATCTTTTTGCTTCAAACTGTGTGGGTTAGCGTACAAAAAACTAAACCCAATGGCCAGGACTGAGGTAACCCAGATGGATTAACAGAGGTTTCCTGAGTTGCAATCACAGGGGCTAGAAGATTGACTTTTTGATTCAAAATCTCCTTCAACTGAATTTATTTTAAAAATTGAATCCTATTTGAAATCAAAACAAAACATTTGGGGTTGAATAAAATGTTTCGTTTGACCCAAAATTAATTTATTTATTTTTTTCTATTTTTTTTAGGTTGACCTGAAACAATTTCTTCTCCTTCAAACTTGCCAGCAAATGAAACATCAAGTTTCGTCTGTGGCACATAATAGCTTAGTCTCCTGTGGATTGTAATAAGACTTTGGTCTCATTTCAGTTATTGGATTAGTGTTCAGGTGCTGTTTGTGGCCTGTGCATTACAAGAAGTCAGATTAGTAATCTATTGGTCCCGTCTAGCCTTATACTCTAAGCTATTTTTGTAGCTCTAGTGATGAGTGGGACCCTAAGAGGAAACAAAAAGCAGAGCTTCTTGGGCACAGAGCTCACAGGAACAGCAGACTTGGGGAATTCTGAGCAAGGAACCTGTCTTCCAGTGATTGTTTCTGTTGTGTTCGGAGGCGCAGTCTTTGTGAATAAACAAGACTATATTTCACACCTACCACTGGTTTCTCATTCTAAAGGAAACTACCCTATAAGACCTAACCTTCGGCTAACAGCTCAGGCCAAAGGGCCATCAGTACACTCTAGGAGCAAATGAATGATGACCCCTTCTGTTCAGACCCAGTGCCACTCCTGTGTACACATGTACAAACATGAGTAGTCTCAACAGTGTAAGCCAAGTTTGTTAATTTAGACTGAATTACTCATATGAGGGACAGACTCTTCACACGAACAAGAAGCTGGAGATTCAGGTCCTCTACATAGAGAGCCAATGCTTCATTTAGAGTGGGCAGGGCAAGGATACTTTTATCCTGAATTTTTTCCCCAAGAGCAAAAGATTTCCCTGAGAAATCTGCAAAAATGAGAAGTTGTTTGTTTTTTGTTTTTCTTTGGGGGGGGGGGGGGTTGCTGAACCCCCCCCCCCCCCCCGGGTGGGGGGGCGGGTGTTAACCTGAGGACAGTTCAACTCCTTACTAGGCCCAACATGAGCCAATGCCTTCAAGGCATAACTTGACCCTAAGTGGTTACAGTGAGGGCACACAGTTGTATTTCATGGCTTCTGAACCCTCCTTTCCCCCCACCACACCCACCCAGCCATGATGGGGAAGGAAGTATAGTCTTGTGTTTAAGGCACAGGATTAGGACCCAGGAGATTGGATTTCATTTCAATCTCTGTCATAGACTCTCTGGATGACAGACAAAAATTACAATCTCTCTGGGTATATCTACACCTGCACCTTAAGTCGACATAACGACGCTTAAGTCGACCTACAGAATGCTGCGTCCACACTGGGCACCTCCTTAAGTCGACTTAAGCGCTTCCTTAAGTCGACTAAATAACTCCACCTCTGAAGGTCGATTTAACGTCTAAATCAACCTCATTAAGTCAACTTAAGCCAGGGTGGATGGGGAATGCCCTTAAGTCGACCTAATTGTCTTCCATGCCCCGGTGCAGTGTGGGACAGCTACCCACAATGTACCACTCCTCCATCGACCTAGCAACTGCCAGTGTGGACATAGGCAGTCGACTTAAGTTTTTAGTGTGGACTCTCTAAGTCGACTTAAAGTCGACTTTCAACTTAACAAAGTCGACTTTAAGTCGACTTAAAATCGACCTTGTTAAGTCGACTTAACAGAGCCTCTAGTGTAGACATAACCTCTGTGCCTCATTCCCTCACCTTTTAAATCAGAGACACAAGTCCTTAGCTCACAGGGGCTTTGTGGGGGCTGCGTTGTGACAGAGGCGATATCAGACTGGAGATAATGTTTGTATTTCTTTAGTGTTACTTTATCTAGTGCATATGTTTCCTGGACTACACTGTGGCCTTGATTCAACAAGTCACTTAAGCACATGCTTAACTTTAAGCATGTCACTAGCCCAACTGAAGAGGGAGTACTCACACGCTTAAAGTTAAGTTCAAGCTTAAATACCTTGTTGACTTGAGCCTTAGTGCCTAGCAATATTATAGCCATGCTATAAGCCAGGCCACCCGTCTTCTGCAGGTTTGGGCATCTGGTCTCTCTCTCAGGCGCTCTGACATTGCCTGCCGGGCAGATGGGTAAGTGGGGTCACCTCAAGCAATGCAGGCAGGTCACTAAACTGTCTCTGGCCCCTTGGGCGGGGCAGGCAGGGAAACAAACAGTCTCTAGCCCCTTGGGCAATGCAAGCAAAGAAACAAACTGTCCATAGCCCCTCGGGCAGGGCGGGCAGGTAAATAAACCAGCTCCTAAGTCTCCACAGCGGGAAGGCACATCTCGGGGCAGGCAGAGGCTTCTGGTTGGGTTCCAGAAGGGGGGAGGCAGGGGGACGCAGGCCCACCCAACTCTACTGTGTCCCAGCCCAGGTCCCTATCCGTGGCAGAGGGGTCTACCACGGGCCCGGTAGGATCCCCACCACAGCACGCCAACTCCGGCTCAGGCCTAACTGTGTCGGGACAGGACTCCAAGTCCCCTGGGCCACTTCCTGCCCCCACCCCGGCTGGTACCTGCTCTGGTCCCTCATCGCCATCGTCCTCGGGGTAGTCGCCCAGCGGAAGGTCACAAAGTCCCTCAGTGTCATCAGCCGAGGGCAATTCCTTGAGGTCACAGCCGGCCTCTGGGGTCAAATCATCCTCACTGGCTAGAAGGAGCTCTTCCAAGTTGCTGGTTGATAGTGCAGGGCCGGGGTCCGACAGATCGGTGGTCTTCGGGGGGTATGGGCAGATCCAGGAATTCCCCTGGGTTCAGGCTACTGTGCATCAGGCTTCGACCGGCAGTCCTGGCAGGGTCCAGTCAGCCAACAGGGCCCCAGGCTGCAGGCAAGTCTTTGGCTGGACAGTGGTTGGGCTGGTGCTGGGAAGGGAACAGAGAGACATCCTTCCCCTTCAGCTGCCTCCCTCTAACTGAGCACCCAGCCTTCCCTTTTATACTTCCTGTCCCACCGTCTGATGGACAGGCTGCCTCCAGCTCCGCCCACCCAGGGGCAAATGGGCCTGGGCTGTCTACCTCCAAGGGGGGCCACACTCCCTCACTACACATGCCCATAGCTGATGAAATAGAAATCTTCCTAGTGTACGTATGGTCAGCCTGTGTTTTGGGGCCACCTCAGAATGGCGTTCATGCGCAGCAGTGCCTAAGCAAAATGTGATTTAAAGGGACTGTGGGAACACTTAACTCAGAAGTTCCTGGCTCGGGTTACTAGCACTCAGAGCCTGTACACTCTGTTTCAGCGTCAGTGTATTGTTTTTATTCCCTTCATCAAATTTGCTTTAACTTGCATTGATGTTTTCATCCCCTTGCTAGCCAATCTCCCTTATGAAATGACTCCATTTGCTGAATTGTTTTTCTGTTTGGATTAAAAGTGGCTACTAATGCAATAATTTATCCATCTTTTGAAGATGAATTGTCAACCTGCAGTGAAATCAGGCCTGAGACACACAAGCTACCATCTCATCCTGAGGTTGAGGAAACCTGTCAAGACTCTTTGGGTATGTCTACACCAGAAAAAGTTGTCAACTTTGTTAAGTCGACTTCATACGGTCAACTTAAAGCTGACCTTATTAAGTCGACTTAACAAAGTGGACCTAACCACCCTTAATTCGACATAATAAAGTCAACTTAAGGGTTACTCCCCGTCCACACCATCCTTAAGTCGACCTAATAGGCGGTTCTTATTAGGTCGACTTAAGCTTTCATTAAGTCGACTTAAAGAATTTCTTAAGTCAACTTAATGAAAGCCTAGTGTGGATGTGGATTAATTTAAGTCGACTTAAGCCTCCTTAAGTCGACTTAAATTGCCAGTATAGACATAGCCTTACTGTTTCTATGCTGCCAATCATCAAAATATCTAAGTCCTGTACAGAAGGTCAATAGTGGAATTTATGAAGTATTTTGAGTTCATCCTACCCAGCTTCTAGGAGGAAAGATTCTCACTTGGGCCTCTCTCATACCAATTACACAAAGACACAGACCCACTAGTGACACAGGAAGTGAATGAGACAGCCTGGATAACGTGATGCATCACTGTAGTAGCATAGTGTAAAATAAAAGTTGAATCAAATCTCACCCATTAGGGTTCAACACCCACAGGAGTCAGACCGGCATTATCCTTGAACCACCCTTTTCATATGCAGTACAGCCAAATTGGCTAGCTGCACTCATGCATCTTTCTGATGCATCAGGTTTTGACACCTGTCAAAGGCATAATATTTATTATTATTCATGTTTTATAGCAGTATCTATGAGCCACTAAGAATGGATCCCATTTTGCCGGGCACTGTTCAAACAGAGAGGATTAGACAGTTCCTATCCAGTATCTTACCAAAGGGATAAGTGTTCTGATTCCATATTAGAGGGCCAAGGTGGATAAGTGAATATCTTTTACTGGACTAACTTCCGTTGGTGAAAGAGACAAGCTTTCCAATAAAAGTATCGTCTCCCCCACATTGTCTTTCTAATATCCTGAGACCAACATGACTACACCACCACAGCAAACAACTGCTCCCATATTGCCATTCCTCTAAGCCTTAGTGTACACGCAACAGCAGAAGCTGACACAATCAAATACATTCAGAGGGAACCACCAACATTTCACTGGGCTCAAGCACTGATGAATTCCCAACAATTCTTCATCCTATATACTATTGATGACTCCGTGCAATCTTTAGGCACAAGGGGGTGAGTTAGGAACAGGCAGTAGCTGTCACTCAGAGATTCTTGGCATTAACTGGTTTACAGTAAATTAGGCCTGTAACTTAATTCCTGCATGCATAGTTGGTTGGAGGGGGGGTGTTGTTTGTTTGTCTGTTTCCTCAAATATCACACAAATTGCTGATCCTCTGGTAAAAAGAGAACAAAACAAAGTGCCCCCCACCTTTAAATCCAGAGTGACTGGCTCAGACAAAACTAACCTTGATCTACCACAGAGCTCTAAACAGAGCGAATGTGACATTTTGATTCTGCTATACTTAATAAATCTGCTAGTGCAGGTGAAGGGTGCAGTAAATATGAAAGCCACCAGAGCAGAACACTCTTTGGTTCTTTGTTTGTCACAGGCTAATTAAAAGGAAAAGTACACCATAGATCAGACAGATGTGTCATTACTAGACCATACTTTTTGGGAAGCCCATATATAAAAACTATAATATTATTTAGCAAAACATTTCTGCCACAGGTAAGGGTGTGTCACCTGTTTAATAACACAATCTGTATCTTAAGGTGTTTTAAAAAATAAGGCAATGTTCTCTATGCTTAATCTATGCATTGATGTTATCATCCCAGGAATGCAACTTCATATATATAATATATTTGCACAACACACGACTATCCACCATTAGTACTAACTACAGGCAAGTCCCCAAAGGAAAATTTTAATTCTTGAATTAGACAGTGTCCCGATTAAACCAAACAAGTTCAAAATGCCAAACAGGTCCAGATAAAATAAGAACCACCTAAACCTTCACTCAGAATTCAACCTGACCCCAATCCTTGTGAAGGTTTAAAATAATTAAGATGTGTTGGTGGGTGTTTATGTTCATACACTTCTTGGTTTCAGACAGGACATGGAAGAGAAGTACGACGACATCATAAGAAAGGCTATCCTTAGAGTTCATTGCATATTTCTAGACCAGAGAACATTGGTTCTGCTCGAAACCAACCAGCTGAACATTTTAAGAGTCTTCTGTCATTAATTTCATCTCAAGATCAATCACTTTTTCAATCCACGTAATAATAGTTTTCCACTCTAGTCGTCAGTATCACTACCGCATATCTCGTGTGGGTGCCATTTTCAAGTGCTCGGTGCTGGTTTAACTACGCTTCTGTTGAAGTCACCATTGACGCTGGCGGGAGCAGTCCTGCCACTGCTGACTGCTCTGGAAAACTCCACCTTGTTGTATGGTGGGAACACACATTGTAAAGAGCAGACCTCCTTGAATCAGCACTCATTTAAAGGCAAACCACTGCAGATTACCCTGATTTTAGCTCAGCTAGTGTATTTAGAAGAGCAAAGTAGACTAATGTACTGAAAATAGTTGTAGATTTTGTTTAGACAGAGAGCACATCAGTGCCTCACACACAAACAGACTATTCTTACAATGTAAACATTATCTTTGGCTAAAAAGACAGCCCAATCCAACATATACGCAGGATTGAAGGGCTGGGTTTTCTACCTCAGATGTAATTAACACTTTTGCAATATTTCCTCTGAGTTCACCAAGGCCAGCCGATGAATCTGACTATTAGGAGGAGATGCTTTTAACCCCAAGACTGCCAGACATGTAGATATATCCTCAACCACATTTATTTGGCTGTCAGTTGAAAGAAAGGCAGCACATTCAGGGTTAAACATTGTTCCATCATGATTGCCCTGAACTTGCCCAGTTAAATTGCAACAGCATGGGTCTCCATAATTATCTAAGTGTTGCTGTTGTGCCTTTACGTAATTTATGATGTAGCATTAAAGCCTGACCTCTGGTTTGAAATGAAGTGCAGTATTGCTGACATCCAAGCTCAAATTAGTAGGTAAGTAAGCACCCAATTAACGATTATGCTACTGAGCTTTCATTTCAATCTGACCACACTGCCACACTAATCAGTTTTCTAAGCCTTTCACCTTCCCCATAACTAATAAGCATTTCTCCAGCTTTTTATGTCTGCAAATGGCTTGTTATCCTCATAAAATGCTGCCTCCAATGATTCTGCATTAATCTGCTCGCCCGGTATTGCTCTACCAACTCTTTAGTCATTAGTGCCAGCAAAATCCAAGGCAAGTTGGATGGGCAACCACTGCCAGACTGGCTCCCTTCATCTCCTTTCCTCTGTAACTCTAATTAATCTTATGATCAAGAATCAGTTACCTGGGAACTGTGAAGATACAGTTCTGATGCCAATTATGCCAGCATAAACCTGAAGAAATTCCAGTGGAGCTGCAAGTAATTCCATTTGAGAACATTAAAATCTAGGACCAAGGGATTGAATTTAGAACCACACTGTGTAGAAATAAGTAGAAGGTTGGGAGTCAGGAGGTTCTGAGTTCTAATCCCAGTGCAGTCATGGAGCCATTGTCTGACTTTGGGCAAGTCACTTTTCCCCTCTGTCTCAGTTTCCCAAGCTCTGAAATGGGAATAACACTCACACACTTAATTCCCAAAAGCATGCAAGGATTAATTAGGTAATGTGTATACAGGGCTCTAAATACATAAAGCACTATAAAAATGCAAAATAGTGCACCATGCTCATGACAGTCGCTGTATTATGTAGCAAATATAATGAATGTGGGAGATAGCTGTAATATTTTTACGATTATTCCATGACCCTTTTTTTGGTCATTGGTTGCTTCCTAAAGGATAAGTGAAGGTTAAGGCTGCAGGAATCAAAGTTAATGGGTTTATATAGCCCAGTTAGCAGTGCTTAGCTGACAATACAGATGTCAAGGCCTTTAAAGATTTGTCTCTTTCCAAGGGGGTACAACACCTTGATTTGTGACAAGTGAGAGGCATGGGATGGGCAGTGTGTGGATGCAGAGAAAACACTCCATCAAGCTCAAAGGAGATCAAGAGTCATGGTCTGTAGCGAAGTAGACTGTAACACAGTCCCCAGAAAAGCAGGGGTACCAGGAAAAGTGCAGAGGTAGCGGAGAGAAAATATCTGAATAAACTTTTTGTTATGTTAATCTTTTTCTCACTGATAACTACATTCCTATGTAAAGATAAATGATATTTTGTTTTAAAGAACTTCTTCAGTGTTACTGTGTTTTTGTATTGTTCATAGCTCTCAAAGAAAAGTCTAGAGTAGAGTAGTTGAACTTGCTGTAGAAATACAGTGGATAAATTGGGCTATTGTAGCTTGAGGACCCAGTCAAAAAGTGGGGTGAATCATGATATTCCACTCTGATGGAAATGCAGGTATTGGGTCTGTCAAAAGAAAGTGGTGCCCCCGCCCCCACTACAGACGGAAGGAAAGAGGAGTAGGAAAATAGACCAGATCAGTGCTGCTGATGAAGCAATCTTACACGGCAACCAAGAGAAACATCAACAAGCTTCACCCATCAGTGAAGATATGATTTGGTGGGAACTCAGGAAGATTGGTTCCCTCTTCACCCCAACCTGAATTAATACTACATCTGACCCATTCTTTCCAGAGATGAGCCCAAGTTATAACGTTTGGATCCAGAGGCAGAATCTGAAGATGTCTAACCCCAAACTTCGGTTTGCCTCATTAAAAGGATGAGGAGAAGGGGTGGAAAGGAGCGACAACTGTACAGGCTCAAGGAAGCCACCAAAATATCTATAACATCTGTGTAAATAAAGAGAAATGGGAAAGGGTGAGCCCCAAATTTCTCTTGATGGGCCTGCCTCAGGGATGAATAGCAAAGTCCCAATTGAGTTCTGAACCTTCCCATACTTTGGGTTTTCCTTAGATTGGAGTTTAAGCTTGGAATATCTCCCTAATTCTTTCCTAAAAGAAGGTAGTATTTACATGACCATCGTGGGAATTAATACATGAACTTTTTGAAAGGCACGGGGCATGTGTACAGATTCAAAGCCATGAAGAGTCCAGAAGGGATTTGTAACACAATAAGAAATCTTTCTAATAACAGCTGCATATACTGGGGAGACAATTCCATACTTTTCCTCAGAACTCCGTATACGTAGGACTCACCTGCAGGATATCCAATGTGTACGCATTCAAACAATGAAATGCCGGTTCAGAAACCTTACCTCAATCCAGTCAAACTCTCATTGCTTGATAATGCCCTGAGGCCACAGCACAGTTTGTAGTCAATTCTGAAAACTGCTAGCTTTCCATTAGTAGCAGTTACACACACAGTAGTTCTGGGAACTCAACCCATTCTCTTTCAGTAACTATATGATCCAGTTTATAGAATTCCCCATATGTTTTTTCAGTGACACTAATGAGTACCCAGGTGGATTACAGCTGGGCCACCCACTCATTTCTTACAAAGTTATCCCACATTTTTTAAAAAATTAAGGAATCTATAGGGACTTAAGTCTGGGTTCCATAGTCTTGCCCTGGCTGAGTCACCAAAATATTTCTCTGCCTGACTGATTGTGCCTTCCGCCAGCTGTGCCTTCAGCTTTCATTCTGAGCTGGTCAGAGGAGATTTGGGAATGTTTTAAATTATTGATGAAGAAAGGAAACCCATCTCTGAGATGCCTTTAGCAAACTCTTAATATGCTGGAGTTTGGCTTTGCAAAGACAATGTTCAAGCTCTCACTCCCTCACCCATTTGCTTTGATTATCAAGCTACCACTTGTGATTAAGACTATTCCATACCAGGTGAATGGGAAGTGCATCATCTAATAGCTCAGAAAGCTTTTGAGTAAGCCATCCTCTGTGCCAGAACCTGAAAAGCTCTCTCCGCTCGCAGACTTTCCATTGAGGTCAAGAGTATGAGGGCTTTCTGGATGGTGCACAAAGCGGTTCATTTTTATCATCCAAGAAGAACTAAATAACTACGTAACTTTCTTGGATCTCCAAGCCAGGGCACCCCTTCGATGGCAGCAGAGAAATCGGTGCTCACACTGGGTGGGTCCATCAGGCATCACACTGAGCCACTGGGTAGCTTTGGCCTCCTGGATGGGGACTGAGCAAGTAAGCAGTCTATGGCTCAGACCTCCTAGTCTAGCAGTTAGCAGTCATCCATCCCCAAGTGTCAGGCCAGAGGCTAGAGGAACCCAGGTCTGCCCTGCTCCACTAGGTCCCAGAAGCAATGGGTGGTCCTGCCACAGGGTTGGCAGGGAAGTGTGGGGTTGCTGCCTTGTTTCCCAGCAATACAGCTGAATCAATGTCTCACCCCCTGGGCTACTTCCTACCAGTGTCTCATGGGGCTGCTCCACGACTGCTGGGACCTGGTTCCTGTCCTCTGCATTAAGCAGCTTTCTCTCCTCTTCCCCTCCGGGTCTCTCCATCTCCCAGCATAGCAGTTGGCCTTTCCAAGGAATCATCATCTGCCACAGCCGATCATGGGTTTTCTTGATGCTTCAGTTCCCTGTAAGACATCTGACTCCTTCCCTGGCTTGTCTTCAATTGAGCTTTTGGCAAGTGGGGGCAGGATTAACAGAGCCCAGTAAGGTAAATTAACCACCTCTGTTCCAGAATGAGGCCACCCTGACTCACAACAAGGCATCTATTATTTCTATAGCGCCAGTAGTGGTGTTATTCAGAAAAGAAAGCAAACAGGGTCCTGCCCTGAAGATCTTAAATAAACTAAATATGCAAGAGGGAGCATAGGGATAAAATGTAAAGCAGTCAAGTGAGTGGACTGAGTTATGTTTGAATTTTGGAGAAGAGTTCTGGTTGTCAGTAAAGGGACAATTAGGGTCTCGTGCCCCTTTGGAATGGGCATGGGGGGAAAGGCTGTTCACTGCCCAGCAATCTTGCATTCCATTCTCTCGCCTTTCATAGGTGGATGTTTAGCCAATATTCAAACCATAGGAAGCTCTGGGTAAAGCTCCTAATTACCACTTCCACTGATCAAATCCCCAAACCAGCTCAAACTCATCTGGGTTGAGGTTATGTCAAACACTTCTGTTCAAGCCAGTGAACTGGCCGTTTGTGAAAGCTGGGAAACCTCTCAGCAAAGTTAAGTAGAATTGCATACGACTCTCAGCTGAGTCTGGCATGAAATTAACAAACCTAGGAGAATTTCGAGTTTATGACGAAACTGAGCAAAATTCCGCGGTTACAGCTGTCTTCATTCTGAGTGTCATGAGGATTTGAGTCATCAGAGTAAAGGTCTGGAGACGCAAACTCCTGCTGAGTGAAACAAACAAACAATAAATGTTTCTCACAAAACCCTGGGAACTGACACTGCTAAATTACTCACAAATATACCAGCTCTTCCTGACTATTGTCCTCTCAGCATCTGCAAATCGACCTAGGATCAGTTATGACCCTCATCACTGTAACATATGAGCATCTCACAACTGCTAAAGGACTTTATTCTCACAGTATCCTTGTAAGGGAGGGAAGGATTACTCCCATTGGACAGACTGAGGAATTGAGACAAAAAGTAAATGAAATGACTCGCCTAGGGTCAGACAGGAAGTTAGTGGGTAAACCAGGAATTGAACCCAGGGCATTTGAATCCCACTCTTTTGCCCTATCTACTAAATAAATGAGGAGCCCTGTGGCACATTCAAGACTAACAATTTTTTTATATTAGGCTTTAAGGTGCCACAGGACTCCTTGTCTGTTTTCCTGAAACAGACTACCATGACTGCCCCCTTGAAACTATCAACTAGATTTTGTTTAATAATTTTTTTATGCCAATCATTCAAATCCTTACATTCAATGGACCCAAACACTTCCATTCACAATCCTTGCAAAGAATAGATTACCAAGATATGTACAGCCCACCTTGCTTCACAAAAGTATTTACATAGACACGGCCACACTCCCATAGTTTTAGAAGAGTGTGATATAGCCTGAAGTACTCTCTAACCTGTGAATTTGTGAATGTCAATGCCAAATACAGTGTGTTTTTTCAGCTGGTTGGTGTTCCGGCCATTCATTAATCTCCCATCTTTTAATATCCATTAGTGTACATTAAGCTAAAAAGATAGATTTGGAGCAGGGATCCCATTCTTTTTGCCCTTTCTAATTTTCTGTTCTCAGAGGAAGTTTATATTTTTTAGCCTGAAGGGGATAAAGTTAGCCCAAAAGTGGCTGTCTGCATTGACAGATCAACTATTTTCTCTTTTCCACCAGCTGGGTTATTATTAGAATTGGCAGAATAATTCATATTGAATAATTTGACACCTCTTTTTCTGTTCACATATTACAATTTCTCAAGTTTATTTGTTACTCAGAATTATTCACCACAGAATTTCTGCCAATAACTCCCAAAGGGACATTATCAGTACAACCACAACACATTCCTTTTTCTCCTATCACAAAATCCTTTCGCTGAAGTATGAGTTGGACGTGCGAATTATTCCTGACCTACAGAAGATAATTCATTACTCACAGCCTTTTCTTACATGTACCCTATAAGAGACATGACCTCAGCTACTGTAAAGTTTGTATCCAGCATGGGATCTGAATCTGAGTTTATTTGGTGTTTCAGGAGCATTAGTTTCAGTTTTCTGGTTCATGTGTGTATAAGAAAAAGGATCTTGTTGAATTTTGGTCATCTTAATTGCGATCATGTCCAGAAAAGTGAATTCCTTGCAGTCTAAAAGACTCATACAGGAACCAATATTTATTTAAGCCACTGGGATTTCTTTTCCCCTGTCCTTCTATTAGTTAATAGAGCTGATTGGGATCTTTGCAACAACACATTTCTTTGTTGGAAAATGCCCGTTCATCAAAACTAGGACTTTTCACAGAAATGTTCCCATTTTGATGAAGCTTCCTACAGGAATGTTTCACAGCTCCACTATGGAATTTATAGTTTAACTGATTGCCATATTTGGGGTTGGGAAGGAATTTTCCCCTTGGGCAGATTGGCTAGGGCTCTGGGAGGTTTTCGCCTTCCTCTGTAGCACTGGGAATGGCTCGCTTGCAGGTGGATTCTCTGTATCTTAAAGTCTTTAAATCATGATTTGAGGACTTTAATAACTCAGATTAGAGGTTTATTGCAGGAGTGGGTGGGTGAGGTTTTGAGGCCTGCATTGTGCAGGAGGTCAGACTAGATGATCATACTGGTCCCTTCTGACCTCTGATCCTATGAGCCAAAACAAGACAGCACAGGAGATCCAAAATATCTACCAGACTTGTCGTTAGGGTAATCATGTGGGAGACCCTGTTTTAAATCTTACAGACCAGGGACTTGAACCACAATCTCCTACAAGCTAACAATAGGGGTGGCTGGAAACCAAGAATGCTATTTATGAAAAATTGTCAATATCCTAAGCACTTTTGGATTACTGATCTCTCTTCTGCGTTCTCTCTTTTTTACTCAGAACAAAAACAACGGGGGGAGGGGGAGGGTGTGGGGGAGGGGAGAGAGAGAGAATTTCTGTTTTCTGGCCATCCTTATTCAGTTTGCTTACCTTTGGTGAAATTCACATCTGGGGAGAGGGTAATCATTAGGCTAATGTACCACATAAACCTTATTTTGAGGGATTAAGTGCGGCTTAAGAAGTGCATTGATTTTGTTTTGTATCTCAGATCAAGGGTGCATTGGCATCATATTGTGTGTGGTCAGTTTCACTCAGTTTTGAGGTCAGTCAGTCAATTTCTAGTCTTGCAGGTACAACCTTTCACAAAGCTTCAGATAGAGAAAAACATTTTAAAAAACCAGTGGAATGTGACACCTAAAATGGGTAAATGGGTGGAAGAGTAAACTCAATACTTAGCCCACAGGTTAAAACACACATTACACAGAGCTGGCATGTGAATACAGTCATCCAGCACACATAAGAAAAGTCATACTAGGCCAGACCAATGGTCCATCTCGCCCAGTATCCTGTATTCTGACAGTGGCCAATGCCAGGTGCTTCAGAGGGAATGGACAGAATGGGTAATCATAAAGTGATCCATCCATTTTGCCCATTCCCAGCTTCTGGCAAACAGAGGCTAGAGACCATTCAGAGCATGGTTTTGCATCTCTGCGCATCCTGGCTATAGCCATTGATGGACCTATCCTCCATGAACTTATCTAGTTCCTCTTTTAACTCTGTTATAGTCTTGGTCCTCACAACATCCCCTTTCAGAGACTTCCACAGGTTAACTTTTGTTTGTTTTAAACCTACTGTTTATTAATTTCATTTGATGACCCCTAATTCTTGTGTTATGAGGAGTAAATAACACTTATTTACTTTCTCCACACCAGTCATGATTTTATATCATATCCTCCCTTAGTAGGTTAGTGGCCTGTTGCTGGAGTGGGTGGGTGAGGTCTTGAGGCCTGCATTTTGCAGGAGGTCCCTTCTGACCTTAAAGTCTATGAGTCATTTCTTTTTTAAGCTGATAAATTTGTTTTATTAATCTCTCCTCATATGGAAGATGTTCCATAGCCCTAATCACTTTAGTTGCCCTTTTTGTGCCCTTTCCAATTCCAGTACATCTTTTTTGAGATGGGATGATCACATCTGCAAGCAGTAGTCAACATGTGGGCATACCATGGATTTATTGATATAGAGGCAATATGATATTTTCTGTCTTATTGTCTATCCTTTTCCTAATGAATCCCAACATTCTGTTAGCTTTTTTGACTGCCATTGCACACTGAGTGGATGTTTTCAGAGGACAATCCACAAGGATTTCAAGATCTTGTTCTTGAGTGGTAACAGCTAGTTTAGATCCCATGATTTTATATATATAGTTGATGTTATGTTTTCCAGTGTGCGTTACTTTGCATTATCAACATTGAATTTCATCTGCCATTGTCTTGTCCAGTAACCCAGTTTTGTGAGGTTCCTTTGTAACTTTTCGCAGTCTGCTTTGGATTTAACGGTCTTGAATAGTTTTGTATCATTTGCAAATTTTGCCACCTCAGTGTTTACCCCTTTTTCTAGATCATTTATGAATATGTTGAACAATACTGGTCTCAGTACAGAGCTCCAGGGAACACAACTATTTCCATCTCTCCATTCTGAAAACTGACCATTTATTCTTACCCTTACCTTCCTATCTTTTAACCAGTTACTGATTCATGAGAGGACCTTCCCTCATATCCTATGACAGTGTAGTTTGCTTAAGAGCCTTTAGTAGGGATCTTGTAAAAGACTTTCTGAAAATCTAAGTATACTACATAAGTCCACTGAATCCTGTTTGTCCACATGCTTGTTGACTCCCTCAAAAAATTCTAGTAGATTGCTGAGACATTATTTCTCTTTACAAAATCCATGTTGACTCTTCCCCAATAAAGCATGTTCATCTAGGGTATTTGATAATTGTGTTATTTCTTGTAGTTTCAACCAGTTTGCCTGGTACTGAAGTAAGGCTTACCAGCCTGTAATTGCTGGGATTGTCTTTAGAGCCTTTTCTGAAAAGTGGCACCACATTAGCTATCCTCCAGTCATCTGGTACAGAAGCTGATTTAAATGATTGGTTACATACTAAGGTCTGCATTTTCACATGCAAGTTCCTTCAGAACTCTTGGGTGAATGACATCCAGTCCTGGTGACTTATTATTGTTTAATTTATCCATTTGTTCCAAAACCTCTTCTATTGACACCTCAGTCTGGGGCAGTTCCTCAGATTTGTCACCTAGACAGAATCATTCAGTTTTGGGAATTTCCCTCACAGCCTCAGCTATGAAGATCATTGCAAAAATTCATTTAGTTTCCCCACAAAGGCCTTATCCTCTCTGAGCGCTCTTTTAGCATCTCAATCATCCAGTGACCTCAGCAGTTGTTTAGCAGGCTTCCTGGTTTTGATGTTTTGTTTTGTTTTTAAATTGCTGTTATTTGAGTCTCTGGCTAGTTCTTCAAATTCTTTTTTTTTTTTTTTTTTTGGCCTTCCTAATTATAAATTCCTTATTTTGGCCACTTCTTCCTCCACTGAAAGACAAATGCACACTTTTCTTTTCTGTAAAAGATCCAGTGCCCTCAAACCCCCTGTTAGTGATGCATTTGAAATCAATCTGCACTTGCAAACCAGAATTAGCATCAAGCTGCATGATTCTGATTCGGAGCCAGACTTCTCTAAAGTTGGCATCTGCTGAGAACCAGAGTTTTGATTTGTGCCCCTCTCCAGTATAAACCAGTACTTATGTAAATCAGTCTTTTAATGTTGAGGACTACTTCCACAATTCCCTCATCCCATGCTGAAATATTTACCTCTTCACTGGGCAGCACAAAATGTATGCCATTGAAAACCCAACATTTATCAACCATTGTACATATCGGTACCTCGCCTATCTCAATCTATTCATTGGATAGAAAATTATGTGATATCTCAGCATAGTACCTTAGTTGGCAAATGCGAACTTTTCAATGGCAGACTGTTAACTACACAGCAGGGATGTGTAATCCCCCATATTAACCTACTTGTGCAAAGTCAGAACATCTCTTTATATCTATAAACTGTAGCTGTATCTGTCTATCTTTATTCAAAGTTCTGATGCAACACATGCATATTACAAAGACATCGTAAACAAACTCATCATGAGATCCTCGTATTTTACACAGGATATCTAGGTAGTAACCTGGACTTAGCTATCCCTCAGACACAATACATGACATTCACATTGAGAGAAATGCTTGAAGAATAATTCCTCTTGAGGACAAATTGCTCTTTTTTTTTTGGCAAGGGCAAAGATGACAGAAATATAGAATCATCATATACAATGGGCCAGATTCAGATCTGATTTCCGCTGTTGTAAATTAGGTTTAACTCCATTGTAGCCAGTATAGTTAGACATCTGACATCAGAATACATACACACACACACACACACAACCAGGAAACCTTCTGGCATATATATGAAGGATAGGCCTTCCAAAGACATCCACTATACAGATGAGCCCTCAAATTAGTATAGGAAGCGTGACGACTCTAGTAGTGGTTGCTGATGAAGAGACACACACATATACACCTCTGCCACCAATTGTGCTGCTAGAGCATTCATCAAATTAAGTACCAAGAGGAACAACACCTCTGATATCTCTTCATTTGGGGCTCCAGTAAATGAGGCACTAGATTAGGCCTGACAGAGGCCTAATGCAGCCTGAGCTTTTCCTGGTGTAATTAATTGGAACTTCGCCAGCTTGACAAATTGGAATGATGAATCTATCTTGTATGAATAGAAAAAAAATGCATAATCAGTCAAAGATTTAGTTAAGACAGCTTCTCGCTGACTCCCTGCCATAGCTAAATCCATTAAGGCGAGGAAACATCACTTTAAGAAAAGGCACTGTTCTCCTTAAGTTCAATTTATAACTTTTTGTTCTTGAATTTAATGGAGCAGTCAACCTGGATAGATTTGACTTTGGACAGGGTACAGAAGAGGGAGGTGGGAAAGGTTGCTTTATTTTTATCATTCTAATCTCCCATGTTCCTAGATACAGTAAAGAAGAAATCTCCATTTTCCTTTTAATGGGTACTTGTTTTTGGGGGGAAAAAAAAAAAAAAGAAGAAGAAGAAGAAGAATTCTTTGTGGTTGGAGAAAGGGATCTAATAAGTTTGCTTCACATATTTTGCCACTTAGATGATTCTGTGATAAAACTTGCTTGTCAGGTTTTTCCCCCACTAACTTATTTAATTGCTGGTAACATTTAGACTTTGCAGGATGTGATAGATTGACTGCTATGCGGAGCTCTGCTTTTTCCTCTCCAATTACCAGCGGGTTTTAAAGGCACTTTCCTGATACGTTGAACGGAGAGACAGGGAAAATAGGGTGGCTTACTTTTAAAATATAGTTTTTAACATTCAGCAGTTATCTTACATATATATAACTTTGAACCGTGCTCTTTCATTCCCTCTTTCTAGATAGAATAGTCATAAGATGGAATTTTGGAGAATCAATTAAGCTACCAATATTCCTGTTTGCAATGAGTGTTTAGAGTAAGTTTACATTTCCTATTAAAGGCAGGTGATTGTGGCTTTGCACAATAAAAGTTGCTTACATAAAGCAGAATAAATGCTGACTCCTTAAGTGAGAGTTAATGGTAGTTTTCATTTCAAACCCTCCATAACTCCTCTTCATCTCCTATGCTATAGAGTACAAGAAACATGTTCAGTTTAACCTGATGAAAATGATGGGCCCTCAGGACCCGTCTTATAAACAGTTTAACACAAAAGGCCAAGTTTTGCAGCCAAACAGCCGACTGGGATCCAATGGATTTGCGCTAGTGAGTGAGAACAGAATTAGACCCAAAACACTGTAATTCATGTACTGAGCCATTCACTCTTGGCCACTAGCCAACCTGCCAGCCACATTTAAACAAGCCACCTGCTGAGTAGGGAGTTTACAACACTAAGTGCTCAGACGAGTATTAGCCAAAAAGTATATTAAACTTACACAATAAGGCATGAAGTGAAAGGATTTCAGTGACAGAGATCACAAAAGGCTATAGGATGGTACTAACCTGTTATTCTAGGGCAGTTACTGTGCAGTTGTATGTCCATCAGCTTCTTCTCTCTATGGGCCAAACAAAATAGTTCATACAAAAGCTCTCTCTGTGAAATGGCATTAAATACTGTTCTGGAAACAGATAACTCTACCTTGTAATGGATCTCATGCGTAAGTTACAGGGACATTCCTTCTCACTAACACCTGTAAAGTTCAGGAACATTTAAACAGGACACAGACAAGCTTTTTCTCTCTCTCTCTCTACATAATTGTGTGTGCGCATTTACTGCTCACTAAAGATGCTGGATTGACCACGCTGGAGACAGAAGTTCTCTGTTTATCCACAAAAAGGCCACCAGCAACAGTGTACGTGTTTCCTGCACAACCATGCCAGGGGGCCACAACTCTATTGTGAGTAAAACCCCAAGTTCATTTCATTGTTCAATTCTCGGCCTCTGGGCTGACTTCTAGCAAGTTTGCCCTTATGTGCCAAAGATGGCAGTGCTTTCTTAATGATGTGGGCGTTGCCCATTAGAGCCCATATGTATTTTAACATGGGCTGCGAGCCAGTGATAAATGAGAACAATTTTCTGTAGCTGTGAAATTAAGGCCTAAAAGCTGGCCCATAGTCAGGAACAGAATCAGATAACCTGGAGGTGAAGGACTCCAAATAAATTCATCTCACAGTTCCACTGGCATACATCAGTGGAGTTAATCTGCGGGAGACATTTGACCTTCCGTCATACATTACTAATCCCCAGAGATCTCCAAATCAAGGCCCTGATTCAAGTCTAGTCTATGGTTGCCAACCTCTAGATTGTCCTGGAGTCTCCTGAAGTGAAAGAATAATTTTAAAAGTTTATCTAGTGTGATAAAACCTCCAGGAATATGGCCAATCAAAATTGGCAACCTTGGTCTAGTCCCTAGTCTCCATTTGTGTGCTCATGGGCAAGTCATTTAGTGTTTCTGTGCCTCACTTCCCCATCTGTGAAATGGGACTATTAACATTTCCCTACCTCAGAGGGATTTTGGGAGACTAAGTTCATTAAAGAGAGAGAAAGCAAGAGTGACTGTAAAATAGTCTGCTGATGAAAAATGAAATATAAAAGCCAGATAATTAGTAGTAGTAGTAGTCATAACAGTAGTAAATTAGCATAAGTGCCCTTGAAATGAACAGAGCTAAGCCAAATGACACCTGCTGGGAATTTGACCCACTGTCTTATTTTGCTTTACTTCTGTCAGATGGATTTCTGAAATTGACTTCTCTGACTATATTCTTGACCACATTTTATGAAGACTGGGTTACTTCATCTGAAGTTCAAAAGCAGCCATTGACCTTGAGTAAGTGTGTGTATATATAGGTATATTTTATTTGAATTTGGAATCTCTCTTTCATACCTTCAACCCAGAATACTATTCATATAGAACTTCACATGTGCTGCATCATTTAATCAGATCACTTCAGAATATTAATCAACACTTTTGCCTCATTTACTTATTATTGTTATTGTCTGTTTTACTTGCTCCTTCTCAGTCCCCATACAAAAATAGATAAGTCCGACTACCATCTGTCTACCAGGAGACACTAGCAATATGATGAGCTTTAAGGCACATTTGTATTTTTTACCCTAAAACTGTCAGACTAGTGTCTTCTGCCTCAGAGGTAGATAGCAATTCTGATGTAAAGATCAGCAGCTAACTTCCAGTTCATTATTCACACAGTTACCATTCTCCTTTTAACCCCAATAACCTGTGTTTAAAATTCATTGGCCCCATCTCTGGAGAGCTATAAAACCTTGATTTAAAAAAGTCCCTGAAACTCAGATGTGGAGAGTAAAGGCCATATTGTCTGTTTGAAATGTTCAAAGTGCTGCTGAACTCTGGCTTAGTTATTGGAGATGTTATAGTGCAGTATTTAAAACCATCAGTCTATCGAATATGTACATTGCACTACTTCTAAAGAATGGATACTCAACGGTTAACAACTGGCAGGTGCCAGAAGCGCAATCAAAGAAGCTGTGGAAATCATGCAGAAATACTTTGTGTCAAATACAATGTGAAAGGCAATAGCAAGTTCAAATAAGTCAGGTCCCACCCTCAAAGGGTGATCCTCAATGTTGAGAATTACTGCCATGTCTGATCTGAACCTCAGCCTATAAGGCCTTTCTGATCCGAACTCAACTCCTCTTCTGATAGAGGAAAAGAGGAATAAGTTGGGCTTTTTATACGGCACTTTGGTTAACGAGCAGCATGATTCAGAGCAACAGTTAGCCTGCATGGGGCAGCCTGGCACAAGGGAACTGGCCCTGTATAGAACTGCAGCAGGATCAACAGAGTGCAAATACAAAGATCTTTAAGCTACCTGTGCACGCAAACCCCTAACCTGAACTCTACAGATCAGCCACATCCCAAAATCTGCCCTCGTAAAGAAGAAATGGTGACTGGAAAAAAATGCTACATCATGAGAGCTATGAGATTTGGATTTGGGTTCAAATACTCACATACTGAAGAAGGACTGTGTATCTCGCAGGTTTTGAAACACAAAGACAGAAATTTGAATCAAAGTTCTGATCTCAAATATCATCTGGATTCAGAATTCAAAGGTCAGGGCCTGGATTTTCGGGCCTCTCTCAGAATTGAACCTATCTACATCATCTACAAATGCTCCTCTACTGAGAGGGGAGATTTTTTTGTTTGCTTTTTCATCATCCCTTTTATGCAAAGATAACCCATTGTGTCTCTCCATAGCCATATTCCTATTATATAAGATTTTGCTCCAATAAAGGATTAGTATGTGCAGAATGGCATTAAAATGAATGATAATGATAACCTGATGTCCGGTGCCCCAGCAGAACCTTTCCCTCATGGGTGACAGTCTGATTCCCTTGTGTTTAGTACTAGAGAAAGGGACAGAGAGACCTCAAAAACTTGATCCCATAACTTTCTATTAACCTAATGGAGTACAAAGAATGTGCATTCCTTTTGTCATCCCTGAATTGGTTACAATAGAACTGAAAGGAAACTCAACAAGCTAGACTCACACGGCCTTCTATCAAATACACTTAAATGCATTTTTCCATATATTATGTGATTACAGCTTCTAACAGCCTATGGTGCTATGTTTTATTGCAGGCCACCAAAAATAATTAGTTGGTGACCCAGAAAACTGATATATAAAATCCTTTTAATCACCAATATGGCTTTCAATTATGTAGTGTAAACTTATTAACCTTTTTACTGCTGAGATTTGATTTATGGAATTCCAGCTGCATTAATGCTACAAGAGGAGATAAAAAGTCTATTGGATGACGTGTTAGGATTAACAGCTGAGATCTGGCTGGCCTGTCAAGAAGGCTTAAAAAGCAACCGCGACATCCAGTGTGTCCCCAGGGACTCATTTCCACTGGAGCTGTGTGAAAAGTTTGGTCTGTGGAGCGAGCTGAGTAATTTCTCTTGCTCCATATATAAACTAGAACATATAGTCAGTTATAGCTTTCAGAATGAACATGGATTGAGTAGGCTCTGCATATGATAAGATGCATTAAAAGAGAGGCAGAGAAGCACTCAGCTTCTTCTTAATTTGAATGGTCTGAAATATCAGAACAATGGATGATGAGTAACTAATGATCTGTGCTAGGCAGAAATATATCATGTTGACCTTATTTGTACAAAAATGGAGTTGAGGGGTAAGCATGTATTTCCTGATTGGGGGTGTGTTCATTTTTCCCCTGCCTGGTAAGCAATTTTTACAGGTGTTTTCTGCTATCTGCTTTGGGCAGATGAAAACTCTATGGGTAAAATCCTGGTCCTGTTGAATTCACTGGGAGCTTTGCCTCTGACTTCAATGACTTGTGGCTTGTGGTGGAAAAGAATGGTGGTCTTTTAAAAGAGGATGCTGAGTCTAATGCTTATTGATTGGAGCAGGACTGACTAATCTTAGCACACCCTTGAATACAACCAGAGGGAAACAGCTCTCTCACTATATTACCTTTGCTTCTGTTTTCTTTCCTGGCACCTTCCTTCAAAATGAAAAGTCATTTCAAATCAAAATATTTTGTTCAGAAAATATTGAAACAAAATGTTTCAATTTTCTGACTTTCAAAAAGTTGGAGGGTTTTTTTGGCTGAAACAATTCAGTGAATTCAACACAAAGTTTCAGGTGTTAGCCTCCAGTTGAGGGATAGGGGAGATCAGATTACATTTATTATTAGGCCAGACTCCCTCCATGCCCCAGGGTCTTTATGCCATTGTCCATCTATCAGAGCTGAGTCAGTGAAAAAGCAGAGGAGAGGCTGATCGAAGTAAACTAACAACAGTGATTTATTTAACAGCAGTAAATTGAGCAACAGAGGCAACAAGAGGTTAACAAATATCAGATCCTCCCTCCCCACTTTCCCAAGAGTCCCGGGGGAGTTCACTTATCTGTAATATGCTTCACCCTTACAGGGCGCAGTCATCACCCGTCCAGGCGATGTTAATACCAGAACAGCTGGCAGGATCCCGAAGCAACGTTAATGCTTCCTCTCAGAACCCACTTCGTGCAGGCAATATTACAGGTAAGTATTAGTGGAGCGATGGTATGTCCCACGCAGTCTTAAGCAAAAGCACAAATGGACCCACGCTATGCTGTCTCTCAGGTGAACAGCATGAGGCAGTGGATGAGCTAATGGTTTATAGGGGATTTTCCTGCCATTTGCCAATGATTGACAGGTGGTGTGCACAGTGATTGACAGGTGGTATGCACACGGCCTGAATTAGTGCACACGGCACTCTATTCTTTGCACCCGGTACCTAGGTCGTTTGCTCACAGCACTACACACTGTGCAGAATTGTGAAGCTGGGATCTCCCAGAGAGAAAGAGTTCTTCTTACCTCATGGCAGAGAACTCATTTCCAAACAGCCAGGATGCTGTCCAAGGATCCTAAATTTTTGTCCCCTCCTGTGAGGCTTTGCTGGGAGAGATCATTCAGAGGACTTCTCTGCAAGAGGGGATGCAGAGAAGAGTAGCAGTGCTGAGTGGAGTCCAGTGAGGCCTTGCATACCCAGCACCTTACAAAGCACTGAGACAGTCCTGCTGGTGCTGGAGGGTGGGGCCCTGGAGTCAGAGGCCAGGCTCTGCAGCCCTCCCGCCCACACCCCTGGACCAGCTGGTCTGCCCCCAGGGGCAGGCCAGTGCGCATTCGCTCTGCTCCAGGGCAGGGCTAGCTGGCACACAAAGCTGGATCTGTGAAGAACAGAAAAATGACTATCCTGATTCAGACCAACAGTCCATCTAGTCAGTAGCTTGTCTTCCAGCAGTGGCCAGTGCCAGGTGATTCAGAGGGAATGAATAAAACAGGTAATCATCGAGTGATCCAACCCCTGTAGCCCATTCCCAGCCTCTGGTGAACAGAGGCCAGGGATACTTCAGAGCATATTTTGCATCCCTACCCATCCTGGCTGGATTAGGTGCTGGCGCCTCCAGGTGCTGTCAAGCAACTTGGGACAGACCGCAGACCTACAAAGAGACACTTGGGCCTTGTACACACTACAAAGTTATTGCGCGATAAAGCCCTTTAATGCGCAATAACAAACAGAGCGTACACACACAACTTACAGTTATTCCGCGTTAAGTCCCTTCTTTTTGCGCAAAATGTAAACCACCTAAACGAGCGTGGTTGTTGCTAACGCGGAATAGTTGTTGCGCGATTGCCAGTGTGTGTACGCTTATCGCGCAATGTGAATATAACGGAAATGGCCCACAATTCAAATTCCATCCCTTCTGCACTTCCGCCTGTACTCTATCGTCGTGACGTCATTTTTCCCGACCTCCTCCTCTGTCCCGCGAATTTTTGAATTCACCACTCTCCCTTCTGCCTCGCTGTTCGGTGCTGCTGCCTCTGTGTGCTTCGCTCGCAATGTCGTCGCGCCGCAGCAAACGAGCTCCAGCCTGGACAGCAGCAGAGGTGATGGACTTGATCGGCATCTGGGGAGAGTCCGCCGTGCAGTCACAGTTACGTGGCAGCCGGAGGAATTTTGACATTTTCGGTCAAATATCCAAAGCCATGACCGAAAAGGGGTACGAGCGAGACACCCTGCAGTGCCGGGCAAAGGTGAAGGAGCTGCGGATAACATTTCACAGAGCCAGAGAGGCTAACCGGCGCTCTGGCTCCGCGCCAGCAACGTGCAAGTACTATAAGGAGCTGGAGGCGATCCTGGGCGGCGATCCCACAACCACCCCGAACTGCACGGTAGACACCTCGGAGACTGCACCCCAAACAGAGAAGGAAGCAGAAGGCGACGAGGCAATTGTGGACGAGGAATCAGAAGAAGAAGACTACGAGGACGGAGAGAACGGAGCCACTGACCCGGGGAGCCAGGAGTTATTTTCCACCCAGCCAGAAACAAGCTCCACTGATTCCTTCTCCACGCCTACCCAGGAATCATCAGAAGGCAGCTCTGGTAAGTCCCGTTCGCAATGTCCTCTATTCTAGGTGCTACAGCTCAGCGTAGACATGGTTTTTTTGCAAGGGGTTTTTGTTTTCGGTGTCCTCAGTTCTGTTCCTTACAGAACTGTAAAGGTGTTACTAGCATTACTTAAAAAGGTCATCGATGTATGCCTCGATTTCCAAGTAGTCGTTCCCTTTCAACTCACTGAACGCGTCATCCAAATATTTCCAGAGTCTTCTCTTGAGATTACATGGTAGAGCATTCCTTTGCACTCCACCATTCAGGGACACTCTTCCTTTCAGACTCGCAAGCACTCCTGCGGGCAACATTGCTGCGCACAGTCCTGCAGCGTAAGGTCCCGGCTTGAAGTCGGCAACATGAAGGAGATGCATTCTCGCTTGCAGAGGCACTCTAAGCAGTGTGAGATCTGCCTCTATTTCAGCCATCTCGGGCACGGGATCAGAACTTGGTGTGGCAATAGTCAACTCTCCGTTGTACTAGCTCTGCAACCCGTACCAAGCTTTGGGAAATCTGTTACCGCCCCCCCATAGGTCCCCTCTTGTGTATTGAAGGAATGTGTGGGGAGAACAACATCATTTGCTCCTGACCGTGGCGAGAACAATAGCGGCATTCTACATTTTTCATATCTGAACAGGAATGACCTTCGGTGGACAGTCTACAGCTGCAGCTGAGCGTCTGAGGAGGATAAGGCGGAGGCCTCGCAGGAGCAAGGAAGACGTCTTCCAGGAGCTCATGCAGTTCCATGAGGCTTCTGCGAGGGAGACAAGGCAATGGAGGAGGCAGTGCAGGCAGGACAGGAGACAGAGCAGTGCGAGGAGAGAGCAGCAGAAGGATGCCCTGATAGGCATCATGCAGGAGCAGACCAACCTCCTCAAGACCATGGTCGGTCTGCTACAGGCTCGCACCCCCCATCATCAGCCTCATATGCCTTTCAGTGCATCCACGCCACATTCCCCCCCCAGACAGTTTTTAGACCACCATGGACATCCATGGTGTAACCCTAACAGAACCCCTCCCCCAACATATGTAGTTGAGTCCCGCACCTACACCCACCTTTAGTCCCTACTCCCCTCAAACCCGAGTTTTGATCAATGTTAATTAAATAAAGTTGAATCCTTGTTAAACTTAATCAGACTTTCTTTATTTGTTTCATTAATTTTACATTAACGGTTTTTGATTCAATGAATGTTTACAGGGGAAAAACACAAAATTTCTAAAGCTTAATTTTTAACAGTTGAAACATATAGGAAATGGTTAGTAACTATATTCAAAGGTACAATTTTAACCAACAGTACTAAAATGGGTTTTTAACGCATCCCTTATGCGAACTGCCCTTAGCTGCGCCCCCCGGATACCCCTCGTGTCTGGTTGCTGGTAGGCATTTTCCAGACGTTGTGCCTCAGTGGTCCAAGAGTTCCTGAATCTCTCCCCCCGGCTTTCACATATATTGTGAAGAACACAGCAAGCCGAAATAACTAATGGGATCCTGTCCTCGTGGAGATCTAGCCTGCCATACAGCGCTCTCCAGCGCGCTTTTAAACGGCCAAAGGCACACTCCACAACCATTCTGCATCTACTTAACCGGTAATTGAAACGATCCTTGTCAGGATCCAACTTCCCGGTGTACGGCTTCATGAGCCATGGCATCAGTGGGTAGGCGGGGTCCCCAAGTATCACCACTGGCATCTCTACACCGCCCACAATTATTTTCTCGTCTGGAAAAAATGTGCCAGCATGTAGCCTTCTGAATAGTCCAGAGTTTCTAAAGATGCGTGCATCGTGCACCTTTCCAGACCAGCCAGCATTAATGTCCATAAAGCGACCACGGTGGTCCACCAGTGCCTGTAGAACCATCGAAAAGTATCCTTTCCTGTTGATGTATTCAGAGGCAAGGTGGTCGGGAGCGAGAATAGGGATGTGAGTCCCATCTATTGCACCCCCACAGTTCGGGAAGCCCAACTCATTAAATCCTGCGATGATCTCCCTCACGTTTCCCGGGGTCACCATCCTCCTGAGCAGAATACGGTTGATGGCTCTGCATACTTGTGACAGTGCCACTCCAACGGTCGAGCGTCCAACCCCAAACTGGTTTGCGACCGAGCGGTAGCAGTCTGGAGTCGCCAGTTTCCAAAGTGCGATAGCCACACGCTTCTCCACGGTCATGGCGGGTCTCATCCTCGTGTCCTTGCATCGAAGGGCAGGGGCAAGCTCCTGGCATAGCTCCATAAATGTGGCTTTCCGCATTCTAAAGTTCTGTTGCCACTGATCATCATCCCACAGCTGAAGGACGATTCGTTCCCACCAGTCTGTGCTCGTCTGCCGGGACCAAACACGGCGGTTCAGGCTGTGTTGCTGGTCCGCGAAACTGATCAGAATGTCCGTTTGGTTTTCAATGCTGTCATCATCCGAGACCGAGTCATCCGTGTCATGCTCCGAATCATAGCCAAAGGCAAACCGCAACAGAATCTGGGCTGTGTTCACAATGCTGAAGGCAGCATTCAAGATCACAGCTGAATCCATGTCGATTCTGAAAAGGCAGTGCCGAGAAGAAGGTTGCTTCAATTTGAAATTCGCGCTCGTTGCTATTGGCAACCGCTGGGTAGCGTCAGTAGCGGAATGCACCACGGGAGATGATACTGGGGACTCTGGGATACGTACCCACAATCCCCTTCGCTTTCCTGGAGGACTGCGCTCAGAAGGGGGGGGGCTTTGTTCCGTTAGAGCAAGCATAGTGTGTACGCGATCTCGCGCAACAACAGCCACGGGAGAATTAATGCGGAAGAGGATTATTGCGCGTTAAAAATGGTAGTGTGTACATAGCCTTGGTCTACTGCTACTCACTGATCCCATCCAGGACTGAGCTTTGGTGGATGAAAGACTCTCACTGGTGAGTGGAAAGAGAGAGTATTTTACTTTTTATTTCCATATGTATGCTTTTACTGTGTTTCCCAAGTTTATGACCGTTTTCCCGTTCCCCTAATGAAGATTCCATTGTTTGTACACAGTCTCAGAGTGATTGAAAATGGGGATTTGGGGACATCCAGAAAGAGTGCACTTAGTTTTGGTAGGTCTCCTGGGGGATAGGGAGAGCTCAAGCCAGTTTAGTGATTGCTCAAGAGGGACCCTAAATATATTGAATTTTTTGCTGCTATTAACCACATGGTAGAGGGGCTAAATATATGCCAGGGTTTATTCAAGGGTTAGAGAGAAGTTTCTACCCTCCATGTCCAGGTACACTATGGCAGATCTTGCCTTTTCATGAAGCATCAATCCACTGCTGGAGTCAACAAACTAGAGTTGATTGGCCAGTGGTTCAGTCAACTTTGACAAATCTTGTGTTTCTCGCAATGAAAATAATCCTTTCACGGGAATGCGAAGTATCCACACAAAACTAATGGACATTGCCAGAGCTTTAGTGGGTAGGGCCTCGGTGTTTCAGGTTGATTTCACTATTTGTTGTTAAGTGGCAATAACATAGATTGGTAATGTTTCAGAAGATCATTTCTGAAATGAATAACGCCACTAATAAAATAAATAAATATTGCCAATTTCCCCATCCTTTATGTAGGACGCAGCCCTCAACATTTGCTTATGTTTGAATTAAGCAATACTTAGTCCTGTCCAATGAAATTAACGTTTGATAAGCAACAAAAGAGCCAATGCAGAGGGGATTGAGTGGGAATTGTCATGATGTACCTGTATCATGATGGAGCCAACAACTTCCTACAAGTGAGATTTGCAGTTCTCATTCTCTTTACTCAGTTTTCACTACTAAATATTAACATCCTTTACTTCCAGGAATTGTGTGGGATTTTTTTAGAGGCAATCTGCTTGGGGTTTTCAGCTAGTGACCAGCATCTCATAATTAGTCTCAAAGAGCGGTTATGAAGAGATGACATTAATGTCAACCCATTATTTTACCAGCAGGCACTGCCCTGAAAATATGGTTGGTCTCAGCCTTCTCAAAAGAAAACTCGGAAAGTTGCTCTTAATTCAGTGTCAGTGGACAAATTAGAAAGAGTCCAGCGGAGGGCAACAAAAATGATTAGGGGGCTGGGGCACATGACTTCCGAGGCGAGACTGAAGGAACTAGGCTTATTTAGTCTGCAGAAGAGAAGTCTGAGGAGGGATTTGATAGTAATCTTCAACTACTTGAAGGGGTGCTCCAAAGAGGAGGGAGCTAGGCTGTTCTCGGTAGTAACAGAGGACAGAACAAGGAGCAGTGGTTTCAAGTTGCAGCTGGGGAGGTCGAGGTTGGATATTAGGAAAAACTTTCTCACTAGGAGGGTGGTGAAGCATTGGAATGGGTTACCTAGGGAGGTGGTGGAATCTCCGTCTTTGGAGATATTTAATGTCTGGTTAAACAAAACCCTGGCTGGGATGATTCAGTGGGAGTGGTCCTGTTTTTAGCAGGGGGTTGGACTAGATGACCTCATGAGGTCCCTTCCAGCCCTAAGATTCTATGATTCTTGTATCTCTTTGCATATTTGCATAATAGATCACATTCCTTTCACTTTGCTCTCCCCAGTCCTGTTCCCCTTCTCTGCTGTTGGCCTCCATTTTTGTAGAGCAGGTTGGTTGAGAGTGCCCTCTGCTGACCAGCTCTGTTCATCTTGAAGACCGAAAAGATTTTAAGACTGGTTTTCTAGGGTCCCTCTTTTCCATTATTATTTATACTAAACCAGATGCTAGGAACTTCACTTATACACCAGGAGGACTTCACCATGCTCAAAGCCGGATCACCACAGGGGCTATAGAGGCTGAAGCCCTGGGCCCCAGCCTAAAGGGGAACCCTGGGCTGCAGTTCTTAATGGCCTTGTATGATCTGGGCAGCCCAGCCTCCGCTGCCCTGCTCAGCCTCCACAGCATGGCCTGCGGTGTGGGGGGAGGAGGGGAAGGTGCACTGAGAGGGTCCTTCTGGTGCTGGAGGGTGGGGCCCTGGAGTCAGAGGCGAGGCTCTGAAACCCTCCCGCCCACACCCCTGGACCAGCTGGTCTGCCCCCAGGGGCAAGCCAGTGCGCGTTCGCTCTGCTCCAGGGCAGGCCAGCTGGCACACAATGCAGCCTCCAGTGCAGCCTTCCAGGGCCCATGGCCACACCTGAGGACTCACCACACGCCAGCCAGCCCCACGCCCAGGGCGGACCAGCCAGACCAGAACTGGGATGGGAGCGCCAGAGAGAGTGGCCTCTAGCCCCAATGTCCCCCAGTGCCAGCCTGCCCACAGACTGCTGGGGCGGGGGGTTGGGGCTCCACGCAGTGGGGCCCCATGGTGATAGGGAGCTGTGGGCAGCCCAGGGCCCCAAGGCCCCTAATCTGACCCTGACCATGCTAGGTGCTGTTCAAACACAGAACAAAACCACCCTTCCTCAAAGAGTTGACAGTCTAATTACAAGTTTCCTTGACACCAACGTTTCCTCCCCCTTACCTTCCTGAGAAGCAGGAACCCCAAGGTCAGTTCTCAAGCCACCTCCTGGATGTCTAGCATAGCAGAACAACAGGCACTGTCATTATCCAGACCCACCTCTGCTCTTCAGAGTGCTAAAAATGCCCATAACATAGATAAGCAGATTCTTATACGTATTCTGTGAAAAAAGAGAAATCAAATCAGTGCTACTAGATAATCCAATCTTTGTTCACAAATCTTCATTTGCTCAGCTGAGAAAATTATGAACTCTCTAGGAATAATAAAGTAAAGATGGTCAATGGCAATTATGGCGTAAAGACTCTCTTAGGCTATGTCTACACTTACCAAAATTAGTTCGAATTAGTTCATTCGAACTAACTAATTCAAACTAATTTTAGTTAGCTTGAATTCATTTAATTCGAACTAGCAAATCTTAGTTCGAATTAGTCAATTGCATTGAACTCAATGTGCCGGTTAGTTCGAACTAAGCGCTTAATTCGAACTAACATGGCCACATTGGGTTAATTCAAATTAACTAGTTTGAATTAACCCTTACTTCGAAAAGTATAAGCAAATTTATTAGTTTGAATTAAGGATGTCCTTAATTCGAACTAATGAAAGCCTAGTATAGCCAATGCTTAAGTTAGTTCGAATTAAGCTTCTTTAATTCGAACTAACTTGCCAGTGTAGATATAGCCTTAGAGACTGTGGTATAACACTGGTATATTCTGTTCTATTGAAGCCCATTCATAATTTTGAACAAAAACAGTAACAATTTATAAGTGGATATCATTTAATGCTCTAATACTATGACATTTCTTGGGAAATATATATTAAGTGCAGAAGCTCTATATTAATGCCAGGAAGGTTCCTTGAGATTGATGTGATCACAGTGAATACTGGGGAATGTTAAGTACAATAGCAGCGCATTCAATATCCCTGCCCCCTGGGTCAGGTACCCTTTCCTCCTCGACTCTGACATTTCAGATGAGCCCTTATGTAACTGAACAAGAGCCACATGAAATATATAAACGGTACGCTTTTTACAGGAATTTGCAATGTAGGCTAGAGAGGCCTTTTACGATGATTAACTAAGTAAGACATTTAAAATAACAATATGAAAGTTACCAATCCTAAACAGACAGTCTTCTCCTAAAGGCCAATAGATTTCTAACACCATAAAACTGGCTATATTTCAGATTAAGCACTAAACATTTATACCAGTACTAATTTCCTATCAATTTGCTTGACAAAGAGACATCTCAGTAATTTAGCAACTGAAATATCTCATGCCTTTTGTCTTCTAGTAGCTTCAAATCTCTTTATGTGATTACATATTTGGGTACATCTTCACTACAGAGTTAACCCGGCCAGTTGGCATTCAGGTCTGAGTACCCAGGTTTGGCTAGCCCAGGTGTAAGTGGCCACATTACCAAGCCATGCCCAGGTTAGTAGGTCAGTTCTTCACATGCAATAAAATGAACACTCTGTAATTCCTTCCTAGTGAAATCTGGGAGAACTTGTTGGCCATTCTGGGCACATAGGGGAAATGGTGTGAAGGCATTACAGGACTATCCATACTTGAGTTGGTTAGCCTGAGACCTCACTACAAACTGGGTAAATTACCAGCCTGAAGGAAGCGACACGGGAAACCCTGAGGCTCTGTAGCAGTCCTCATGCCATGCTGACCAGGAACTATGGACTTTGAAGGCCCATCAGCCTGCCAGGTGAGCTGTCACTGGAACTTGCCTCTTATTCACTGGAAGCTCACTCAGATCAGCTGTACATAAGAAGCAGCAGGAGCAACTGCGTAACCATTGCCAAGTTTTCTGTAGATCTCACAGCAAAGGAGAGTTTTGAGAATGATCTAAAGGAAGACAAAGAAGTCGCATTGTGGACGTTTACAGGGAGTTCCTCCCAAGGGCCCAAGGCAGCACTGGAGAAAGCACGAAGGTGCTTGTTTGCAAATTGAACACATGGGTGATGATGGTTGGCATGACTGACTGAGTGTCATCATCTGAATGGCAAACAGAGATGATTGGCAATGTGGAAGATAGTCTGCAAAAGGCCTGGAAAAAAGGACTCCAGCTTCCACGCTTGCTAGGATCGACAGGGAAGTTCAATAAATAAATAAATAAAAACCTCCAAGTCAAAAGCATCACAGACTGCTTAGCAGCTTAGGAAGCAGAAATAGGCTATTCTGGAAGCACCAGCTGGAGATTCTTCATCTCTTGCTATAAGAACCCACTGATGAGGGTAGGGTGGGGAATGTATTAAAAGACATTTCTTGTAGGTACTCCTATGGCCTCCTTCACTGTAGCATCAGAGCACCTCACAACCTTTAAATGTATTCCTCCCAATAACACTCCTGTGAGGTAGGGTGGTGCTGTTATCCCCATTTCATAACTGGGAAACTGAGGTTAACATTGTCCACGCAGGTAACATGTGGGACAACAGGGAATTAAAGCAGGACCTTCCACTCTCCAGGCAAGTGTACTAACCACTGGACCATCCTTCACTTCTTGAGCCTCCCCCAAAGCTTCTATAGTCTGAACTGAATAAACAGCACCTATTATCTCTCAGTGGTATGTGAGAACGGGGCTTATATTCTTTTTCTGGCCTCCAGTGACTGACTCACTGTGGAACTTGGGGGAAGTTATTTAAACTTCCCTGTGCCTCAGTTACCTGACCCATCCAAGGAGATGACACCACGAGCTTTGCAAAATGCTTTGGCATCCTAGGATGAAAGGTGTTTATTTAAATACAAAATATATTGGAACAAAGTCAGATATTTCAACAAGCCCCCCTATGTAAACAATTCCCATAAAAAATGGAAGCAATGTGAAAGCAAGCTGTATTCTGATTGGGAACAGTGAAAAACAGTAAGGCTAATTATATATATATATATCTCCCCAAAAAGAGAGGCTCGTTATATGAAGGACACATTATCCTTTCCCTATGATTCAGCATGGAAATAGTCATTCTTAATTGGCTTAAAATTTAGTATGAAATATTAGAATACCAAGTGATGTGATGACACAGCTATATTCCTGTGGGAGGTCAAATGCTGATCTGAGATCAGTAAAGGGACAAGAGCATACGTAGGTCTGAGAAAAAATATTGTAACTTACAAAATAAGTTTTACCTTCCTCCATCCATATATAAACTTTATATACACTATGCCACATTTATGATGAAAATACAGGGTAGATATAAAAGTTGGGTGTCACTTTTGATTTCCTTTTTTCCAAAAGGAAATGTCAAAACTTGTTTGTTGGGAGTAATGTAGCAGAAAAAGGGCAATGTTCTGAAAAATCCAAGCCAGGTGAGTAATTTGTAGTGAATAATTCATCCCACAAATTTGACCTCTTTCAACCTATTGGATTATGATTTTGTCAAATTCTTTCCTGACTTGAAATTATTTGCCAAATTATTTAGCCAAACAATCTGTAACTCATTCTCAAGAGTTCAGCATTTGAAATCTGAACTATTTGACTGAGCACATAGGTCATGTGTTATATTTTTTGTTCCCTGATGAGGACCTTGCTTACGACAGGTAATTAGGCATGTGCCTCAAGTCAATGGAGCTGCTCACAGGTTTAAATAGAAGTATTCTGCTGAATCTATGTCTAGATGAACATGACCCTCAGAATTAGGTTTCTACTTCGAATTCTCATGTTTTGTCATTCAAAATTCACTTTCCACAAGTACTTTTCAATAGACGCTTGAAATTAGCTATTTCCACTTACCTTCCTGCCTGGAATTATGATAGTCTATTGCTACAAAGTGGACATAAAGGGGCCATGAACACGTGTGAAATTAAATGCATACTTTCAAATCCACATATTATGGAAGACATGGTAAATTTCACTCAGCTATAAAGCAAATACTTTTTAATGAAAACCCTAGAAGTGGGTATATATCTCTGTACATTTCCATTTTCTTACATTAATAATAACTGGTTTTGCTATCACCAAGACAGCTTGATATGGTAGGTAAAATCAACTTGCTGCCCAATTTGAAGGCGGGACAACTTTTCAACCAGTCTCAAACCCTGTTCAACTTTCTGTACCCATTTTAGCTTGTGAAACTGACAGTGCAACAGCTTTTGTTTGCACTCCTATTTTAAACACAGAAATCATATAATTGCCTTTCTAGGTGAAAACAATGCGTAATGCCGCTTATGCTGCACAAAGATGTATGAGAGGCTGAAAGAACCTCAAGACAAGCAGCTACAAAACACTTGAAGTTAATGGGCCTGCTTTTGATTGCATTTCCAACTGTGTTGCAACAGTGAAACTCCACTGACTTCAGTGGAATCACTCTTGGGCTATGTGTATCAGAGACATCAGAATTTGGCCCTTTGGGTCTACATGCATGGTCCAGAATTTGGCCCTTTGTCCTGGATCAAACAAGAACACACTCACCGAAGAATCCAATTGCACACTCTAAATAGGGCTGAAGCAAAAAGCAATGTTTTCGCACATCTTTAATATATACTGTTGGCCAGATTCTCTGGCGTATTAAGGCTGCTTTGTCCCACTTCTACAGCACAAAGCAACTTTGGACCAATTTAAGCAACTGTAGAAGAGGGATCCTCCGTCTGCTATGCCACCATTTTTGGCCCCAAGCTAATGAGGGAAAAGGGGAATAGGGCGTGCACTCCAAACCAGGGCAGTCTTTCCACCCATTAGCATCACGGGCAGTCAGTATAAGAGAAAGCAGCCTCCAGACTGCTCTATTTTATGCTGGAAGCAGGGCTGCTACCTTATGCCCCCAAACTTTGGGAATCAGAAATGTGGTTTAAAGTCACCTTTGGTTCCTACCAGAGCACATGGCCCCTGCTTGCCATATCCAATGAAAATGGGCTGGCACATTTTAATTAAAATGCCTCACTTCTACCTTTTATATAAGGGGCCACATATCTGGGCTGCTCTCAAATCCCTTTTATTTAAGCCATGGCTTAAGGTAGAGGAAGATGCACAAAATATATCCCCTGTGCTCTTCACCATTCTTTACATCCTTTAGCTACCCAAGGATCAGTCTGTCCTCTTCAAAGATTTTGAAATACTGAAAGAATATTTTATTTCTACATAACCACAGGGTACAACTAATGACTCCCATTCATTGGTATCATAATTTTTCCCCTGCTTCAGGAGCCTACAGTGCTGCCAGAGGAAAATCACACACCGTCGATGTTTAATGTAAGATGTATGTCATACCCAATCGAGGTCTTTGCTTTAAAGGGCGATCACAGTTTCTTATTCTAAGGGTCATCATTGCATGGGATCAGCAGACCTTTTTCAGGACTAGCAGAGCTTTGAACTGATAGCTGTGAAGAAGGGGATGAAATAGGATGAAATTAATTATGTAACAAGAAGGAAAAGACTTTCCTATCCATCTACTGCAGTCAGGTGAATGAGACTCCTAAACACCATTGAGACATCACTTAATGTTGGTGGCATCTAGAAGGCAGGTCCACTTACTATGATGGTGTCTTTATTATCTGCTGGCAGGGCTCGCAGTGGCCACTTGTAATAACAATCTTTCTACATCATATTTGTGTGAGCAGAAGCCATTGAAGTCTGTCTGGCAGTTTATCATCCCTTGCAGATGCAGTGATCATAGGATTTTGTTAGCTCTCAGATCTATTGACTTCATTTTCTATTACTGATGCAGATGGCATTTTTAGAGGTGCTGCTGTCAAAGAAAGCAAATCAAATATTTATTTGATTGACATCTGCCATTGGCAAGCTTTCCCATGCACGTAGCATACTAAATAATGCAGCCTACATCCAATTCAAGTTTCCAGGCAAAAAAATGGTTTTGGCTCATGGATTACTAGTGTGAGAAAAGTGGATTTCCTTTGTTTCTAAAGTTCTTTTCATGTGTTATAAGAATCGGTTAAATACCCATCTGGCCCCAGAATGGCAAGATTTCTAGGGAAATCAGATTCCTGATATGACAAATCTCTGTTCAGGGCTCAGCAAAGTGAATAGCAAATTACTATGTAGTATGTCACATTTCCCTCACAATTTAGAAATAACTGGCACTGAAGGAAGGCTGGAAACACCAATTCACCTAAAAACACCCCCAAAACTCTGGGGACATTCATAGTCAACTCAGTTCCAATCTGTCTCTCCATACTTCTCACTTCATCTTCAAAGAGCTTCACAAACATCTAATCAACCTTCATAACATCCCTGGGTGGCCCTATAAAAGTATGGTACTCAAGCATCATGGAGATGGTATCTATAAATGCTTAGACAGATAGAAATAGATTTTTGCAGTTGGAGCCATTGAGACAAGCATATTACAGTTCTGAGATTTAAAAGATGTGCATTCTTGCACCTCTTGTTTATGCACCATGACTGTGGTGGCATTAAAAATCAAGAAACTCTGCACTCAAGCAGCCACTTGGATGCACATCTGGCCCTTTGTATGGGCAATTACTAATTTTGTGTAAACAGATGTGATGCTTTTATATGCAAATCAGTTACATGATCACACAATCGTATTTGAAAACCTGTTTAATAAAAACCATGCCTAAAATGCCCAAGACCACTGCCAGAATTAGAATTTGGTAGTTCCTGATTCTCAGGCTGTGGACAGCCATTAGGCCCTCCCTCCCTAAGAATCTTAGGGATTCACACAAACTGTCCTTTTCAATGGCATAATGCACTGTATCTTCCAAATCCACAGTCCATTCGGAAGAGCAAAAAGTCCCATCCTCAAGAAAACAAGTAAAATGTAAGCTGTCATTATTTTTTCTCCAACAATATACATTTTAGAATGATTGTTTCATTTTTATGCCTGGGTTTCCAAAGCAGGAAATACATATTTAAATTCCTAAATCCTCAGGCAATATTCTGAGCTGGTGGATTATTGTTTGAGTGCTCAAGCCCGGTCTGATCAATGAAAACACCAATGGTTACAATAAATTTATACCAAACACAGTAATAGTGTAACAACTCGGAAATCATTCTACAAGAAAAATCCTTTTCATTAGCAAGTGAAGGCAAAAAAATCCCATAAAGCAAGCAAGAGGATTCAGCACAAACCCTTTCCTGTACTGTAATGGGGGTATCCAGAGAGATCACTGTGTGTAATTCCTTCCAGTTTAACACCTTTGTTTTTCCAGACACAAAATAACACTTTGAAATCAGAACTGAGAAGCCACATAGACCATTGGGCAAGACACTGGACCAGGAGACAGGGTTCTATTATTAGTTTGGCTGCTGACTTTTCATGTGATCTTGGACAGATCATTTTACTTCCTAACCCATTATCCGTCTTCTCCATTTAGATTTTAAATTCTCTGGGGCAGGGATAGTTCCTCACTATGTCAGAAACAATGGTGCCCCAACTGAGGCTTCCAGAATATAGTCCACAACCAGGGCTGGGCCAAGGATTTTTGGCGCCGGAGGCGAACTATGATTTTGGTGCCCCCGCCCCCACTTTATAAAAGATAACATATTAATATATATTTTTAAATAGAGTAAAAATTTCTCTTCCATCTAAGTTAGCACCCCTTAAAGCCTGGCACCCTAGGCGACCACCTAGTGCACCTTTCTGGTTGGGTCAGCCCTGACCACAACCAATCCTGGCTGGAGGAGGACTTATTTTTAGCTTAACCCTTCTACCATCTGTTTTACATCTACATCTGTTTTACTCATGAGATTTCTGGAATTTCTATTCCCAATGCTTTCTGGACATATCACAAGAACAGATTTTCTGGAGAAGTTTTCTGATATTTCTCAATTCAGTCCATTTCTGGCTGGAGATGGTCACCGCACAGGCAGGTGGAAATGAAACTCTTATGTTGCCTGAAGAGCTAGGAACCTGAAACAAGATTCAGTCCTAAATAAGAAAAAACCCTTATTTTTTCCAAATCTGTTAATCTTCTCCTAATCCAAGCACCTCTTTGCCTTTAAATCCATTCCTTATATTCCCATTTGGGGGATGAAATTCAGTCTATATTTACAGTGCTGGAAGTGGGTTTACACATGGGTCTAGAGCAAGGGTCGGCAACCCCCGGCACGTGTGCCAAACTCGGCACGCGGGCCAATCCGGCTCCCCCCGCTGGCCCCACCCCCTGGCCTCCCAGCATGGCCTGGGGCTCAGGGGCTGGCTCAGGGGCCGGTGTGGCCCGGGGCTCGGGGGCTGGCATGGCCTGGGGCTCAGCTGGCAGCCCCCCCTCAGGTACCCCAGCCACCCCCCTCCCTAACCTGGAGTCCCTGGTTCTGCCCCCTTTTGGCTCCGCCCCTGGCACCTTCTGGGGGTGCGGTGGGTAGGCCTGGCATGGGGGCTGGCAAAGGTTGCCGACCCCTGGTCTAGAGCCTCACCAGTGGAAATTCCACTCCGAAGGAGTTTCTGAGAGCACACAAGAATCACAAGCTTCCTTCTGCCAGGGTGATGTCCCAAATGGGGCCACAAGTAGGCTATGCCAGTCAGAAAGGAGCTATAGTTAGTGTTGCCTAGGACTTCATCCATGGCAGTTTCTACTGGTGAGAAGGCTCCATGCAGCCGCTCTTCCAAATGAACCACAGACCATACAACAGAAACACTACGGCAGGCATATATCCCTGCAATAAACCCCTTTGTCAACGCTGCCCACATTAATGACACCATCATAGGATCTAATGAAACAAGCTACTCCAACAAACATTCATTCACCTGCTCATCCACCAACGTGATATATGCCATCATATGCCAACTACACCCCTCGGCCTTATACATTGGACAAACTGGACTGTCTCGGCCCAAAAGAATAAATGGACAGAAATCTGACGAAAGGAATGGCAACATTCAAAAAACAATAGGGGAACAATTCAATCTCCTCAGTCACTCCGTGAAACACAGGTCTGTTGCAGTACTTAAACAGATCAACTTTAAATCAAAGCTTCAGAAAGAAACTACAGAATTAGAATTCATATACAAATTTGACACCATTAACTTGGGTTTGAATAGAAATATGGACGGGCTTTCTCATTACAAGCAGTTATTTTCACCTCTCTTAACCTCCCCCCCTTCTTATTTATTGTTCCACACTGTTTGACTCAAAACAACTTGTTTGATTTGCTGAAATAGTCTGACCTTATCCTGTGAATTATCCTTCACTGCATTTATGTTTCTCTCCCATACTGAAGTTTTCCATTTTCAAGCATCTGATGAAGTGGGATTTCTCCCATCAAAGCTCATGCGATGTTAGTCTTTAAAATTGCAACAGGACTTCTTGTTTGTTTTTCCAAAGGCGTACAAGAGATAAGTGGGAATACCACTGTGTGCCCTTCCTCAAGATAAATGCCCCTAGGTCTTTGGGACTCAAGGTGACACCCAAGTGGTGTAATTTGCGGCCCCTTTCATCAGCTGTGGCAAAATTAAACTATCACCTACACAGGAGGGCATGCTTTCCTTGTCTTCATTAAATTCCCCTTGTAGATCCATCCCAAAGAAAACCACGTACTCAAAACATCATAGCCAACTTGATTTTCTATTTTCTCTATGGCTTTACAATCATTTTCACAGTCCATTTGTCATCTTCATGCAGTGTCAAATTTGCAGCAAAGCTGTAATTGTACTGAATGACTCCTAAAATTATCTTCCTTCGACAGGATACCGCAACATTCATAAGCAAGTAAACAGAATGCAGAAATATCCCAAAATAGGATTCCTTGTGTTTCTCGTTCTTAATCCGGTTACTTGAGTAGCTATATATTTCTTTTCTCCTTCCTCCCTACTGGCTAATATTTTCGTGCACAGAACTCAATTCAGTGTCATCACAACAATCAAACGTATTCAGCAAAGTTACTAGGACGTTTACAGTTTAGCAGGCTCTATTGTACCACCAAAAAAAACCCAAATATTCGTGACAATCGCTGAGCCAAAAGGATGATTTGGTCTATGAGAGAAAGACTAAGGCTGCAATCACTATTACCATTTTAAGGGAAACAAATTCTAACCCGTTGCCCATCTGTGGTAGTACTCTAATTGCTGGTGCCTTACGTGTTCTAACATCTACAATTTAATGCTGTTGTTTGAATGTCACTTGAAATCAAATCACTGTTGTGGATACATCATCTTTGAACCTTTTAGTCCAGCCGTGAACTTTAGGATTAATCCTTTAGGGCACTCTTGTCTGGTAAGCTTTAATTTATATTAAATTTTCTAAGAGGGGAGCAAGAGTGGTCAAAGCAAGACAGAGCAAGTTTCCGTGTTTCATAAATTAATAAGCACCACCAATTGCATTGCTTGACCCTTTAAACTCTGTGAAATTAATACAAGGAGACAACCGAAGTGCACTTAGCCCCCGAAGAGCCCTGGAAGTTCACTTAAGCGGTCCAAGTTTCCTTAAACTTTTATAAGTCAGCTTTTAAAGCAAGTCCTTTGTACTTATTACTGGTGACAGTGAGCATTTCAGCAGTCAATGAACCTTTGCTGACTTCTGACCCCAATATGGGAGAGTGCAGATATCAAGGGAAATATCAGAATCAAAGCTTATATATTACACTGAGGTCCTGACTCCTGAAAGAGCCCCCTGTAGACGCTTCAGAGTATGTCAGCAAAATAAACAGCTAATATTGTGCGACATCTACTTATGATGGTCTGATATTGTTTATTTAACCACTTTCGGCGCAGTCGCCCCCCGCTAAAAGCCCATGCCTCCTAAGGAGAAAGCTTTGGTGCATTCGGTTATACTGCAATCAGACGATATTTTTAGGCTGGAAAAATACTCCCTGCCTGTGGTGAGTCAAGCCACACTAAGTCTTCATCTTAACCGATTAATGGATTTAAATTATTAAACAGCTGTGCTTAGGCATGGCGTGGAGTAGAGGGTCTTCCCCCAGTTACCTGCACTGGGTGAGACTGCCTCTAATAAAGGAAAATGTAATCCACACCGACCAGCTTTCGGCCTTAATCAGGCAGTGAGTTGTAACACTTGAGTCAACGTCTTGTAAAAATATGAGAGCTCACCTTTGCCAGCTGATTATATTTTTCATAATGTAAAAGGTTCTTGCTGAATTATTCAGGTGTTTTTTTCCGCTGTTTAAAAAAAACTGCCACGGCAGGTTTTTCATGGTTACACTAGGAGTGGAGAGGCTAGCATCCAATGGAACCCAGCGTTATTAATCACTATACTATTTACAACACTATTAATGCTTCACTTCAAGAGGTAGCAAACATGCTACCTCCAAGCATGCACTATACCAATATATCAAAATCAGCACCCAGAGTGACCACCAGTTGAAAGACATTGATGCTCCTTCTGAGTGTATTCCACCATAGCACAAAAGTTTCTCATCTGTTCTATCCAGCTGTTTGGAATGTTCAGGCAAGGCTGTTTGGAATATCTAATCTCTGATCCCCATTTGTTTGGCACATCTGTCAGTCTTGATTTGGACTCTCAAAGACAAAAACATTATGGCCTGGACAAAGATTGATATAAATGAAAAGTTAGTGGGGGAGGAGGAGGGGAAGTCCTCAATTCAGATAGAAAACACTCTTGGAATGAACTGCTGAGGTTGCATAATGTAAATACAATTAACGGGGGGGAAGGAGGATAAATCAGACACTTTCTAAAAACATGGTTTACTCACTGAGTGTTAACAGGCACAACCAATGATAGGAATGCAATCCTTGCTAGTCAGATGTCTCTCTTAAGAGCAGTGAAATTTATCTAGAGGTTCTTTTTATTAAATATAAATTGGACCATAAATGAACCTTGAAAGGTTTGGGACTATTCTGGGCTGTTTCTGTCTGATTTAGCTTTATTATGAGTATAATCAAGCAATAAATTTTTGAAGGGGAAACAGCACAGCTTGATACTAATTGATAACATAACTAATTTGAATTGGTTTATACTTATGTCCATATCTATCCACTGTGTGATTATCTGGTTAATTGCATGGGGCAAGCATAAAAGAAGTGTCAGCATGTGATCTCATTGGTTAACTATTCTAAGGGGGCTTTTGACGCTGTGTAAATAAATTAACATGAAAAATGTTGTGATGATGGAAGAGAATTTTATATCATTCTTTGTATTCAAAACTATTTCATTTTGGGAACTACTCACTCAAGGGCCTGCTGTATGTCATCCCCCAGTGCAATCTATATGTTTCAGGATGAAAGGAGATAACCAGTTGGAGTCAGGACAAAACATCTATCGAGGTATAAACTTAGGTGCAGTTGTGGAGTAAAGAGGGAGGTAGCCAGAATTGGCTACCTTCAAAGAGCGGATGCAAAAATAGATGGAATATTGGCCTCTGTTCATATGGCAAGCCATTGGGTTTTTTTCTTCCTAATAAACACAGAAGTCCAGTTGGTCAGACTGCAGGAAAAACACCTTTAGGAAACTGGACAGGTTACTCAAAGTCCCACTCCATCCCATTCCCACCCGCATATCACTTGAATCCACAGTTCTTCAAGGTTCACACAGACTTCAGGGACCTTTGGAGGCCAGGGCTATCAATGCAGTTACCAATGTTTCCCCATCCTCCCACCCCCACTTGTCACTCTTCCCAAAATAGCCCCAGGAAGTGGGAGATGACTCACACCATAAAGGGGGAGAGGGAGAAAAAAAATGCTGCCTGCCTGGAATAATATACCGGTAGATTGTCCTGTTCATTTCCCAGTGGTTACTTGGAGGCAGGGCTGGGGCAGGGGCGGGGGGGGGGGCACAGAAGGTCACAAAGTGCAGGCATCAGCATGCCCACAAGGTCTACTTTCTGCTGTGCACTCATGGGGGACTTTGAGAACTGCAAGAATAATGAGAAACGGCAATGTTCTTGCCCAGAGTTATTGCCAAAGGGACTGTGAAAATATGGGAAGAATTTAGCAGGCCCCACTGGTGCTCTGCACTGGTGAATGGAGCTGGTCTGTCACTGAGAGGATAAGGAGGAAATGCACGTTGTCCCCTGCAGAAGGATGGAGGACTGAGAGCTCCGATTTTTTCTATAGGCACAACACCTGCCTTCCCAGGGCCTCTAGGAGTGTCCATCAGAGCTTAGGTCCTCCTCATACCTTTGGACGTCAGATTAAGGCACCTCTCTTGCCATATATATAACTGTAAGGGTGACAATGTTAGATCTAACTTCCCATTTATGTTATGCCATGGTAAATCCCCAGTAACATGCTTGCATTCAGTGGAACTACTCTGGATTCACAGTGGCATAGCTCAGAGCAGAAGCTACCCCAAAAGGAAGGAAGGAAGGAAGCTAAATACATGACGGAACATAACTCCTACCTAGTACTCTTCTTAAGAAAATACTGATTTTAAAAATATTGATTAAATGTTGACTTTTTTTTTAATTAAATTTTTCAGAACACAGCTCTGAAAAATTCCCACTCACATTTAATTTACTGGTTTTTCAACTAGCTCTAGCTAAAAGTAGGCTCCCACTGCTAATATATTACACAAATTTTCAAGTTAAGGCATGCCTCAACAAATCCTAGGCACCAGGTTGCCTACAATTACTTAACCAAAGATGAACTATGGAGGAGCCAGTGCGTGCTGGGATCCTTGATGAACTGAGCACTCTCTTGAGACAGTTTTGCATTGGTTATCAGTCCCTGGTTGTTTTGAATAGCTGTAGTCATTGGAGGAGTCTGGAAGAACAGCTATAAGGGTTTAGACAGATTTCCATGCAATGTGTTCATATTAGAAGCTAACAGTCTGTAAAAGACAGAGGGCTTTTTGTTGGCATTTTAACATTCAAACTTTTCCTTTGCTGTCTACTGTAAATTACAGATGGAATGGTGTAAAGCCTATAGGACGTTCAGCCCATAGGTTGTCTCGGGGTTAACAATACACTCTAGAGGGTCATGGATTTTGGCACTCATCTTTTTATTGAAAAGTGGAAAGAGAAAGGTTCCATCTCACCCAAGAGCCAGAAAAGCTTGTCCTCATTTCCATTCTTCTGACCTCACAGAGACAAAAAGAGGACATCCTGCCTAATCAGCTGTGGGCTGAACTGACAATAATTGTCATTTTCCACTCCTAACCATGAGGGAAATTCTTCCTTTCCCTTTTTCCCTCTTCATGTGTCTTTCTGTGTTTGTCTGTCTGGGGAAATTAATGTGACAAAGGTAGCATCTCTGAGAGTGAGGTGAAAATGTCTTGGTTGTAACCCAGTTACTATTTCCACTGTTTAAGTGAAGGTTTAAAAGGTAAAATCAGATTTTTTTTAACTAGTTAAATTAATACTGGACCTATATCATGAGGGTGATAATTTAGGGGCTAAGCCTTCCAACATAGAACTTCTTCCATCCCACGTTTAGCAGTAGCTGTGGATTAGACTAACGCCAACATTGACCCAGCTCACGCCTCTGACATATGCCCATGCAGTAAACTCATATATTAAGTTAGGCACCACACGTACTTCTCTGCTAAAAAAGAGAAAAAACAAAAACAAAACTTTACATCCCCCACAAAGCAACAGACACATTTCCATGGCTTCAAAAATATTCCTGACAACTTTTATTTCCTTGGCTAGAGCTCTGGTAATTGATCTGCTCTATTATTTTTCCCCTTTCTTCCTCTCTTGTATTTAAATATGTCCTTCATATTTCTGGGGGTTTTTTTTTCCTAACCTGTATCTCTAGTATTACATTATTTTTTATCCTCTCTCTATTCCTCAAGTGTGAAAAGCGTGTTCTGTTCTCTAATATTCATTACTCTTTTTTATTCTCCAAGTGCTTTCTCTCCCATCTGTAACAGCCCCTAATATGCACCTCCATTCGATTTTACTTACCCAGCTTGAAACCCTCTCATTCTAATTACCTTTTCAGTTTTCTTCTATTTCTCCCTTGAGATGTCTCAATTAGTGTACTTTTTCTTACTGCCTGTCACCTCTGTGCTACAAGGTAGGTCTAACTCCAACTTAAACCATGCAGAAAATAAATGAGGAGCCATTCTTGGCGGCCCTGCTGAAGGTGGTGGTACTTTACAAACTAGTGCACCTTTAATAGATGACAAATGGACAGAAAAGCGGCCTTGTTAATGCAGCAGCCCTTGGTTTGGTTGACGTGCTGTGTCCTTTCATTACTCAAAGATACAGAAAAGCCAAACTATGCTAAGCCCTGGGTGATGTACTTCCATACAAAGAGAGTGAGTAGAGGCTAATTAACATAGTTGTGGTCAATGCCTGAAATTAAGTCCTGTCTTTAAAGACCAGAGCTAAAAACGTCCTTTGTCTTGCCTGTAATTACATTAACAGGTAATTTGCTTGCAGAAGAACAGCTAGCAAAATGAATCTAGTTCTGGGTTTTTCCCCTGCCACCCTCTTTCTTTCTATAGAATACCTCTAAGTTTTATTTCTGTCATAGAAGACTGAGTAAAATACAGGGGACAGACACAGTACATTTCTTTGTTTAAAATAGGCACAATCATATTGAACGTCACACCGAGCATTCAGAACCTGAAGAGCAAATTCTCCCCATACATTTTTGCACAATGGAAGGAAGACTACCTCACCCTCTCCTTACGACTTGTCCAGAGCATTTAAGGAATAGCACCAGTTCCCCAGGATGAAGGACAGTCTTATAATAAAAAACAACAGACTGGCTCTCAAGAAGTGCGAGGTCACTAATAAGTAGAGCTAATCCTCAAAAGTTCCCCACTGTTGAATTTTTGACCAAATTTTTCATTGAAAATTTGATTTTCAGTTAAAAGAAACCCACCCTGGAAAGGTTCACACCATTTTTAAAAAATCAAATCAAAAACTGCCCAGCTAAGGGACTGGCCATCGTTTTTGACCATTTCAAAATATACATTTTTTTTTAACCTCTGCAGATTTGTTTCTCCCTTTTTGACAATCTGTAGATTGAGGCTCTGTTTATCATAGGTGCTTAATATGGCCTTTGTCACTATGGTTCCAGAGCTCCTCACAAATTTTGATAGATTTATCTTTACAGCGATGTGAGGTAGGGAAGTACTATTACAGCAATTATTTTAGGAAAGTCCTGTGCAGGTGGTCAGATTAGATAATCACAGTGGTCCCTTCTGGTTTTAGAATCTATGAAATTATCCCCATTTTATAGCTTTGGAACTGAAGCACAGAGATAAGTGATCTACCCAACATCACACAGGAAGTTTGTGGCAAAGTAAGAGAATGAACCCCAATCTTCTAAATCCTAGGCTAGCACCCAAACCACTGGAACAATCTTCCTTCTAGCCCTGCCATAGACCTCTTATGTGACTTTGGGCAAGTCACAAACTACCCTGCACCTCAGCTCCCCATCTGTGAAATGGACACAATAATACTTTTTCCTCACCCTTTGTCTGACTTATCGATTTAGATTGCAAGCAGGGACTGCGTCTTACTATATGGCGAGCAAAATAGAACCTCAGTTTCAGTTGCATTTTTTAAATGTTCCCAAAATACTTATTCAGTTGCATTTTTTAAATGTTCCCAAAATACTTATACGTGATACTGGTAAACAATCATATTAGCATTATAAAAAAAATGTGTTTTGGTAAAATTAAAGCTGAGGCAGTAATTTTTTAAAGGTAAGCAAATGCAAAATTAAAGCTGGTATTCATTGTCCTTAACTCTTCCATTTGTGCTTAAATAATACAGTCAGGAGCAGGGAGGTCGGAACACAGGTACACAAGTTATTTAAGTAATTTGCGTATCTCCATTCTGCTGCCACCATAAAAATTAAAGTAACACGTTTCTGTAGGGATGAATATTTTGTACAAATGTATTGTATGAGTGAGTGAGTCTAAATTATCTTTACACTTTGGTTTTCAACTAATTTGCAACCAGGGATTTCCAAGTAATGTAGAGTATTCATATATTGTAGGCATCTGGCATTTTTCTAAACCCTGAATTATTGGATCTGTCCCAAATAAAGTCATAAAACTACAGTGCAAATGCACATGAAAGAGCTTTCTTTTGCTCCAATAGACTGCAATGCCTTCTCTGAAACTACTACTATTACAATTGATCATGCAAATCCTGCTTTATTTGTGAAGTATTGACCCAAGTGCCAGAAGAAGCCATTACAGTCTATTGTGTGACATGCCTGCTGAGCATCAACACTAAAGGGCATCATCTCCCTTCAAGCCACAATTTTCCTGAAGGACTACTATGTGAATCCACATACTAATGGCTCTCTTGACCTACTGTCAGAAGCAATGGTATTCCACGTGGACAGCAACCACTTACCAAAGGGAAATACCTCTGCCATTAAAAAAAACATTCCAAGGATCAAACCCAATTATGGAATGATAACTCATAGCATCACCAGATGATTAGTCTGGTATAGATGCGAGTCACCCTTCTTCCAAAGGGACCACTCTTCTAGAAGTAAAATGTTTCCGTTTCCATGGCTCAAAGAAAAATCAGAATATAGAAATTTTTTCTTTAAAAAAAAATGTTAACATTGTTGGAACGTGATTTGTCTCGTTTTCTTCCAAAATTAAATTCTGGGGAAATCTACCCTATTTCCTAAGCATTTCCATTTAGATAAAAAATGCATACCCAGCAAAATTTGATTATGCTGAAATTTCACCAACCATCTTCAGTGTCAGTCAGGACTACTTATGCCCATGTTTCTTGTAGTGTCCACTGGAAATTGTACAGAGATCCCCTATAAACATTTCACATACACCGTCAGATTCTAGCAACCTTCAGTTCTGGTTATACCCAAGGTGAATTTGCTTCATTCAATAATTGATGTCATAGGAAGGGAAAAAAACGTGTACAACTTTTCTAAATTTTGCATATTGAGGGTCAAAGCCTGTCACCCTGCACAATCTCTAAATAACGGAGCTTTCTCTAGGCGTTTATCATAATTCAGAGGACGAGAATCTTCCTGCAGGTTCTGGAGAACTTCAGATGTCACTGCTACTGCCCATGAACTGTGGTAGTAACAGTACAAGAATATATATCAATCAGACAGACTATCTTCAGCCATTACATACCTCTCCACTCAACTAAGCCAATGGCTCTGTGTATATATAGCCCCATGAGACAGAAGCATAGCATGCTCCTGATAGCAGCATAAATGTCGCCCTTATAAAGGACAGCAATTTCCATTTCTCTCCTCTGAAACAAAAGCAACAGCAGATTTCACATGAATGACATAACCGTGAACACCTACCCAGACATATTATTAAGGCCAGTAGAATTATGCGAGTCTTTATAACTTTGATTACAAAGGTTCATATTAAGTGAACACAATGCCAAAAAACCATTGTCTCCTGTGTGGTTGAACGTCTTCAGTAAGTATAAGCAACCGTCACATTCCAAAGGTGTGGGTCTTGGGGCTAAGTGCTCTGCAGTGAACAGACATTAACTATGACATTGAGACAGATGTGGCCTGCCCAGAGAGTTGTGCGGTCAGCAGGAAACCTGAGGGACCAATTGAAATCCAAAGTAGAAGTATTCCGCCCCAGTTCTGGTTCTCATGCCCACCCCACCCCCAATCCACCTCCACCTTCTCAGCAGCCCCTCCAAGAGAGGTGCCCGAAAGGATTTCCTGGATGGGGTCCGTGGACAGAGTCAATATTAGCATGGTTGTACACACACACTCTATAATCTAGTGACAGCAACTATGTCTCTCCATTCTGGGTAGATGATTCCTGGATGGAATGGGAATACATTGCAGGAGGGGCCTGTGTTTAAAGCCGCTACTACCCTCAATGTAGCAGAGTAAAAAGGGTAATCCTTGCGCTGCTTAGTGCCCTCAATATCCATTGAAACCCAAAGGGATGGAGGATGCTCCCAACAGGTGCTCAGCACCTCCCAGGATCAAGCCCATTGCATTCTCCTTTGAGTTCAGTGTCAAGCTTGAGTGTGAAAGGAATACAGGATGGGGCCGTGACAGGAGATTCCATGCCCCCAATACGCCAACCCATTCTGCCACTTTCCCTCTCCTGTTAATGAGGGAGAAACATGTTTTCAGACATCTGATCCAAAGATAAAAATGCTTTGTATCATTAAACCACGAGGGTTCCCACCCCTGTGGAGAGCGGCTGGCAGCTGGCACTTATTTCTTCATTGCACAGTGAGTGGCTTATTACCTGACGTGTTTCCATAAACATTGCAATGTAAAAGTGCTGCTACCTCACTGAATGTTTCCTAGAAACTACCCTCAGTGAATACGGCACATCTAGTCTCTCACTAATGGCTGCAGTCTTTATTTAGGATATTTTGCACCCACACAATCCATTTCCTCCTAGGATCTCACAGTGATCTAGATACACTAAACCATCAGCATGGCACTACCATTTGTACCCGATCTTGCACAGGTGTCAGCTGACTCAGTGAAATTAACCCCATGGTCATACAGCACGTGAGGGTCTGTGCTGAGAACAGAATGTAGGAGATCTAAATCCCATGGTTAGTCATGGAATCGCATTCCCTCGTTGGACTGCTATTAACATGCCTGAGAACTACCTGCCTTGCTCCGCTGTCTAGGAAAGGGAGAACAGCCTCCATAGTAAAATAAACAAGGAGTCCTATGACAACAGAGTCCTGTGGCACTTTTAAAGACTAACAGATTTATTTATCGCATGAGCTCTTGGGGGAAAAAATCCCACTTCGTCAGCATCTGACGAAGTGGGATTTTCTCCAATGAAAGCTCATGCGATAAATAAATCTGTTAGTCTTTAAAAGTGCCACAGGACTCTGTTGTCTTTCTACAATAGACTAACACGGCTACCTCTTTGGAAAGAGTCCTGTGGCACTCTTAAAGACTAACACATTTATTTTTTGCATGAGCGTTTGCAGGTGTTTGTTTTGCTGAACAAGACTAACATGGCTACCCTTTTAGAACTAGCCTCCATAGTGTTTGAGCGGTTATGGAAATAGGATTCAGAGGACCCAGCGTGCCAGCATTCGGGATCATTTACAATGAAATCAGTGGCACTCCTCAAGTGAGTAAAGGCACAGCCACATTAGTACAGTGGTACACCTTATTGACAGGAACTCATGAGGTCAGGGTAGAATCTAGCTGCTAGCTAATCCCAGGCATCCCTACTGACCTTAAAATCAATGAAATATCAAGAAAAGTGAGGGTTTTCTCAACTTCCCTTTGAAGTCAAAGGTGCAGAATGCTCCCAGCAGGTGTTCAGAATAAATGCCCATTTAAGACAATCAATGCTACTGTGGCTTCAGCAGCTGTTTTGAGGGAAGGAGCTCTGCTTCTAGATGGAAACATTCTTAAATCAGCCCCACAAAACTCCTTCAGCACGAGCTAATTTATCAGAACCACTTTGCTATTTTTGCTTCTTTCTGAGAGCACCTCGGTCTTTGTAAAGCTGCACGAACCGGCGCAGCTGGCCCTAAAATGCAGCGTGTGGCAGCTCCAAATGCTTACAGTTTATGTAAAGCATTGAGCCAGCATGAGAAGCTCTAATTACCTAGTGAATTACTAAAAAAAAAAACCAGCTGCAAGGTTTGCAGAAATGTCTGCAAGTGTGGATAAATGACCACAATTCATAGAGTTATAGCACAGGCCTCCTGAGGGCACATGCTGTATCAGCCGACTCTTTCCCAAAATCACGAGCAACAGTTGCTGTTTCCTCAGTTCCATTAAATGAAGAGAGCATGAAAATGATCTTGCAAAGAGCCATTTAATATTCTCATGCATATGAACTGCAATTATCAGCAATAGCAATAACAAACCCAGAGGTAATGTGTTCATGGTTAATCAATTAAATTGATCATTTTTTATGAAACAAAAACCTTTTTTCCAAACAGTTCCTTCCTGAAATGGCATGTTGTTGGGCCCTTTAAAAAAAAGATACTGCTGGAAAAATCAGGAGACTAATTAGAGCTTTTAATTTAAATCCAAGCGAAGGGAAATGCGAGGATCACATCACATAGTGCATTTAGAAAAGCATTAGCTCAGGGGTGGCTTTGGAAAGATTAGCCCCTCCCTGGAAGGTCTGCATGGAATCTGATTGGCTCCTATTTTAAAGGTTTTCATCCCATGTTAGCAACAGCCAGTTTATTTATCTGAGTCAGAGGCAGTCATGACCAGGTCAGCTCAGGATATCAGGAAGCACCCGGCCGTTGATAATGCAGATTATGGGGCATGCTTTATTCACATCAGTGCTGTTAAATTGATCAGTCTCATTGTGCACCTTCCTAGGCTGTGTTGTAAATCAATGGATCTGAAGTTGGTGAAGTGCTGAAGATAACTGAGGACAGAGGATTTTTTTGTTATCTCCCCTACACGGAATAATGATCTTGCACAGGCTTGGCTGCTTTCAGTGGAAGCAGAATACACACTCCAAGTTCAATAAAAGATTGATACCACCCAGACTAGGGCTTCGGCTAACTCCCAAACCCAGACTCACCAATGTATTTCAACCCTGTACCAGCTGTGCGCTCATGCCACTCAAGGGCCAGCTTTGCCCCATAGCGGCTCCAAAGTGAGTGCTAGCATTTTTGATGCACTCTTGGGATTTAATTGAGACCGCTGAACTCATGTCACTTGTAATTTATTATACATTTGAGCCCAGGCTTCTGGAAGGGAAAAACCAGGCTCTTTCCAGTAGATTAGCTGACTTCAATAGGAAGTTCAAATCTGATGTCCTGTGACCTTGCAACTGAATGAAAACTAATGATTCCCAGTTATTCCAATTACTTCTGTCTAGCTTCATGCAATGTTTACCCTACCCTGGCATCCCGCCTCAATGAAGATACCTGCCCTAACAGGAGGACAAAGGTGAAGAATTCTCAGTGCTACAAAGCCCATCTCACAGAATATTAGATCCCCCCAGCAAAACTGAATCACTAATGACATGATTCCGTAGTAGAGAATAAGTCCAAGGCTGGGTGACGGATGTATTCCAACCCTGCAGAAGAAAGTGTGAGGTTTCCATAGAGATCAATAAAAGACTAATAAAATCCAAACAGAATTTACAGGGGATTTAAAAAATGAGGACTCTACAAATCGTTTGTGAGATGCTACATCTGAGTAGTTCGGTAATATGGAATTTAGGGGAAAGTTGCATCTGAAGGTTGGCTGATCAATTCTGAAGCCAACCACATCAAAAAAGACCAGGTTGAAAGCAGGAGTAGCAGCTCTCTCTAGTTCGATCTGCTTGAGAGATGATTGCGGAATGAAATCAAGTCCTTTCCATATGGGTTACATGGTCAGGGAGTTGAACACACAGATGTCTAGTGACGGTGTTAAACCTTTCTTTACCCCTGGGCTCATCAAACAGCATCGACTCAATTAATTCCTGACCATTCTGAGACCATAACTGAAAGGTGCTTACAGAAGAGACAAAGAGATGCAGACGGAGCTGTGAAAGGGGGGTACTGTTTATAACTAGGCCCTGCAGGTTTGCTAAGTTACAGGATTTGCATCTCACACATTTGGCTGGAGTTGCATACTTTATGAGTCAATTTTTTGGGAACAAATTGGCACTGTGAAGGTTTGATAAGAGCAATGCTGCATCAAAGAGGTTAATAATTAGGTACAAATTTTGCATGTAGTTCAGCAATTTATACAGATTAGCAGCAACTGACCTTCCCAAAGTCCCTAAATGACAATCTCCCATTCCTGGTCATAGAGTGACCTCTAGTGTTAAAAAGAATGAGATAATCCATCTGTCGTCCTGGAGAACAGACGCGAGTGTTATTTTCCTTCATATGGAGTGCTTCAAAATCCTCTCTTGTTGCTTTTTTACTTGACAAGAAAAATCCTCCAGCCCGAAGATCATTATCAAAGGTCTGAAGCTGGTGAAAGAACCAAGCTGCAGAGACGGACTTCTTTCAAGGCTGGAGTTTGCAGGAACTCTTCATGGCACAGAGAATATTTTCACTTCTGTTTACGCAGATAAGTTCTAACAAGAAGCTCTTTCATGCTACCTCGGATGAGACAGTGCTCTAGCCGTTACAGCAAAGTAGGTGAGGCAGGCCTGCTCCTCAGCTGAAGTAAATTGGCACAATTCCATTCAGGGCCGGCCCAACCATATAGGTGAATTAGGTGGTCGCCTAGGGCGCCAGGCTTTAATGGACGCCAAATTAGATGGAAGAGAATTTTTACATGTGTTATCTCTTATAACGTGTTGGGTAGGGGACGCCAAAATCATAGTTGACCTAGGGCACCAAAAACCCGTGGGCCGGCCAGCCCTGATTCCACTGTCTTCAAATTGAGTCCTCTTTGTTTGGATCAGATGAGGATCCGGCCCTTGGGCTCTACTGACGATGCGCTCTGATTGCTGAGTGTCATACCACAAGCAGCAAAATTGAAGCATGCAAAATGCAGATGGTGCAGTCAAACAAATGGCTCACCCTCTCTATGCCTCAATTCCCCCTATCTGTAAGATGAGGGAAACAACAATTATTAACGTGCCTCACAGTTTGTTGGAAATGTTAATGGATGAGTATTTGCAGAGCCCTTTGAGGTTGTCTGATGAAAGTTACCTTCTGCAAAGTACAAAGGAAGAAGAGCTGAGCCAACCTCAAGCTGGAGATTTGACTCTGTGGTTCTAAGGACTCGGTGTTTCTAAGGAGATGCAGATCATTTTAACCCATTCAGTGCCATTCTCAAAAGCCTGTTTCTTTGCGCTTTCCAGCCCATTTTTGCAGACCCAAGAAATCCAGGAAGTTCAATTTAGTTTTGCATGTGCACAAGTCATTCTAGTCAGATTAAATCTGTTGTAGTAAAAGCATCACTACTCTCTGCTGTATGGCAGCACCTGCTGACGGTGAAAGTCAATCATCAGGCAACTCTGACCATCGTATCTGAGGCCAGAAATACTTTCTTCTTCCTGAAGCCTGCTTGTCCATGGAACTCACAGCAGCTGTGCAGATCAGGAGAGTGGGAGGGCGAGTTCAAAGTCCAAAACTGTGTGTATTCCTGCCACCAACTCTGGTGATGATGTCAATGGCCCTCCAGAAAGGACACCCACAGGGAAGGAGAGGGAGTCTATAATACAAATGGTTCCACTGACCAGCCCTGCACCTACACAACACTGAGTTTCATGTTACAGACATATGAAAAGGAGTTCAGGGATCTCCTCTCTGTATATTACACATGCCCAGCTACACCTTTAAAAAAAAAAAACACTTCACATGAAATGCAGTAAAATTAGCCAAACCTAACTGATCAAAAACCTGTCAACCCAAATGAGGTCATGCCCCCAGGTCATTTTAGCAAGATGCAGATAAGTGACTTCTACCAAGTCTTGTTGAACTGAATTGGTGGTGAAGGCCCACATGGTTAAAGGTACTTTACGTTGCTGCACTCAACGTTGCAATATTTAACTAAGTTGAGAAGATAAATTTCATTTTCAAAAGGGCTTGAGACATTTATGAGCCAAAATCACATTGACAGTGGTGTTGTAGCCATGTTGGTCCCAGGATATTAGAGAAACAAGGTGGGTGAGGTAATATCTTTTATTGGAGCAACTTCTGCTGTTCAGAAAGACAAGCTTTTAAGCTTACACAGAACTCTTCTTCAGGTCTGGGGAAAAGAAGAGTTCTGTATAAGTGCGAAAGCTTGTCATTCCCATCAACGGAAGTCAGCCCAAGAAAAGATATTACTTCCCCACCCTCGTCTCTCTAGCTGACAGGCAATGGCATTTAGAGTCCTATATCCCCTTTGAAAAGGAGGTATAGGCTCCTAAATCCATTAGGCATTGTAATAGTGAGCACAAATACTTTTAACATCCATAAGTATCTACAGCAGTGGTTCCCAGGATCTACTTCTGAACTGCAATTGCCATTGAAACCTATGACTGTTGCACCATCTGCTGGCGAAAGGTTGGAGACCACTGGTCTACAAACTTCACATCTATTCAAAAGAGCATTTGTCAGTGATGTGTGTGTCTCAGTATGTGTTCAGAGGCCATCCTGCAGATCTTCAATGTATGTACGTGCACCCCCAGATCTTCACAGTTTAGTTACCACAGCTAAACCACTTTGCGTTGGCCTGAAGGGTCGTTTACCGTTGCAAGAGGCACAAGACTGGAGTAGCAAGGGGGCGAATACTGAGTGAGGTGCACCAGTGCTGACCTCTCTAAGGACCTGCCTGAAAAAAATGCCTGCCTCAAGTCACTACTAGGAGGTCCCCCAATTTCGTGAGAATTAAAGCCGCCATAGTTACTTTTTTTTAAAGGATGGGAATACATTTATGGAAAAAGAAGGATCAGGGAGATCATGCAAAGGAGGAGGGGAGTGTAGGCAAAAGGACAGCAAGAGAAGGAAGGGAGAGGAAAAGAGAAAAAGGAAGTTCAAGCGGGGGGGTCAGGAAAAGAGCAGGGAGGGAATGGGAACATCAAGAGACCATTTGTAGATTTAAAAACACTGTATTTATCTGTGGGTTTTGATGAACTGTGTTTCTAAAACACACCTTCCCAGAGTATCTGGGCCTCACATTAACTCTTTGCAGTGACCTGAGTGATTAAATCTCCTCACCCTCTCCATTCTCCGAGCTTCTCCTAGCCTCCATCCCACTCACTCCCAGCCTTGTTCTCCCTTCCCTCAGAGTTCCTCTGCTACTTCACAATTGCACCTCACTCGTGCCAGTTACTCCCATAGGGTTACCTAACTTAGTGTTTCTTGGAGCTCCCCTCTGCTGCTCACCGTTCTACTCCTACGGACAGCAGTGCAACCTGTCAACCAATACTTTTCTCCTCCTACCACCAGCACTTAGTGGTACCATCAGAAACGGGCTGGCTGACTGAGGATTTGAGAGGCTGCTCCCTCAGCCATGTCATCACCAGGTAACCTGAGCTGAGTAGCAAGGTGATGTGAGGTTGTCTTCAGAGCTTTCTAATTCCTAAGGAAATATGTCTGCTAAATTAAAAATCGTCTTGGCTTAATTCTTTCCATCCAAAATCAAATAGGTGCTTGCTCCGTGGTTCCTTTTCCTTTTCTTCTCCCCCCACCCCAAGCAAGTCCAATAATAACAATGCAACTTTGTAATAAATGTATAACATAGATAATCCATCTGAGCATCGCAAGGCAGTTTACAAACATAAAGTCTGGTGGCCTCACCACACATTGCAAAGCAGCGCAGCCTAGTGAATAAATCATTGAACTAGCACTCGGGAAACCTGAATTGTACTTAGAGCTGATTGGAAAGTCCCTGAGATGTTTCACAGAGACAGCCACAATAACGTTGCCAACTGCCAAGGTTGTGGGCTTATCAGTGGCCTGGGCTTCCAGGGTCCTTGGCTTCAGTGCTAACCCCCACACAAACAGCTCCATACATTTTCCTGAAGAATTTTGAAATGGGAGAGAGGGTTGGTTCCAGATCACAACAAAACCATATTCCAGAACATCAGAATCTTCCACTAAATAGACAACAGAGTCCAGTGGCACTTTTAAAGACTAACAGATTTATTTATCGCATGAGCTTTCGTGGGAGAAAATCCCACTTCGTCAGACATCTTCAAAGCATCTGACAAAGTGGGATTTTCTCCCACGAAAGCTCATGCGATAAATAAATCTGTTAGTCTTTAAAAGTGCCACAGGACTCTGTTGTCTTTCTACAATAGACTAACACAGCTACCCCTTTGGAATTCCACTAAATAGAATTACTTGTCTCTGTGCAGCTTCAGTTCTGTTCCTAACTCTGCAGCTAGCTTGCACGGTGATCTTGAGCTAGTCATTTCTCCTCTGTGTCTGCAAAATGGGGATTATGATACCAATCTCCGTTGTAAAGCATGTTGAGATCCACTGATGAGAAAATTTACATGAGAGATCGGTCTTAATTACTGATGATGATCTTCTCCTCAGTTTACAGCTGAAGAAGGAGAAGTCCAGAAAAGAGATCTGCTAGAATGCTTTTCTCATCTCTCCAAAGCAAAGGATGACGTGTATCCCAGAAAAAGTTTTAACATTCCAGCTACAATAAAATGACCACTAACTGCTCTTCATTTAGCTTCTTTTACAAATTCTTTAATCTTATGCAATCTAAGGATTAGCTGTCAGAACCATTTCCCACATAGGAACCATTTTCCTCCGTTAACTTAGAGTTGAAGTTGACTTTGACTTTGTCTAAAGTTGAATGTAGGCCTATTAACTTTACCCCTAATTCAGAAAAGCACTTATGCAAAAAGTTAACTTTAAGCACAGACTAGAGGACTATTTACAGATTGAAAGATAGGCATGTACTTAAAATACCTTGATGAACTGGGCCCTGTATGATAATTGTACAGTTCTACACCTGATTTTTTTTCTTCAAACTTAATAGAAAAGCTTCAGCCATATAGGTGGGGAGTATGTCTGGGAGAAATTTGTCCTTTTACCTAATTAAGGGCAAATGCAGAGTTTCACTATTACACTGAGTTAAGTGCTTTATGGGATGGTGCTTCTTTCTTTAGCATTTCTATATCCTTAATTTTTTATCACTGACTTTTCTCTTAAAAAAAAAAAAAAAAAAAAACAACCAAGGAGTCCTGTGGCACTTTTCAAGACTAACAAATTTATTTATCGTATGAACTTTTGTGAGAGAAAATCCCACTTCGTCACTCCTTGTTTGTTTTGCTGAACTAGACTAAAACGACCACCCCTTTGGAACTTGTCTTTTCTCTTTGCTCACCCTTACAAACAGAGTTAAGAAACATCATAAATTCTGAGTGACGTTACCCTTTAATCGACTGTTAGGGTTTTGTTTTCCCCAAAGCAATTATAGGCCTTGTTATGTATTCCTTCATGTGAGTTGAGGGAATTTTGCATACATCTTGATAAATTAATTTTTTTTTAAATGAAAAAGTGTCAATTCCCCTCTGAAGAGCTGATTCATCCCCAGTTTGTCTCCAGTGGAGTTACACCAGGAGTGAATTTGGCTTGCTATTATCCAACTGTTTACGGAGAATCAACAGAACATTAAAAAGAGAAAACAAGGTTGATAGCAGTTAAAATTTAGTGCTGAGAAGTAAAAAGTAATGCACATAAGGAGGAATAATGTGCAGGGAGGGTCCTACATGAGTTGCAACCACTTCAGGAAAGATACTGAGATGTCATTACGGAAAACTTCCATGGAAGAAAATGAGAAGGTTCAAGGAAAGCCCAAAAGCAAAAATCAGACACCAGCTAATTAGACAGCTATTAATGGGCCCTGCAACAGCTAGAAGTTCAGCCAACTATGTGAGTTACAAAAGGCCAGTCACAAGAAGAACCAGATGGTGGTTTGTGAACAATGCAGTCCACAGATTGTAAGGCACTTCAGTTTTTCATGATTACATGATAAAGAAGAGGCTGGTATAGTTAAAAAAAAAAAAAAGAACCCCCCACATTCTGGGCCATCATCTAAGCAAGTGTATATTACTACTGAAGTCACTTACATTAGTGTTTGATTTGGCCCATTGTCTCCTGTGATCTTAACCAAGGACTGCCCCACCGAAAATACTAGGACTGGTTCAAAAACAGAAACATTTCTGGAGATATTTTAAAATAATATTGTTTCCCCCCTTTTTTTTTGGCTGAAATTTCATTTCAGCTGAAATTTTCTGAACAGCTCAGGAAATTAGACATCAATACAGTTGAACAATTGTAAGAGAATGAGTGACTGGTAAGGAGGTTCATAGCAGAGGTGAACAAACCACAATGCATTTATCCACACCCCTTTTCTAAACTTCCTGGATGTGGATAAAATAAGACTGAAAACTAGAACCATATTTTTTCAGATAAAACTTTCTTCTCAATCAAAAAATGCAGATTCAGGTCAACCAAAACATCCTGTGAATTCACGTCAAAACTACCAAAAAAATTATTTTTAAAAACAATTCTAAACAAAAAGATTCAATTTTTCAATTTAGAACAACTTTCATTCCAAAATTTAGTTCGATTTTTTTTTAAATGTTAAGTTTTGGGTCAAACAAAATATTCTCTTCAATCCCGGACTTAATTATTATTACGGTAAACATTTTCACTTTTCCAAATATTCAAAATATTTTTGTTTCAAGTTGACATGAAAGTAATTATTTTATTTTTCAGTTCAACCATCAAACCAAACAAATCAATTATTCTTGCCGCTCTCCTCAGAACTGCACCACACTTGGTTCAAAGTATTCAGAATCAAAACCAAGATTTGGAAAGTAGCCACTTCCCCTGAACCAGAACCCCAGACCTGAGCATTCCCAAACTTTGAGGAGTTTGAAATCTGAATTTGACTTTTGCAGCTTAAGACACTTTCTAATGGTCAACTTGATCTTGTGTCTGAAATATTTCTGATTTTTTTTTCTTGAATCGGCAAAATTCTGACTAGGTTAGGGTACTTCTCATTCACATTTATCATGGCTATCAGTCTGGAACACTCTGTTACATTGTTTTATAGTATATTAAAGTAGCCATGTGTGATTTTGGTGGGTGACAGAAGAACTGGGAAAATTGGTTACTGCCCACAGTTTACGCTAGGAAAAATTTAAGAACAAAAAAAACTAATTTGACTGCAATTAGGTAAAGTGGTATGTATTGTATTTCTTGAATATTACATATGCTAGCCAGACAGAAGAGCATGCAGTGTCAGGAACACCTCCCCTCTTTGTCTTCATTAATTTCTACTTCGGACTGCATGATCTCAGAGGTGTGCTGTGAAGAGGAATGTGCAAGCTTGAAATGGCTCAGTTGGAGCTGCAACCCAGTTCTGCCATAAAATGGCTCAATTTGCTTTAAATAAAATAAATCCTTCCTCACCGCAAGGACCAAGGGTCTTATAGTTTTCCCTGCCTCCAGATTAATATAGCAAAGTTGGCACAATGAAAGAACGCTTAGCAGGATATAAGGATGTGTTGAATTCAAAGTGATCTTCCTACCTCACGATGTAGCCTACCTTTTGGTTAGTGGAAGAGGGTCCTAGAACATAGCCCAGGAAGACAGCAAAACCATAGAAACCTCCCAATAAATCCTTTTACACAGACATCTTAAAGAAAATAGAAGGCTGATAACCCCAGAAATGTCTATTGATTGGAAAGGGCCCCGAGCCACAAATTTCAGATCAGAATCCAGATTTCAAAGGCTCTCAACATTTGAAACAAATCAGTTCTAGAGTCAGTTCATTATTGAAATAGGAGCCAGCTGCAAAACATTGATCTAGACATTGGTTCCACTTCCAAAGCCTCCTAAAATTCAAGGTTGCTGAGATAGAAATTCATACTAACAACAGACACTATGATGCAAAACACAGAGGTACAAGAAAATTTCAGAGGCAAACCAGACTCAATATATCAAGTAGATCCCTTGCTATACTTAATTAGTAGCACTGAGTGAGTAAATCCTAGAGAATAATTTAATTGATTAATATCACCTCTGAGGGTGAATTATCCGGGAACAGTTTATGATTTTCTTAATTTCTTCTAAAATTTTGCTGAATAATTCCTACAGTTGATTCTTGCACCTGAGCCATTAGTATGAGTTGTAAGTTTCTGACCTGCAGAATCAGAGCTGTGTTGGATGGTTTTGACTAGGTTCATGGGTCACCTCTTGGACTGGATGACTGCAACTCTTAGAATCACGGTTTCTGGCACAAAGACTCGTGACAATCACTTCAGAATTCACTTCCTGTGAACATTCTCCGATGTTTCTTGTTTCCCCAAACATTTCAGCTATTAGAACATTCACAGCAACTTAACCCAAGGGGGCATGTACACAGGTATAGCCCATTTTGGGTTGGTCTTTTTTTAAAAAAACAAATCAAAACTTGTTCACTTATCCCTCCTGGCAGTCCTCTTCCTGCCTCTTCTCTTCCCCTCACCGGACCCCTCGCCACCTTTCAATTCACTTTTAAAGACCTAACCTGAAAAAAGGGGATGGGTGGGCAGATAAAAATTAACACATTTATTCAATTGAGAGAGGGTAGAGAAGTATCATCAGAGAGGCAGATTTCCCCCTTACTGATGCACCACCCCTGTCCACCATGCCCCCACACCTCCTGCATTTAGGGGGCATTCACCCTATAAAGGAGTCTTTTCCTGGAGATCCAACCTCAGTACCCTAGCCATATCACTCCCTAGATACATATACACATGGGCCCCTGGGGGTATGATGGCACCTTTAGGCTCCTCTGTGGAGGGGAGGCTGCAGCTGTTTCCCTGGCTGATATTCCACTCTGGGGCTTTGTACCTAAGGTGATGTCATCAGTAGCTGCGCTAACCCTGAGTGAATCTAGCCCATAATTTGGTGGTTTGAGCAGAGGATGGAGAACACTGAACTGAACAATTGGAGTCAGGCCTCCTTCCTGCTCTGTGGCCTCGGATATGACACTTAAGAGCCCTGTGCCTCAGTTTTTCCAGCTGTACAATGGGAATAATTTTACATGCCCACCTCTCTGGGGGAGGGATGGGGTCTCTGAGATTAATTATTTAATGTCTGTGCGATAATTTACAGATTAAAAGCATTAACCAACAGTATTAGGTACAAATATTTTAGCAACAGAAAAAGGGTAGCTGCTGGAACTAAACACCACCTCTTTTTATTGCATACCGGCTTTAGTTGTCTGTTTATCCATATAAGGGGTTTTAGTATAAGAGCATACAACTGGCAGGATAATTCAGAGAACAAATTATTCCAGATCCCCATAGAGACAGAAGACATCCCTAGAAGGCATTTGGGTTACATAATCAATTCACACAGAGTATATACACACACAAAAATAATGCCGCAATAAAAGCCTACAGCCATTATTAATATAAAAGCAAGCATTCTGCATGCATTATTTCTGAAATTTCTCAAGTTCTCCTGCACTTGAATGTTGAATTATTTAATACCAGCACGAGGAAGGAGGTTGTGGTTTAAAGGGGAAAAAAGAAACATTACCTGTATCTGAGCAAATCAGATTTTGTTTCATACTCAATTGCTCACAAAGAAAGTTTATAACCCTGGTTTGACCTTACCCAGAGCTGCAATTTTCCATCTCACAGGGTGACAAAGCTAAGTTGAAGCATACATCTGAATACACTGACAGCAGTTTGACCCTGGCTTTAGTTAAACTGATTTTTATATCTAAAGACAACAATCATTTTTTATGTTGTCAGTGGTGAAGCAAGGGGACAACTGTGAGAGAAATGTCACAACATGGGGTGCTATGGACTGGAAAGAGCAACTCTTCGGTGGGGTCCTCTGGTCTCTGCTGTGCCGCTGGTAAAATGATCTAAGTGATTCTGGCCCATTGCTGTAAGCCTTCTTCTCTGCTCTAATGCGCAGGGAAATGCGTTCATGTCACTGGCATTGGTAACAGCACAGAGTGAAAACCTCACTCATCTTAAATGCACAGGGCAGGAAAATGTACAATTCCTTTAATTATTAAGCATAAGTGAGCCCTCTTTGGTTCCCGAAAGCCAGTTTAAACTGGACTGTGCCTTTCCCCTGGCACTTTTTCATCTTCCCCACCCCATCTCTCTCTTTCCTGGACTTCCAAGCCATCCGACTGGGGTGATGGCGAACAGCTAGAGTGCAATTTGACTGGGACTAAAAGCTATCCTTCCTCTTTACTATTCAGTCAACACTGAGCCCTGACTCCAATAACACTTAGTCATCCTACTGGACTCAGGCACACACAAGAGATCAGTTTGTTAAACCTTTTGCACCTCAGATCAGATCTGAATGCCAACAGCACTCAAGACAAGTTAGGAAGAACAAGCAGACTGTGGTGAACTACATGCAATAGGTGGACATGAAACAGAGGGGGTGATTTTTTCCAGTAGTTAGGGATGATTTAGGGCATCCAGGAAACAAATACTGTGGATCAATTGAAGAATGACTACTCGAGTAACACAGCAAATAGACACTTGTGAGACATTTGCTTCTATAGCAGAGGCATTAAGCAGAGAACATTATAGAGAAGATAGTGTAAGGAAAGGAGAAGACCAGAATTAAAAATTTAAACTATAGCTGAAAGCTTTTTTAAAAAAATCTGATCAGGTATTATGATGAAAGAACAGAAATTTTACAGAGGGCCAACTTTGCAAGGAAGCTGAAATTAAACTAGAATGGGTCCAAGCCTTGACATTCAGATAAAGAATTAGATTCATACTTGAATTCACCCTCAATTCAGGAGTATTCAGCAGCTTGGGTCCAGAATTATTCCTGAAATGGAGTTGGACGAAATATTTCACTGAAACTCTTTTCAGTGAAAAATACAGATTCAGGGACACAGGAATTCATGCTGACTTCACTGACCTGAAAAAAATCAAAATGTTTCATTTTGACATTTTCTAAGCGAAATGTTTCAATTTTTCAAATCAAAATGACCTTCCGTTTCAAATTGTCCTTTAATTCTGTTTTAAAAACAATGAGAAAAGTTTTTCCTTGAAATCGAAACAGTTTCATGGTGGGTCAAACAAAACACTTCATTCAGCAAAAAAGGAAGATGTGTATTACTTTTCAATTTGCTGAACGTTTCGAAAAACTTAATTTTCAGTTTGACCCAAGACATTTTTCTTCTTTCCAAATTTTATTTTATAGACTTGCCAGCATGGACAGCTGGGGCTCCTCCCCATTGCTTGGGAGGAGCCATACATGGAGATCTCTAGGCAGAGGGGAGGTTCCGGGGACAGAAGGATGTCGGTGTGGATATGAAGAGGGAACCTTCTCACTCCTCTCACTGGAGGTTCCCGTACCCTATGCTGCAGCCTGCCACAGCATCACATGACATGCTCATCCACATGCGTTGCGGCCCCACCCCACCATCCTCTTGGCCCTAACCACGATATCATCACAACGTGATATGTGCATCTGTACGCAGCCCTCCACCCTGACCTCTTCCTGACATTAGCATTACCAGGCATGGGGATTCTCCCACCACTGAACAGAATGGTTCAGCCAAAACTGAGGAGCTGATCGATAGATTGGAGGGACTGGCTCCATTCAGCCCTATACATCTAGCCTATGATTGCCAGCAAACCAAAAATTCCATTATTTGTCCAGCTATAACCTGAAATGCTGAGCTACATCGATTGTTTTTATTATCCTAACACCTAGGAACTCCAGTCATGAACCTGAAAGCCCAGGAAAAAAACAGACGTTGAATTTACATCTTTTGGTCATTCCAAAGGGGACACGCACCACAGACGGCTTAGATATTTTACTGCCTCAAGTAACTGTATCTGCGCTGACTGAAACAGTGGTAATGGAAGAGCAGCTAGTTAGTACTTGTGGTCAGAATCCAATCACATTTCAATTAAAAGTACCCAAATAATAGCAACCATCTTTCCTTTCTTCAGGCAAATACAAATGATGGGTAAATGTCCGATCCAGCTGTTTGGATCCATCCCGTCACCCACAAATTCCAGCCCTTCACAAAGCCTCTTTCCAATGGATCTGGCTGCAGATGGAGATCTTACAAGACTAGGTTGCATCCCATTCCACTGTCCCTTGGCAGAAGGAAAATCGCTTATCGTAGCCTCCGCTCCCTGAGTTCCACACAGATTTGGTGTCTCCCCCCTCCCTTTTATTGTTGGCAATGGGTTCACAATTTTATGGTGGTCTTCCAAAGACATGGGGGCAGCACGGCACATTCTCAACCATCCTGCACCTGACACCAAGCCCCACAAGATGCATAAGCAGGGAAATTTTACGCCAGGCAAGATCTCCACCAGTTATACCCTTCCCCGTCCACCTCACAGATCACTCTTCCCTCCTTTTTTTCCTCAGTCCCATTTTCCCTCATTTTTTCTGTCCCAAGCTTTTTGTACTTTCCTGCTCTGTGTCCACCCTCCTTCCAGCCTACGCCACTGCCCACTTCCTGTGGGTAACGGGTCGTCTTTCTGCACTTTCGAACCACTAGGTGGCACTAGAGCAATAGTCATGAGTCCCCATTAGTTCTGTTTGATATAGCCGGTGTAGTCTCACAAACCGAGGTTTATCCCACCTGCACCATCACCAGACCTGTAGCTACACTCTGCAGCCTTCATGGGCTTCTGGTGCACATACCTGCCCTTTAGAAGCCCACATCCTGGGTTCAGAGACGTGGTCTCCTTTACCTCCTCTGTTGCAACCCTTTCGCCAAGGCCTGACAAATATGAGGACAAAGCAAGAAGAGGCTCACCAGCGAAGCCTGGAGATATGACGGAGAAAGCTGTTTACATACATGAAAGGAAAGGCCAAGCTTAGAACAGAAATAATAAGAGGATTCATCTGTTACCCTCATTCAGCTGGATGTTGCCCTAGTTGTAGGGGCACAAGGAATGCTGTGGGTTGGGTTTTGCTGTTCAGCTCACTTTGGTTCAGTTACTGGTTTAGCTCCCCTGTTACTGAAAACAATTGTTTTTAATATATACATCCCATTTCTTGGAGAGCTGATAGCGCATAACCTCTCCAGTACCAGCTGCCAGTTGGGGTAGTCCATTTCTATTTGCCATCCATGGGTGCTGGACGCCAGCTTGCTAGTTCATGTTATGTTTGCTATTTTATAATTTCCATTAGAGTTAAAGGCCTCGCCTTGAATGCGTAGTGCAGGATTTTATGGCACATACACTAAATTAGATCAAAGGAGAGAAAATTCCATGGACCTGCTCAAGAGTCCTATCAACTTACGGAGGAAATAAAGGCCCCTAGCACCTAGCAGGATCAGTCCCTTTGATCATAATTTTGCAGAATTCTCTTTTTAGGATTGATCCTGGGCCGCATCCTTAGCACAAAGGATGGGGAAAGGACTGGGCCAAAGGTGACACTATTTTTATATTCCTGGGGCCAGCAGGGAGCCAGACTGTTTTCTAGCATAATTCAGAGCAGTGGTGAAACTGATGTAAATTATGCCCTGCTCCGTTCATGAATCAAGAGATGATTTTTCTAACTGGTGGTAATGGTGGAAGTTGTACTGTAGTTAGGGCTCAGCCATTTTTATTGTGATGCGGCCCAGTGAGCTGATAAAAGAGGAGAGCGCTATCCACAATACAGTGTCTACTTGGACAGGTGCATTGCTGGACACCAATCGTGAATGGCGGGTGCCATTTTTCTAGTGTAGATGCAAAGTGAGATTAAAGCAAAAGCAAAGTGTTCTTTGCTTCCCATACTGTATTGTGGTCACGGTGCATTATGGGCTGTGTGGTTCAGGCCCATCAGGCGAGAGGTGTTCTTATCAGTGTTGTTCTGTGTCCAGTGCCGGTATCTGCTGGCTGCGTGCGTGAATCTCTGAAGGCATGCTCCCTCAGGATTACCCCTGGCTCAGATCTATAAGTGGGGACTCCGTTAGCCCAATGACCTAGAGCCTGGCTTGGATCTTAAGTAGGGACTAAGTTAGCCTGATGATCCTAAGCCGAGACGCTCCTTTGGTGAACACTCTGGGTTACCTTTGGCTCAAATCGTTAGTGAGGACTCAGTTAGCTCAGCGATTTGGAGCCCAGGCATACCCTGTGTGCAAGAGGTAAACTGAGGCAGCACTCACGATCGAAGAAACCAACATGACCACGGATCTTTGCAGAAACGAAGGTATCAGGCTAGGCTTTATTGCAATGTAGCACAATGGCAAGCAATCTCTATCAACAGATCTGCTGGCAGCATATGTGCTCTCAATGCAACAGAACAGCTCAATTGACAGTAAGACTCCCTATCACCCCTCAAGGCTGCACAGGGTCTGAGCTCCAGGGCTCCTCCTTTTACACCATCATCTGACCTTACATTGATTGGTCCATATTCGAATTGATTCACGAATTGATTGGTCCATGCATTACTGGGCATGTCCATCCATCAAGGTGTCATGGTTTATCCGGGCCAAACTATGCAAAACATCTCTTCTTATCTCTTTGGTGTTAGCCCAGCCCAACACCACCTTTCTCAAAGTACATTCTGATTCTTGTCTCTTGTCAGTACTTTCAGTTCAGGCCTGCAGTACATCCTTTGGAATGTACATTGCAGTACATTGCTTTGGATTACTTTGTTAGGCGCTTCTACTTGTCTTTCTATTTTCACCTTTTACTTTCTCCTACATGTATCACTACTAATACAGCTTTTTCAAGGCAAATTATACCCTCACTTAAATCTATGTGCTCCCACTGTTTCCTAACCATGCTCACAATTATACCACTGCAGCTCAATTTTCTCTGATTACATCCTGAGATATACCTGTTCACCCTTCCTGAAGGCCAGCGAGGATTCCCTGGGATGCATGTGGAAAGCACCTCACACATTGTGGATGCTACAAGACAGTAAATAACAGTAGCAGTGAGAACTGTGGGCCTGAAGCAGCCTGCAGAATTTCAACCAGTACATGAAAAAGGAGCCCCGATAACATCGCACAAGGCTTGCACAGCTGTCAAGTGTCTTTTTACTAAATTTAACAGAGTTATTAAGAGAGACAAGAATAATGATACTCAACAATTTTTACAGCCTTATTTGAGACCAGAACTGCACTTAAAGATATTCCTTTGTATTTCTGATCCCAGGCACACCTGCCTTTTATTGATCCACTGCATGACTGGAATGAAGCCGGCATAACCACAGTGCAATCCCACAAGTATAGCAAGATGCTCCAGCAGACATTGGCCACCTACCCATTGTCATGTACGCTGTATTTGTCACTCACCAAATCAATCCCATGCTGTTCAGCACATTTAGGAACCCAGGCTAATAAATCATTTAAGTGCCTCTCACTTCCCAGATGGTAAGTGCAATTCAATGCAGGTAATTATAAAAAAAATTACTTTTGGAGCAAAAAAATCAAAACATGGGAATATCCATCTAATAGAAAAGCCCTGCAAAGAGATTTGGGAGTTCTAAGAATTCTGAGGAGCAGGTTAAAGGTCTGAGTGCCTGACAGTGGATTTTCCCTCTGATTGACTCAATCGATCCTCTCCTCGCATAACAGCTCAGGGCCCCTGTATCTAGTGATTTCAGGACTCAAATGCTGCACCGTGGGGAAGCAGTGCACAAGCACACTTTTCTTGCTGTAATGTGTCTGCAGAAAAACAACGTCCGTTACCAAGAGCATCAGGAAACGTGCGGGGGTAACAGAGGGTTAGGTAAAAAGTCAAAGTGAGAGTTGGGCTCTGGCAAAAATGGCTGGTTCAATGTGGATGAACACTAGCCATGTCCTTTCATATACATATTCTTTTTTAGCTTTTAGATTTTAACACAGAGTTCTAGTAACTCCACAAAGAAATACCATGAAAGTGGCCTGAAGCTCTCTCTCTCACTCAATTAAGACGAATTCAGACAGAAGCAACTGCAGAGAAGGAGTACTAGCATGCAGGGCTGGATCATCGCTGGGGCTTTAAGGGCTGCAGCCCAGGGCCACAGCCTAAAGGGAGGGCCCCAGGCTGCAGCCTCTAAGGCTCCACCCTGCTGAGTCTGGAACACACTGGTGGAGCCTGGGGGGTGCTGGGAGAGGCTCTGCCGGCACTGGGTGGGGGCCCTGGGGCCAGAAGCAAGGCTCTGCGGTGCTCCCACCCTGCCCTCAGGCTGGCTGGTGTGCCCCCAGGGGCAGGCAGGCCAGCGCACGTCCACTGATGTCGAGGGGCAGACCAGCCGACTTGGGGGGCTAGGCAGCAAGGGTGTGCGGGAGGCAGGCCAGGAGGAAGCCCACTATGGTGGGCAGCCCAAGGCCCCTTCATCTGGCCCCGTTAGCATGATCAGGGGAATGGCAAGCATATCCCATGAGAGGAGACAAAAAAGAGCTTGACTTGATTAACTTACACAAATGAAGGCTGATGGGGGATCTGGTTGCTCTCTATAAAAACATCTGGGAGGTAAACACCAGCGAATGAGATGGACAATGGGGCCAGAAGAACAAACAGGTATAAACTGGCCATAAATATGCATTTGGGCTGGAAATTAGAAGAAGGTTCCTAGCCATCCAGGGAAAGAAGTTCAGGGATAGCTTTCCAATAGGAATAATGGGTGCGAACAACCTCAGCTGTTTTAGGATAGCCTTTCAGAAGTTTAAACAAAGAGGATTATATTATAGGGTTGGCCTTTGACAGAACTGGACTCAATGATCCAGGAGATCCCTTCCAGTCCTACATCCCTTTCCATCAACTTGTATTTTACATCCATCTCCCAAAACCTCTCACTGGCCACATGCCAAGCACCTATCTCATTCGTTATTGTATTTTATACTACAACTACAACAATGAATGAAAGTCCAGGAGAACAGAGTTTATTCCTGCAAATTTCCATTGTCATATGGATTACAAAGCAATTTAAATTTGAAATTGCATATTACCTGTGCCACAATGGAGTGAAAAGAAATATTTATTACAGTGGAAAAGTGTTATATATTTCATAAAAAAGGAACAATATATTATCAGTCTATTTATCACACTCTAATCAGTCTATTTATCACACTCCAGATCCATCTCCCAGCCAATGTTAATGGAAGATGCACTTACACGGGGGTCACACTTCCTGCCTTCCTCAGAGGTAGGAGGCACTAAAACCTATGAAACCTACACAGTGCTGCACAAGAGGCTAGGGGAGAATGTACCGTCCCTTCAAGCTGTGGAATTCTGATCCAAGGACTAGCGAGCTAAAAGTAGAAGAAAGTACATAGGGGCTACAGCTGCTACTGCATCCCATGAGCATAACAGCGGCAGAAAGACTTCCCAACCACTCTGCATTCAGCCACCAGCCCCCCATATAGAAAGCGTACAAGGCCATCTGTTTGGTCTTTGCATGGGGAAGAGGCACCTTTTACCAAATATGGAGGAAAAAGAACATACTCCTTTCCCCTCCCCAGTCAAGATATACTATAGTACTTACGTATGCAGGTAACAATATAATACTGCCCACTTTACCACATGTACTAGACGGTCTCAAGAAATCATTCCATCATGTAAAAAGAAGCATTCCCAATAGCATTTTTAGCCACAGTTTTTAAACTATCATCTTTGCCCTTTCACAAGTCATTCGTATGGTGTCACAGAGTTAGCTTCATCTATATGATGATTGTTACCCAAAAAAAAGAATAAAAGCTCTATTTCAGTTATCCATGGACTATTGAAACATAAGGCTAAATCCTGAGCTACTTACTTTCTACTCAACGTACTCATATTACATAATGGACTCCGGTGAAATAAGAATTGACTGGAGAATTTATCCAGAACTCAAACGAAATCCATATGAAAGGTCTGTTACCATTCTTCTTCATTAAATATTTTTCACCTCGCCTGACTAAAAGCAGAAGCTGGTGCAACTTAGTAAGTCGATACCAAACGTTAGTCTGCAAATCCTGCCTGTTGTCCTGTTTAGGTTAACATCCATAGTTTAACAGACTCAAGAGTTTCAGATGATTCATGTAAGGTTTGTATAACCATTCAGAATTTTTGGTGCTTCTCTGAACTGGATCTCCTACCCCACAGAAGATGAACATCAACTTGATGGCCAAGAAACATCATTTTAACTATCAGCATGGTGTTGATTTGTTTGTGGAAGCTGCTAGGTAAATACAAGGGCAGATGTATCATCATAAAAGTTTGAAGTGTAAAGAAAACACTGTTGAATAGAAGTATAAGTCAAACAAGACATCAGTGCATTCCTCGGTGAGCTTAAATTGTGAGGTAAAAAGGCACAAATATAAAGGCCTAGTGAGAAATCAGCAGATTGAAAAAATCTTAGAAAACTAAATATATGGTCAAAATAAAGGAAGAATTGAACTAATACATTGGTTGGCCATTAGATTTTCAGTTGGGTTTCACTGATAGCCAATCAGGAAAGCTTCCTTACAGTGAAGAGTTTTAATGTCAATACGGTATGCTCTATAAGAGGGAAAAAAGAGAAGGGTTGTTCTGGTGAAATCTTTGATCAGACGAGAAGCAGGAAATACTATCTCACAAAGGACCTTGTAATGGCAAGGTTTTCAGCGCACTTAGAGAATTTTGCCTAAGAATCATTCCAGCTTTTGAGCAAGCATCCAAAGCAAATCACTAACTCTCTGGAGAGCTATCCGCCATGGTTTAGCATAAGTTTTGTGATTTCATAAGTGCGTTACAGTCTCCCATTTAGTTTCACTGAAGTCATCAAATAAACTAGTGTGTCAGCTAGCTAACCCTGAACTCTCACTTCCTCTCCTCCTTTGACAGCAACTTCAATTTAATTAGCCCCTTATCATGCTGAGACATCTCAAGGCACTTTATGAAAGATGTACAGGCATACCGTCTGCAGTGCCAAGCTAACAAATGAAATCAGGCAAGGTAAAATAAGAAAAGCCTCAATTTAGATTTATAGCGCAGAAGAATGGCAAAGGACAAAATGGACCAACCCCTTAACTGGTGCAAATCAAGGGCTGGCTCCAGCAATTTCCACCAAATGAGCATCTGTCTCCATATCTTTGAAGAGATTTTAAGCTTTTCCATCACAGCTGACATTATTCATTTATATCTTCACCAGTTGGAAATTTAAATACACAGCTACAAAAGAAAATCTGAAAACGGCGTATTTATATCATTGTTTTATAAATCACGATTTCTGCCCTCCGTGTAAACTCAAATTAGGGACAATGAGTGAGGGAACACTGTACATGTGCAGTCGAAATAATTAAAAATCCATTTAATTACTTTTATTGAATGTCTCGCCGCTGGGTCAAAAAGTACCACAGTTCAAGCCCCACTGCAGGAGACGGGACTGTACGCAGCGCTGCAACCAGAACGTCATATAAGTGGGTACTGTCCTTCCGATAAGTATTAAACGGGTCTAATTTACATCTCTCATGGCTGTCCAGGTGGATGTTAAAGATCCCATGATACTCTTCAAAAAGCACAAGGAATAACCCCAGTGTATTGGCCAACATTTCCCTTCTCAATAAAATATGTCCTAGGCTGTGAACAATTGCCAAGCACAAAATAGTTGCTGAGTCTCTCTAAAGCATTATTATTATTAAATTGCACTGTGGGATAAATCCTGAAGTCCTTACTCAGCTTTTACCTAAGCCCAACTCCCATTGAGATCAAGGATAAAGGCATCTCTTTACCAGAACCTGATTATAAAAGCCCCATTTCAAAAAAACATCCCTACCCAAGACAGCAATCGCAAACATGCTTTATTTTACACATTGACATTCAGGGAAGTAAATCCAGTTAACTAAATGAGACAGAAGCACAGAAATTTAAAGTTAAGAATGTGCAAAAGTGTGTTCTTAAACTGGAGCTTCATGGTACCTTTGATAGGCAGACAAACAGCTAGTTGTACATTCTATTTTGTTTTCTATACCATATGAAAATACCTTCTAAACACTCTTCTAGATGTTGGCTAAGCATTATATTGGCTCTGTTGGCTAAGTTTTTGTATTTTATTATTAATAAAATGAGTTTTCAGTTCTCAGACAGTATATGTTTTCTCCTATATAAAATAAAAAGAAGTCAACACTCAGTTCTTGCGACTCTAAGAAGAAATTTGAAAAGAAGATCATGTTCACTGCTGCGTGATTTAAAAAAGAAATCAAGAGCCCAGAAATCTTCCTGATGCACAACAATGAATCAAATAAATTATGTTTGCAGTGCTGTTATAGCCATGTTGGTCCCAGGATATGAAACAGGCAAGGTAGATGAGACAAAATCTTTTATTGAATCAACTTCTGTTGGTGGAAAGTAAAATCTTTCAAGCCACACAGAGCTCTTCTTCAGGTCTGGGGAAGGAAATTTCAAATCCTTTGGCTTCCTTCCATAAACTTGAAGAAGAGTTCTACGTAGCTTGAAAGATTTTAACTTCCACCTACATAAGTTGGTCCAATAAAAGATATTACTTCACCTACTTCGTTGGTCCAAAATAAATTATGGAAATTGGAAAAATCATACAAGAAAGAAAGATCAACTGTTCAGCTTAGAAAAGAGATGACTAAGCGGGGATATGATAGAGGTCTATGAAATCATGAATGGTACGAAGAAAGTAAACAAGGAAGTGTTATTTACCCTTCACATAATACAAAAACTAGGTGTCAGCTGATAAAATGAGTAAACAGCAGGTTTAATATAAATAAAAGGAAGCACTTCTTCACTCAGTGCATAGCCAGCCTGTGGAAGTCATTACCATGAGCTGTTGTGAAAGTCAAAAATATAATTGGATTCAAAAAAGATTTGGGTAAGTTCATGGAGGATAGGATTATCAATGACTCAGCCAAACTAGTCAGTGGTGCAACTCCATGCTGGGGTGTCCCTAAACCTCCAACTGCCAGATGCTGGGACAGGACAACAGGAGATGGATCACTTGAAATTGCCGTCTTTTGTTCATTTCCTCTGAAATAGCTCGCACTGGTCACTATCAGAAACAGGCCTGGTCGGCAGCAGTCAATGGGAGTTATGCAAGCTATGCAGAGTAACTTGCACACCTCCTGTTGACTTTGTAACTCCCTTTTAGCGTGCCATCTGCACTGCACTGATGGAAAATGTGTTCCTGTTGATGCAGTGCTACGCCACTTGAGAGCATGGTTTTATTAAGCCGGTTTCCGAATCAACTGAGCATGTCTTTACTGACTGCTCAGTCGATCTTGAAAAAAATCAATCTGTCAGCAGTGAATTTGCTACCACCATTGTAAACATACCCAGAAAGAAAGAAAGAAAGAAAGAAAGAAAGAAAGAAAGAAAGAAAGAAAGAAAGAAAGAAAGTCTGATTTCTTGTGTGCAGTGAGTGAGAATATCGTATTGAAGAGCTTCCAGGGCAATGGGCAAAGATATAAAATAATAATTTCTCTCTATACATACATATTTGTAATAAATAATAAAACTGAAATGTACAATTGATCTAAAGCAAGTTGTATTTTTGCCTGTCCTTCATTGGTCAGGTTCATAGGTCTGCTTTGAAACCCAGATTTTTCACTCTGAAATGCATTCACAGTCTCTGATAAGATGCAAAACCTCTTTATGTGTTGCTGTACAGAAATATAAATGCTGGACACAGTTTCACATTATTTTCTTATCTCTATGTTGGCTTCTGTTCCCATGATGTAATATATCCTATACCTAACGTGTATTTTAGCCCTGAAAGATCTACTGACCTGTCAACATCCAAAATATCAGATCAAGCCATTACTGTAATATGGCAGAGTGAGAATAGGAGGAACCAAATTTGAAAGACATGTCAAAACTCACGATAAATCATGAAGTGAATAGAAAGTGCCTTTGACAATAAAACAGAAATGCCTTGCCATGTGTCATGAAATAAATTCTGTAAACCAAGTAGAAACTCTAAAGTTCCTCGTACCATCCTACTCAGGTATCCTTGAGCAAATCACCATACCCCTCTGGCACTTCCTTTGTCTCATCTGTAAAATGGAATTGCTGATACTTGCCCCACCTTTGTGATCTGTGGCTGGAACTGACTGAGCCACTGCCACCATCACTTTTATCCTCTGTCGACAATTGTGGTTTCCAACATTTGGCCAGCAGATGGCGCAATGCTCATAGATTTCAATGGTAACTGCCCTTTAGAAGTAGATCCCAATCTTCTGGTTGGGGACCACTGCATTATGTCAACCATTAAAATTATTTATGTATTATTTGTATTAACTCAGCACATAAGGGTACCAAAAATTATTAGGACCACATTGTGCTTGACACATAATAAGAAATATGAGCTTGCAGAGCACTCAAGTCACTACAATCAAAACAGACAATGGATACATTATTAGCCCCATTTCACAGACAAGGAACTCCAAGTGTGTGGCAGAGCCAGGCACTGAACTCTTGTCACCCTGAGCCACAACCCAGTGCCTTCACTATCACCTCAAAAAACCAGGATTAAAATGGTACCCCCATTGAAGTAACATGAATGGACAGTTTTAACTGTCTCTCAGAAACTTGCAAAAGATTAGGTAGAAAATATTTCGAGTTTAGATCACTCATGGAAAAGTCAGAAATTTCCATGAAAACTTTCAATGCAAAGGGGGGGAAATTTGTTTTGTCAAAATTTTCCATAGAATCAAGCCCCATTTTCTGATCAAGTCTATAAAATATCTAACAGAAAATCTGGTCCATTTCTGCAGAGGTCACTACAAAATCATTCTCAACTGTTCAATGCCCACAGCTTTGTCCACTCGAGTCTTAAATGAAAAAAGTGGTAGATCTTCCCCTATCACTGGGCAAGAAACCGCACCACATTCTAAAATCTTTGCTTAATTTTATCACATTGCCCCTAGTTATAGTCCATCACTACATTTCCTGTACTTGTTAAATCCTTCCATTGATCATGGAAACAAAGTGGTAATAATAGGAGCATTTGCCAAAGCACTTAAGTTGTTGGATTTCCTTGCAATTCAGTAATTAGAGATCAGAACTCCTGCTTTGGTGAGGGGAAACTCTGGGAACTTGGCTGGCTGGCTGAAGGTACGAATGCTTAAGGTCCATAGGGACGCTGGCTTTATTACCCACAGGTTGCAAGCCAGCCAATCAGGTTATATCCAAGGGATAAAAATAACCACATAGTTTCAGAATATTTATCTCATTTTAAAATATTATTTATTAATATGAATTATGTTGCCGTAGCACCTAAGAGACCCCAAATGAGACTGGCTAAGCATTGTGGTATACACTGTAGACCATAATCAGAGACCATCCCTCTCCTGAAGAACTTACAGTCTAAACCGACTAGGCACACAAAAGCTGAGGTGGAGGCAAAGAGAAGTGAAGTAACTTGCCCACGTTCCCATTGCAATGACGGAACCCAGATTTTGCAGATCCCTAATGAGGGAAGCATCACAAACCAACATAAAAGTAATAAACAAGAAATTATTAGAGTTAGCCAGGCCAGATTCTTGAGAGGATATGGGTAGCAAATTAAAGGAGCAAATAATCACTCTTTTGTGTAGTCTTATGCAATGTAGACTGTAAAATATGTTACTTCATAGTTATGCTTCACATCGATTATTATAACAAGAGATGTCCATTTTTAGCACATTGAGTAGAGTGTTTCAAAAGAGCAAGAGTGCATTTTCCACTTTTGGGTCATGATGGAACAGTGTTAGAGTAAGACAAAACATGTCCACACACTTTAAGTGAAATAACTATTTGTAAGTGGCTGTTGTGATGTAAGTACCACCTAGATAGCACTGAAAAGAATTAAAAGTCAAGCTTAAGTGGCATATGGAACAGCTTAATGCAAACAGAGCTGTGTGGGGAAAAACTCAGATTTGGGGAAGGGGTTCAAGGTTCTCTTCATAGAGCCAATGGGATATAGCTGATTGCAGTTCTTCCTCCACTTCTTTTATTTTCCCCCACGTTAGAAGGTAGCAAGGTACTATGCTGTAACTAGAATGGATGGCACTTTTATGTATGACATCTCTGTCTACCATAAGGTTGTACAATTATGAAGACTCTGAAGTAACACTGATTCATCCTCTCTCTCATTTTACTGCTTGATGTACTTGGTCCTTAATGCCATCCTTGATCAGTTAACCTGGTCAAAGAAATGCCAAGATATATGTCTTCTTGCTCAGTCCTTCACCACTCAGTCTATCTTTCAGCTACTGCTAATAAAACTAAGTGAATTTATTACCTATAAAAGGGTTTTGGATCATTTTTAATTTATTAACACTACACAGGGCTGCTCCATTGTTTGCACCGTTTTCAAAATTCAATGCTTGTTTATTTTCCTTTCTTTTAAATGTTCCAGGGTTCAACATTTAAACAGAGTTTGTATCATTTTTGGATGGTGTCTTATGTTTCTCAGCTCGAGGTCAAAGTTTGGATGAATGCCTTATTAGCTTAAGGGTTTCTAACAAGTCTCATCGGGGCTGGGGATTCCATTAGCATCAGGCAAGCAGCAGAGTCCTCTAATGGTTAGAATGTTCCATGGGATTAAATTGTATTTGGTTGCCACAGAATGAATGCTCCCACAGGGAAATTAATCTAGGGCACTGCATCCACATTCTGGGCAGCAGAGAATGACATTTGTGCCAGTCACAGACTTTGCACTTGTACAATATTTTGCATGCAAAAACCTGGAACAGAGAGAAATGTTTGAATTATTTTTTGAAAATGTTACACATATACTTCAGAAGCTACGTAAGGTTAGTCTATCATCTAGTACGGCTCTGCACTGGGTTAGCAGGGTGAAGGATGTCCGTGCATCCAGTTCAAACAACTGTTCTCAATAATACAGAGACAAGGAGGGTGAGGTAATATCTTTTACTTGCCCAACTTCTGCTGATGAGAGAGAGAAATAAAAGATCATACCTCACCCACCTTGTCTGTCTAATATCTTGGGACCAAAACAGCTACAACAATACTGTTGGCTCACGCTCCTATCAAAAACTTATCCTGAGGATGTAAGCACAGCTTTTTCTTGCACCTTTCTTCCCATTGCTTCTGTATGGTTTATGATACAGGCAGAGGAAAATCCAATTTGGGGAGGTCACATTGACACGGCGCATTCTTGAGAAGCATAGTTTTTCTGGGCAGTGATTGATGGGGAGCCAGGAGCTATTAGGATGTCCTTATAGTAAAAGCTCAGGTCCAGAAGATACAGGTTCCATTCCCACCTTTGACATAGGTTTCCCATGCAATCTTGGGCAGTTCTTTTAACATACCTTTGACTTCATCTCCCCATCTGCTAAAGAGGAGAAATATAAATTACCAATCTCTGAGGGATGTTATACCTATCTACCTTAGGGATGAAGGCACTATTGTGTGAGACTATCTGCAAAAGCCTTTGAAATATTTCAAGGATGGAAAGCGCTAGGTAATAACAATGAAAACTATTATTATTCTTCCTACATTCAATTTGTTGTATTAGATTTAAAGTATCCAAAAAATCTGACACCGGGGGGATTACAGATTAATGTCAGGGGGATAGGATAGTTTAACCATAAAAATGAAATAAAACAAAGGAAGATCCCTAAACATGGCCAGAAGGGACCACTGCAATCATCTGGTCTGACCTTCTGCATCACACCATCCATAGAATGTAGCCAGTAATTCCTGAATAGAGCCTCAAAAAGGTATTTCTTTGGGGTGAGGATTTTTGACATAACCCCTGGATTTTTTTTTTTTAATTTACTTCATGCACTGGACAGCTGCATAGCTTTGATGACACATGGTAGCACATGGCCAAGCGGCTCACTTCTTAGTTCAGATGTATTATTGCTTGACTGCTTCTTTGCTCCTTCTATTCTTGCAGGTAGGAACCAACATTTAGAAAAGGGCAGATTCACTAACCTTGCTCACCCCAACTACTAACTCACTCCCTGCCTAATCCTTCTGAGTTCACCTGGACTTTCTGAGGATGTAGGAATTTGAATCATTCATTCTTTCAAAGAAGAGTACAGATTAGGTGCAATTTTTAAGGGCACCATTAAAACACTGTTCATTTGTTCCAACATATACTATTCTCTCCCAGTCCAGATCCATTAGATTAACAGTAGTGATGAGCGCAGGTGCTCTGCCTAGTTTGCAATCACCTTTGTGACCATCAGCTTTCTCCCCAGCCAAAGTGTCTTTCTTCAGAGAGCCAGAGGATTTGCCTTTCAGAGCACATCAATGGCATTTATGAGTCACTAGACTCACAGCTGAATTGTTCAAGGTGCTCTCTCCTCCAGAGACCCTGCTTCAGTTGTTACATGTCCCTTCATCATCCCTCCAGCTGGGAGGAGTTTGAAGGGTTCAGAGGTCTGGAGCAGCTGAGTTCCAAACACTCAGATCTTAGCTGACCAGGTACAATCCTTTACCACCTGTTCTGCCAGGTCAGAGATTTCCACTGCATAACCTTGGAGCTCCCAAGGAAACAACACTTTTTTCCTCCAAACAAGGGGAAGTTTAAAGGAAGAGGACACTAGCAACTTTTTGAGGTTTCCCAGAGTGCAGTGGCCCACTCCTCTGTACTGAGGTAAACCAAAACCCCAGATCCAGGTGGTAACCTGTAATTATTTGCCTTGTTCATTGCCCTGCTATAATGTAATAATGCTCTATGGATCCTGAAAAGAAATTTGACTAAGGTCTTCCAAGCTAATGGGATTGCCCCAATCATATTGGGAAGCTCTAATAAAAAAAAACACAGAACGAGAAAATCCTATTCTCCTTTATTATTCCTCTGCTCCTCCTCTGTTCTATCTGAATTTTCCTACCTCTTCTCTTGACCTATAACCTTCTCCAATGTAGTGTCCTCAACAGTCCCCCTATTCCAAATAGATTTTCTGACAGTGCACTCACAAGAGGTCACTCAGTCTCCCCAGCCCCCAAGAGACCCTTATTATTTAATGATATTTCATCAGAACTTCTCAGTGTCCGGAGTCACCAAGTAGAAGAGTCATTCAACTTTTCCTCTCCGATAGAAGCTAAGCCATGTGTAATACTTGGCAAGATCACACGCCATAGCAGAAATCACAAGACCCCAACATGGATTTTAGTAAGCAAAGAAGGGCTGTTGGGTGTTTGGGAGGGAGAAGGGAAACTAATCCAAACTGGGGTGACAGCGAGAGAAGATTCCAACCACTTGAGTTGTATGCTGCCAGTGGGATGACTAGAAACTATTACGAGCCCCACAGAAATGCCAGCAGACAAGGTGAGTGCTGTGCATTCATCAGACAATTAAAAAGCATAGACAGGAGAAAGAAAGTTAGAAGCCCCATAAATTCCCATTGAACCCGCTCCTCCATTCAGTATCCATGTTCAGGAAGATAATTCAATTAAAGAAATTAGTGAGTGGAATCTTCTGTAAAAATGGGACATTTTCTCCCTGTCGGTATGAAAGACGGCAACTGAAATTCAGGATTACCTCTCTCTCTCTCTCTCATATGCATGCATGCACACACACACACGGTATTTTCATGTAAGAAAGAAGAGGACTCATGATTAAAATAGTGGGATACAGCATAGTATTTTACATCGCCAGTAGAGTCATCTCAGGATATCTCAGGCTTCCTACGATGAGTTAAATAACAGGGACCGTACTGAGCCCGGAGCAAAGCAGCTTTTAGGTCATGGGAGAATAACTTGTAGCTTCTATCACAATAGTTTAGTGAACTTAAAAAAAAAATCGCATTAGCTGCAGAGATGTACTAAATTATTAAAAAACTGTACTGGTTCCTGAACATGACAAATATTTGATGATTCCAAATATTTATGCGCTAGGCCCTTTGAAGTAGATTTTCATTCCAAGATGTGGAGAAATGTATTCACATAACTCCCATTGATGACATCAGCAAGATGATGCGTGTAGTCTTCTGTGGATGGGTTTTTGAGCTGACAGCTACATACGCGATTGCATAGTAACACAGTGATATGCAACAGGAGTGTTCTGTGTAGATCATGGGAGAAAAAATATGGGAACAACACAGAACAATAGTGAGATTGGCTTTGTGGGCCAGAACACAGGATTTTCCCTACTGGTCCCAAACTTTCATTCCATAACGTCTGCCTCAAGCTTTAGAACATGGCCCAAAAAACCCCCAACTTTTAATGTACCTAGCCAATTATGGAATGCCATATGGGGAGATGCAGGAAATTTTCACCTAACCCCCACAGTGATCAGTTTTAGAGAGACCCAAAAAGCAAATATCTTCAAAGAGTCTTTGGATCTGGGATTTTGGTTTAATCCAGTACAGAGGAGTGTGCCTGCTGAAAAATTGGGACCCAGAACCAAATTTCCATAAGGACAGGAGGAAGGACAAGATTACGGTTTGGCCACTATTGGTCTGTGACTCGGTCCCCAGTTCCTGGAGTCATGAGTCATCTTCAGAAATTCTGCTTCCATTTTAAAACACTTATGTCTCCAACTCTCATGGTTATGAGCAAATGATTGAAAACATGATACAAGCGTAACCGGTGCAGTGTTTCCTGTCTGAGTCTGAAGAAAGCCTGAAATAATAGCTGTAATAAGTGTGATCTATTGCAGTCACCATAATGAATCATTAACTCTGACACCTACTACGCTAGACAAGCCTCCATTGATGCTGCCCTAGCGTAGAAGATTGACTGCTATCACCCTTCTGTGGCTTTGACAGAGTCATGTGAACAGGGGCCTACAAACATATAGAGTCATTAGATTGGTGATGGCACCTTCACTCGGCTAGACCCCCTGTGATGGGGCAGGCTCATCCTGCACTGCAGAAGCCCAACAGACTCTATGGGCAGCAGAAGCCCCGCCCCTTGAACCCTGCTGGGAATGCTTCGCCTGCTGTCCCACTATAAAAGGAGGCTGCTCAGCTCATTCAGGGCTGACCAGTGAAGAGGGAGGACCTCTGTTGGAAGCTCCTGATCAGGAGTTGTATCAGCCCCAGTCAGAGGAAAGGAGCAACCCCGGAGGAAACCCCGAAGAGCAGCTACTCTGTGACTGCCGCCCTGAGGCCAACGCCCAGGTGCTGACCACAGCCAGCTGACCCCAGGAACCTTCAGGGAAACAGGCAACAGCCATCACTGAAGGCGAGGAGGCACAGATCAGAGCCCCACAGGAGGATACCTTTCACGGCCAGGTAGGAAGTAGCCCAGGGGACCCGGGGGGGTGGGGCACCCAGCATGTTTCGGTATGAATCCCGGCTGATTTGATGCCATAACCCCAGCACCGGGCTGGGCTGGGGCTCAGTGGAGCAGGATGGCCTGAGCCCCCCTAACCAGGCATTGCGCCCTGGAGTAGATGCCCACCAGCTATTGACTCTGTGGCTGCTAGGCTGTACTGCCCTGACCCCAGGGCCATGTATTAACTGTGAGATTGACTCTGAGGCTGTGCGGCTGCACTCTCTCAATCCAGGGTCAGGTATTGACTTTGAAATAGCCTGGACCAGGTTAGCCCCAGCACCTGAGAACTTCACAGAACTGCCCGCCTCACGTCCTGTGGACTTTGCCCACCAGAGGGTGCTGAAGCAGGCGCACCCCACGACACCCCCAAATGCCTAAAGGCAGAAAGTGGTATCCAGGAAAGCGGAAGGCCTAGGATGTCATAGACCATCATAATTGCCCCTTTTTGCCTGACAGTCTGTCTATGAATTTTAGGGTGCCCAAAGTCGCATGTGTGCGGAAACTCCTGGGATACGGTCTCAGCACTGAACTAAAACCACAGTGAACCCTAATTGCCTTCTATTCCAATTATTTCTAGTCCTGAAATGAACACAGATATATTTCCACTGAATAATTAGCAATTAAAACAGCAACAACAGCTGGTTTGTAACAAGTTTTAACAATGAAGGACAGGTCAATAAAAACCCAACCAACTCCACACTCTCGTTTATCACATCCATGTGAAAATCTGCCCTGAGTTTCACATCATTCACGCTGTGACTGAAGATTAGTTCCCAAAGTTTATAAAGAGAAGATGATCACAAGGTGTTACATTTGCCCTGCAGGTGCCCAGCTGAGCAGGAATCTGTTCCTGTCCATCTGCCCAGTGCATTAGCTATATGTGATAGACAAGGTTGAAAGATTAAGGATCAGCTTATCCTCTTTATAGTAGGTAATGCCAGTTGATATCAAGGGAAACTTTAATTTGAGAACAACCCAGTCCCTTCTAGTTGGCTCACCTGGTGGTTCAGTTGCTATGGGTCATGAGAGACTTTATTTTCGCTCTTGTGACATGAAGGTCTCCCTCTCCCATGCATAGAGAAGCCATCAGATGGGAACTAAGCTAACGAGTGTGCTCTCTGAGTACCTGGCTGCTTGTTGACAGCCACAATTCTGAAAGCACCACTCATTTAATCAATAGCCAGCCAAGTTCTATCACAGTACAGTCTGGATAATGTGGGTTCTTCTTCAATATAGGTCAAGAAGAAATAAATTGATGAACTAATGAATTAAGGGGCAAACTTTCAAAGCAGCCTCTAAATTTGCACAAACAAAATTGCAAGTCCAAAAATTTGTCGAGAAATTTGGGGTGCACAAAACGTCAAATTTTGCACGCCCAAATCATTTAACCAAATTTACCATAAACTTGGAGAGAACCATAATGTGGTAACTGATGCAGAAATATTGATGATCAGCAGCCAAACAAACTGCTACATCTCCTTCTACTGCTTTCTTCAGCCTACGATTCAATAAATAGATTGGGTTGTGTGTTGTGATAATGATTGGTCCATGCAGTCACAACACCACCTATAAACACCTCTGTGTATAAAGGTGCTGGATTTGGAATTTAAAGGTAGGCACCAAATACTGAGATGGGTTAATGAAGACAAACCTTCAAAGTATGTTTAGTGAAAATTTACAGAAGGAAACAGTCACAATAAAAGTAGGCCTCTATCCCCGTGTGCTGTCCACATATATAACCTCTGGCTTTTTTTACTTATTGCTTGAAGAGACAGTACACTCCAAATTTACCTTAATCTGACTGCCTTATATTTATCCCTCTTTGCACAATATTTATTCTAAAACGTCCTCCATCTTAGAATAAACTATCTTTGAAGATTTTATTTCTCCCTGCTTTAGTTACAATCTCCTTTTAAAACTTTACTAGACCCTTCTTTATAGTGCCACAAAAGACCCATGCTTTGGGGACAGGGATGGGAAGGGGAGGGATTAATAGTGATACATCTTGTCAACATATGAAGGCTAAACAGAGCAATAGACAGAACAGCAGCAGCAAAACAGAGATGGAAAACTTTTTGCTCCGATCCCCAAACTAATATGCCCCAATAACATACATGGTGGGGAGGGAGGAGAAAATCATTGCCGGAGCTAACACATCCACCTTCGCCGTTATTTATCTAATGAGCTACATCCCTAGACACATCAAATGGAACGCTACGCCAATTTTAAGGATTATCTAGCCTTCAGTGATGTGAAACACGCAAGCTCTAAGGCAGATAGTTTGGCTGAAGATGCCAGCTGGCACGGGTACTTTTATTGTTCTGTGAAAAGCATTAAAGTCCTCAGATGCCCTGCTGATTACGGAATCTGAGGAACTTTCCTGTACCTAATTGACAAGCACTTGAGTCGGAAAATTAACACATGACCTTACCACCCCTGCCTCCCCAAAACCTCATGAGAGAAATATTTGGGGCTGTTTTGTCGAATTGCTAAAAAATCTAATGCCAAGTACCTCGACTTTCACTTAAAGGTGGCTGGAGCACACGTAGAGCCCACTAATAGCAATGTTTTCTTCCTAACTGTGCACATTTTTTTTTTGTCCCTTTACAACATGTTTATTGGTCTTGAAAGGCGAGGAGGGATAACATAGGAAACTGAGTTCATGCACAGCGGCCTTATTTAAGGGCATGCTGCACTCTGAATTGTAACTGGATGGGATAGCAACTGAAACCATTAACCCCATTCACATCAGATTTTCTGCAAGACCTGGACCAGTGGATCCAAGGTAGCTAAACATATATCTTGAGCAATTAAAAAGGTTATCAATTAATGCTATTTGGTCAGAATTTTGGAGGGTTTTGGAGAACAGTACCAGGAGGACTGCAGTTTCTTTGTGGAACTGCTAATTATGACACCTGCACAACTCTCCTTCAATTGGACCCTTGGGGTTTGCTGCCTGGGCTGTAGAAGTTAGCCTAAAATCTGTGGCTCTTAATCCGCAGCCATGATCAGAAGTGAAGAGAGGAAACCAGACAGGGGGCATTTGAAACTTGGATTCAGAAATAGTAATGCATAGTTTAAACTTGGATGTTTAGCTTCAGCTTTAAAACAATCTAAGTGCAGAGTGTGCCGTCCTTTAAAAGAGTCTTTACCCTTCAAGTTCAATCTCCTCTGAAGTCATCCTTCATGAACTGACCCATTTCAATGGGCTTCCCTTCCATGGTGGATATTTACACAGCATTCATTAAGTAATAAGGAAACCAAATGCCGGTTGATCTCACAATGTTTTATAAAAACAATTCAAGCAATCTTCTCTTCACTTTGCATGCTGGGTGAAATTCACCCCAATGCACAGGGCTACCAATGCACCAGTTAAGTCCAATTTTGAGGGGCATAAAGTGGTACATCAGTTTTGTATTGCTCCTTTGCAAAGGGTACCTATCAACCCATAAGCCTTAATGACCACATTTTTGGAAGTGGCTTCCAATATGTCCTTTGTTGCATGGTTTTCAGCACAAAGTTTTCAACGCCCCAGCTTTTTACCCAGGCAAAAGCTTGGATTTTGCCCAAGCAAACTGCCTATGAGTGTCCATCTCTAATAGATGTTTACTTAACATGCACTCACAAAAACAAAGGGGTGTGTACTTGCAAAAACCTTAGGTGTGAAAAAATGAATACACTAGGGTATGTGTTTGTGGGTGTGTGTGTGCAAAACTGTGCCCATAGAGTGAGATGTCAGAGTGAGGTTCCTGTGACAACTAAATGCTGAGTGTCATCTTCTAAGTGGTATAGGTGAGCCAACAACAAAAGCAAATCTAGGAAGTTGTCTCTCCCGCACCTCTTAAGAAACACTATTCAGAATACAAAAGCTATCCTGAAGAAAATACTAGTCAATTACAAATTTTTCTTTATAAAATAGTTATGCAAATTTAGGACCCTAGGCAAGTGGCCAACACCACTGATAATGTCAGCATCCCTTTGAATGCAACAGCTATTTTCCTACCCTGAAGAATTAAGCAAAGAATTAACAAAATCCCAGTGCTGGCTTCCGTGTTAAAGACTTTCTGGAAATTCTGAGCAGTAAGAAGTTAGTAATTAATCATAATCCCAAACTTTTATATGATGTGTTTCATCTGCGGCTCTCCAAGTGTTTTGGAAATAAGTTCGGTATCATTATTACCAGTTTAAAGATGGAAAAATGGAGACGCCAGTGAGCTGGTCACCCAGCAGCAGTCCCAAGAAGCAAACCCAGATCTTCTGAGTGCCTGGCCAGCATTCTTATTCAGTAGACTAAACCAAACTTCCCCCTATAATATAATGCATTCTACCTGGCATGGCGCAGGTCACCTGCAACCCTGCCGTGATCCTCCTGACAGAATGATGCCCAGTAAACAAGAAATGTAAACACTTCTTGTCTAGGATTGTGGGGGTTGACAGGAAAGCGCTGTGATCAAGCTGTTATACAGCTTAGCTGTCAAGTGGGGGAGGGATACTCCAAGAGAGGCTGTTGTGAAGACTAACACATTTTTTTTCCAAGTCTAAAAAGATTGCAAAGATACCATATTTTGTTTTCACAACAAGGGCTTCCGTGTCCCAGATAAAAGGTACCTAGAAACATACGTTTGTAGAACCAGTAAGACCAAAAAAAAAAAGAAATCTTAATTTTTCCCCTCATTATTTGCATTGCTATAGCTTCTAGGAACCCCAACTTGGTGAAATTGTGCTAGGTGCTATAGAAATAAGAACACAAAAATGCTCCCAGCCCCACAAGGTTTACAGTCCAACCTCTCTCCCATCCTCACTCTCAGTTTCTCTACTAGGGTGAGCAGATATCCCTATTATTACTGGGACCATCCCAATACTAAGGGCTTTGTCTTATATATGCAACTCCCCCACAAGCCCACCTCTGGAAAACATGGCCCGATTTTTGACACTTACTATCTGGTCATCCTATTCTCTACGCACTCCAACCCCCTTCTCCTCCCCATTACACACACGAAAAGGAGCATTAACCTCCTAACTTCAGTCAGTCCCATTACTCTCTCTCTCTCCCTCTCTCTTCTTGCTCAAATGAGATTGAAATGGGCTTCTGCTACTACAATCTTGTTCTAGGTGCATGGAAAGGAGGAGGAGGAAGCCGGGTGGAAGGCACACCCCAAATCCCACATTCGCTTCACAAGGTAGCAATGGTAAGGAAAGAATGGTGCACAGATCAATACAAAAAGTAGGTTTGTGCCAGGCTCATCAGTGTGACAGGGTAATAAGGTCAATGTGAAAACAACTGGAAGGCACATTCCCCAGTAAACATGGACTGAGTGAAAACGGCCCGACCTTATGTTGTAGAATCCAAACCCATTGAGTCAATTGCCAGAAAACATGACATGACCTTTCAGATTCAGTGAACATCAGTTCCGAGAGCAGGCTGCCGTGCGCTTTTCCATTTCACTGTGCCCCCTGAGGGCCTCAAGTCACCGGAAATAATAGCTCAGGCTCCAAATCTGCACTCCTTTAATGAAAAAAAAAATACACATGGCATCCAGTTTGACCCTGGGGGCAGATTTTTTTATATGCTTAGCTCAATTTCGTTAAACTTAACAACCTTGCTTTTTATATTGTTTATCTTATTTTTTCCTTTTTTTTTTTTTTTTTTTAAATCTTTCTAGAGCTCCAATTTTTTTCTTCCTGAAAATCATTTTTGGTCAAGCAAGCTATGGCAAAAACAGAAGCCTCTTTTATTTGTGAATGAGGGGGAAATTAATAACTAATGAGACTCAAACCAACAAGCCAAGCAACCATGATCAATATTTCTAAATACATATTTGCTATCACTTCCTAGCGTGAGAAGTACAGATGAGAACATTTTAGGACCGGATTCAACAAACTTTCAAGACTCTTACTCATTTAACTATCTCCATCGTGCTCAGTGTGGCTATTGCTCTGACAAAACTTATGTACGTGCTTAAGTCTGCAGAATCGGCCCTTAGACATTACCTGTAATTTACAATTTATTTTCTCTCCCATTAAATTCCCCTTCCTCCTTTAAATCCTTTTTGAAAAGTTCTCTTTCTTTTATACCTCCGTAACGTATTTATGGCATTGATTTGTAGTCAGTGTAGTCTGGATAGCATCATGCAAGCACACCGTTTATTTTGGGGTTGACCTTGAGGTTAACTTTTTTACACTGTACAGATTTCCCCCTCCCCAGTTGAAAACTAAAGCGAAGAGGCAAGGAGCTGAGCAGCCTGGAAACTGTATTTATTTTGACTCGAGCTGTGCCAACGTGCAGTTTATGAATACTCAGTCAAAACTGTCTGCCGTCTGTGTTTATTGTGGAAGAACAGCAACATCAAATGGCCAGTTAAATGCAGGTTAATTGCAGGCATGTCTTGAATTCCCTAGAGAGCCAAGTACACAGTTTGCTCCCCTAGTGTAATCTGTTTCTGTGACATGGAGGAAATCAGAAAGAAAAAACAACAGTACCAATTCACAGAAGAGTCGGATGCCTCTAAGCATGAAGGAGGTAATTGTAGGGAACAATAGGAGTCTCTCACTGGCACTGAAGAAGTAAAGTGAACAGAAAAGAATCAGGTTCAGAAGAGGAGTCAAGTTCAGCTCCTTTTTGGGGCAAGTCTATTGGAATCAATGGGAGGGATGCATTTGAGCCAAACATCTTTAAATGTCTGCATGTTTGAAAGCAGCTTGTTGAAAAAAAGAGAGATGGACATTACCCAGGAAAGGCCATATTTTTACTCTTCCTGGGCAGACATTTTCTCATGATATTAGTGTTTGCTATTTTCTTTCTTCAAATTCGTAAAAATATCGGATTTTCTAAAGCAACAAGGAATTTGAAGTGTCTCAATTTTCAGGGCTCAACTGGGGATGCTTTAAGATCTGACGGACAAAAGGCAGATGCCCAATACTTTCTGAAAACCTTGTGGTGTCTCAGGCTAGGCACCCAAAGACTTTGGTCATTTGAGATAAACCTTGGTTTCTTTCCATACCTGCCCACCCTATCCTATCTGTTAAAGCGCACAAAATAGAGGACTGCTCACAAAGAACCACTCAACTCTGCTCCTTCCCCTCATCCAAAACCTGATTAGAAAAGGGGCTTTGTCTTGTACCTGTAAAATGAGCAAATCTGGACTCTGACAGATTATGTAGAGCTGGGAAAAGAGCAAGTTCCAAAGTTGAAATTGCCTAAGGAGACAGCTCATCCAGCATTCCTATCAAGGGGGCTTACTGGCTGGATGGCCGCCATTCCTCAGGGAACCAGATCCCAAGCTATCTTGAGCTTTCAAACTAATAACTTGCTGAAATACAGACATACAGCCGTTACCACCTGAGGGCTAGATTGAGCTTTTAGGCGTAAAACCAGCTAAGGGCCAATGGATAAGCTGCAGTGCCACAGGTCTCCTCCATGGCAGTGGGTGATTCAGGTAACCATTATGCATCTCAGGGCACCCATTTTGATTCTGACCAAGAAGCAGCTGACATCTCTCCCAACCTAATCAGTTAGCTCCACAGACTGGCCCTTAGGGGAGGTGGAAATGTGGCTCATATCCACTTGTTCAGGGGTAGCAGCAGCTCTGCAGCCGGCCCAAACTCAAGATCTAGGCAGATGTTGCCCAGACAGAAGCAGGACAGGGTCAGTCCTTTCCCTCTACCCTTGCTCCTTTGTACAGATATACTGGAGCAGTCGGCATGTTCAGGAGTCCCTCCAGTCCCAAGGTGTTTGAAAGAGATCCTCTTTACTCAGTGACAGTTCTCAAATGCCTCTGCATACCAGAACATGGGCTTCTGCAGTGCATACCACCAGATTTCTTGTCTCAGATGCCAAGCCATGTAAAGGCTCTATCTCTAATATCGCATCTTCCTGTCCTGGCCAAAACTTAACAAAAACACTTAAACAACATTTGTGTAACACAGAATTATATGTGCAAATACCTGTAACCAACCTCCCAGCAAAGCTTACTGGCAGTGTTCAGCTAACCTGTGAAAGGCCTTGTACTGTGGCTTGGACTCAAGGGTCTCCCTTGAAATATCAGTACTCTTCATCAGGAGGTGGTGAGTTCATTTGTTCCAGCCAGGTTATATGGCTGGGGGGCGAGGGGAGATCTCAACTGTCTTGACCGGGGGGCGAGGGGAGATCTCAACTGTCTTGACCGGCTGTAGCCATTGCTGAACTCAGACTTCCTCAGGCGAAACAACAAAGTCAGTGCCCCTTATCCCCCGCCCTTCTGAACGTTGGAGATGGCGTCACCAAGTCTTTCTCATACATGTCCATCTAGTGTGATGATCTCACCGCTTGGATTGGGGATAATGGGGACTAGCAGTTAAAGTCAAAAGCCCTATTTCACTGCAAATTGCTTAAACTCGTGCTCACTAAACTGCGGCCCATTGTCAGAGACGACTAAATCGGGTACGCCAGGTCTAGCAAAAATAGATGTGACATGCAGAAAACCCTGTTTCAGTGCAGCACCTTCTAGTAAAGCAACCTCAGGGAAGTGAAAGTAATAGTCGAAAACAAGTGCATAGCTTTTCGCAGTCAACGTAAATAAATATATGACTACTTTGCTCTAGAGGGACAATTTTCCCTATACCACCGACATAGGCTCCTTCCCTTGACTTGACCTGTATTTTTGGAATATGCAACAAACCTCAACAATATCTTCAATTGCTCTATTCACTTGAGAGTATAAAATATCTCCCACTCTTTGCTTAGTTTTTTCAGTTCCTAAATGACCCTCATGTATTTTTTAAAACATATTTTTCTGTAATATGTTAAGGATCACCATCCTGCTGCCTTTAAACAAAATCTCATTTAGGACTCAGAGCTCCTACTTAATTTGGTGGCGAGGGCTGTGCTATAGCTTTAACACTTTCTGCACATTCTCATCCTTATCCTGTTGCTCTGTCAATCACGGTCCAAATTCCTTCTAAGATCAGACAGGTGTGTTTTAATCAGATTGACATGGACAAAATCTTGCTCTAAATTTTGCTCCTCTGCACATCTGTCAAATTCTATAAGTGTGTCTGCAACCACCAAGTCTCTCCTAGGTTGGTGTTCAATTTGTAAACCATACGTTTGTAACTGGAAAAATAATCTCAATATTGTTGGAGTGTTTGCCAGTCCCCTTTTGACAATGGCAATAAGCGATTTATCCTCAGATTCAGCAACCACAGGTTTCCCATAAATGAAAACTTTTTACACCCCTGACTAAGGTCAAAGCCACCTTCTCCATTTGAGCATAGTGACACTCAGATTTCACTGAAATCTGAGATGTATAAACAACTGGTCTCTAGTTTTTACCATACTGAGTAAGAAGACAGCTCGAACTCCCCCCTCCTCCCCTTTAGGAGACAGACATGGACAATCTAGTTTTGAGCTTACTATCCTAATACCTCAGGTTTAGGGTCTCTAATTAAGCCTTCAATTTCTCAGATTATTAAAATTTGATGCTTGTTCAATGGATACCTTTGCACAGTAGGACTGGATTGAGTAACCATATTAGACACAAATCTCCCTACCTAATTCACCATTTGAGGAAATGTTTCTACAGCCTCGTCTGGAGAGGGAGGCATGTTGGTAATCATCCCCATCAAACCATAATCTACCTCTTTTCCTTGATATATTTCCTTATCTCCCTAGTATGTTGTTTCCATTCCATGGAGTTTACATTTGTTGCTTGTTCTCAGCTCTGGATCTTTTGCTCAGGCCTCAGATCATGCACTCGCCTGCCTTCCTCAAGATCAAAGCATCATCTTCCTTAAAACTTGGTACCTGCTATACTGTCAAAAAAAAATGGTGGCATTGACGGATGAAACATGTCAGGTGCTGAACACAGCCCAAATGGCAGTCTCCAGACAAAGAGCCTCCCAAAGGGAGTATTGAATATGCACAGAAGTGCTCTATTTTTCTACGGTCACCTGCCAGAACCCTGCTGACACAGACAGAAGAAAACAATATTTGGTATCAACCATATTCCCTCAAACCCATAAACCCCAACTCAGGCCAGCAGGTCCCCTGGGCCTCCCCAAGGTACCTCTCACCTTGTTTCAGGATCTGGGCTATGATCAAGCCCCAGCCGTCCCCACAGAGCTATCCCTCATCCTCCCTTCTACAGCCAGCTCAACATCATATCTTTCTAACTCGCGAGCCAGGAGAAGACTGCCCAAAACAGGGGCTGCAGTCTTCCTTTTAACCAGGTTCCTGGGCCCTGATGGCCCAGCAGTCATCTGCCGATATTGGCTGTTCCCTTTTACAGGGCTTTTAACCCCTTTGCTATCAGAGCAGGGAAACTACCTCGTTACACACAACAATCTAGTCTTTGGAAATTATGTCTTTACAAATTTTCTTCTTCCTCTCTTTACCACCATCAGCAGTTCCACTGTTCTCCTCTGCCGCACAGACAACATCAAAACTGTCTCTCCATCTGCCTGTCCGTCTCTATTCCCAACATTAACATCCTTCAGCCAAGCCCTGATCACGTCACACCTCATTTACTGCAGCGTCCTCCTGTCCCATCTCCTGACCTGGTGTCCATCAGTCTATTCGCTCCAAGGGCTACATCAGAAATCATCTACTTGCCTGCCACTGTGACCATAACAGACCCCCCTCCAGAGCATTTCCTTCACAGACTTCCTTTCCCTTTACTCACTAAATTCAAGCTCCATCACCTCACATTCAGTGCTCTGCAAAACTTAGCACTTGCCTATCTCTCCACTGCCCTCTTAAGTCCTCTCATTAGCCAGCCTTTGTGTCTTTCTTCTGTGTATTTGTCTTCTTTCTTCTAGCCACATTCCCTATGCCTCAGCTTGCTGTGGTCCATCCTCTCCTCAGGTCCATTCTGCAAACAGTGGGTCTACTATCAACCCTAGTCCCCCGTCGCTATGAAGCACTAAATATCGCAAATACCATCATCCCTGGAGCTAACATGACTCATTCTGCACTTCTCCATTCCATCACCTTGTTTAGTTACTGCTCATCCTCCACCTGCTCACATTCTGTTCAGATGACAAGCTCTTCCAATGAGGTATCAGGTCTCCTTTTTCTCTGCTAAGAACCCAGCAGAGCTTTGGTTCTGGGTGGAACATAAATTTTGCAAGAGCAGGATCAAGGACTTTCAGTAGTGGCTTCATCTTCCTGAAACCTCCTTCCTCTTAGTCTTCACTCGTTTGTCCGCCAACGCTCCAATTACAAATCACATCATAAAACATTCCTCTTTACTACAGCCTTTACAGTGGCATATTTGCTGTTTATCAGACAGATCCTCAGCTGTTACACGCCATTGGAGCTCAGCTGGCTCTATTAACTTCTCTAGAGCTACACCAGTTTATACTAACAAAGGACCTGGCCCTAGGACTTAATAAATGCCTTTAGATTTTCAACACCTTCCTTTTATCTATTCTTTAAGTGGTAACAAGTTGATAAAGCAATGTCTTGGTGAATATGTGATATTTCAGAGTATTTTAAAGACCAGCTTATTACTCAGTTACAGTCAGCTGGGGATTTTGCTATCCAACTTGTCAAAAGCACTAATAGTTAAAATTGTGCAACACTGAGTATGTGTGTGATATGTATAGCATGAAGACTTTATGGAAGATTTGCTCTGTTATCTGACTCTACCAACAAATAAAACAAATACCAACAAATGCAACAGGAGCACAGAAATTTGAAGCACAGCATGTCTGAATAGTTGGAAAACAAATTGGACTGAGCTAATTGCAAAGGAAAAACAAGTGATGTTGCAGCAAATATGACAGGTAGAAACAGCAGAGCTGTGAAAAAAAAATTTCAGGCAGCTGGTAATGGTGTTGTTTGGAATCACTTTCATTCACTGCGGTGTTGGCATCCCAGGCTATTTTCCCTGATTTTATGGCAGTACTGAAAATTGTTAATTTCATTAACAGAAGCTCACTAAACATCAGGATATTTGAAACATTATGCTCAAAAATGGGAGCGAAGTATACTCATTTCCTGTTTCACGCTGAAGTATGATGGCTGTCATGGGGCAAGATGCTTACAAGTGAGTGCAAGCTCAGAAAGGAGAGTCACTATTTTTAGTAGAGAAACAATCTAACTTGGCAAATTTGTTTGACAACGACAGCTGGTTAATAAAGTTGTCACATCTAGCTAACATTTTCTCAATTTTAAATCAATTGAATTTGCCATTACAAGGAAGAGGCAATGATTTGTTTCAAAACTATGGACAGATACAAACCTTCCAAAACTCATTAGCACTGTTGCAGGCACAACGGAAGAGTAATCGCTAAGCTACTACATGTTCCCAACAGTGCTACAATGCACTCAGGAGAACAACATCAGTGAAGAAAAAGTGAATGAAAAGAAAAGTGTCACACAGTTACATCTCGCTGCTCTGTCTGACAATTTTTGTCACTATTTCTCTTCAGAGGACCTTAAAATTTTGAAGGAAAAGCATTGGGTGAAAAATCCTTTTGCTTTTGAAAATCCTGAATCAATAATGGAGCTAACCCGAATGCCTGAGCAAGAAAAAGAATGCTTCAACTCACCTGTGATAGCACACTTAAAATGTTGTACTTAAAAAGAAAGACTAGCAGGATCTTATTCAGAGGGACAAGGCAATATGCCACATTTATTATGAGAAAAACACAATTATGGTAATAGCAAATATCTAGTAGCTGTGCACACGAACACGTTCACACACACCCCAGATGTTCTGTTCTTGGTCATGTATAGTTACCAGTCCTGACTGTTGCTTGTGATCATAGCTTGAGTTCGTGGGTGGTGTTGGAAGCTCATGGCGGCCACCTGGCCAGGGAAGCTGGGTATGAGGAAGAGTGGGGTCTCTGTTGGGCACACAGCTGTGTACCAACACTTTTGGATGGTGTGCAGAACATTACCCAAAGCTATGCAGTCTCACCCATCTTTATCCATGATCTTGTTGTGTCACATTGCCTCAGGGCACTGTAAGACCATGAGGCATCAGCTAATGGCAGATGTGACTTTGATCTTGTTCTTGATGGAGCTTTTTGTCTCTTTTTTTCCTAGGGTGGATTCTTCTTGCTTTTGTAGACTTTGTCTGAATGGTTCTTCAGATATTAAGGTGGTGCCAGCAGTTTGTCATCAAGAGAGGCTGGAGATTGATCCCATCACACACACACCCCTCATTCACACATCCAAACTAAATTCACACACCTAAATGAAGTTGCAGCAAAACTTAGGCTGGGCAATACAAAATGAAGTAAACCATTCAAAATGTAGTTTTGGTTACAGTATAGAATTACATGAGAATGAATGAGCATAGCATTTTTATCAATGAATATTCCATATACAAATTTCTGTTTGAAGCAATTCTATGGTATAAATTCATCTTTAACGCTACAAAACTATACCAAAAGTCATTACATTTTTCATCATTTTGGTTAAGCATTTCAAAAAATATCCACTTTAAAGTAAAATTAGTGTTCTCTTCTTGCTACAGTTCATAACAACCCACCGGGATTTTCATCTCTGACAAAGTTAAAAACTAAAGAAAGAAACTGGCTCAACAATGCACCTGTTAATGTGGGTACCACTTTCATCTTGTGCTCCAGACTGGAACAAGATTATGAACAACAAGCAAGCCCACCCATCACATTTACTGAGTGAAACTCAGTCTGATTTGACTATATTTGAAAATGTTTTACAGAAACATCAATATCTAATTTTAGTTATTACTTAAAGTGATGTGGCTAACACTAACATGTATTGTCTTTTATTGTGGTTGTCTGGAAACTCCTGTTAGAAGATATTATTATTTTGAGTCATGGAGGTAAATATTCCTCTTCCCCTGGGTAGTGAGGGAAAAAAAGCTTTATGTACCCACATAGCCTGCTGTTAAAACATCCACTAAGTATAAATACTCACTACCAGGCACCTTCTTTGCATATAAAATGATGATGCTGAGGGACACCATCCGTCACTCACTTTTTCATCTCATGAAAATCATCCTCTGTTTTAATCCAAGGTACCTAGATAAAATTGCTTTCAAGAGGCTTTATTAAAGATGCACATTGTGGACAATTAGAGGAGCAGGTCAGAAGCAGCAGCTCTGGAAGAAAAGTCTTCTCCCTCTTGCCTATTAAATCTAAGGGAACCTGTCATCCAGTAGATTTGGATAATAAAGAGTCTTGACATCTGCAGAGAACGAGGCAACCTTATCCACAGGGAGTTAGTTAATTCACCGCTATAAGTGGGGAAGCACAATGGCTTAGCAGGAAAGCCAGAGGAAATGCAAATTGTTAGTCCCTGACGTGCAGTACCCACCACTATGTACTTCTAAATGTGTATCCAATTCTGGAGGCAATGTTCTTGCCGACCAAAAGTGGAAACAGACCCAACTAACTCACCTGCCTAGAAGAATGAAGCTCAAAAACTTCCCTGATTAAAGTAAGCCGAGTCCTCAGAAAAGCTTTTGGAAAGAAAAACACAAGGAGTTTTAATTCCACCAGAAGAAAAAGGTATCAGAGCTCCTTAGTAATGTGGAGTTGTGCAACCACATGTCTCTCTCCAAGGGTGCATCTACACTTGGGTGCCCCTCCTGCCACCGTTGACCTGTCCCAGGTCCACCTAGCCCTTAGAAGTCAACCTATGGGTCCAGTGTGGATGCTCTAGGTCGACTTTGTAGGGTCCCCCCAAAGTCGACTTAAAATTTAAGTGTAGATATGCTAAGTCAACTTAAAGTCGACTTTGTTAAGTCGACTTAGCTAAGTCGACCTAAATTAACCAGTATAGACATAGCCCATGAGCCTTGCAAGTGCCAAACTGATGCCTACGTATCCTCACAAGGAGAAAGAGAACAGCATTCAATGAGTCATCTTTTCTCTCTACTGCTGGTGACAAGACCATTCATTTGCCCTAGGACTGCTCTCTTGTGCAGGGAGCCACCACCAGATCTTCCGTTATACTTTATATCCGTTATGTTTATGAACACCAACGGAAATAGTGAGTGGGTTTAGAATGTGATCCCCTTCATCTGCTGCCAACAGCTGGTTTTATGTCTCTTTTGCACCAGTTACCAACCAGGCAAACCCTTTGCTTCCCCAATGCCTAGATGGGAATCAGTACAGATAAACCAGAGGCAGTCCTTGATGGTTAGGGAAACATCTGGAATGGGTAGCAGAGTTGATATCTGCCTTCATGATAGATGGAGGATGGAGAATGTGCCCAGCAAACCTCTACTGTGACAGTGGAGCACACAGAGAGCAGTTCCTGATTCACACAGTCTCCAATGGTCTGCAGACTAGCAAGGCCTAGGTTGCACAGGACCTCACAAGAACTAAAAAGCCTGTGTGTCATGCTGTGCTTTTCTGTTCCCACTATTGATGGAGTGATGAATGCACTCATTATCACCTACTTCTCAGAGCCAAGGAGACCTGCAGCTCCTATTGTCTGGGTCTCATCCTAGCTTTCAGGCTGTAGCCTAAGAACAGCTCTGAGACTATCATTTAGAAGAGCAACGGGGGTGTGTCTGGCTTCCCACTCACTTTCACCTCCTATTCCGAGGATGCTGTCTGTACATGACAGACTTCCTTTCCTATATTGTTGGCGAAGATACATGTACTGCATATAATTGAAACACTGGCTCTTCAGGAACCGTTTCTATTATATACCCAGGAGTCCGTTATTTTCAAATCAAAGCTTAATAAACCTTGTCTATTATTCTGCTCGTCCCCTGTCATTAGCATGCTGATCTTCTGTGTGCAGCAGCACTTATTTACAACTGAGTCATGAATCAAACAACTTAAAAGCTGTTTTTCAGTTTATCCTTCAGTTCCCTGCTGACAACCTTGGCAAAAGGAGAATTTGGCTGTTGCTTCCGTTCTTGTTCCCAGCCTCGGTTTAGAAGCTACACTGAAAGCTGGATTGAGGGATGTGGATCAGAAGCAATAAAGTGTGTCCTACTGGTCTGAGACAGGATAGTATTGTCAGCTGCTCTTTGTAACTTGGGGCAATCAGAGGAGAATTATTTGGCTGTCTGAACAGCTCTGTCCATATTTTTCTATTTGTGTGAAGTGCCCCTTTGTCCATGACTTTCACTCTCCCAGCTATCACAAGAGCGTCACGAGGCTACTTAGGTGGAAGGGAGCATAAATTTCTACAGAAAAAACAAAAAGGGGGGGGGAAAAAAATCACAGTTCTCTACACCGGAAGTACTGAAAATTCTCAGGCCCGCTTTGAACCAGCCTTTAGTTCCAGCCAAACCAGGTCATTGAGAATCTAGATTTGCAGCCTGTTGTAGATGAACTAATTTTTACAAACCTCCCACTATAAGGCTATACGGGTGCGTCTACACTTACAAGTTAGGTCGACTTAAGGAGGCTTAAGTAGACCTAAACTACTCTGTGTCCACACTGGGCTTTCCTTAAGTAGACTTAAGCATTTCCTTAAGTCGATTTAATAACACCTAATTTTAGGTCGACTTAACACTTCAGTCGACCTTATTAGGTTGACTTAAGCCAGTGTGGATGGGGATTAGCGCCTAAATTGACCTTATTAAGTCAACTTAAAGTGTTAAGTTGACTTAATAAGGCCAAAAAGGGGCTGTCTACACTAGAAAAGTTAAGTCAACTTTTGTTAAATCAACTTAATAAGGTCAATTTAATAAAGTCGACTTAACTTTTCTAGAGTAGACATAGCCTACATGTTCAAGGCCTGCCTTTTGCGCAACATCCCAGCAGCTAAATTGAGAAATTTCCACTTCCTGTCCCTAAATCCTATAGTCTAGGTGCTGTGGATATGGACCTGGGCCCTGGAATTTGTTTCACCTCAGGAGTTCGTTAAAGTCCAATCTGATAACCTTCAGCATATGGTTCAAGGACCTCTGTTTTCAACAGTTTTTGCCTAAGTGAGCAAAGATAACTCAGATCTGAGGACTTCATCTTGGCCCTCATTATGACCCCTTTCCACCACTCCATTGGCATAAAAGGGATATAAAACTGCCCAAAGTTGGCAGCTGTTGATTTCCTCAGACTGGGGAAGTCCCCATGTAGAATAAAACCAGGTGAAGCCAGCTATATATCTGCTCTCCTTAGGCCCCCTCACAGGTGGTGTGTCAGGAGTATGTCCTGAGGAGCAACTGTGGGCAGTGTAATACTTCACTCTCACAGTCTCCAGCTAAAGTAAGGTCCCCTTCAGCATCATTACTAATTGGTATAAATTACAGCAGCTCTGAGGCTGCTCTAACTTCAACTGGAACATAAGAACATAAGAACATAAGAAAGGCCGTACTGGGTCAGACCAGAGGTCCATCTAGCCCAGTATCTGTCTACCGACAGTGGCCAGTGCCCAGGTGCCCCAGAGGGAGTGAACCTAACAGGCAATGATCAAGTGATCACTCTCCTGCCATCCGTCTCCATCCTCTGATAAACAGAGGCTAGGGACACCATTCTTAACCCCTTTCTGGCTAATAGCCATTTATGGACTTAGCCACCATGAACTTATCCAGTTCCCTTTTAAATATTGTTATAGTCCCAGCCTTCACAACCTCCTCAGGTAAGGAGTTCCACAACTGACTCCAGCTGCCCCAGAAATCAGGAGAGGAGACAAATGGCAGACAGTCCCTTTTGCCCCCTACCTCAGATACTATGCTATCAGACCAAAAGATTGGGCCCTGGATATGGTGCGGGGAGGACAACACAGAGTCTTCTATGCTAGCATTGTTTTTCATTAACATAATTTCCATTGTGATTTGAAGTTCTTATAGCTGGGCTCAGAGATTGGTTTCCCTCCAATGGTTGCCTTCCGAATCCTCAAAACAAGAGAGAGAAAGACTTATTTGGCTGTCTTAATGCATAATCGAAACAGGGTCCGTGTGCATTTCCTAATGCCAAAACCATAGTTTACTATAACCCCAAACATACAAATAAGGTACATCTGACTTGATATAAAATGTTAATTTGTTGTACTGCAGTAAATCCTGAAGACACTAATCTGCTAACAAAGACAAAGAACAAACTGCAGTTTTGATATAAGTCGCTACAAGTGATGTTTCCTCTGTGGCACTCCCCAAAGTTAGTCGGCTACACTGCTTAGTCTCCTCTCTCCTCTGAATGAGACGTGCCTCATAGAGAGCATAAATGCCCTCTGACATTGAAGACAATGTGTCATTCTGCAGAATGGAGGAAGAGCACCACACTGTAAGATGGACCTAGCCTGACCAATGGTCATTCACCACCTAGGTTAGTATCAGCAGAGGAGGGGGCTGCAACACATTCCTAACGGTGCTTAATGTTCTGAGTAGTTCTAAAGTGGCAGACTGGAAAGAAGCAAAAAGAGAGACTAAAACACACACAAAGAAGGAGATCAGCAGATAATTGAACAGATAAGGAAGCCAAAGACTTTCCTGCCTTAGTTCCAGAAATTTTCATGGAAGCCTCAAAAATATGATTTTAATGCTTGCAAAGGAATCAGGAATTTTCCTCATTCGTTGTTCTCTCCTGATGAACTGATGGAGGAGTTAGTCTTATGCAACTGGAAGAGAAATGCAGCACAGGTCATATATAATTTTAATATCTTCTACACTGGTGCCCAGTTGCATGCTGTATACCAGCACTTTAGCTTGTTACTTCCAGAAAACTGTGAAGTGGATTGGAGTAGCAAATTCAAAAGTGTGGGGGGGGGGAGCCAAGAACTCAACTGAAAAGCTGTCTGGAAAAGTCAGAGTGAAGATCTAAGTACGGTAGGTGGATGATTCACTAATGAATGGGAGGCTCATTTAGACAGCTTGGGCTGCCATCCAAGGTAATTTGTTTCCAGGCCTTCAGTCTGCCAACTGAAGTGGCTGAGAAATAATAGGCCCCAAAAAATATTTCTAAGGAAGAACAATGCCCATAATCACTGAAGGAGAAATAGCTGCACATTTCAAAGAGGAAAAAGAAATTTGAGAGCTGCTTGCTTTGGCCAGTTCCAAAGAGGAAGGAGCTGTTAAAATTCAGTAAAAAAGAAGAACCAGAGTATTGTTCAAGAAATTCAAAATAGAAGCTATCATAAATAAAGAAAAATAAAGAAAGAAAATAGAAGTAATAAGTGAAGGATGTTTCTTTCACATATGACGGTGGAGTCTGTTACAGACTCAGCCTCTGATAAGAAAAGGACTTTTGAGCGGTAGGAGAGTGTGAAAAGCAAGCAAAATAGAGCAACCAACAGCAGCTAAAATGATGAACAACTAATCTCTCATTGACTTCAGAATATTTACAAACCTATCAGCTAAACTAGTCCAGGTATTTTATACAATATTTTGGACCTTAAATGTACCCCACCCAACCCCCATTTTATACCCGTTTGACTTCACTACAACCAAGAACAGCCAGAAAGGTTTTGTGGTTGAGACCCTGGACTGTGATTTGGGAGAACATGTTTCAATTTTCCATCTTTGCTACAGATTACCCAGGCAACCTTGAGTAAGTCATTTAGACAGTTAAGTGCCTAAATACCTTTGAGGCTCTAACAGGGCCTTAGTCTCTGTACTTCTGTTCCCCACCTTCCCCACATTCTCCCTCCAAAACTTACCTCGTTCAATTGTAAGCTCTTCAGGGCAGTAATTGCCTCTTGCTATCTATATCACCTAGTACTACAGCATCTTGCTGTTCGCTGGGGTTTCCAGGGCTGCTGTGGTAACAGATCAACAAGGAATAAAGAGTGCCTGAACAGCTGTAAGGGAGGGTAGAATTTTTGCCTTCCAGTTCCGAAGGATATTTGGGATCGTGATTTTTAATTTATAAGAATATACACAAAAAAAGGTGACTAATTTGTAGGGTTGTTTCTCTTTATAAATCCTTTCCCTTGAAGATAGAACTACTCACGCCCAAGTAACACCAGGACAGGATTTGGGGAGGAGGCAGGAAATAGGCCACCTGGCCACCTCCAAAGAGCTGGGATGGGGAAGCAGCTACCCTCCCATTAAAGAAGTGGAAGGGGAGAGCATAGGAGGCTACAGAGAAGAGAAATAGTTAAAACGGAGTCTGGACCCTTTGAAGGAACAGGGTCATATGAGAAGGTGGGACGGTCTCCTGGTGATCCTGGTCATCTTTGATGTCGTTAGGGCTTAAATTCTTATTCACTTATCAATATTGGATGTATTTATCAAGTGAAATGCAGCTGCAGTGCTCAGCCGACAGCTGGGAGAAGACCATAGTTACTGGGGAAACTGCTCTCAACACTCTGAATCAATATGCCTTACAATCATGGGTGTAGTTTGCAGGGGCAGGGGAGGCATCATCCCACAAACTGCAGGCCTCAGGCAGGTGCATAATTTTTGTGCCCCCTCCTCCCGGCACAGCCCCATTAGCCTGACTGGAGCTGCCCCTTTCCCCCAATACAGAAGTCAGGTTACACCTATGTTTACAATATTCACTTCAATTCCTCCCTCCTACACTTAGTAATTAAATTATGAAGATGAACTTAAATGTTATTTACTTTGAGGTACAGTAATGCCTCAAAAGCACCTTCTGTCCAAGGATCGCAAAGTGCTCTACAAATACTAATGGATTAAGTTTCCTTTGGAGATAAGCTGGTATACTTGTCTCATTTTAAAGACAAGGAACCTGAAGCACAGGGCACAATTGTTCAGCCCTTACTCATACTGGTAAATATTGACCTGAGTAGTCTTGCTGAAACCTCTGGGACTACTTATGTGAGGAATGGTTGGAACTTAATACACGAGCCTCTGCTGCCTAAGATAAAACACCCAGCTCTTTTAATGAAGACTGCAGCAGGCTCAATCTCTAAGTGGCCTAGCCATGACCAGAGGTGGACAGAGAGCCACAACATATGGGTCTGGCTTACAGTTAAATGACTTGCCCAAGTTCACACAGGAAGTCAATAGCAGAGGTGAAACAAAAAAATAAAATGACGGACTCCTCACCCCCAAGATTATAGCTCAGCCATCCTTCCTCTATAAGCTACAGCTTTTCAAGCTAAATTCACTAGTGTCAGCAATGGACAGAGGGAGAAAGAGCTGAACATGATTTGCATATCACACCTAGGAAATCATCTTTTAACTTGAGCACAGGCATCTCAGCTGGAATCTCTGAGAAAGAATAAATAGGGACTTGACCCAATGGCTTTACTGCAGACAATTTTCAGAAGCCACTGGGACTATAAGGAATCAAACGGGCTCAGAGTGAAAAGCAAGCTTAAAAAACTAATTGGCTGAAGGTGGTCGAACTGAGCTGCCAGCAGATTTTGCTGCTAAAAGGCTGAGAAGGCATTAAAAACAATATGGCTGCGCTGTGATCTTACAATGGACTAGATTTCTTTTTGGAGTGGCAAAGTCAGACCCAAGTCAGACTGCAAGCGATTCCACCAGAGCAACACCATAAGGAGAAAGACTTCCCACCATTCTCTGTGAAGAGGACATACTCCCTCCTTCTCTCTCCAACAAATGGCAGATATTGCCATGTCTTTAAAACTCCTAGTGCCAACTCCCATATTTCTTGAAATAGGTAAAAGCATTAGGTCAGTAGCTGCGCCAGCAATAAACATTTTCCATGGAAGACTTGTCAGTTTCCCAGGAAATGCTCTTTTTGTGAAGCTGTCTGACTTCAGGAAGTGATATTCCACTATAGAAAATGTTGTTTCTTAGTCTCATTTGTGCATCTCCTGCTTTATCATCCCCTTTTCCTGTTATTTTTTTATAGTTGACTTTCAATTTTTAAATGACAAACGAGAACAAACTTACCTTCAAATTACAGACACCTGACAGCTAGACCCATTTTTAAATCTGAAGTAGTTGTATTAAATTAAATCAAGACCCCTATATTAATGGATTTATGAAGATGCTTGCTGCCTACATTTCCATTGACTAGAGAATTGAGAAACAAAGTTATATTTTCTATGTCTATTAGTTTTATAAACACACACAGACTAGGTATACTATGACAAAGTTCCTTCTCTGCCTTGGTGGGTCCCGTGCTTCCTTGTAGCAGTGAGTCTGTTTCCCTTATGCCTCCAAGCCTGGAAAAGATCCTTTGCCCCCTTTGGACAGGGTTTTTTTCCTTCTCCCAGTCTTTGTACCTGTGGAGCTCTTCTTGACCAGCGTTCTGTTCCTTCTCCAGATCTGTCTTTCCAACCACAATTTGCCTCCTCTCTCACACACCCATAGCTCTCCTCACTCTCACACTCCAGCCACACCCTTTCTCTGGAGGGAAGGCTTTTTAACAAGTCCTGGGTGGGGCCTTAATTAGCTCCAGGTGTGCTAATCAACCTAGAGTAACCACTGCTGAACTACAAGGAGAAAAGGGACTTGCTGAGCCTGGGGCTGATATTTTGGCCTTCTAGAACTTTCTGGAAGCTATCCAGACTGACCCTGTCACAATATGTTTATAAAAATGATACTACTCGGCAACTTAAATGAATGGCCATTGCCTCAAAGCCAGTGCATTCCAGTGGAAAAGTCTGTCCCCTTAGTAAGTAGGCTTAGTGATGTGTATTTGATTATATGCTGATCCTCTATGCATGTTTGGATATCATTTTTCATCTTGGCTTATAAACTCTTCAATGCAGGGACTGTGTGTTTGTACAGCACCAACACAACTTTGCCCCAACCGGGATGCTACTAAAATAGAAATATTAATAATGTTCCTGGGAACGGAGCTTTTCTTATGAATTTCACAGGCTGCATTGTTCATGATGTTCCCTTACTGAAAAACCAAAAGGTATTTTAAGAAATTGACATGTCTGAAGAACGCTGATAAGGCAAAAGAGTGAGCTGACAGATGGGCATTAACGTGACTCACTTAAACAGCTTAATATTTGTGAATTTTGACATAATTACTGATTTCCTTAACAGATTTAAAATCTAAATTTATCTTCCCGCTAATCCAATTTCATGCCTAGAACAGAGCAAGCGCAACTGAATGTCTTTCGTAACCCTCTGATATCATTAATTATTGCTACATTGGGAGTTACCGCATGGAACAAACAGGTTTTTAAATAGAAATCATTTGTCTCTCAGCAGGGGGACTCAACTGTTTTATTGCCTTCAACTCAAAACTGTATTCGAATAATCTTGTTTCACGGTAATCCTCCCTCGATGATCTGCTAGTCAATGGTGAAATACCATCTATTTTGTCCCTGGATTGGTCCAATTTGCCACCTGTAGTGGGAGTATCTATTTCCTCTCCTAATGGTGGAGGAAGGGTTTTCAACATGTTACGGCCGTTCTTTCCTCAAGCTCTGAGCCTTTGGTCAGGCTTCCTGGTGTTTTTTTCTGCAAAAGGAAATCCCCTAACTCATTAAAAAAAATAGATTAATTGACCGGTTCAGAAACAGGCTGCCCCAGGACCCAATAAACTTTACAAAGGGTACATTCCAATTCCGACTGGGCTCAGCATGAACCTGATAAGTAAACTAGCATTCCCCAGCATTAAGGATTTTTTTTTCCAATTTGTCCCCCATTAACTTAACTCTTTCCCATCAGTTCTGGATTGACTAGCAGTTGGCATTTCCCATTCCTGACCAACATTGTGCAGGAGATGAACCCATGATAAATAAAGCCCTCTGGTGCTGTACGGACTCTTGCCTACCTCTGGCCTGGCTTTGGCCTAGACTATCTAGCCACACTTTCTCTTCTACAACACCTTGTCTGGGGTCATAAAAAAGAAGCCAGATCACAGGCTGGGAGATGGGAGAGAGAAGTGATCGTCTCACAGAAGAAACATCTGTTGGAGCAGTTTACTGGAAGAGCGCAGATGCAGGTGCCTTCACTATGTGAGAGAGTTGGAGGAACGCACGAGTCCTTGGGTAACAAGCATAATTGCAAAAGCAGGAGAAGAAAATAAGAGGCAAGTATCAACCAAGGGGGACAAAGAGAGAGGCTTTTGGCCACCACCAAGACTAATTTATGTATTATTTGTATTGCTCCAGTGCTCCTTCTAACAGAGAGAGTCGTGGCTCTAAAGAGTTTGCGATCTAAGAGTAAAGTGCTTTCTCGCCTAGCATTAGCACTATAATATATAGATCATGGGCTTGAACAGCATCTTATGGACTGTCATAATGTATTTTATAAAATAAGGTTTGCTTTTATTCTACCCAAACTGCCATGGCATTACTCTACAAAGCCCTACGCATGCAAAATAGTCTTTGCTCAGGCAAACTTCTTCTGAATATGTTCAATGCATGAACAAATATTTACACTAGGAACACGTGTCCTCATAATCGTAGCAATGACATTGCTTAGTCAGCAAATTGGTCAGTCAAGGGCATTTTCACAGCCACCGTGCAACTGAAAAATAAATGTGTTAGTCTTTACAAGTGTCACAAGACTCCTTGTTTGTTTCGTTGAACTAGATTAACACGGCTACCTTTTAGGAATGCAATTGTAAATGTACATGACCGGGTCAGGAGTATATTCTTGAAAATGTACACCTAAATCTACTCCTTCCAAGACTTAGAATATTGTTTGGATGCATTTATTACACCCAGCCTATGCTACATTTCTTAGAGGGACAGGGGACAAGAATAGCTGTAATTAATGTTGTCAATCAAAGCTTCTTTAAAGTCTTTGGCTTTACCATGCCAATAACTCATTTTTACTGGTGCCAAATGTCTTCAACGAACACCAGAGCCTAATTTGTACTTTGGGTCTCTTGTCATTTTCTGAGTCATCTTGGTGGAATGTTGTGAGGCAAAAGATTACTTTTTGGGGGAGAGAAAGGGTCGTCTTCACTTTGTTTACATCTGAGGGTTAAGAAATTTAATGTGACAGTTTCAATAATAAAAGATATTACCTTCCCAACCTTGCCTCATTTAGTTTCAGTAGAACAGATGTATCCAAAGCACATTGCAACAAAATACAAGGTTTTCAATACAAAGTGAATATATGACATATTGTTCCAAATTCAGCACAGTGCAAGCCGGTGCAACTATTATTGGTGTCATTGGAATTGGAATTGCTTACCAGTGCTGTATTTAGCTCAGGAAGAGTAAATTCTTCTCCAGCAACCAGGGCTTGATTCTGATTACACATATGTTGGTGTAAATCAGAAGCAACTCCGTTGACACCACTGCAAAACCAAAGATAAGAATCAGCCCTTAAAGGAAAGTCCCTCCCCCCCAAAAACAAACAATGCAATGTTGATAAAGTAGCCAGATTTATAAGTCATTGGCAGGTTCTTTGGGCGATTCTTAACCAGGCATCATCAAAAAGTGCTAGCATGATTATGAGGTATGGATTCAGAGGAGGAAAATATTACAACCCCACTCTAATAATAAGACAGTCCGTACTCTATAGTTGCCAGCAAACAGCTTCACTCATCTGCTAGCATGACATTTGCTAAAGCGAACATCTCTTCATAACTCTCTGTAGTACTATATCGCACACTGCCATGGATGCTCTTCAAAAAGCCATATTTATCCCCTGGGAAATATAGCTGTATTAATATGACATTTTGTCACAAATTCATCTTAAATGGGGGTAATATTTTTGACACAGAGCTGAGCCTGGTATTAAAGGCAGCTCCGGTGTCTAAACTGGCAATATCCTGGAGCACCCTAGATTCCTCCAAGACAATAGTGGGCTATGGTAGAATGATCAGTGTATCAGGCCTCTGCATAAGGGAAGGACCACACAAAAGATATTTGACTCATTTAAACTACAGACACACGGGTTTTCTTAGTCTCCCAGTCATATATTGCTATTAATTATAGTACGATAGTGTCGAGTGATCCCAAGTGAAACTGGGATCCTGCCCTATGAGACGCTGTAGAAACAAAGAATGGGAAGACAGTCCTTCTTTGAAAAGTTTATAAATTAAATGAATGAGCCAGACAACTGGTACCTCTGGTCCTATGATGATGGGCTCCATACAGAAACCTAGATACCTCCTTTGAAATCTGTTGAAAAACTAATTTTTCATACAACACTATGAAAAAGTGCTCGAGTTTTTTATTAAAGTACCGCTGGACAAATCCAATGGTGACTAAAAAGATTTCTACTCCTTCCCTTCCGCTGTGGAAATTAGACTGGGTTTACATCACTGACTGCCGCACCAAATTAGACAGCATTTACCTATCCACTTACACCCATTTCCCAACCCATTTGTACTAACTGTGTAACTTACACTATCATTTAAGTCACTGGTGAATTTAGCCTACTCTATCCACTTCATCCCTGCACAGGTCTGGTGCTGTCCTGACATGCCTGGGAGCAGAGCAAAGTAGTGTGTCAACGCCATCTCCGCACAAGCTCAGCTCTTTTTCATCATTTGTGTCCACCCTTATTGTTTTCCTCGCCCTTCTTACTTGCCTCAGTCACTGATACTAATTTCTTGTCCCCCGTTGTTGGACAATATTAAATTCCCTTCTGAATCCAGAAAGTAGGCTGCAGCACCTACCACCAGTCAGAAGGCAAAATATATCCACAAGAACAAAATATGCACTCTTCTGATCCAATTAATAGCCATCTTCCGGGTGTGTTGTAAGCCATGATCCAACCACTTGTGGTCATTAAAGATCTCATGGCACTTTTCACAAGCGTAGTGGGTATTATTAACTACAGGGTCCTAGCCAAATTCCAGTTTGGGTAATTACATTCTGCCTCACTAAAATTCCCCCTGCCGTTTCAATCGAAGAACTTATATTCTTCACTTCCTCTACTAACAACTGCTATGTAGTGTCACTGGTGCTGCATTGCCAACACATTGCGTCCCAGAGGTGACTGTATTTCAGGGGTGGATGAGCTGATCCTGTACGTAGACATTCTGTAAAATGTCTGGGGACCTGTTAGAGAGAGGTGCACAACATGTGACACACAGCCATAAAACAGCCCCAAACTCAATATAAAAACTGCAGGCCAAGAGCAATGCTGATCAGCTGCAAGATTTTATTTCTTGTGAATGCAGCCAGGATGAAATTTCTATTAATCTGTCTAGGAAGAATTAAATATTGCTGCGGCACCCAACCTCCACATATTGGAAAAGTGGGTTTTGTGGGTGAAAATTTTATCCCCTGTTCAAGCGGGAGTCAGAATCCATCAGCTGTGAGCATGAGAATGTTAATGGTAGAAAATTGCATACATTAGTGTGTATGAAATGTATGTCTTTAGGATGTGTATACGGCAAATGATACGCTCAGGTTAAAATGAAATCGGAAAATCAGTCCTTTGTATTTCTGGATGATCAGACAGGTTCTTTCACTGCTCACTTATGCATCAGGAAGGATCCAACAAGGGTTTTAGAGGCCCTTGTATAAATCATCCATTTCCAGGAAAATAACTATAAACACTAGAAGACTAAAGAAGATTGTTGTAAGCACTAGACAATACCGAGTGCTTTTGTTTTAGTTGAGCATGGATTTTGACTAAATATGCAGTTAAATGTTTATTTACTCTCCTGAGCTGGCAGCTCCTGATACCACCTGAGAATTTTGCCTAGGCTAAGAAAGCAGTTCGAAATGAAATGCATCTGTTGACAAATCACAAGAAAATTATAAAACAATGGCTGTCAGCCTGTTTGAACCAATGCTTTACATTCAAAGGCATTATTCTAGGGTAGGGGGTTTTTTAAGCCTGATGGACGGGGAGAAGCATAGACACACAAGGTGGGGTGGGAGATGACAGAGTAACTTGATCCAGATGGAAAAACAGCTTCCCTGTGACGAAGTGGGATTTTCTCCCATGAAAGCCCATGCGATAAATAAATCTGTTAGTCTTTAAGAGTGCCACAGGACTCTGTTTATTTTTCTGCAATAGACTAACACGGCTACCCCTCTGCAGCTTCCCTGTATTGTCTTGCTTCTCTTGTTTAAAGGCAGCTCTGACTGATTTTTGTAGCAGGAAAGATATTTGAAAAATCTGAGTATTGAACTCAAACTGTGATGGACAAAGAGGCTTCCCTACACACTACTATAATAGTTTTGCTTTTGAAGACCCTCACCACCACCACATTCTTGGACTTTAATTTGAAAGTTACTGGACTACCTAGGCCAAAAACCCTGTCTGAATTTCCCCCAATTTAAGATAACACAATAAGTTCTATTACTCTAGGCAATTATTAAGGATCCTATTTAACTTCAGTTGATTAAACCTGCTGGTCTTTGATTCAGCAATCTTTAGTTCAGATCCCATTAAGGAAAAATTCCTCACAACCACTGGGCATAACCTGTAGAGTGCACGGCTCAGAAAAGCCATATGCTTGCGTTTTCGGAGTTACTCTAAAAGAACGTCAAACTAGAAATCTGTCATTATGTTGCTACTCTATTATTCTTGTCTCTTTGAGCCTACAATCACATCAACTGAACACAAGACATCAGTATCTTATGTTCATGTCTCACTTTCCATCTCAAAGGCTCCGGCTGCATTTTATGACTGTCGATGCCTCCAGCTGTCACCTGACCAATCACAGAAACACAGCCAGCTCTGCTGTTAAAGGTGGCCACTGCAAATCACTGCAGCAGAATCTGACAGGAAGTAAACTAAGACTGCAGTGAGGAGTTTAGACAGGCAGAACACCTGGAATTGGATCTACTGTTTTGCAGAAGGTGCTATCGGCATACTGAGCTTGGTAGCATAGGATTTTAGGCTAACATCATGCCAGATTAATCTACTGGCCTATTTAGCCTAGAATCCACTTAATGGTGCAAAAAATATGGAGTCAGCCATATGGGAGAGTGAAAGAACCACCTGAAATGGGAACATTGGGTTTCCATTCATTAAACAGAAGTCCTGAAGTTCTCCTTCCAGCAAAACTCCTGAGTCTACCAGTAGAAAAGTAATAGAAGCTGTGCAAAACCAATATATCTTTGAATGACTCAGAGCAGCCAGCCAGCCAGATGCTTTTCTAGAATAAGTCAATGGCATTTTAATGAATTTCTCATTAATATTAATATGCATTTAAATGTATATTAATATTGGTTTAAGATAAGATTTTTTTTTATTTTAGAAATCTGAATTTCCTTGTGCACTGCTTTGGTAGCTTAAAGCATGTGGGAGGTCAAAAAAATATAGGTCAATGAAAATAATATTGCAACAAGAAATTAATTGCAAAGAATGTTTAATATGACAGGGGACTACATAAAACCCTATTATATTTCTTCACTACTCTACTCAGTAGTCTGTACTATTGCTACATTCAAAGGCCAGGGCAATCTCCCAGGGTAAATTGCTACATTCATTTGACATTTCTGGCTCCAATTAACCTTACATTTGAGCTATTTTAGGAGGGTATTTTTTTCTTTTTAATTGTGATAAGGTTACGTTTTTCTATTAGAGTTTCAATTGCTTATACACACTGGCCTGTTATAGATGCAGATCCCTATTTTAAGCACAACCCAGGTAAGAGAATTGGGCCCTGTAGCTTGCCCAGAAGTAACTGAAACACATAGGGAGAATTCTGACAAGCTCTTAAAAGGATTTACCCCAGGCTAAAAGACACTGAGCTATCGGCAAAGACCCAGTTCTTCAGATGGGGTAAACTGGGACAGCTCCGCTGGAGTCAACAGAACACAACTGAGGCCGTTGCCCAGTTACCTGTGTCCAGGAATAGGGTCTTTGGAGCTCAAACATATTGGCACTCTGGAAATGGAAGCCATAACCAGTGACCATATAGGAGGACGAGATAAAGGTGAGCAGGGTTTGTCTTTCTTGGATTTGTAGTCACCCTGACATTTTAGGGGTTCTCCCAGGCCAGTAGATTGTGTCACCACCTGCCCTGCAATCCTGGGTGCCTTTAGTCTCACACCGACAGCCTATTTGTTCACAGCACAGGGCTCTTGCACCCAGCCCAGGTACTCCCTGCAGTGTGATCCCAGCTTTCCCCAAAGCTGTTTCCCCACGGGGCTTCTCTGATCTTACACTCACAAAAGTAAGACCAACTTCGCTGCCTCCAATAAGCCAATGCATACAATAGCTTGTTAGCTCATCTGGGGCTCAAACGATTGCCAAGCTCCAAGACTGACCTGGAGTCTCCAAGAATTAAAGATTAATCTTTAATTAATGATTATGTCATGTGATGAAACCTCCAGGAATCCGTCCAGCCAAAATTGGCAACCCTAGGTATGTGTTCTGCTTCAGTACACAGCACTGGAATGGTTTGTCATAAAACTACCATCAAGTTTATTAACAAAGACAACAGAGTCCTGTGGCACTTTTAAAGACTAAC
>ML685765.1:26870215-26934762 GCA_007922175.1 Pelusios castaneus
TGACGAAGTGGGATTTTCTCCCACGAAAGCTCATGCGATAAATAAATCTGTTAGTCTTTAAAAGTGCCACAGGACTCTGTTGTCTTTCTACAATAGACTAACACGGCTACCCCTTTGGAATTTTATTAACGAAGACCTTGTACATAAGTGATTTCACACAGGAGGGAAAGAGATATGAAAGGGTTACAAACAAACAAACAAAAACCAGACTTTCTTGTGTCTAAAACTTAATTCAAGCAAGATACAGCTTCGCCTGACATCATTTCTGAGTCACCCCAAGTTGGCAGCATGCTCCAGTCTGTTTAGCAGATTCAAAGCTCTGGTTTCTTTGCTCTCGCAGGTGAGGCTCCTACAAAGTCTGTCAGCAATATCTCCAAAGTCAGGAAGCCCTCCTTGCTGAGCTCAGAAAGTCAGGAAGCCCTCCTTGCAGCTCAACTTTCAGTGTCCACCAGGGAACCAACACCATGATAATTAGGCAGACTCCTGTGATTTGCTGTGCCAGAGATCTTTCTGAAATCTCCCACTTTGTGACACTCTAGTCTAGAGCTAGACATAACATCTGTAAATGCCTGCTGTTGCCCTGGCTAGGAGAGAACAGGACAGCATGTATGGGGGGGCTGTATTCACCTTAACACCAGCCAAACATGAAGAGATTGTATCCCTGAATGAGAGACACCCAAAGCAGAAAAAGTCTACACGTGGCAGGAGTTCCACTAACCCATGTCCACCTGCTCAGCTGACCAGATCCATGTCAACCCAAAGTGGTGGAGAGGGCTTCATGATTTCATTCAGGAAAGTCTTCTCCAGGTCCAGTAAGCCATATAACTTGAAGTTGTACTGAACAATCTTATCACTGAAATTTACCTTATTTCCGCTTTGTAAACTGTCCATTGGCAATCTGTGTTTCTCTTTAATATAGCCAGGATTTGAACTTATTCACCAAGTCATTTCTGGGAATAATTCTTCATCTATAACTTTCCTGTGAGCAGTTCATTGCAAATATGAAATACTCAGAACTGACGCTACAGTCACCTTTGCTTGGAAAGAGATCAAATTGTTTGTTTCTGTCCCCCGTTAGTAGAGTATGACTTTTTTATCAGGTTCCTGGGACAAATGCTTGCATTTATTAATTCATTTTCTATGAATATTTGGAAAAAAATAAATCTGCTTCCCAAAACTTTCCTGCCACCAAGCCTTTTCAATACACAGAGAGCCAATACAGAGTGATTTATCTTAAATGTATTTATTCAGCATTTTTTAAATTCAAATGAATATTATTAATATTCATATATTAATATTCTAATATTAAGGAATTTACATTAACACCATATAAAACAATACAAAATGCTATGTAAATACAAGGGGCCAGATAGGGTTGGCAGAAAAACCACAACTTTGAGCATCCTGGACTTTTCTACGTATAAAGTCTGCACTATAGAATACGAAAGGGGTGCACCCTCTTCTTACTGAAGTCAGTGATCATTCTATTGACCTTAAAGAGAGCAGAATCAGGCAAATGCTTAGTAGGACAAAAACATTAGCCCAAGTGCTTCTTTGCAATAATAAAAATGCCCTGATGTATCCAATTTAAATCAATGGCAAAATGCCAAGTGTTTTCGGGCCCACTGACAGCAATTCTGGGGCCTCAGGACAAAATACTCAGTGCCCCGACCTCCCCCAGAAAAGGATGGCTGTGGTCTGAGTAGGCTTCTGCCAGAAGTTTTTACTTATTTATTGAGTGCCATGCAGGTTCCCGGAGGAACCAGATGTTTCTTAGCTTCCTGGGTCTCTTAGACGCTCCAGGGAGATTACTGAAGCTGAGTAGCAAATACCACCTCCTTGGCCACTTGGGAACCTGCATGGCATATAATAAATAAACTTGGCTCAAGGGAAGGGTGGAGCAGGTGAGCAGTGGGGATCTCGGAGTCAGGGGATGTGTGAAAGAGAGGAAGATATGTATCTATCCTCCCATCTGCCTTGATCCTTTTAAATCACCAGGCCCACCTTGCCTCCCCCAGTTGGCAGGCCTGAGGGTCCTCAATGAGACCAGGATGTGGCCCTTTCAGTGGCCATTTTATTTTTTATCAGCACATGAGAAAGTGATTTAATGTACTTGGTCAGCAATTCACTATTTGAATACAATGTTTTGGAAAATCTACAGTGGGAGAAAAGAACACTGTAGCCATGATTTTCAAAAATAGGTCTTTATAGCCAGCTCATTTAAACAAGTGGCTGGTTTTCAACACCACATAGCACCCATTGAAATAAGTGGGAGCTGTTGGGTGCTCAGCCCTTTAGTAAATCAGACTACTTCTTTAGGTGGCTAAATAAAGCTGGCTAACTTTAGCTTGCCACTTTAAAAAAAAAATAGTGTTATTTACATACTACAAAAATCACTGAATGTGAGTGTTTCATCCCCATGAGGAGATCCTGCTTCACATCCGATTGCAGAAGTAACACAAAGAAATTACTGAACCAGAGAAAAACCTGATGGCCGAAACCCAGTATCTCCCCAAGTCTGACCAAGTGTTTTTGAAGAGATAGGCAGACTTACAGCCAAATTAAAGGAATTTTGGCTCAAGTTACTTAGTGCTTAGACTCTTGCTCACTTCCTCAGCTCAAAACAACAGGATCAAAGAATTCAAGTTTCCAAATAGGTGAGCTGTTTTGAAAAAGTTTTCCCAGAATTTAAACTCCAAAACTGATTCGATCTGGTGCCTTTCGGCTCCACCCAGCCAAATCTATTATAGCGAAGGTACTCCTGGTTCCAACTTAAGTAGACAGCGGTTGGACTGAGATCCTTCACTCTGCATAAACTGCTGTGCACTCTAACTAATGTGATCACACCTAACAAGACATGGATGATTTTTAAGGCGTGTTAAACTAAGAATTAGCTCCAACATGATGTATACAGCTGTTCACCACTACCCAACAGAGCTCTGACTGTTACATTATCTTGTGTCAATTTGCATCGTATGAGCTTCTGCCCATCCACCTGGAGGTTACCTGCATATCATTTATTTATCGAGCTGTCTAAAAATTACCTTTAGAACTATAAATGCTAATTTGAGTGTAAAAAGGTCGCATCAACGCAGAAATTTATACGTGAGGGTTTCTACCTTCATTAATGCAAAATAAACTGTTCTATTTTTCGGTAGCTAAGGATCCAGGCTGGCCTTTCCATAATTAAAACGCTGAAATTTTCATATTATCTTCCCGGCACAGGATTCAGAAATCAAGAAACACCTCTCTCAGAGCATTAATTGCCCATAGTAATATAGCTGTCCATCTATATGATCTATGAAACCTTTGATGTTTAAATTGATCCCAGTATACTGGAGAGAGCTTTCTTTGCCTTTATTTTAGCTCAGTTCATTCAAAGGGCAAAATATCTAAGCGTTCAGCTGTTGACCCTACTAGCAAATATTTAATGTGTGAATTAAACTGGACAGGGCTTTGCCGGAAGCTCTCTTCATGTTTTATTTCTGAAGCTATTTTTTTACCAACATTTAATCGCTTAAATGTAGGGAGATAAAGACATCTCTGACATACTGTGTTTATTGAGCTAAATGCCACCAAGGAAAGCCCCCTTATATACACAGATGTGTGTGCATGTATGTATGTATATATATGTATGTATGTATATATAAAAGGGGGCTTTCCTAAATGGCATAACAGATTCAGTGCACTTTGCAACTCTGGCTTTATTCTGAAAAGCAATATTAACAATCTGAGGGGATGATACAGTGGCTAATACTATCACTAAATAAATGCACAAGTGGATGGGCACAGGAGGCAAATCGACAAAGATAGAGGGATAAGCTGGAAACAGCCTCTCATGGGCTCACAGGAAATAAAACAGCAGTGAGCATTTCCATTTGGTCTCCTGACTTTTCTGTATACCTTTATAAGGAATGATCCTGTGAAAAACAGCACCAGGTAAGCAGCAGTCAAGTGCTTGCTTACAGATCAAACAAACGGCAACAAAGCAAAAATTAAAAAGAAACGGGTTTTCACTCCCTCACCTGCCCACCCAGTGGAGATATTAGTCGAGGGTTTGGAGGAAGAGAGCTGCCTTAAACATTTTGAAGGTAATGAGGGCAAGACTGAGGATCTGGGGGAGGGTAAGAGCAAGCTGTCAAGAAGTGGAAGGGGCAGCAACAGAAGGAAGAATATCAAGACCAAGCCATGGGCGGGTGGAAAGGGCATTAGAAGCAGACACAACCATGTAATTACCCAATAGAAAGAAGACCCAAAGATCAGAATCATGCTGGTGGTGGGGCAGCAGGAAAGTATTACCCCATCACCACCACCACCACGACCACCCCCTGGTGACCCAAGGTAGGTATGCTGCTCAGAGTGAATTCTGCAGCACAAATTGTTGGATCCTGCAGAACCTCTCTCTCTGCAAACTGCTGCATTCTCTTTCACAATGGATGACAACACTTTCGTATAGGGTCCACCATGTTCACTTCCTTTTGAAAGAGAAAGTAGGACTTCCTAAGTCTTATGACAGCAACTGAGAGGAAAGGCACTCTTCATATTGCTCAACTGCGCTAACCCGACACGTGGACAATGGGCAGACAGCTCACCCTGATACATGCGCTAAGGAAAGCTTGACGTTCCCACTGTTATTTGCAAGCTTTTTGCAAACATTTCACCTCAACACTCACCCCTAATGGACCGTATTGGACCCATAGCTTCTACATTCACTCTGACTAGACTCACAGAGAAGATATTGCACACCATGAATAACACAGGTAGATCAGACTCAAAGCTAGATGGATAAACTGGAAAGGGAAGGGAATTTGTGCACTATTTCTGAACCAGTCTGACGGTTTTGGTGATTGGAGAACTCGGTCTTTAGAACAACAGCATGGACAGTGGCAGGCCAAACTTCCTCAGTGCATTTCCCAAAATGTCAAATTGGCCATGGTGACAAAAAGTTACAGTCAGCCATGCAAAAAGGCCACCTGTCTGGGTGATGGAGTCCATCATTAGAGTCCAGTCAACCATTTATTTCTCTTCTGAGGCTGCCAACTGGATGCCCACCCACTAAAGTGGTAATTCTTTTCATGGAAACAGTTGCGCCACTGCAATCTGAATGGAGTCTATAAATACATCACACAAAGATCACAGCAAACCAAACTGCTTTGGGGTGCTAATACCCACTAGACTGAACTTAAAGCAGTAGCCTATAGGTGAAAGACTTCATAGCACAGAGCCTTTTCCCCATGGTTTAGTCAACTGGTTGAGACCTCACAATGATAGTCCTTCAAGATTATCCAAAGGAATTTGAGCATCTCAACGTGAAAAGAAAAAATGCTGAAAGTCTACAAGGTAATTGTCGGTGGCCAAGAGTAGCTGAGATCACCGTGACAGGACAAAAAACATGTGTGAGGAACTGAGGGTCAAATTCACATTTTGGTCCAACTCCGTAACCACATCCAACCTAGTACATCAGCCTCAGTGAACTGGTCAGCTTCCTTCCAACTGTACAGCTTATTAAAGACCTTGCACCCAATCATCATTATTATTACTATCTAACAACAATTGAATGTGTCATAGGTGTCTCTCAAAGCACATAAAAGACAAGTTCCCTTCCCCAGGAAGCTGCCAAACTAATTTCAAATATGACACAAGATGGAGACCACACAAAGGACAGTCAATAAGTTTATGAGGTCACTCGGTGAGGCCAATGCCCAGCATGATGGAGATAAGTGGACAGAATGAAGTCTTATTGATGAGATGATCTGCCCCCTTATAACTGCCTAGTTAAACACTATGCAACCAATGACCTGATGGGCAAACTCTGTCCATCATTTACTCCTTGCTTACAGTGACAACTGCACTGTTATCCAACCCAAGATCCTGCCGGGAGTCTATTGTCAGGATCTAGCTATCAGATGGGCCTGACTGGAGTCAGGCTGCAGGCATGAAGCTGAAAAGGACATCCAGACATGTCCACTCACTGAGAAAGATTTGCATTTGCAGCTTGAAATAGAAATGATATTGTAGTAGAGTTACTAAAACAAAAAACACCACACACTTTATTTTGAAAGCTTTCACGTCAGGAGATTGAGATACCAAATCTACACCATATCTGAAAGGCAACACAATCTAATGGTAAAGGTACCAGATTCTTGGGGTTTAATTTTGGTACTGCCATTGTATAAGCATAGGCAAATCACAAAATACGTCTGAGCCTCAGTTGCCTGTCTCTGCTAAGTGAGGCTAGAAATACTTATCTATGCATCAGGGGCTTTATGAAGTTTGACTAACATTTGCAAAACAGATTGGGTTCATTGGGTGGAGGACACTGTAAACGTGCAAAGATTTATTGCATGATGGGGACCAAAATTTTACCTATTGAAATTTGGATGCCTTCTGCCTATTAATTTGGGTTTCCTGACATGGAAGCATCTGAACCTTTGGGACCAATTTAATTTAACTCAGCTCCTTAATACACTGCCAAAGAGTCATCCAACCTACCACCAGACCCCTGGAGTAGCATATTCTGAACCATCATACTTTATAGCCACCTCTCTCCATATACATTGCTAAAGGTGAGCAATACTTATTGGTTTAGCCAGGATCAACAGCTGACATTAAGCAAATTTCAAGGGTTATTTGAAGTTAATTGAGTTTAATCATGTAATGGTTGTATAATTAGTCATAGTGTTCCCAGTCTTTTACTGATAAAAATCACACTTGGAATTTAAAACAAAAAAAATTCAGAGAAATCACCAGCCAATTTTTATTAAACAGGAACAAACTACAGAAGTGGCTGGGGGAGGGGGATCAGAAAGGAGTAGGTAGTGTACTGGCTAAATGCACTAACTGTTTTAGCGCACTGAACTTCTTCTTTCAAGCGCAGTGAACTAGAGTCCCAGCTGGGGACATGCACTACGAGTAAGGACAGCAGTAAGTTTCTGAATTTTAGTCATGCTGACTTGGTGGTATTTCTCACAGGCAATGCAATGAATAGTTACCCCCAGAGGGAAAGGAAACTTCAGAGTTTTTCCATATCAGTGGAGCCAGGTGCACTTAGCTTATTCAAAAGTGAGCAAAGGCCAACAAATATATAGATCCCAACCTACAGGACTTTCCCAATGCTAGAGGCTATTGAAGTCATGGCTTTCACCAAGGAAGGTAACTCCTAGAATCTAAAGGATGGCAGGGCAGGTGCTTGGAAATTGATTCTGATACCTAGTTAAAAATAAAGTCTCCGAAGAAATAAATGGGATCCAGACAGATCCAGACCAAGTATAAGCAGAGGGAAGACCTTTGACATCAACTAAGTTACACCAGTGATGTCTCTGGCCCACAGAATCTCTCATTCATGAATTCAGCGTGAACTGTCCCATAACACCTAAGACAGTACAAATGCATTTGTGCAAAGGGACAATGATGGGTCAGATGAACTCACACACAGATACACTTGCCTGGCTGAGGTTAAGTATCATTATCTACTTCCTGTTGCCCTAGGACATTCTGAGAATAGAGATGTACTATCTCAATGGACAGTGGACCAGATGGTGAAATAAACGCAATGTGCAGTGGAATCAGTCTGCAGAGTGCTTAGATATAGGGAAATTTTCTTTATAGTGAAGTAGAATGAGTCAGTCCCATATTTTTTCACTGCCTTGTAATGTGCCTGTGTCAATGAATCTCAGCTTACAGGGAAAAATTCTGATCCCAGTGCACAGACAGAGTATCCACAGACAGGAAGGAGTGAGAAATGAAATTGACACCCTCCCTCCACCACTGGAAATCCATGCAGTTTTAGCCCACTGATCCTGTTCCTTCCTCCAGTTTCTCCAAAAGGCTCTGTACACTGGTATTGAAGGAACTCCGACCATAGAGCTGCACTGTGTAGTACGTGGCAGATGCAAACAGGTTCACATGCTCCTCCTGGGATCTTACCCACCGCCACACACCAACTCCACTGTATCTAGGGCATTCCATGTTCATTAGGGCAGGATTTTCTCCAAAGTGAAGCTAATGTGAGAGGTGAGGTGGGGAAAGAATTACCCTCATTTTTAAAAGTCGCATCGCAAAGCAGTTCAGCATTTACACCTAAATGGCTTCTAAAGGCAAAGAGTTATCAAAGGGCTTTTTGGAGGGACAGCACCACCACTTGACCCTTATACACTGCCTGGAATGATCAGCGTCCTCACGGGCACTGTATACAAGGCGTATTGTATTGTGCAAGAGTTATCCACCCAAGCCAATGCAGAGCCAAGATCAGAACTGAAGACTTCCTTCCACACTCCCATCCCGCTCTATGTCCCCCTCAGTCTGTGCTGCCTCCTCCCAGTTCTGTGACCTGGCTGAGGGTTCCTAGAGGTAGACACACAGGATGGAAAGTCAGAATGTTTTAAATGCTCCATTCCTCCCCCCCATGAATTACGTCAGGGGGCGTTTGTTCCTTTTGCTCTTGGAACTTAGTTAAAATCCAATTCCCTCAGTTCTGAACACCCCTCAGCCCTCTGAGCTCTGGGGCATTTCAGATCCTGACCTTTATAGCTGCCCGAATACCTGTGCTTGGCCAAAACAAACTCTGGCCCTGGATCTCTACTATGTGACTTGGAAATGAGAAATAAGGAACAAAGAATCTGGAGGTGGGGATGCCCATGTTTGAAGGGGAACGCTTCTTCATGCGGCTAGCAATTCACCTGGACACACAGAGCAGGGGGCAGTTTGCGCCTTCTTGAAAGTACCTTTCTGCAATAAATAAATAAATAAATAAATAAATAAATAAAACAGTCCTGGCCTTTAAAAGGGTACCAATGAGAGACCAAAAACTACAGTGTACTATTCAAAATAACAGCGGAGGGAAGTTGTGGGGCCCCTTGGCTCTGGTGATTGAAATTTACCCCTAACGTATTCTGATGACTAATATGTCCTTTGCCTTCCTCCCTCCTGCTCAATGTTACTAGAGACACAAAGAGGTTTCCAGTCCAGGACTAACATCCAACACTTTATGCTTTCTTAAACTGTACGAGAAAGTACATTTCCTCTCTGATACGTCTCCTTGCTCCATATACCATGCTGCCCCTCAGCTGAGCGTTCCTGGGGCATTCCTGGAGGCTGCAGACAGGAAGTTATCAGTTGTGAACCCTCCTTTCTGGGAATTCTCTTCCTGGTCTGACAGAGCCCAGCATCTGCTGACCTTTGATTATGTATCTACTTACACCTTTGCCTGAGGACCATAGCTTAACAGCTTTGACTTCGATCCCACCAAGATGTGTACACACTTAACTTTAAGCACATCCATAGCCCCACTGAAAACGTGTGTATAAGTCTAAGGAAGAACAGAGCCCTTAATTGGTGAAGCAGGAGCCTGTGCGCACTCACACTGGCCAGTGACTTGAAGTCTGACAACCCTGTGGCCACTGCAGCCATTCACAACTTCATGACTGCCCAGAGCCTCCTCCTGCAAAACTACAGGCCTCTTTTCAGGAGAATCTCCTTAATAGTTTGCAGTATGGGATTTATGAGACATAGTTGAATTCCAGTTCCTTCCACTAGATGGCATTAGCATACATATTACATATAGGAATATTGAGAGTGAGTGAGTGAGTGAGTGAGTGAGTGAGTGAGTGAGTGAGTGAGTGAGTGAGTGAGTGAGTGAGTGAGTGAGTGAGTGAGTTGAAGAGAGAGAGAGAGAGTCTTCCCAAAACTAAGCCCCTGGATTTGTGAAAGTCACTCTTAAATGATGAGTCCACTAATGCAGACAACCTTGGAATTTTTTTCATTGTTAAGCACAGTGGTATCTACAGCATTCTTGACATATCCCTACAGCTATAAATAACATCAGCTCAACACTTAATGATGACTTATTTATTATTTATCTGATGATTTATGCAGAGCCTATGGCCTGCACAACTATAATGATAACAATTCTAAAAGCAGACAACATGAAAAGGAGGTGAATAAATAATTAAAAACATCCCTCCCTTCCTGAAAGCGAGCGGAGGAGCAGTGTGTTTTTCTTTCTTTAGTTCTCCTGCAAGTAAAAGGGCAAAGCAACACTGGTTAAATCTAGGCTTAGCAAGGGGATAATAAATAAATAATAATAATAATAATAATAAAATAATAATAATAATCAGAACTATAGTAGCACATATTTAGCATTTTAAACAATGCATCTCAGAGCACTTCACAAAGACAGGGAAAAATCACAAGCCCATTTTACAGAAAAGGAGACTGAGGCACAGGGGGAGCAACTTGCCCATGGTTGCCTAGCAGATTTGTGGCCAAGCCAGGAAAAGAACCCAGGCCTCCTGAATCCTCATCCAGTGCTCTCTCCATTAGACCACGCTGCCTCCCTTTGCTATCCAAAGTGCAATACCCAGCCTGGAGAGAGGATATATAGGATATAAGTTCCCTCCCAGCAGCAGCAGGGGATGCACTATGATTTTTTTCCCCTCTTTGGTAGCTGATGGGGCAGAAGTAGGTGGTAGGAATGAGCGCCCTGTAGGGAGGAGGGGACAGTTCATATTGACAATTAGTCTTTCCCAAAATAACGGGCAAGCAAAGGAGTGAGTTTCCATGATCCCTCCTCAGACACAGGCATGTAACATGCCCCAAAGAGCTGCCTCTTGGAGCTGTGCTCATTAACAACAGGTGATGCAGCAGAGAGCGGTAGAGGAAACCGAGGAAAGAGGTGTTTGCTGGCTATGCAGAGGGGCCTGTCACACGTCAAAGGGCCTGTGTGTGTGTTTGTGGGGCAGCAGCTTGGCCCAACTTGCACACCTGAACTGTGTGTGTCGTACCCAAGTAATTCCCTCCTGAAACTGGACTCTCTTTCTCTACTTATTCATCCTACAACAAACTACAGTCACTGCTGGGGACGAGCACACCGCCAAAAAGCCCTATAGCCAGTTCACTCTCCCCAGGCCCTCAGCTTCCTCCCAGGGCCACCCCAGCAGTAAAAATGGGGACAGGGACCAGCACTCGTCTTTCTCCATTTCTGAATGTGTGGGGCTGAATCCCTCCCTGGGTGGGCCAAAGAAGTCAATGGGATTTGGGCCTGTGGGAGCAGAGCATAGGGCTTGCCTGTGTGATATACTATAGTTTCCTACTTCAGCAAAAAGGAGTCAAACTCACTCAGGGCTGGATTCCAAGACGGGATTTACCCCTTCCTTTTTGTAGGCTGGGAACACATGCAGGACCTCGGTTACAGGACATAACCAAACCAGAATTAAATTATACGAATCCAGGCACTGAAGAAAAATTACTTCCTAGGTCTCAGTCAGATTCCTCTTCGTTCTTTCCTTAAACCCTTCCAGGCCTTTACGTTTTTACTTAATCCGTAGCGCTTTTTTCAACCACCCTCAGCAACCGACTTTTCCCCTCAGCTTCATTTCATGTCCATCCCCCTTTTCTCTTTCAGATTTTTCCTTTCAAGATTTCCTCTCCTCCTTTTCCCTCACCATCAGTCTCTCTATTCCCCTTTCCTTTCCAATACCCCTCACACCTGATCTCAACTCCCACCACACCTGTCCCTCCTTCCTTGATCTTGGCTCCGCCACGTTTTCCCTCCTCACCCAATTAATTAGCAATTTTCCAAACCCATTCTGGCCTCTGCAACTAGGCAAATACTTGGCAGTTGAAGTTAGCTCACAGCACCAGCGGATAATTGAGCACAGTTGTAACTGGGTTATAAACTAACTAATGTTTATGCAATATGGAAATCTCATGAGAAGGGGAACGTTTTCCCAGGGTGCCTTACGCTTCAGACACAATAAAAAACTGTGTGAAACACAGTTAGTTTTGATTTTAAAAACTGAAACAGATGCAAACTTCCTAAATGTGAAGCGGAAGCAGATTCCCCAATGGCCGCACATAAACACATGCTAAAATCTCCAAATGTTTCCACTAGCATATTAAGGGGAAAACAAATCAACAGACCTAGAGTAGTTTAAAGAATAACCGGAGCAGTAACAAAATAAAACCGTAAAGGTGCTCTGGACCGTTACTAAGAACCATAAAAGCAAACAGAAGTGCTTCAAAAATCAATACAGCTAAGCAATGAAGGAATTACCAAACTGGACGGATGTGAAGGAGACAGCTAGATCCAAGGAGCGCTGTGACAGCTGCATTTCTGAATGCTCAGCTCACGAACACATATTGCAGAGCTTTCACAGAAAGCCAATTTAGAATGTGTGATCTTGTGTGGGAATCCCTAGAGCATTCATGGTACTTGCCATACTGGATCAGACCAAGACCCACCCATCTAGTCAAGTACCTATTGCTGGTATCATTTATTGTTGTCCTATCTCTCCCCCATTGAAGTCACTGAGGGTACGTCTATGCTGGAGCCTTAGGTCAACTTAAGGACGGTTAAGTTAACCTACAGACCGCTGCGTCCACTTTGGGCTTTTATTAATACGACTTAAGCGCTTCCTTAAGTAAACTTAACACCACCTCTGAAGGTCGACTTCACACTTAAGTCGACCTTATTAAGTCAACTTAAGCCAGTGTAGACAGGGAAAGATCATAGGTTGTAAGATCATCAGGGCAGAGACTACTTCTCAATATTGGTTTGTATAGTTGCAAGCACAATAGGCCCCGTGCCAGCAGAGAGAGGGAAATTATTATTCCCCCACATAGCTCTGGTGAGGCCACATCTGTAGTACTGTGTCCCGTTTTGGGCCCTCCACTACAGAAATGATGTGGACAAATTGGAAAGAGTCCAGCGGAGGGCAGCAAAAATGATTAGGGGCTGGAGCACACGACTTACGAGGAGAGGCTGAGGGAAGTAAGCTTGTTTAGTCTGCAGAAGAGAAGAATGAGGGATTTGATAACAGCCTTTAGCTGCCTGACAGGTAGCAGGATAAAAGATGGACAAAGTGGTAGCAGGTGGCAGAAGGAGGAGCAATGGTCTCAAGTTTCAGTGGGGGAGCTCTAAATTGGATATTAGGAAAAACTTTTTAAGCAAGACGGTGGCAAAGCACTGGGATGGGTTACCTAGGGAGGTGGTGGAATCTCCGTCCTTAAAGGTTTTTGAGGTGCGGCTTGACAAAGCCCTGGCTGGGATAATATGGTGGGGGTGGTCCTGCTTTGAGCAGGGGTTGGACTAGATAGCTCCTGAGGTCTCTTCCAAGCCTCATCTTTTATTATCCTAAGAACTACAACAGTACCAAGAAACAGCAGCAAGAACCAGATTCCAAATTGTTAAATGCAACCAATCAGGAAGGATAAACATATCACGTGATCTATGAATCCAATCAAAACAGCTTAAATGTCAAAGATCGAATTCTCAAAGACTTCTCAGAAAGATCAGCTAGCTAGGAATTATTGGAAGAAATTAGTTGGGAGTGATTCTGAAAAGGTGACCAATATGAGAAAGCCTGTTTGGAGACATACTGAGAATGCAAAAAAAAAAAAAAAGTGAATTTTGGTTGAAATAATTCCTGACAAAATGACACGCCCTCCTCTTCACTCACACAAATACCAAATAAATGCAATAACTTGAGGCTAAGGATTACTCCACATGGGAGCAGGTGGAGGTGGGGGGATCTGAACACTAGATACAAAGAATGAAAATACAGTCTCTCGTGCTGGAGAGGGTCAGTCGCAATGAATTCCAGTGTCAAGCCAAAATCTGGCTCCTGATTAAATATTAATAAGCTGTCAGGGTCAAAATCTTTGGCTCCGCCAGACTCAATCACTATTCAGCTCCACTTCTCCAGAGCCATTCAATTGGAATTCCTCTTTTCTGTCTCCCTCCCACCTTGCAAAGGATAGATCAAATCATTAAGTATTGTACATGATACCATACCCCAGAGGTTGATAGCCAAATGATATTTTTCTTTATTCTTTCCTAACTTGTTATTTTTAGTGATCAAGGAGACTTGCATGCAAGAAAAAGACTGCCTGGGAAAGTGTGGTGGGTTAGCAAATCTCAGCCCTGTTTTCTGTAGGTTAGTATTATTGATTACTGACACCTAAGGGCCTGACACAAAATCAATAGACCTCATGACCCACATATGTGACATGGCCTGTAGGGGCTTTTGAAACAAGAACAAAACATGGCAGCACCAACTGAAGCTTTTCATGCAACTATTTTTTTTTTTGGGGGGGGGGGGGGCCGTAGTCAAAGCCATTTCTACTCAAATTACTGTCAGGGCACAAACTGTTATCAGAGAAGTTTGTTCATTTTTTCCCCTCTGCAACTGAAGACCAAAGCATCAATAATAATTGTCAGTGAAAAGCTCTGGGGAAAAAAATCTAACTAGGTACCACTGTTCTAGGAGCTGTGAAACCCATGGGCCAGCAATGAAAAAGCCAAAGGAGAAAGAATTTTGGAATGTGATTCTAATGAAAGAAGGCTGATAAGTATCTCCCCAGCTTACCATCAGTTGTCCGAGGCCATCTTTATGTTAACTGGCCTGTCCCCTTAGCTCACGAAAGCATGAAACACAGACTGAAGGTTCTTATAGGCTGCTCTTTTCTCAGGGCTTCAACTTTATTTCTTCCCCAACAAATTAGCACAACACATCCATCATCCTTTCCACCTGACTTCGGGTCTTCTGAAGGGGCTGACTCTTCTCTACAGATTTCCCCTATACAGGATGTTTGCCTGAGAGGCCTCCTGTTTCCAGTACTTCTCCCCCTTGGCCCGTCACTTCTATCTCCTGGCAGCTCTCTACTCCAAGTGAGTATTTTAGTGGCTCTTATCGCCAAAGCAGTTTCAGCTGGGATGGAGCTGATCCATCATAGGTGAAGCTGGGGCCAATTTCTCCTTAAAGGGCCAGCCACCCTATGAAACCTCATCTTTCTGTGATACGAGAGCACAGATGGGATCACTCCCTGAAAGAAGAAATGTAGCCTCAGTCAGGAAGGTGGAATGGCTTCTGCCCTACTATGGGACCACTGCACTGCACTTTCTCAAGAGTCTGAGCAGATTTCATAGATACCAGGGCACGCTACATCATCACTTTATTTGCTGAGAAAGGCCTCGCTGTTAATTTCTTGGATGCAGAATTCCTTCCACTCCACAGTGAGCAGGTTACCAGCCTCTCAGGCTTCTCCAAAGATAAAACCTTCAGAATTCATTGATTCAGCATTGCTTAGTTCCTATATACATTGACGACCAGGCAAAATTCACTGTCTCAAGGGCAATTTTTTTAGAGTGCTAATTTCCTGGACTGCAGCATCCATTTTCGCTTGCATCTCTGCCACCTTACCACCTGGAACCCTTTTCTACTTCTTGCAGTTCACCAGCTTTTCTTCTCCAAGGGTATTTTTTCCCCTCCGCTTCATTAATTTCTAAATTTGAGGAATCGCAGTGTTGCGTAGTGAAGAGGTTGACCTTCCCTCTCTGGTATCACAGAAGGCGTCCAGTTGAAGACCAAATTCCAAGGTTCTCTCTAAGTTTTCACCTGCTGCTATGTTTCTGCTCTCATTCCTTCCAGTTTACCTTCAAGGATGTAGCTGTTTGTTAATTACCTCTCCAGGGCACTAGCGGGAGACTTACTGAGATCTAGTCAATTTCTATAAAGCATAGAGAGTGCACAGTTTTAAAAAGAATTTCCCAATTTTAAGGCAGGACATTACAGGACGTACACATCTCTCTCCCACTCTCCTTTATACACTAGGAAGACCCGATGTCCTGATTTTATAGGAATAGTCCCACTACTTGGGGCTTTGCCTCATTTAGCTGCCTATTACCCTGTCCGTCCCCGTCCCTCCCGTCCGCCTCGCCAATCCCCTCCCAATTTTTCCACTCTTGCTATCTGGTTCCCCATCATACACACACATTATGCAACAGTATCAACACAGAGGTGAAGAACCAAACGAGCACAGATCTTGGACAAGCTTCACATGCCAAGATTTGCTTTGCTGGATCAGGGCTAGGGTCTTCAGCACTGCAAGATCAGATCCCTCACGCAGGAGAACACAAGCACCCATGCCCAACAGGAGTGAGTTAATGCTCTAGTAAGGGGAAACACATGCTGACTGGGGCAGCACTGACTTCTATGGATGTCAGCAACACATTTTGTACAGCAGATGCTCCCTGTTGTTGCCCCCTTCTAGCTATCCACACACACACCATGGTTTTAAGGCTCTAAGAATGCACTCCTCACATGGTGGGGCTTTCTGAGGCTCTGGTGGATATGCCATTTCTCTCCACTGGCAGTCTTTTACCTCATTTCCATGCATGTTGCTTCCCTTACCATGCCAGGCAGGAGAAGTTCTTGCCCCAAACATCTACAGGCTTCTGTTGCTCTTTCCAAATCACAAAAAGTAAACCCCGAATTTAAGGTGGAGCCAAAGAATTACCAGAGAGAGCAAACACCCAACATTTCAACTACCACCACCAAGACTTCACAGCAATTCGTCATTAAATTAAATGTCGTATGATAGCACCTAATCTTGAGCTACCAGTCAGAGGAAGACAACTGAAAAGTTGTTGACAAGTTCCTCCGTAGCTTTTGTATAATACTGGAAACGTTTCCGGTCTAATAAAATCTTTGCCGACGTGAGGGAAGTGGTTATGAGGTCAGGGAAGCATGCATTTTCTAATACACGTAATGCACTGCAGTGTGTACTGTAATGGGGTGAATGTGGCTGAAGATGGAGCTGGACATTAAGCACTGACTCTGAATAACCTGAGCTGGTGACCACTGAGCTATACAGTATGTAGCCCCATCTTCTGCATTGGTGGTTGAAGCACACTTCAGAAGAGGAGGGATGCTAAGCCCTTGTGTGATGGCCAAAAAAATGGGTCGTTTCACTCTGTTCACCTAAAATTTTCCCTGAACTTTTAACTCAAGATTGTATTTTTCAAAACCACCTATCCAAAATTATTGTATATTCCAGCTCCATATATTGGACAGCTGCTGTGTTTCATCTCAGAGGCAGCTGCATTTTAATTTTGGCAACAAGTTATTCTTGGTCTATAAAGCACTCGGAATCCTTCAGGATGCCATACATCATACACACACACGCACATACATCTCAAAGGGCAGCATCACTTGACGTGTCCTCATGCCGCAGACCAGAACATGATCGGCAGACCTGTCTGCTCAGATCACACAATAATTTCATTTCAGGCTTTGTCTCAATACCACACCTCATTTGGGCTGGCGTATAACAACAACATAGTCCACATGGTCATAACAAAAGTCACAAATATTAGTCCATTTTCTCACCCTGTCCAAGCAGGCATTAGAACTCGACCCCTCATTCCTTGATACCCCACATACCACACACTGGGACCTTAGACCATGCCAGGACTCTCCCTTCCCGTCCTTGCTCCTGGACAGCCACCCTGGCCCTTCCAGCTGGGGTTCCACCCTGCTCTTCCCAGTGGGAATCCCCACAAATCTCCTACTGGAAGCACCCTTGCCAAGGAACACTCTTTCACTCGCCCTGACCCTCTCACATGTCCCCTCAGTTCAGCCTTCCAAGCCTGAAGCAGTCAGCGGATAAACTCCTCTAACCCCCCTGCCCTCAGCCCTGTCTTGCCCTTGACTCCAGTTTCCCAGCATAGAACCAAGAGACACCTCTTTCTTGTTCCTCCTGCCTTCAGCCCTCTCCAGCGTTGGCTATCTGGCTCACTAGCTAGCAAACCCCTCTTGCTGCTGTCCTACCTTCAGCCTTCCCCCAGGAACACCGTTGGCTTTCTTTCTCCCCTCGTAGTCCAGGGACTCAATGGGGGGGAAGGGAATTAGCCCTCCCCCACCCCATAGCCCCTGACTGGATGATAGAAGGCTACCTGGACCAAGTTTAGCTGACAGAGACCCACCCATGCCAAATTTGAGTGACACACACAGTCACAACATCATTCAAACTTGGAGCAGCCAGGCAGGTAACCTGAGCACCCTCCTGAGCAAAATTCTGGTTGCGCCCCTGGGCAACTCTTAGCTGCTCTTCCCAACTTACTCAATGTGCTCTGACTCACTGGAAGTCCCTCTCACTGGGTCATAACCATTCTCTGATCCTTCACAGTCCCCAGGTGCTGCCTTGCCCTCTTCACCGGCCAAACTGAAGCATCTGCTCTGGCACACAGGACTTGGATCTACTTTATTTGCTGGGGCCAGCCACTTTGTGACAATATCAGACATAAATATAGTTATTATATACACATGCCTGCATTTGTGCATACCTTCCCCCTCCCAACATCTCCCTATTTTTCTGTCTCCCCTTACAATAAGGGTTCCTGGGGAGAGATCATCCCTTCCTAAAGACTAGAAAATACCTACTGCTTTGCAGGGACTACTGTAAACAAATAATAGAAAACAAATAATGCTTAGGAAACCGCTATCCATCTTGAAAAGATTTTCTTCTTTCAGAGGTATCCAGCAAGGCAAGCCTCCTGCACCAGATCCAGCCCCTGCTGTCACTTTAGTGGTAGAACATCTGTTCTCCACTCCTCCAGCTGGAGAAAATTCTGCATTATCTTACACACAGTTTTCTCCTTCACCAAGTTATGCCACTTGGGGCAGCACAGGCTGGAGGATGTGCTGGGCGTGGGGAGAGGGTGGAATAGTCTTCTTGCTTTCTATTTAATGCCCCCAGGAACTTTCCTTCAGTCAGTGAAGCTATTAAAAATCACTAGGGCCCTTCTATGAACAATCACAGGGTCTGAATAGACAGTAGTTATTTACAGATAAGTCTGCCAGCATTTGCGGTCCAACATGGGTCCACGATCTCTCCTGCTTTCCAGAACTCACTGTATAAACTATTTTGTTGTGTAGAACAGATTTCTAAGACAGCACCTGTGATGCCACACAAAAATTTGGAGCTGTATGTAACATATACTCACATAGGCAGCTATATGCCATTCACTTTGTTTGGATGACTTGGTGTCCTGCCACAGTATACTTAATTTTCATAAATCGCTGACCCTAGATGTCACTTTTAGTCAGAAATCTTTGTCCCCTTACTCAGCCTTATAGCATGTAACACCACCGCACACTTACCCCACGTAAGACCCATAACCATATAATTAATCTTAGCTATTTGTATAGTGCTCCTTGCCATATTGTCTAGCCACCTTGTCTGAACGCAGCTGTATGAAGGAAAAGGACATGCTAACTGTGAACCCTAGAGAGAAACCACTCGGAACTTTTCAATCACATTAGGAATCAAACTGATGGACAGAGCTGGCCAGGCAAACAGATCCTTCCGTCCTATGAAAACTTTTCAGGATTTCCAAGAAAAAAACGAACTCATCCTGAATTGAGACAAAAAGCCAAAATTTTAAAAATGTTGACAAAATTCCTGGTCAGTCAAACCATTTCCTTTTGATTTCAAGCCTTTTCAATTTTTTTTTTAAATTTAAAATTTTACTTCAGTTTGTAACAAAAAAAAGATCAAAAGTTTTCATTCAGATAATGTTAAGACGGTATGTTCTGATATTTGCTAATTTTTTTCCCCAATTTATTTTCTGAATACATAAATTTTCACTCCTTTGATGACAATCAAGGGTAGAATGCACTGAGAGAAATCACAATTGAATCCAAATGGCTGTCTTGCTCCCAGGACTCATGTGCTACCTCACTTGATGCTACAGAAGTTGCACTGGATCCAATCTATAACAACGGAGGCTATAAAATTGTACGGGCCTTGGTGCAGGATTAGGCCATGCCGTTTGGGTGCCCAAGTTTGCATACTGCTAGGCTCCTCATGACGGTTGTCACAGCAGCTTTGGATTCAAAATGTAATTGCAAATTATTCTTGCTCCTGGAATTTTTAATACACCATGTAAGTGAAAAATACTCTTGAAAGCTGAGGGGAAAAGTTCATGGCCCCTTTTTCTAAGGTGAAGATTCACAGCAGCGGGAACACTGGAGCAAAGTGCAATAGTGCCATCTACTGCTCACCCAGGAACATGCTGGCTCTATCTAACATTTAACTGCAGATGAGATCTATGTTTCGGGACAAGGAATCTTTTAATCATAATGAAAATATGACCTTGACTGATCTATGGTCACATTACCTCAATACAGTCTTCAAAGCTTTTTAATAATACAATTAATGATTGCTGCCATACTATTAAGAGAATTTAAAACCAAAAAGTTTACAGGGTAGTGACTTATTCTGTTTTTAAAATAACCTTAATGCAACATTAACTCCCCCTGCCTGCCTCAGTGTTTGAATTCCAAGATACATAGTTCTTAGATGCGTTGTTTTGCTTGTGCTCATGGATATTATAGTTTTAGTGAAGATTTGGTTGGGGGGGGGATCTCCTTTCTGAATGGCCTCTCCTTTTATCTTGTCAACTTATACCACCTAGGTCAGACTAGGACAGCTTGCATCGCACGTCAATAAAAAGAACACAGCATTAATTAGGAAGGCCCAGTTTGCTGCAGAGACACTTAATTTCATGGGCTCATAGAATCATAGGGCTGGAAGGGACCTCATGAGGTCATCTAGTCCAACCCCCTGCTAAAAGCAGGACCACTCCCACTAAATCATCCCAGCCAGGGTTTTGTCTAACCAGACCTTAAATGTTTCCAAAGATGGAGATTTCACCACCCTCCTAGTGAGAAAGTTTTTCTTAATATCCAACCATGACCTCCCCAGCTGCAACTGGAAACCATTGCTCCTTGTTCTGTCCTCTGTTACTACCGAGAACAACCTAGCTCCCTCCTCTTTGGAGCACCCCTTCAAGTAGTTGAAGGTTGCTATCAAATCCCCCCTCATCAGCGGCATAGCGAGGGGGGGGGTATGAGGGACCGGCCCCCAGCTGCCAGGCCAGCCTCGCACCAGAGCCAGGTTAGAGGAGCTCCAGCATGGACTACCCTCTTTCTGGGCACTGCCCAGCACCCCGGTCTCCCTCCATGCAGGTCTGAACAGCAACAGAATGGCAGCGGCCCCCAGTGCATGAGGGGGCCCTTTCAACACTGCAGTGGGGGGCTGAGCCAGAGCCACCCTCCCTCTGCTGTGCCATACAGCGTTCGACCTGCCCCACCCCCGGCCAGCTGGTCCACCCCTGCGGGTTGGGGTGGGCCAGCATGTAGGCTCTGCTCTGCAGAGCCTGGGAGTAGGCCATCCCGCCCCCTGGACGGACCATCTGGCTTGGGACGGGGCAGGCCAGAACACTGCATGGAGCAGCAGAGGGAGGGTGGCCTTCCCCCCCCCCCCCACTTCCCGCAACACCGAACGCCCCCTCCAGCACCAGGGGCTGCAGCCACCCCACCACCATTCTGGCACACACAGAGGATGGGGGCGCCGGATGGTGCCCCGAAAGTGGGCAGCCTGCATAGGGCCCCTCTAATCCATCCCTGGTGTGGAGCCAGCCCAAGCCCCCCCCCCCCCCCCCACCCCCCAAAGGGGGCCCGGGCCCCTGGCCCCCAGAGGTCCCTCACTCTCCACAGGGGCACCTGGGGGGCGGGTCTGAGACTCCCTCCTCCCTGTGCAGAGACAGAATTGAAAGGCATGGAGTGGCAGGGGGAGCCCAAATGTAGCCCCCCCACTGGCACCCTTGTGACTCCACTGAGCCTCATCCTTCTACCAGAGGCCAAAAGCTTTGGGCTCCAGCCGGCCCAAATGGCCCTGCTTCCATCCCCCGCTTGGCAGCAGGGTACAGTGCTTCCCCCAAGAACATTTCCTACCTGTAGGTGCTGGTGTCTGACAACTTAACTGCTCAGGCAGGACATGCTAAATATCATCCCTTACAGAAGCTTCTGATGTGTACAGAGAGGAGGATCCCTTCCTGACCTTTTCCTTTGCTATTTGGATTGTATTTCTCAGTGCTCCCCTCACCATTCCACACTCACAAAGCAGGTCAAACTAGCAGAAGTGGCTTGTGCCAAAGGCTTCCGCCTCCTCCAGGCAAAGCATGAAAATGAAGATACTTGTGCTTGTGACAGGCAGCAAAAAGGAGACAGTGTAAGCCGTTCACACCAATTGATTTACCCACCCGCCATCTACACGCACACAGATAAAAGCAGCATTTCAGGCCACATTACAACAGATGGGCTCCCACCAGCAGCACCGGAGAAAGAGCTTTAAAAGCCATCGAACCAGCACCAGAATCTGGAGGTGTGGGAGGGAGAGGGACATGGAATGGGGATACTATTTCATGTTGGGCAGTTAGGAGACAGACTTTGCTTTAGATGCTTCTTTCTTAAGACAGTCGCCAAAAGAACCCACCAAGATCAAAACAAATAAATACATAAATAGGCAAATTAGCCAGTCTAAATAATGGTTGGGAAGATGTATTTTCCCCACCACCACCTCAGGTTGCATAAAGCTGGGAATGGAATTGTTATTTCCCTGCAGTGAGGTTTATGGACATGCTGGGCATCCATATCTTCCAAAGGCATTCCATTAAAGGGAAGTCAGTACGGCTAACCAGAGGCTGCATGTAGTGATGAGGCATGCTCATTCCATCCAGGTCACCACCTTGAACATAGCTCAATCTCTCTGTATCAAACGATTAACTTTCAAATCAGCTGCCAATGGCAGTATATTCATTGACATTAAAATATATTTACAGCATCAAATGCAACAGTTCTCAGCCATGGTGATCCTCTCAGAAAGAAAAAAAGTTCAACATCCTCTATGCACCAGGAGGATGGGAGAAAACAATCTTTCTGGATGGAGATTACAGATCTTCTAAAATTAAGACCAGAAGATGGCTTGAAATAAACTCATAATAGAAAAACCTCAACAGATAAAGGCAAACAGAGGTAATTAAAATGGGACTTTAGCATCAAGTTAGAAAATGTGAAAACTAGCAGAGGTTTGTAATGAAATTGTATCTTTGTTCTCATGCATTTAAATTATGGTATATGGTTTGTAACAACAGAAGTATAAGGAAATGAGCCAATAAAACAATTAACTTTAGTAGATAGCATTCTTATTTATGCAGCTCAGCGTCAGGTTAGCTGAAAAGGATTTTCTCCTTGGAAATAGTTATTCCTTCTTGGTTTGCAGCATCATCAATATGTAAATCTCAGCAGTGATCCTGTTATGCAGACAAAGCTTCAAACTCCCCTTAGGTCTTCATCCATAACACAAGACACCAAAGATGTGATTTAGTGGATTAATATTTTCATATTTAAACCATCTCAATTTGTGTATTGAGCTGCTGAATGATCTATCTGGAGCACACCTTGCCTATGAAAATCCATCACAATTAAGGTAGGAACTCCATTCTCACTACAACATTGTAGCTTTTATTTGGGCAGTAAGCAGAGGTTGAAGGTGCAATGTTAGTCTAATTCAGGTTCACCGCTGATTCACCATGTGACCATGGATATCTCACCTCTCTCTGTCAAACGACCCATATGAACAATGGGTAGAATACTTGCTGAACCCATAAGAGCTCAATTCATGCTTCTAAATCTCTAAAGAGCCTTACATAAAAGGTGTAGTAAGAGCACAAAGAATTATTCACTTTGAAATATCTGCCTTATATATCTGAAAATGGTTGTGAAGGGGGCACAGTAATCAATGGTAAATGTATTCACTATAACTCTCAAGTTTAACTACTCATTCTGGTTACATCGCGTTTTGTCCTGATGGAATGGATACAAAAGAGTTTAGTTGCAAAGGAAAAAAAAAATGTCCTCAAAAGGCCCATGTGATCACTCTTTGCTTTCTCATACAGAGTTCAGATTCATAACACCATTATGTGAGGGTAGTAACTAATCAAACTTCTGAAGCTAAGGTTCGGGGGGTGGGGCAGAAAAAGATCAGAAACAGATACTCTAAAATCCTTTGTCAACCATATTAGGCAACTGATCAGAGAGAATTTTAGAGAAAGTAAAGATAAGGCTCTAAAATGTATTTTCTACCTCTCAATATTATTCACTGATAGACCTGAGAGAACCGTGAAGGGAGTGAAAATCTTTAAGTCAGGCTTCTTTCTGTAGGGCACAGTCCAAGAATATTTAGTATTCAGTCTGACGTGCCATGTCATTATCTTAGGGTCAGAGACACTGAAAGAAGTCTGTTCACAATCAAAAGACAAACTCCATAGCTATAACGTAATCAGACTAGTAAATATGGAGACAGCCTCTTTTGTACCCTAGTCACTCCTTCCATGTTCTAGAAATGCTGCTAAAAATTTAGGTAAAACAAGATCACGTTTGAATTCTTGGCACCATCATGTACAGAATAAGCTAGGTAGGCGCTGCCGAGTTTTTAAACTGTACAATGGTGCCACCTTGCGGTAATACTAAATGAAATACTCGCACCAACTCAGAGTTTAATGTGTATTAACTGTGACAATCTGGCTGGAGAAGGAATGCATGGAAGGGTGCATCTGAGTTAGTAAAACCAAGGGTGCCACACGGCAGCTGTGTCTGTCTCAGTGATAAATGCTACATACAAAAGTAGGCTTACTACCTATTGTACTCCCCTTCACAGCATGCGTTTGCTTTCTGTCTCTCTTTATAACCTGTCTATTACCTGAGATATGGAACTACCACAAAGGAGTCTCTTTAGGACATCTGACTTCAAGGATATCCCAATTTGAGCATTCGCCTCCTTTGTGTGCATTAAGGTATCTGGTGCATTTAGGAGTTCAGTCCTGCAATTGGTTTTTGACTAGCTTTAACTATCTGTGTATTGGAGCCTTATATGATGCATTAGGGGTAATGCACCAGTCTTCCATGTTTGGAAGCAGAGAAAGAAAACCCTTTCATGCTTCAAAAAACCATGAAGGTACATCAAGTGGGAAACCAGCATGTGGCTCATTGGGCATCAGAGGGGGAGAACAGAAATTCAACCTGAATACACTGACCACTTGATGCGTCCTGTTTGACTGCAAGAGTTTCTAGGTATGGAATTAATTTCACCAAATTTGTTGTCTCCCCACTCAGAGAAGAAGAATAACTAGGCTTGACTACTATTTAATTTCTTGGAAGGAAACAAAACTGTACTACATTGTCCATCCTGTTTATTCTAACTTTACAAGTTCAAACAGCATTCATCTGATTTTACTTGAAAGATATAATTAAGGCCAACCTAAGACTTTCCTCTCATTCTGTGTGCTAGAACAATTCTGAATTGTTCCGCTGAGAGATAGAACAGAGATGACCACATGCAGTCATTGTGGACTAACGTGAAATATGGGATCAGCTGTCATGAAGATTACAGCTGCCTTTATTTCTATTATGCCTTAGGCCAACTATCATCTAACGGTTAATACAATGTTTTATAAAAGATGCCAGATGTACCCTACTTAGGTAGAGTGAGACTAAGATGTCCCGGACAAGGTCACACTGTTTCTCAAACAAATCCCCAATTCACACACACATCGCACTTTGCCAGCCACTCTACAACAGATTAGCCACATATGGATGGGCCAATCTCATTCTCTGTGAGACCAGCTAGCTTTGTCAGGGGGTTGTAATCATGTCCACATCAGTACTGTGGCTGGCTCAGTGATCAACAGTTCACCTCTCATGGCAAAATTCACATCCTTCCCTATTACAGCACCAGTGGACAACTTCTTTGGTAGGAGATACCTAGAAAGAGTTGATTTCAATGGAACTGAGGCACGTTGCTGAACAGAGACGGATTTAAATACATGCTTAAGTGATATGTTAAGGGCCAATGGGCGAAACCCACCCTTCCCTACACAAAACTAATGACAGGGTTTCACATGGGTACTTATGGAGGGTGTGAAAGGGACAGAATTCACCCCGCACAATCTGCAGACATGACAGACTACAGCCCCTCTATAAATTCTGCATCAGTCAATGGACTGAAATAGATTCCTCTGTCCCCTCCATGACACTTATGTGAGCACATAAGGCCACTGGATTTGCATACGTTTGGATCCAGTCCCTACCCCCAGACTCACCACTAGCCCAGCTGGCACTTGCCTTTTGAGGACAATGCAGAGTCCCCTCCATGGCACACAGGGATCACAGAAGCACACAGCTGTGGGCAGCCCTCTCTCAACTGGGATAAACTTCATCCTCAGGTAACATTAGATCCAGGATAAATGTTGAAAACCTCTAAGTGTCCAGCCGTAAACGTAAAATCCACTGTGGTAACACGCAACCTGACGCATCCAAACGGTGCTGCAGCAGAGACTGGTTATAAGAACAGAATTATATATTAGTAAATAAGGCATGCTGATACATCAGTAAGTCAAGCTAGAATAGCACGACAATGGCTACCTTGCAAACAAGGGACTGAAAGAGAGGAAAGTTGTTTATTGTTGTTTTTAACCAAATCATAACTTGTGCAAGCTGGTGAGACATTATCAGTATATTTCCTTTAATTACAAAGCACTAGGAACTGGTCTACGTGAAATACAATGTATGACATAAGAATCCATACAAATTAAAAATTATATACACAACATGATCTCAGTGTCAAAACTTAATGGGAATTTACGGCCTGGAGCTTTCTCTCAGTTACTCTGTACCAAACTTCCACATTAAGGTAAACCATGAGGTTTTTGAGCCTCCTCCGCACCCATTTTATAGCTTAAGCAGGGGTGGACAAAACTGGCTCACAGCTAGGCGCCAGCAATTTTATTTTTGGTAACCAGAGGGCACTCCGCCATTACATTTCTACAGTGGATCTAGGCAACCAGCTACTAAAACTGATCACCATGGCAATCAGAAACATACATTTGTCGAGGCCTGAGTTTAAGGCATATTTTTCTGCTAGAAAAGCTCAGCTTAAAGAATTACCAGATCAATTGTTCTTTTTGAAAGGAAGGTTACACAGCTGTCATTCTGATACCAACCTGTGCCACAGTATCTCCCTCGCATAATACAAGCTGTTTCCATAGAAATATCTTCTTACATCAGTATCTACAAGCCACCTAATTACTCCTTTGTAGACATCTCACATGATCCATTAAATTCTTTTCAGAGAAGAATAATAACTAAGCTTGACTACTATTTAATTTCTTGCAAGGAAGCAAAAGAAAAGGACAATTAGAAAATAATGGGTTTATTAAAAAAAGCACCCAAGATTCAGCATATTTGTCTTGTAAAACACTTGTAACTAATCTGGAGAAATCTCAGTGTGTTTAAAGGTTGTGATTATTTTAGCCATTTAAAACTGTGTAGTGGATCTTGTTCCTTATGTGAAGCAACCAGGCCAACATTCTCAGAGATGCTTAGCAGCTTTGTCTTCAAGTAGGCCCACTGTGTTTGCTCTTTTCCTGGATCCCTTTCATTGCTCCGTATCAGCTGTACCTTCACTAAAGTGCTCCTGCCTGGGAACTTGCAGGTGTAATGTCCTTGCTTCTCCTGCTGCGTTTCCTTTATTGACTTTGACTTCTTGTGCCATTGTCCTAATACTGGAAACGCATTCACCTCCCTGAAATTAGAACCGAGACAAGGATCATTCTGGTGTTATGAAAGGTACATACCCACAGTGTAAACGCAATTATGTGATCCTAATCCGAGAAGCCCTTGTAAAGAGAAGGGACCCCAAAACAACCATTTAGTTTGTGTATCACAGATTCCTGCTGCTCTGTACAAATATTCAGTTCTGCCTATATTAAGAAAACAACGAACTGATTTACTTCTAGGAATTATTGGGTGGCAACTTAAAGCAGGGCTTGACAAATCCCAGGCGTCCGTGTAACCCATGAGCCTAAATGGAGAGTTTCTCTGTAAGAGATCTGTTGGGTCAATAGCGCTAGGCAGACTTAGCTGCTTAGAGCCAGAAGTTTCTGGTCTGTGACGTGGCAGCTTTGAGCATGTGGTCAGATGCCTGAGAGCCGGCAGACAGGGCGGCTGAATTGAGAGGAGCCCACGTGCTCTGTGCACGGGGAGAAGCTGAGCCAGGGGCAGACAGCAGGCTGTTTTCCCCAACTCTCAGACATTTTGCTTCAGGCCAGTGACATTGTTAACCCTCCAGCAGGGCAGTCTGGGGCACTGGTTGCAGAGAAGGGATCACTGGAAGAGGAGGGGTTTCTTTTAAATGGATACTTGGAGTTGTTTTAAATACTGTGATGAATGACCAGTTCTTTAATGTAATAAGGGGAAAGCGCTTATTATAGTTTGTTATTCTCAGAGTTGTATTTTTTCTTTTGCAACAGGGTTTCTTTCTTTCTACATATGTGTATGTAAATGTAACTGAGTGGGGACTAAGCAGAAAGCTGGCTGGAGAGCAGTGATCCCAGCAGAGAAGAGCAGGGTCTGCACGGAAGATTCCTGAAGCCAGAGAACAAGGAACTGCTTCTTCCTACTCAAGCCTTGGACTTGGTATACAGAGACTATCACTGAGATCCAGGTGAACCCCAGCAACACTTTCGGACACTTGAGTTGGCAGTGTTTCTGCTCTGTTTAAATTCTTTTTTTTTTCTTGTTGATATGTGTTGTGGAATAGTAAATGTGAGCTCACAGAATTAGCCACATCGTGTTATAGATTTCTATAGTAATCTATATTTTGTTTCTTTTATCATAGGATTTATAAAGGTATTGCTTAATAAGACTCTTTACTTTCCATTTTCATTGACTCTGACCTACCTTTGTTGTGAGACCTTGGAGACTGAATCGTGGGTCTCCAGCTGCTTCTCCTTAGGAATTGGGTTAATTTTTATTTTTTTTTTTGGTGGCACGGGAGAAAGGCAAATTGAGGTCAACTCTAGCCCACCTGAAGGTTACGAATTGGCGCTTGAACAAAAAGGGACTTGAAGATTGTTCAGAGCTCCTCTGATTTCTTTTTGAGGAATATTGTAGTTATTACAAAAGAATTCCGTCTCATTACATATTGATTGGAATTTATATTTTGATATTAATATTGTTAACATAATGGAAACACAGTTTGGGTTAGATCCGCATAGGACCATTTTGATTAGTGAGATGTCCCCTGTTGACGCGACCGCAGAAATTAAGAGGGCTGTTGGAACTTTTGGGTGCGTGACTCATATGAGGGAGAACAAAAAGATATGATTCTTTGTGAATTTGAAGACCCTATCTCTGTGATACACATAGGGAGAAACTGTGTGTTGCAGAAGTTGAAGCAGAAATGGGATGTGACTCCTGTTCATTTTGAGATTTTGCCATTTATACCCACTAGTTCTGTGTCCAGAGTACCTCAGTGCAGGGAGGAGGGATGTTCTGACACAGGGTTCAAGTGTGAAACACGGGCCAAGGTTACACCTGGGAATGATAGACAGACTAGGTGGTTAACAGATGCTACACCTGTTATAGGCAGGGGTCCAATGAAAGCCTTTACTCCTGCTGTAAATCTCCCTCTTGACACGCAATTTCTTTTGCTAGAGAGGGCACTAAACTCTACCACTGAAGCTGTCACTGATGTGAAATTTAAGCTGAAATGTTTTTCGGGTAATTCACCAAGACCCAGTGGAGAAGTAGATTATTTTACCTGGCGGGCACAAGCCAAAGGGATGATGGAAGACGGTGAGATTGCTGACAAAGTCAAAAGGAGGAAGATTATTGAGAGTTTATTACCCCCAGCACTGAAGGCGGTCTTAGGTGCTGGTAGCTGCTCCCTTTCCTGTAGCATGTCAGGAGCGGTGAGAAGCAGATCCTGCTGCAGGGTCCACTTCTCGCTGCTCCTAATATGCCGTGGGAAAGGGGTTGCCCCTGAGTCCAGTCCCCAGCATTTGTTTGGCTCCTTAATTTTTGTGCTGGCTCCTAGATTCAAAGGAAATTTGTTGAGCCCTGACCTAAAGGAGAGGAGTAAACGCAATAACCATGGTTCTTAAATGTTACACTGTGGTTTGTTTCTGCCCCCTCCTTACTTAGGGTTTGAAGAGCTTCATTGTTTTGATTTGTTTCCTTGAGTGGTACTTTGTTGTGTATCTGTAGAATCGGTCCATTCAAATTGCCAAGATCATTGGAGGCCATGATTCTGCAATGCTCTCCGTGTGGGCAGACCCCTCCCCCCTCCATATAAGCAATTAAAAGGAGGGAGTTAGAACTACAAAGCCTCAAGCACCCTCAGAACAAGCGTCATTACACTCCACCTACGTTCACAAGTGTGTGTTTGCAGGTCAGGGCAGGAAGCCACTGCAGAACTGATATTTGCATCCAGCTGTCAGAGTTCGTATACCTCAGTCAGGAGCAAAGTCAAAACTTGAAATTATGACGGCTCTTTCATTACCTAACCCGAGAGCTATTACAGATTAGCCATATAAATCAATGGCCCAGTGACAGAAGATCATGGCTGTTGGTGTCAATCTCTCCTATTTAGCCTCCTCCCAATTCACTAAGCAGGGACAACACGATCATGAAAATCATAAGACAACATCACTGTATTTAATTCACCTGGCTTGCATTTAAGTGTCTGGGTTCATCACACCGCACGCCCTCTTCATGACAGCCCCCTTCCTCCTCTGACGCAATCTGAGGAACTCTCTTTCCTGAGGGAATAATCATATGGAAAGAAAGTTGCTACAACTTCCATGGCAACAGCTTATCAAAATCAGAGGGGTAGCCAGGTTAGTCTAGTTCAGCAAAACAAACAAGGAGTCCTGTGGCACCTTTAAAAGACTAACACATTTATTTATCCCGTGAGCTTTTGCCCATGAAAACTCACGCGATAAATATATTTGTTAGTCTTTGAAGTGTCACAGGACTCCTTGTTAGTTTAATTTTAAAAATCCCTACAAGGTGTTCTCCCAGTACAATTTCAGTCCCCACCCCCAATTTTAACAATTAACCCAGCACAGTAACAAAAAAGAAGCTTGTGCAATGGGTAATAATGCCACAAAAGATAAATGCATAGGTTGGGTTACAAGAGCTCCTTTTTCTGACAGCCTTCTGTACCCAAAATATTTACAGGTTCATCCATCTGGACGTGCAAAAATCCCATACCTTGCACTTTCACACACAAAATTTTCTGCATGTAAATACCACATCATCTACCTGCAAACAGATACATCTGCTAGTGTTGTAGACACATTTGAACATTTAGCCCTCATTTTCCACACCCACACTTCTTGCCAGGCATAAATAAATCTGGAAATGTTTTAAATTATACTTTGCATTTCTAAGCCTCCACTACCCGGACAAAGAGTCTTCATCTGCAACAACAGTATGTGAAGCTAATTTTGGGGTGACTGGACAGTTCCATACTTTATTTCAAAAGAATTGTATGGTTGAAACTAAAGCATGGTGCCCAACAAATTAGCTCTGACTGATTCTGATTTTCTTTCCATTAATTGGAGTAAAATGAATACAGAGAGACCAGAAGAATAAATTATTAGCACTGCCCTTAAGCTGTCTGAATCCTTCCCAGAAAGCATTGCAATCTCAGAAAGTTCCTCCACCCTCATGTGAACAGCTGCACTAAAAACCATTCAAGCCTTAGGTTGAAAGTTCATTCCACTAAATGGAATCCATTTCTCAGAGAGTTCAGTGATCTGTAAGTTCCCTTTTAGAAAGTAAAAGGTACTTTTTCATGGTTCTCATACAGGCTGTACAGCAGTAATTTCCCATTTAATTTAGTCCAAGCACCGTCTGCTTATCTTTTCACATGCAGTGCTGTTGTAACCCTGTTGGTTCAAAGATATTAGAAAGACAAGGTTGGGGAGGGTAATATCTTTTATTCGGTGAGAGACACCAGCTAAGGAGTTTACCTAGAACTCTTATTCAGCACATGGGCTTGAAGAAAGCCCTCTATGGCTATGTCTAGACTAGAAAAGTTAAGTTGACTTTGTTAAGTCAATTTAATAAGGTCGACTTTACGTCGACTTAAAGTCGACCTTATTAAGTAAAATTCCAAAGGGGTAGCCGTGTTAGTCTATTGTAGAAAGACAACAGAGTCTTGTGGCACTTAATCTGTTAGTCTTTAAAAGTGCCACAAGACTCTGTTGTCTTATTAAGTAAGTCAACTTAACATTTCTAGTCTAGACATAGCCCCTTGTCAACCTTATTAAGTCGACGTAACAAGGTCAATTTAGGCGCTAATCCCTGTCCACACTGGCTAAGTCAACCAAATAAGGTCGACTTAAGCATTAAGTTGACCTACAATGAGGTATTATTAAGTCGACTTAACGTTTCTTTAAGTTGACTTAAGAAAAGCCCAGTGTGGACACAGCTTTGTTTAGGCCGAGTTAAGCCTCCTTAAGTCGACCTAACTTGTAAGTGTAGACACATCCTATCAGTTCTAAAGCTTCTCTCTCTCACCAAAAAAAAGCTGGTCTAACAAAAGGTATTACCTCCCCTCACCTCATCTTTTCGCATTCACGTATATTTGTACACGTTCCATTCCTTCACTCAATTACACTACAACTGCTTATTTCAGAGTATGATTGGCTTGGCAGCTAGGAATCAATTCATCTGAAATTACCTTCACACTCTCAGCCAGCCTCTGTAGGAAAACGCTACTCTGTTACAGAAACTATGTGAGATAAAATTAACTTTGGCTGATTTTTCAAACAAAAATAAATTTAGAGTGAATATTTCCAGTTCCATGTACTGATTCACCAGAGAGCTTTTTTTTTATAGCTATACGTTGATAATAAAAAGTCAGCATGTTGAAAAGTCTGTAGCCATCCATCCATTTCCCCTCTCACACACATCTACTAATGTGCGCATATCCAAACATTCGTCCCATTTCTAGCATACGGAGTGCTGTAGTTCATCGTCCTGCCACTAGATGCAGCTGTACATCCTTGCAAAATTCAAATTCTGCTCTCACTTTTGTGGGAACCTTTCAGGAGCACACCTTGCTGTAAAAGACTTAACATTATATGACAAGAATTTTATTCTCCACTTTCTGAAAAACAACATAGCATGCAACAAAGAGCTGCACTGTTAGAGCTAGTAAATAGCTTTCTTCTGCAGTGGAAGGGGGCAGCAGAGAAATTCAACTTCAGAACAGGATGGGGAGGGAACTCATTAATTTCGGTGGCTGCCGTCACATGTCCCAAAATTACTTCGTGATGATGAGCTACACTGTTTAGTGCTAACAGAATGTTTCATGGGGGAAGGGAACACAAGAAGAAATAGATCTGAAAGAAGTTCATGCCCTCAAATAAACCTATAGAGAACCAAGCAAACTCTGTGTGTAGAGTTGGGTAAAGGCACACCTCAAATGCTCCATTCTACAATGCATCATTCACCTCTCTTTTCTCCTGCAAAACCATGGCTGGTGCAGGTAACATAAGCTCCAATTCCTGTCTCCCTAAGCAGGGATCGGGAACCACTGGGGGACAGATCTTCCTGGGTAGAAGAGATGGATAAGATGCACCTGGTAGGAAGAGCTTCTGCTTTTCCAGCTACTAGCAGAAAGTGTGGTCTTCCATACACCTCTTCTTCTCACCCGCACCAGCCAAGGGGGGTCACAGCCCTTCCTCCAGTCTCAGCAAAAGTTGAAGAAGCAGTCCCTCTCCATGTAGTATGTACTATTTGTCCCATGCTGTCTTATACATTAACTTCTGTATATGTAATATACCATGCACTGGGAGATACACATATACGCATATGTTATATACAGTGGGGACCTGTTAGCACGCGGTCATTGGGGGCCATACAATTATAACCACGTGTTAAGCGGACTGCACGTTAACGAGTCTCAACTCTATACATGGACAATGGAATTGTTAAAAAAAGTCTTCCAAATCAGAACTGAACAGCCGATATCACACTTGACAAGCCCCTCTTTAACTATTTTAGGCTCATCTGTCTCTGTGAAAAGCGAATATTTTCCAAAAATATACTCAGTTTAATTTTATACACCACGTGCTAACTGAAACCGCATGTTAATTTTTTAGGTTTGGGGGACGTGGCCCTACCGCATGTTAACCGAAACCGCGTGTTAACTGGCCGCATGCTAACGAGTCCCCACTGTACATACTCACTCATAGATTTTATATAGAATATAAATAGATATATTTTTATCTAATGCATATATTACTCACACATCATAGTTTTAAGCACTCCATTTCTAAGGTAGTTTTAGGTTCCACTGAAGACGGTAGAGTTAAAATCCACTTAACACACTCACGCTCTAGGAAAGGAATCACTAATGAACTGAAAGCCAAAAGACAAGCATTTTTTTAAAAAGCGTATTTTACTAACATTTACTGCCAAGCTAACTTGCTTCTACCATTTTCCCCTGCAGAGAGCACATTACGGCTCTGAACCTATAGAAAAGGGACTCAAGATACATGCTTTACCCCTTTTCTCCTCCTTCCCTAAATACAAGTATTGCCGCACACGCAGAACTGCCAAGGCCCTTGGATCTTGTTTGGATTTTTTACTGACTCCCTTTTAGGTGGAGTCTCATTGAACAGCTTAAGTTTGGGAAGGCCAAAAATTTAAGAGGAAGTGATCAGCCGCCCAACAGCCGGTGTCTGTCTGCTGACCTGAATTTAGCCCCACTCAACTGCCATAAGCAAACTGAACTGAGTGTGACTGATTACAGGAAAACGCAACACCAGTTCTTCTTAGCTTCAGTTTCAAACAACGGAGAAAAATGGAAGACGTGTAACTGCAATGGTATTGGAGACAGCCTTGGGAAAAATCCTGGCCTACCTGTCCTATGAGGTCTGGTGATGAGAGGAAATGCAAGGCCTGAACTGAGGGCCCCCAAGACTTCCTCCTTGTACCAAGCAGAATAGATCAGGGAAGGCATGGAGGCAAGTTGCTTTATAACACTCTTCTGCTCACCATGAAAGGAACAAACCTTCCTTGGGACTTGTGGCTGATAGTAGTAAGTATGTAGACAGACTAGGGACCTGCTGTACCCACCAGCCATCTGAATAGATGACCTTAGGTCTCTGCATTAGCAAGGTCCTCCTATGAATTCTTAAGAAAACATGATGAGTGTTGCCTAGTGTGTTGCTGCCTTGATGCTCTTCTGAGAAGTGGAGAGGAAGAGGCTCTGAAAAAGCAGGACTTCGTTCTTTATGAGCTTCGTATCATTTATTTATGAGAGTAGTATCAGAGCGTGGCATTGAAAGCATGTTTTCAGGAGCTAGACATGTTTAAGTTTCACAGGTTCCTTTTCTTATTATACAAACAAACCCATCTCTATGATCCGAAGATGGCGCTCTGTAATTTAAACTCGTCATTGTCCAGGTGTAATGCACTGCCATGGGAGTACCAGCGACTTATTCCAGACACGCATTTTGTCAGTAGCCCTTGGAGTCTCTGTCATTTGATTTCATTATCTCAGAATCTCTAATCCTAGCCCTGTTTACCAGATATTTGGGTCCTCTATTGAGGATTAGCAAGTACTGTGCTGGACAGTAAAGAACACAGACTACTTCTCCCTATCTGAACACATTAAAAGGAACCTTAACGCAGTGGTTAAAGTCTAATTTGATGGACCCCAGAACCCTCCTAAATCTCCAGGTCCCTTTTCCATATTGTCTGGGCCCCCTTCATGCATGTGCGGGCCCCAGCCCAGGTAGGCATTTGCAACCACTTCTCAGTACCACATGCATCGGTTATCGCTCCATACAAATATTTATAATTTTATATGGTGTTTATGTGTATAGCAATTATTGTCACAATCTAGCAAACACTGCATAATGCAATAACTATTGTGATTAACAACGGTGGGGCGTAGGACCTGCCAGCGGCCAGGGAAGGGCAGAACATGCGTTCCGCTGGATTTTTCTATTTTTAGGGGCCCCGGAACGCTGGTCCTTCAAATTTGTGGGCCCCGGAGCTGCGTTCTGGTGCGTTCCCCCTTACTTTAACCCCTGCCTTAACGTTTGTGTCATGGAATGGTATAAAAATTGCCTCTGAACAGTGAATTCAGTATCCCCACGACTCCAGAAATGTTTTTTATTTGCTTTTCAATGCACCTGTGCGTTTTTTACATTCTAGAGCTGAGGATACCCGCTTTGGGGCCTGACTTTTTTCTCACGTACCACCCACCCCAATAGCTGAGAGGTACCTGTCATCTCTGAGTCAGATAAAAAAACAACAAGCTGAACCACATGCTTAGCACTTTCTCTAAAAACAGGCTGCAAATGAGACACAGCAGCATTTTATCATCAGCAAGTAAACTTAGCTTTTAACTGTGAAGTTGAAATAACTCTGCACTATTTGTAACTCACTTTCTGAAAGGGCTGGTTCCAGCTGAATCTTTAATCAGACACTAACACGCTGGCCCCAATCTCCTGGTGCCTCCACAAACAAAGAAAACCATGAAACAGGTTGAATTAAGTTCTCCCATTCTGCTCTTTTCTTACCCCATTGTGCCTAGGTATGGCAGGAGTCTTTTAAAACACTATGGGGTTATAGCATGGGGCTTTATAATGGGTATCCACGGTGTATTATTCCCCTCCCCAAGGGGACGAGGTTCGAGGATTCAGCAACAACAAACACCGAGACACAAATAACAGAATAAAGCGGATTTATTGACTAACCAAATACTTAACAGACCACCTATTACCCGTACCAGTGAAATTATTGAAGTCAGAATTAAAGGTGCAGTCGGGGACCCCACGCGATACGGGCTTCAGCAGGGCAGTGTGTTGTCTGAGGCCTCTCTTCCCAAGATCCTGCAGTGAAGTCCGATTTAGGCCTGGGAATGAGCTATTGTTATAGCCCATCACTCACAGGGAGGGATGATCAGGCCCTACTCCTGGTCACATAGTATCAATTGAAACCCTTCAGCAGCAGGCTATCAAAAATTAACAGCCTACTTAAACACTAGGAAGGACTTTTGTAAACTGTCAGTTGATTACTTTGTTTACTACACAGTCTAGCAGAAGGAAATGTGTCCGGAGGGCCCCCACCACCCACTAATGCTCCACAGTCACAAAGTCATCCTTTTCTCTTACATTCAGATCATCACATTTGTAACCACACTGAATCTTCTCACTGAGGATGAACAAAAAGTTTTACTCATTTCTGACTTACAGAAAGAACATGCTTTAAGAGCCAGGAGAAAGAGGTTTATTAGGCATGAAAAACCATCCTTTTGTCCTTTAAAGTCCCTCTTTGAAATGCATTGTTCTACAGAGCTGTAATAAACCTTATCCCTTCCTACAGCAAATTGTTATCAAATCAGACCACTGAAAAATAACAACTAATGCAACCAACAAAATTAGTGCTTGAACCTCACTGGTCACGTTGCATATTGTGTCTGTTTGGTGTCAAGACTGCCGTCTTTTTCCGGCAGGGTCTGTATCTCTAAAGTACTCAGCACACAACTGGAGGTATACAAATATAAACAGCAGCATATACACCAAGTGGGGTTTGCAGAATCATACTGAGCATTAATTAGCAGGGCAGTTCTGGGAAGAAATTAATGCTAGGTCTCTGTCCCTCTGTATAATGCAAGACTGCTTTCTGCAGGGCACACAGAGGTCTTTTACTTATTGGGGTGAGTAAGGAAAGCTTGAAACAGGAGGAACTTACAGAGAGAAAAGATGTAGCTATGGTAAAAATATAATTAATGAGAAACCTTGGTCCTATTAATATTCCAGCCGCATTCTGTGGATTCAGAACTTTAATCTAATTTGGATAAGCATCCAAATTTAGGGCTGTTTATTCATATCAAACCTAAACCTATCTCCCCTGGAGGTTTTCCCCATTGTTAGTTGCAGGGCCAATGTGAGGAAACTGCCCACAGGATTTATGCTGTTAGTGTATCCCATCAGGAGGGATGAAATGTTGCATTTCCAAATTGTTCAGTCAATTAAACAGGTATTTAAACCCATCAACCACCATTGCATCACCTCCGGCTCACATCTCCTGACTCAAGTTAAGTTTTAAGATAATAATCAGTGATTCTTTCATGATACACTTTGTCCCTGCACTCTAGCTAGTTCATCAAACCCTGGATAGAGTTTGGAAAGCTCATTTATCTTTCATGTTTAACTGGAGTTTGTAGTTTTGTTTTGGGTTTTTTTTTAAATCCCATCATTCTTGTATGTAAACATCCGTTTCATAATAATGAGTGATCATTGTCGTCAATTTTACTCCAGGATAAAAGCCAAATCAATTCCTTCAGCAAGTAATTCCAGGAGCAATAAGTATAGTGAAAGCAAAATATTTAGTACGTGGCTTTATTGCTCCTTTTTAGACCTATACAGACCAGAACAGGGATATTATATAAGAAACATTAGTGAAAATTGCTCACATTTAGTGAAAGGATATTTAGGGGGTACCCAGTTGCAGTCCTCACTCTATTGCAACAGAATTCCCACTTACGGTACTTCCATAAGACCAGGACTTCACCGTCAGTCTTTAAAATTTACTTTTACAGTGAGGCCGAGAGATCCCAATGAGAATCAGAGCCAAATTAGACTAAGCACTCTACAAACACAAGCAAAGACACAGGTCTAGCCCTTAACCTTAGCCCCAAACCTATGATAGATGAAAAACCTAACTCTAAGGGTGAACTACTAGTGCTTACAAACAAATCTCAAAATGCGGCATGTATAAACCATAAAATGCATGCTGTCAGAAAAACTGTTATTGGTGGATGAAGGAAAATAATGGAGTCTGTAAATCATTTTTTCCTGCATTAAGAGGACATGGTACCCTTCAGAGAGAGAGCTGGGGGAGGAGGGAGAGATGTGAATGTGTAATGTGCTTGATTACTTACGTGTTAACTGTGCATGGTATATAGAGGTGTATACATTTCAGACAAACAGAAGCACACAGCTGCATGCACCAGGGACAGAGAAAGGCTAAAGGGAATAAAGATGAACTAGAGATGCCTAAAGTGGGTGTAACAGACATCCCAAACAAGTTGCAGTAAAGACCCACCATCTTATTCTACACCACATGGTTTATGCCACATATTTAACAAAGAGATGTTTTATAAAATGTTTTGAGTTTTTAAAAATCATTTTCTTATTAGGACTCTTTTATGTAAGTTTCCACCTGAAACTCCAGGCTTTCCTTGCATCATCACGAATCAAACTGTACAGGTACAACTAATATTTTTAAAGTCTCTCAGCTGTTCAAAAGTTGCTCAGTAATTTGAAATGAAAGAAATAGTACTGGCAAGTGGGATTAGTGAGCATAGTTCAGGTATGGCATCTGATAAATCACAGAAGTAGCAAAGCCACAAACGTAACATGAGTATGGTGTGTCTATATGGGCGCACACACGATTTCTTCCTTTTCTTTCCTATCAAACAGCCAGTTGATTAATTCATTGTTTGACTCCAATGCCATTATTCCATTTCTTGGATATAGTAATGTACGAGTGTCAATATCAAACCACCATTCTAAGTTTCAGTGTCTTATAAAAATTCTGGATTTCTTCCACACAGTAAATACCATGTGTGTCTAGATTACACACCAAGGACATGATCTTTGTGCTCATTCCAATGTATTGACCTCTTCTGTAGCCAAGAAGCATCTTCCAATATTTTTATGAAATGCATAAATTATGCATGACTTTTTTTACCTAATGTTTCTACATCCAGTGTTTTACCTTGGTACATGTCAGCAGAAATAAGGCAGTGGATCCCCAAGGCATCTTCAGTCACAAAAGTTTGACAAAAATCATGCAGCAGTTTCATCCCTTGGCCGCACCTTCTGTACTTTTTCCGGACAAATACAGTATACAGAACAGGAAGCTGGTAGCACTGACTGGCATTAACATCACATAGGCTTCCTAGGGGTAAACAGTAAAATAGCTCATTCTTACAACCAATAAATGAAAAGATAAACCAAATCAATAAACAGTAATTCACTGTATAGTTAGAATCATAGGGTGCGTCTATACTGGCAACTTAGGTTGACTTAAGGACGCTTAAGTCAACCTACACAAAGCCACATCCACACTGGGCTTTTCTTAAGTTGACTTAAGCGGTTCCTTAAATCGACTTATTAACAGCTTAAGTCGACTTAGTAACACCACCTCTGAAGGTCGACTTAAGCCTTAAGTCGACTTCTTAAGTTACTTAAAGCCTTTGTGGATGCGGAATAGCTCTAAGTAGACCTTATTAAGTTGACAAAGCCAGTGTGGACAGCTATGTCTACTGTTAAGTCAACTTAACAAGGTCGACTTAAATTGACTTAAAGTGTAGCCACTCTGTTAAGTCAAAACTTAACAGAGTTGACTTAACTTCACAAGTGTAGACATAGCCACAGAGCTTACATTGGGAATCTTTCCACTGAATTCACTTGGCATTGGAGCAAGACCCGAGTACTTTTATTTATAAATACAACAGGGCTCAACAAAATTGGCTCCCAGCTAGGCGCCAGCAGTATTATTTTTGGTCACCAGAGGAGAGCTAGGAGCCAGGCTGCAAACTCTGGTTGCCATGGCAACCTGGCACCTGGGTTTTGTCAAGCCCTGAAATACAATTTTTACTACTAATAAAAATCTGCATGGACAGTACGCCTTCAAGCCACAAACACAGCAGTAAGTCTCACTACCCACCCCATAGCCCACAAGGACAGCTTATAACTGACTGACAGGCATACTTGCACTGAGAAGAAAATGATGTGAAAGAAAGGGCAAGCCAGACACACACCTTTTCTGGTAACACCTGGTAGGGTTCTAAATAAAGCAGTTTCTACCTTCTAGTTCTTCAGGTCACTCTAATTACGTCCACTGGCTGCCATCAATTTTGAAAATGTAGGAAATTCAGCCCAAAAGATTTACCAGGGTTGTAGCTAGGAGGCTGGGATAAACATTCTGAGAAGCAAGCTGATCATGCTCTTTTAGCTTTGGCTATCCTGGCAAATCATTTTTTCAGGTTACCTTCTTTTTTTTAAAAAAAATAGAACTCAAATATATTTCTAGGACCCCAGGATTTTTCTGTGCTTCATCAGAGCATATTGCAGCTACTGGCAGTTTAAGAAGAAAGTGATTGCGCACCCTCGATAGCTCACCAAGCCAACTATCCAATATTATTCATGGGGAAAACAGTAAATCACTTCTTGGCTTTCAACACATGATGTTACCTTGTCCTCCCAAGTGCTAAAATGATGCCTTGAAGCTGAGATTTGATAGGTCACCTTGACTTCTGTAGCTACAAAACATTGTTAACAGTCAGAAAGTTACCCAGCCCTTTTAAAAATACAGACTAGAGCCCTGTGTGGGAATATTTTTTTTTAAATTCTGCTCCTGTCCCATCCTGCCCCACAATACCCACTTCCACCTGCTCCCACACAGTTTCTTGCATTTTTATCTCTCTCTCACCTATAAAAACCTTAGATCTCCCAAATTCAATGAGAGATGGATTCCCCCCATGCTACCATACTAATATTTCATACAGAGAGGGAGAGAGAGAGAGAGAGAGAAACCATTCAGACAAAATTTTTAACACCAAAAGAATAAAACAAATCTTGATTAAACCAGGTAAAAAATATTTTAACTTTTGTTATGAGACATCAAACCTCTTTCTATCCCTCATTTAAATTTAAGTATTAAAACCTTTAAAAAAAAAAAGAGAAAGTTGCTTTATGTTGCTGAAATTCTATGTCTGACAAACTGACAACAGATTTAGTGTTTTCCTGCAAATTACTGCAGTCTGATATTTTTGCCTACACCATCCCACCCACAACGAAGTATCTTTACCTGTTCCCACTATTACAGCAGCAGATCCTGTGGGGCCCATGGGATCTTACTTCCGCTGGTAGGTTCTGATCCAGATACTCCTGAACCCCCAGGAAAGTGAATTCCATATGGGTTGACTATATGTGGCATAAATAGTACTATTTTCTTTTATTTGCTCTAGACTGCTGACAACTACCAGTAATCATCAGTCTTCCACCTATTAAGTAGATTAGAAACTCACTTATGAACTGTAGCAGCTTAGAGAGGAAGCTGTTGAGGCTAAAACCTAAACTCAAATAGATTCTTAATAATCGAAAGCGTTAATGACTCTGCCCCTGGGTGGCAGGGCTCTTCTGTTGACTGATCCCCTTAGCTAGTGCTAGAGTGTCAGATTAATTTGCACTGACTAACTGTGGGAGGGAGAGCTCATTAACCCAGCCAACATTGAAGGGAAGTGGGCATGGCATCTTCCAGAGAAAGAAATTTGAACTAGGACCAAGGAGGTAGTCGGTACAATCCGAGGGACTGCCAAACTCAGAGAGAAATTTAGATTCAGGTTTACGATGCATTACTAACCAAACCAAGGCCCAATACAAAATGGAGACGGATACCAACTAAGGGCCTGTGTGCTACTGAGGCTTAAACAGTGACTCAAGCCTAACGTCCCACCTGCGGGACCAAACAGCTTCTCACTAAAACTGTCCGAAAGTATTAGAGCTTGCCCCAGTACTTCAAGCCCTCCCTCTGAACTCATCATCCAGGCTAGACTCCCACTGAAGTCAAAGGAGATACAGTTGAGGACAGACCTCCCAGAGTCCAAATTAACCGAGGGCCTCATTCTGCAAGAGTTACATGAGTTACTCTTTGTATATGATGCACGCAAGTTCAAAACGACATAAAAAAATGGAACCCCAAAGTACGAGAGTACATATGCATTCAATCATGGAATAACTTGTCATAAGATCAATCTGTTATCTAGCTACTTTGCAAGATAAAAGAACTACAAAAGCCTCCTCCTGATGGGTTTGTATTTAATCATTTATAAAATGCCCTCTGCTCTAGTACTGAAAATCCATAGAATCTTACAAAGTAGAGGTCTTTTAGTAGGTCTGCTCGTCAATTTTCCATCAACCCACCCTCCAAGAAAATGTTGCGATTTTTACAAAACAAAGACTTCCGTTACAGCATCTACTTTCTCTACATTTTTTCGTTTGTGTCAGAAAATGGAAAAGATTTAGGGTTTGGTTTTGATTGTCACGGGACACAGCAGTGCTCCCTGAAACTCCTCTCCCTCTTCTGCTGACCAACCAGCCACAGACTTCCCGGTTGGTACAAGCACCCGGGCTTTTCTGTGCAGTTTGTTACTTCTTGCCACCTTCTATTTACAACATAGACCCTTTTTCAACAGCAGCTATGCAGGACCGGATTAAGACATACTGAGGCTCTTAGCTATATCAAGATTCAGAGACCCCATACCATAAAAAATAAAGAGGAAAAAAGCATATTACATTATAACAGAAATATTTAAAAGTCCCTCATAAGGTGAGGCCCTAAGCCATGGCTGACTTGACTCGTGCCTAAATCTGGCATTTGCTACAGTGGTTGCCTACCAACACAGACTCTGAGGGAAGCTCCTGTTTTTCCTGTCTCAGTGACTTCTCCATTTCACCTCTCCCTTCCAGCCAGCCTAGAGAAAGCCCTCTTGCTAGCTGACAGCTGCTCTTTATCTGCCTATCAGGCAGCTACTGATCAGTCCACTTTACCACTCCTTCCTTTAGTGACAGGTGCCTGCCTCAGGAACCCTTAGTCAGCATCACACCGATAAAAAGTCAAAATATTTTGTTGAAAATTTCTATGAAAACAAAATGCTTTCACTTCAATTTTGCATTGGAGGGAAAAACATTTTCTGACCAGCTTTATCTCAAGTTTCCATCTTGTCCTCCCAGTTAGTTTTTTTTCCTACTATACTTTAACCAGAATAACCCCCAACCTCATTTTAAATGTCTCCAATCATGAATTTTAGCCACTGCGCTCTGGAGTCTATTTCATAGTATAACAGATTTGTCAGGAGGCTTTTCCTGATATTATTTCAAATTAAGCTTCCCCTTTTTCAGGGTGACCCTTTTCTACTAGTCAGTTCCTGCTTATTTTCCTAAATAAGGATCTGCTTCTGCTGAAGTTTTGCCATGGACTTCAACAGAAGTAAGGTCTGACTTTAATTCCTCTTCTTCCTTGGACTCCAAACAAAAACACATATACACGTGCTTATATCACATTCATGTCAATGAGACTTCAACACGTGCTTAACTTTAAGCACATCCTCAAGTGTTTTATTGAATACAGACAGTTTGTCTTGGTATTTACAAATGTTTGTTAACACATCCCCGGGAGTTATCCTTTCATCACAGGCTAATTGCTCCATCTCCCCAATCAGTTTTGTTGCTGTTCTCTGAAGTTTATTTAGTTTGTTCCATTGAGTTAATCAAATTTTTTCTAGGAACAAAGTTCCCAGAAATTAATACAATTATTCACATGCAGTGGCCCATTAAATCAAACTGACCACAACACTAAAAGTAGATGGTATAAATAACCCTCCTCCCTGTGCCACCACAACCAGCCATAAATAATCCAGCCAAGGTCTATAATCAAGTCAAAGCCTGGCCAAAAATATACATCTTCGATTGCTCTCTGAATGCTGGCAGCTTCAGCGTGCCTTTAATGCTTCCATAGTGAGACCTCTGTCTTTAATGGTTAGCGTGCCCTCTATGATGTACGTACATCTATTAACCAGAATGTCGGAATTACTCAAGAATACATGATTCTATCAGTTTACACTGGCCGCCCTGCAAAAAAAATACTACTAATTGCCAGTAGAAGCAGCTGCAGAAAGTAGTCAAACTGCTGCCTATTTGGGAGTGGGTAAAATGAGGTCCAGCTGGGGCCACACCTCTACCCAGCAGGCCCCTGGAGACAGAATTGTGCAGGGAAAACACACAAACATATGGTGAAATGAAGACTCTGATGATGTCTCTCGCCCCACCGTATAGCCTAGGGCAGAGGTTGGGAACCCGAAAGAGAAGAACTACCATTTTTAAAAATTCCTTCAATAACCAAGTGTTTTGAGAGCCGCAAGGGGTGTTGCCTCCTGGTGGGGGTAGAGAGCGCTGGCTCAGGGTGCGTGATGCAGGGTCCCTTGGTTGCAAGAGGAGTGGAGCCACAAGGGGCAGCCAAAGAGCCACATGTGGATCTGGAGCCACCTGGCCTGGGGCAAGCTGCAGAGGAATTAGCCAGTCACTCCAGCCAATAGGTACTGCTACAGAAAGCAGCTCCAATGGGCCTAGGCGGGGCCCTCGCCCCCCCCCCCCATGCTGGAGGGAAGCGTGGCGGGGGGCCAACCCACTCCGCCCCCCTGGGGAATGGGAGCTGGCCCAGCTGGGAACCAGAAGCTGCCTGCTGGTGGAGAGCTGGCCCCGGCCCGGTGCACAAGGTTGCCCTCTGGCGGGAGCCAGCCCCAGCGCTGGCCTAAAGCAGCCGCCTGCCAGCAGGGAGCCCAGCCAGCCCTGGTCGCGACCCCCAGACCGCTGCTGGTAGGAGCTGGCCCCCACCACCAAGGACCCCAGGCCACCTCCAGAACTTGGCCACCGCTGGGAGCCGGGCCGGGGGACTGCCTGGCCTGGCCCCACGCACCTGCCTCGTCCCTGTGGGCCAGTCAGCCGGCTGCTCTGCCCTGGGGGGGGCAGGGAGGGCCAGCCAGCCAAGAGGCCAGGCAAAACGCTCTCACCCAACCCTGCATGCAGTGCAGGACCCGCACTACCCTGTTGGGAGTAGGACAGCGCGGGGCCCACATAACTGTGGGGCCCAGGGCAATCACCCCGTTCACGCCCCCCCCCCCCAGGACAGCCCTGATTCCACACCTGCTCCTCAATAAATTCTTCTCTGCCCTATCCCCCGTATCCCTCTTCCGTTCAATGCGCTCTCTTCTTTCGCTTTTTTCCCCGCATGTGACTCATCCCCTCTTAAATCCACTCCCAAAGAATCGTAGCACTGATACGATGTTTGCTGCTTCTGTGTTCTCTCACACCTCCCATCTTGTATCTGCCCTATCCATTTAGATGTTTAATCTTTCAGGACAAAAACTGTCTAATGCTCTCTGTCTGTACAATGCCTAGTTCAGTGGGGCCCACTCTTGGTTGGTCCTTAGGCATGACCATAATAACTGCTATGTAAAACCCTGCTTTGGCTGGGAAACATCTCTGATTTTGGAAAAGAAAGTCACTGAATGTGCATCATGTATTGCAGCATCCCCCTCTTTTCTCTTCCATTCACAGGGGCAGTCAAAGCATTCCAGAATCCTGGTCTCTGAAGCACCACAAAGGCAGCAGTTTTAGATGATTTCAATCCCTCCATTCTACTCACAAGAACAGAGCAGATGGGCACAACTATGTAGAGTATGATGCACCTATGTGAGCCAAGAATTTGAGCACATCCTGGTCTTATTGTTGGCTGGCAGTCCAACAGAAATGTTAGACTCTGGCAACGTCACACCATTCGTTCTGGGGAGCTGAGGAACTTCTCATCACAAAACTTCCTAAAGTTCTGTAGGATCCATTTCAGGCCCATCAACCCTGATGTTGCCCCTCAGAGATCCTTAGCACGTCACATTTACCTGTCTCTTACAACCCCTGAAATCAGATTGGGAGACTAATTTCCGACACTGCCATCCAACCATTCTATCGTGTGGCAGCTCTTTTGTGCCCAAGGAAGACAGACAAATATTTGGAAAGTCTAAGGCTATCATAAGTAGATTCATCATGAAGCTACTCTCTCCCTTACCTTTTTAGCAAACATCAGAAAATGCCACCACCCAGAGACTTTGGGGTAAGGTGAATTTTGCCTATAAGGTCCTTTTTAATAGTGGAGCAGGTTCCTAGTAAACTATTGATAGCCTTGAGTTGACCACTGGATTCTTGTGCACCATTGGCTTCGACCCTTTTTTCATTGCTCGGCCATATAAAAAGACTGAGATTTGGGGTGAGGGAAGAGACAAAGGAAATTAGGACATTGGAGGGCAAGATGGAAGTATTTATTATGCAGTCTGCCCTTTCAGGGCCTTTGATCTGTTTGGTTAGGTCATAAGTGCCAAATGACCAAATTACGAGCCAACACAATGGTAAACAGCAATTACAAGGGCAGGAAAGCAGACAGCCATTAGCATTCCCAACATCCACAAACCAGGGAAAACCCAGCCCTGTCCCCACATCTAAAAAGCTGCAACAAAACAAGGTTGAGCATACGGACTGCATCCCTGCTGAACAAGCTGGCGTTGCACACACACACACAAGTTCAGACAGGCCCCTCTGCAGGGCAATGCTTTGTGTGGGGAATATTTCTGCTGAAAAGTACCCACTGTCAACCCATTGTGTGATGTGAAAAGGGAAGCAAAGGTTCTGGCTTCAATAAAATTAAATGAACACGTCTTGGCTGGTATGTGTTCATTTAAATTTATTGAAGCCAGACACGTCAAACTGGTTAAAAATGCACATTAAAAATGTTATTGCTTTAAAAGGGGGGGAGGGGAACAATTATCCAAAAAAACCAAACTTTTTGCTAGGTTTCAGGCAGTTAACTTTCTGTTCTGAGCTCGCTTTATGTACAGCAAACGTACGTGATCAAGGGAAAATGCCTATATAGTATCCCTTTAAGGATCTAATTCAAGGGGAAATCTCTAAAAGTCCATGGTACTACAAGAAGCCTACAAAGGCTTGTTTGAAATGGACTTCATCCCTCCATGTGGGCAAGCACATCTGGTGTCTGATTTAGATTAAATGAACCGTATCATCCTTTCTGAAGCACTTCAGTAAAACTGCTTCTGCATAGCACTTTGACCAGTTTTACAAACAAACAGCCCAAGAAGTTGCCATTAGGTCAATTTATCCGATGGAAAAACAAGGGCGGAGACAGAACATACATCTCCAATTTTATCTATTGTCAGTGGTTCCCAGAATGTGGTTCACAGAGCCTTTGCTGGAGTTGTGTGGGGAGCCAGAGGGAAGTACTGCTGGCTTGACTCTGTGATTCGAAGCTCTCTCTCAGCTCCAACATAGAATCATAGAAACTGGGACCATGAGAGCTCATCAAGTCCAGTCCCCCGCACTCATGGCAGAACCAAGTACCCTCTACTCCATCCTTGACAGGTGCTTGTCTAACCTGCTCTTAAAAACTTTCAGTGATGGAGATTCCACAACTACCTAGGCAACTTATTCCAGTGGTTAATCACCCTGACAGTTAAGAATTTTTTTCCTAATGTCCAACCTAAACCTTCCTTGCTGTAATTTAATCCCATTGCTTCTTGTCCTATCATCGGCTGTTAAGGAGAACAATTTTTCTCCCTCCTCCTCATAACAACCTTTTAGGTACCTGATAACTGTTATGTCCCCTCTCAGTCTCCTCTTTTCCAGACTAAACAAACCCAGTTCTTTCAATCTTCCCTCACAAGTCAAGTGTTCCAGACCTTTAATCATTTGTGTTGCTTCTCTGGACTTGCTCCAATTTTTTGAAATGAGACGCCCAGAACTGAACAGAGTACTCCAGCTGAGGCCTAATCAGGGCTGAGTAGAGTGAAAAAATTACTGCTCATGTCTTACTGACAGTATTCCTGTTAATGCAATCCAGAATGGTGTTTGCTTTTTCCAACTGGTTTGATGGCTGTATTGCTAATGCTGCCATCCTGCAACCTAATACTACAGGGGCACAGATGAAGAGAAAGATCATAAGCTCTTTAGTGCAGTGACCATCATTTTGTTCCATGTTTGTACAGCACCTAACACAATGGAGTCCATGGTCCAAGGTTGGGGTTACCACAACAAAGAAAAACATGCTCTGAACTGTTCCTGGCCTCTGTTTGTCAGAAGATGGGAATGGATGACAGGATGGACCATCTTCTGTTCTTTCCTTCTGAAGCATCTGGCATTGGCCAGTGTCAAAAGAAAAGATGCTAGATGGTCTGACCCAACAGGATCGTTCCTATGTTCTCAGTAAAAAGCAATAAAAACAAAAGCTAATTGTAGCTGACTCTGAAACTAAGACACTTTTGTTTAATAGCCTGGGGCTTTCTGCAGTAACTGTTATTTGCATTATATAATAACAAAATAATGATATATTATATGGCTCTTTCATTAATAAATCTGAAAGTACTTTACAGATTAGGTTAATATCGATATTTGATAGATTTGATGGCAACCTTCAACTACTTGAAGGGGTGCTCCACAGAGGAGGGAGCTAGGCTGTTCTCGATGGTAACAGAGGACAGAACAAGGAGCAATGGTTTCAAATTACAGCTGGAGAAGTCAAGGTTGGATATTAGGAAAAACTTTCTCACTAGGAGGGTGGTGAAGCATTGGAATGGGCTACCTAGGAAGGTGGTAGAATCTCCATCTTTGGAGATTTTTAAGGCCCGGTTAGACAAAACCCTGGCTGGGGTGATTTAGTGGGAGTGGTCCTGCTTTTTAGCAGGGGGTTGGGACTAGATGACCTCGTGAGGTCCCTTCCATCCCTATTATTCTATGATATTCCCATTTTACATATGGGTATGCTGAGGCACAGAGAAGTGACATAATTTGTCCAAAGTCACAGAGCAAGCCAGTGGCAGACTCAGGAATAGAACCCACATCTCATGGGTCCCAGTTCAGTACTCTGTCCCATAGGCTACACTTCCCCCTCATGAATTCTTTGCATTCTCCCAATTAATTTGCACTCAAGTGAAGGCAATAAGAAACATCTTCAGTAGTTACTAAGTCTAAGCAAACTGGAAAAATGTCACGGAATGATATGATATAAAGGACTAAAGACAGGACAAAGCACTGTTGATATTAATCCATAAAAAACATATTTAATAGGTTAAGGATGCACACAGGTCTAGAGCACACCATGAAAATCCTGAAAGAAAAATTAAAAAGAAACAAAAAGAAGTTCTCAGCATTAAAGTGGCTCCATGGGAAGATCTTTTATCTTGTGCAAAATATTTCAACTGTTACAGATTGCCATCTGCAAAATGGGCTAAAGCACAGCAGTTTCAGTGACAGAATTTACAGGACAGGAAATGATGTGGGGTTTTGTTTTTGTTTTTTTAAGTAGGGTTTAAGCTCCTTAATTGCCAGTATAGAGACCAGAGTTTGGAAGCCACTGACAGATAAAATTGGAGGTGTTTGTCCTGTCACAAGCCAATTATATCATCAACATGCATTAGAGCCTTGTTACGTCCCATCAATCACCAGAGTCCCCAGCGGTAAATGCCACACACCGGCCACTAAACAGAAAGAGGCATGTACCGTAAAAGTTGGGTTGGTGAGCTATGCAGTTGTGAATATAATAAATCTAATGCTCATAAAAGGTGATAGGTTCAAGGAGAATGAAGTTGTGTGTTTATCCACTCAACAGGTGCAGAATGGGCAGTATCAGAAGACATTTTCCCACACTGCCTTGCCAACGTGTCTCACACCTGACCTGAAGGAATGGTCTCTAGGAGTAATGCCGGTGTTCAGTCTCCCTTCTGTCTCTGATATGGCTGTCAAAAGAGATCCCAATTCATGTTAGTTAGCTCTGTTGTGCATATATCTGTTAAGAACTGGAGTATCACCAAACTCAGGCCACCTAGAAGTAGGTGGATGAGAGTGACTTTCAGACATCGCCAACCAAAACTAAACTTAAGTCAGTGACTTCCATGTGAAAATCTGACTTGGATGAAGGCAAGGTTCGACAAAACCTGGGTGCCAGGTTGCCATGGCGACCAAGATTTGTAGCCTGGCTCCTAGCACTACTGTGGAAATGCAGCAGAGGAACACCCTCTGGTGACCAAAACTAAAACTGCTAGCGCCTAGTTGGGAGCCAATTTTGTCAAGCCCTGGATAAAGGCATGCTATACGTCTGTAGCAAAGACAGAAAATGACTCCTCCCCCATCCACATAGCCAGTCACCAAGACATGTGCTTTTATCCATGCCCTACAAATGTAGTTCTCCCTTCTTTAGCTCCCTGAACCACGGTTTCTGATCTTGTCGTAGTGTAGCTAGTGGAAGGCTCACCGATGAGACACAGGGAAAGATGAGTACAGAATGTGCAGGAGAGTCTGAATTACTTAGTGGAGGGCAGAAAGCAATGGATAAAGGCCAAGTTGTTGTACGGAGTGGAAACGTAGTTGGGATTACCTGGCAGGGCACTGAAATAAGTTGCCAATTCTTCATGGGGCCAGGAACTATGGAAAGAGATCTGACACATCAGAATTTTTTTACACGGAGAATACCAGATATCTAAAGTACATGCAGCAACAAAAGAAGCTAGCATTATGTAAATAGTACTAAAAACTAATTCAAACTTTTTGAGGAACACAATTAAAGAAGTGGGCAGAACTAGTTGGACTTGCTTTGGGACTAATAAACCCAGAGTTCCTTCTGAGATGGTTTATTGTAAGACAGAGTATCAGATCAACAGGAGCATGTTTAGTATGACACAATTACAGAACCTCAGAGAGTGAGATTATTTTCACAATACGTACAGCAAGTGAGCTTTACATAATAGGCAAAGAGGGGATTGAGCAATCACAGTTTCAAGCTTCCCCGAAAGATCTTGGGAAATGATTGTAATAATCTGTGACATGGCCAAAAACAAACAAATGTAGCTGCCCAGAGAAGAAAACACAGGCAACAAAACCCAGATGCTGATAAGTCTGGACTTGAAGCATTTGTATTTAATGTGCACCTGATTTAAAGCCAAAATATGACTCCCCGTTTACCCAGAAACAGATCAGGTTGTCTAATATTCCACCCACAACAGACTACTGTGGAAACTTACTTTACTGAAGCATGAATCATTACAAACCAAATGTCTCTCTCCCAAAGCTTTGCTCAGAAATATTTATGGACTTAAAAAGGAAATTGTACCATTGTAACCGAAGTGTTTGCAAATTATGAAACAGCTCATCAGTGTTTTCACAGACATATCCAGGATTCCTTAATCATAGCCAGACATAATTCACCACTGAAAGCATACAAGAGCGCAAACTACACCTCCGTGTGGGGAGGGAACTTGTCCCCGCAGGAGGCAGAACTTCTCCTACTGCTTCAACCTTAGGACAGTCTACAAGGGGAGGGAAATTTTAATCTATTGTCTGGAATCCACAGCAAACCTGATTCTGCCTTTTCCCCATCCTTTACCTCCTGCTCTTGGGACTATGCTGATAGATGACTTCGAGGCAACACAATTCACCTCCAGAAAGAGGTTCTGTAACCAATTTCTCTGCACCAATCTTGCAACTTCATGTGAGCACTAAAGCTCAAAAAGCTCCTGAGATAGACTTTATGAATTTTAGTGGAAGTGCACTTCAGCTTGGGGCCAGCAACTGACCCAGAGATTCATTCCAGTGAGACTTTCTTCATGCTGCTTTTTTCCGGCACCAAATTAGCCGCTGTTATAGCTTACCTTGGTACAAATATCCACAGTGTAAATATCTTTACATCAATGCAATTGGCCTGGACTTACACCAGATCCCTCATCTTTTTTTTTTTTTTTTTAAACACCAGAAGAGACTGAATGACCATCCAGCCTAACATCCTGTCTACCAGAGGCAACTGAATTTCACCCAATTACCCCTATAGTGAGCCCAGTAACTTGTGTTTGACTGAAGAATATCTTCCAGAAAGGCATCCTATCTTGTTCTGAGACGTCTGACATTACGTTTTTGGCCACATGGAACTAATGAGAATGTTTCTCTGAAATGACCTTATCTTTCCTTTTGACTGTGTAAAAGGCAACAGCATCTCCATTCCTCCAGAATATTTTGGCACACTCCTTGGTGGAATGAGATACAAAGAACGTGTCATTAGCTGAACTCCTTTCTAACATTCCAAAAATAATGCAGTTGAGAACAAAGAGGACAATCCTCTCTCCAAATGTTTGGCCTTTAGAGAATAAAAACAGACAAATGCCAAATGATGTGACTCAAGGGATTTTGCCTTCCAAGATAGATTTTTTGTTTTAAAGAGGGTGGTGAATGTGTCCCACTCATATGAGGCAAAAATGTCTCATAAAGCAGTTCAAATCATAGAAATGTAGAACTGGAAGAGACTTCGAGTAGTCATCAAGTCCAGCTTTCTGCTGAGGCAGGACCAAGCAAGCCCAGACCATCTCTGACAGATGTTTTCCCAACCAATTCTTAAAAACCTCCAGTGATGGGGATTTCACAGCCTCCCTGGGAAACGTATTCCATTGCTTGACTACCTGTATAGTTTAAAAGATCTTCCTAATATCTAACGTAGCCGTCCCTCGTTTCAGATTAAATACATTACTTGTTGTCCCACCTTCAGTGGCCATGGAGAAGAACTGATTACCACCCTCTTCAAAACAGTCTTTAACATATCTGTTATTAGGTATGTTAGGGCTTGTCTTTACTGATGGGGGCGAATTCACCACCATCAACTCCATCTCCCTGATTGACTGATCAGTCTGTGAAAACCCACTCAGCCGATCAGGGAGCCGATGCTGCAATACCACCCCCGCAGAAGGAGTAGTGCTGAGCCAGAGGGAAGGGGTTTCCCTCTGGCTCAGGCTACTGAAGACAGCACAGTAAGTAGAAGGGAGGCACTCAGTGGGAGATAGGCAAGGAATTTTAAGGCACATCTCCCTTCGATTGCCAACGAAATCGTGCGGTAGTACTGACCAGCCCTTAGTCTTCTTCTCTCAAGGCTAAACATAATAAGAAATAACAATAATTGCCCTTGAATAGCACCCTCCATCCAAAGAGCTCACAGCATGTTACAATGTTAACAATATAGAAAGCCTACCAATGCCTTTCAAAGTATGCTTTCATAGATGGGGAAACTGAGGCACAGAGAGGTGAAGTCACTTGCCCATGGTCACAGTGAAACAATGGCTTAGCTGGACATAGACCTGGGATGTCCTGGACTATCCACACTCAAAACTGTACTAAAAAGAGATTACCTATGCCACCCTGTCCCTATTGACGTACATGTGTCAGTATTGCATGTCACAGTGAACAACATATACCCGAGACAAAATCACCCAAAATATGCAAAAAGGAATTGAGGAGCCAAAATATTTTGTACCACCAGATGCTTTTTTTCATCCTCCATTTGCTGTAACAGAAGCTTGAGAAACCACTGTGTAGAAGCCAGTGATGTATTCCAACAGCTTACCTGCAGGACAGTGAGTGGGTTTAGTCCCCAAAACCACTCATTTAGTTCCCTATGCAAATTCTATTAAATCAGACTGCCTTTGAGGAGACTGAAATAAACCCTACTTGAGTAAAAATGTCATAGAAGCAGGGAAAGAATGGCAAAGGAAAGGAGCCAGGAAGCACCCAACTGGGAGAGAGAGAGGAGTGGGTGGGAAACGAGGATTAAGAAAGGCAATCTGGTTTGCTTCATGGAAATGCACATCCTATCCAGACAGCTGACTTCTTAGCAGTTTTGAATGTATGAAATGAAAGGTCAGTAATCTCTCTCATCTAGTCTCCCAAAACAAGATTGTTGCATCAGACCAAAAGTATTTATTTGAATAAAGAATTAAATAAATCAAATTAAATACGAACAGCTCAATAAAATAAATGCAATCTAAAACACAATCCAAGGCAGAAAGCTTTGTCAATGGCTAGATCAGACACTATGCCAAAGAGTACAAAGACTGATTTTCACAACAGATAGTCAATCAAACTGCAGTAATGTGTTGGGTTATTGCAAAGCAATAATTCAGTTTATCAGATTCCTTCTTTATCTGCTAGAGAGAGCAATCACAAAATAAATGGGGGGGAGAGGGAGAGAGAGAAAGATAAATCATAAATGGGACATGGAAAAATAATATTTATTCAGGAGGTGGGAATGGGAGATCAGGCCCACGCCCATCGAGTACACAGTATAAACCACAAACAAAAGCTATACAGTATAATGAAAGACACATCCAAATACAGAGCACAATGTGGCCATCACAGCTCAACTGCTTCACAACGAAAACAACTGTCATACTTGTATAAGACCCTCTCTAGAGGAATCAGCAATCTTCACTATGTCTTCAGTGGGCCACCAGGACTGATTAAGATAAATTGCCAGAACTAAAAGAAGAAATGGGGACACATCAAATCAAAATAGCTGCTGCAAAGGCCACTAACAAGCAGATTCACTGGTGAGAGTAAAAGAAAGATCAGAATTAAGACCAACATTTGGAAAGCTTGTTGCCTGAAATTAGGTACTTAAATAAAAGTGGCCTGATTTTTCAAAAGGTGTTGAAATGCCAACAAATCACACCAACTCCAATGTCTTCTTTAGGCCACTATGGGCATGTCTGCACTGCCCATCTTTTCCGGCAGAAGTCGAAGGGAGATATGCAAGTTAGTTACACAATTTATTTTATCTCCCTTCAACTTTGTTACGTCCAGCACGTCCACTGTGCTGAGTCGAAGGGAGGGCCCTCGTCCACTGTGCTGAGTCGAAGCCCTCCCTTTGACTCAGCACTATTCCAGTTGCCGGTGTGAGGTTCAGGGATCAACTTCTCAATCACCTGAGTGAGTCTTCACAGACCAATCAGTCGATCTGGAAGATCGATCTGACAGTGGCGAATTTACCATTGTCAGTGAAGACAAGCCCCAGGACTGAAAAGCGTGGCCTAAATCTGCAGCGGTAATCATCCAACTTTAGTCTGAATGCAAGAAAGGGTAAATTACTACTACTATGCTTAGCCTTCCTTAAGGAACAAAAAGCAGGCGGTGCTGATTTTCCATCCCACCCCCTCCTCCATTGTTGCCCATTTAAAAAAAATAACCAGAAATATAGGAATAGAAGGGACCTTGAGAAATCATCAAATCCAGCCCCCTGAGGCAGGATCAAGTAAACCTAGAGCATCCTGACAGGCGTTCTTAAAACCGCTAATGACAGGGATGCCACAACCTCCCTTGGAAACCTACTCCAGAGCTGAGCTATCCTTGTAGTTGAAAAGTATTTCCTAATACCTAACTGAAATATTCCTTGCTGCAGATTAAACCCATTGCTTCTTGCCTTACCTGGAGTGGACATGGAGAAGAATCGATCACTCCCTTCTTATAATAGCCCTGGACATATTTGAAGACTTACCAGGTTCTTCCTCAGGCCTCTCTTCTCAAGACTAAACATGCCCAGTTTTGGGTTTTGTTTCTTTTTTAAATATTGCCTCATAGGTCAGAGTTCCTAAACCTTTTATCATTTTTGTTGCCCTCCTCTAGACTCTTTCCTATATTAAGCGCAACCTAAAATATTTGATGTCCTGAGCAGCAACATCTCCAAGTAAATAGGCTTTGTAATGTCCAAAGCATTGTGTGGTGCTCAAAAATTGACCACATTGGCCTATCCTGTCTTTGCAATGTCAGCAGCTTGACTGTATAGATTGGTTGGGAATCCCTCTGAGTATGAAAGTACTATATCAATCCACCTCCTGTCTATATCTTTGCCATTGAGCCAGCCACCAGCATGCGTCTTCCAACAACTAGCTTCGCTGCAGCCACATGAACCTAGAATGGAGTATTTCCCACTTCATGTCCAACTTCCCTGAATCCCAAAAGTGAAAAGCAGGGCAGTAACTTTCCTTGTATGCTCAGCACTGATTGGAGGAGTGAGTGAAGGTAATTATCCTTACAGATTTGGGCTATTTTGCACTGATCAAGGTGTATGAAAAGATTCCCTTTGTCAAAAACCGTGTTAAACTGGCGTAGGCTCTGAGATGAACGATGCTAAATAGAGATGTAAGATTATTAGACCCAAAGGCTACATTTGGTAAAGCGTCGATCAGGCCTTCCTCTGGAGGGGTGTGAAATTGTATCGACACATCCATGCAACAATCTGGTGCCGAGGACAACGCCTGCAAATCTGCCCTATAAATTACTGCACTACTATCCATGTGTGCACATATACATGCACTGGCATTTCCACCTATTGACCCAAACAGATTTTGAAGGTAGATATTCTAGCGCCTCCACTTGTACAAGTGACTAGGAAAGTTCAAGTGCATGTGCAGATGTTTCTAACTATAAAGGCCAGGATCATATTCACACAAACAGGGTGAAATCTACACACTTGTGGAGCACTTTAGATCCCTGTGTAAGTAGCAGATAGGCTTGCTCTAGCCCACTACAAGGCAGTGCACTGGTGAAACTTAAAAGTAGCAGGTCAAATATTTACCCTGCAAGGTTTTGTCTGCACAAATCTTCGCTGATTTCAGTCAGCTTTATTACAGACTGGTCTGGGTAGCAAAGGTGGAATTCAAATTGCCCCATAGTTCAGACACTTTCAGAGCTGGGCTTTTGTTCAGGCTCATTTCAAGGTGTATAACAGAGTATTTTCAAGTGATATATCGAAGACATTCACTTCATAATATGGAAAAAAGAGAGCTGCGCTACTTACTTTGACCACTGGCACTTTGGGCGATAAGTATTTCAGCAAGAAGAACTTAACTTCATGCACACTGGTAACATCTATCTAAGCACTTATTTCCCCCCCCCCCCCCTTACCTGTAGCATCTGTGCCTGTTATAACCTTTAATGTACATGTTCTCATAATATCCCAGTGAAGTAGAGCAGTGCCAATAACCCAATATGACAGATGGGGAAATGAGGCACAGGGAAGCTAAGCGACTTGCCCAGGGTGACAAAGGAAGTCTGTGTAATAGAAGGAAATTGAACACAGGTTTCAAATCTTAGGCTGGTGGCTGAAGCACTGGATCATCGTGCCTTTCTAAGCCGTCCTCTCAGGGACTAAAGAACCATCCACCCAACCAAGGACAAATGTACAGACAAGCAAGTAAAATGGTTTGAATATGAGTGTCACCATTTACTTGTTTTAGCCCTAGGTTATACAAATGTTTCTAATGTGCAGCGGTTAGTTTCTCTTTTTGTTTCAAGCTTTACTGGCTCCCACTGGGCTTTGGGTTCAGGGTTATTGCTCCGTTCACCTCTATTTTGAATAAACTATTAAGATACACGCCAAAGCATGTTACACTTTTTGCCAGGCTTTTAATAAGAAAGGAATGTAGCACGAGCCATTGCATATGCCTGTTTATAACACCAGATCCAATTAATTAAATATTATGCACTTATTGGCATAGGAATTTCATATACTTTCTAAGATGGAGTCAATCTGTTCCGTCAGTCCAATTGCCCCACTTTCCAGTGCAAGTAGCCACAGCTCCGTTACATATCAGTGAAGTAGGTAGATACCAAAGAGAGGAGTCAGACAAAGGGACATAACAGGTCAGGGTCATCACACACACATACAAAAAAGTTTGAAAAAAACATGAAAATAGGAAGGTGCATAAACACATTCCAAGAAACTACATGACTTTTATGGAACATTTACTGTACAATTCAATAATTTAAGGAGTTGGGGGGAACACACTAGTTAACATAGCAACTGTCACATCACATTACTTGGGCAACCTTGTCTAAACAGATGCCCTCCTTAAAAAAAATCACTGCCCCAAATTTCATGCTAATATATAAGCTTTACTTTAAAAATAATAATTTTAGAAGAAACATACAGTTTACATTTAAGCCTATGGATGTTTCCCCATACTCCGATTCTCATTTTATAACCAATTTTGTGGCAACCCATTTTGAACCAGGTACGTTTTGTAAGATAAAGATCTCCATCTCATCCTTTTCTTGCACTCCCCAAAGCGAACAATATTTGATGACTAGAGAGTGTGAAAGGGATGATCATATACTCTACTGCTAGATCTATGATTCATGGAAAGTGAAGAATGTGTGAAATATCAGATACATCAGCGCTTCTTTCTTTTGTTGCTATTATGGATATTTGGTAGGATTGTGCTTAACAATTAATATTGAACTGAACAAGGCTTTTATAAAAGCTGTGACTTTCTATTCTAATCTTTCTAATCTTTTATATTGATAGGAAAAGATAAGATTCCACACGCACACAGGCCTGTATTTATATTTCACTTCCTACTGTACACTGCCCAAATTTTATTACCTTCATATGCAAATCTCACCATTTTATCTCATTGAATCAGATGCCCAGTCAGCACCCAAATACAGAAAAAAGTGAGAAATTCAAGCAATGTACGAACATGGGGTTTCTTTTTCTCCACTCTTCTTTTGAACCAGACCTTAAACGTACACATTTGAGACCTCAAAAAAAAAAATGCGTTCCAATTTAAATTCAACCCAGTGCTATTTTCCTTTTTTTTTAAATGTGTGTATATGTACTATTTATTACAATATCAGATCTAGACAGTAGAGAGCTCTTTTAGTAATTATTCTATTTATTTCTGGAAATATTTTGATCTTTTATGGCATACTCAGGACTTAGGATATCAGCCATTCATTTTTCCATTCTGTCACTCTGGTGAGGAAGGATGGCTCAGGGTTTAGGGTGCTAGACTGGAATTTCGGAGAGCAGGTTTTGGTTCCTGCAGACTTCCCATGTGACCTCTGGCAAGTCTTTTAGTCTCTCTGTACCTCCGTTCTCGGTAAGCTGAGGCTAATAGCACCTCCCTATCTCCCAGAGGAGTTGTCAAGGATGGGTAAATATATTAAAGATAGCTAGGCTAGTTCTGGGGTCCTGATAAGTACCTAAAATAGATTCTCTGAAACTAGACTGTTTTCCCAATGATCTGTAGTAAATATCATACAATAAATATTTTAGAGCATCCAGCACTTACTAGAAATAATGCTCACTAAAAAATAGCAACAACGCATTCAGCATTTAGAAACACACATAATTGTACATGTTTGTTAATTTAGGGTTGTAAAGATATTAATCACCCATGCTATGTTCTAGAAGCCCTTGGAACACTTTTTACATGCTCATAAAAATATTCATGGTAACAGACCAAAACACTCAGCCCATCGAGAATAAACAAATACCTCCAACCCAAATAAAGACCAAGAGTGACGTTCTGTGGAACAGCAACCCAAATATTTCTCTCTACTGCACACCATCCACTTCAGATCTTGTTTAGACATAGACTAGAATCGAAATCCCTGCACCCTATCACATATCATTACATTACTGTAATAATATTAAAGACTTAGGGAAACTTCAGAGTGATGTCAAATGTATGGTATTTAGCAAAGCTGACTGAAGTACAATGAAGAGCTAACTATTTAGTCTGAATGTTACGAAACAGGCATGGTTCATTTAAATCAAACCACTCATGGTCATATGAATATAAGACACAATAATGAAATAAGCACTAACCTTTGCATTTATTAAAACATCAATTCAAAAAATGGATGGCATTAAAAATGAGGGTTTTTATACCCAGGTAAATCAAAAGCTGATAAAAATAGCCTACTACCTGGAAAATAATTTGGAAAATAGCAGTTGAAATGCTTCTGTATACGAGAGAGGATCTACAGCAAGACTTCACAGAACTTACATTTATTATAATGCATTTTTATAAAGAAAAAGTGCCTATATTTGATATAAACAGGAAACATTTTTAAAATACACACAGGTTTGCCAGGCGTTTTCAGTACATAAACCACAGAGGAAGAACAAGTCAAGTAAAGTCCTAGGGTGCGTCTACACTTAGAAATTAAATTGACTTAAGGAGGCTTAACTCGACTTAAATTTACTCCGTGTCTACACTGGGCTTTCCTTAATTCGAGTTAAGCTGCTCCTTAGGTTGAATTAAGGAAAAGTTAGTTTGAATTAGTAACACCTCGTTTTAATTCGAACTAGCGCTTAAGTCGACTTAAGCCACTGGAGATGTGGAGAAGTGCCTAGTTGGACCTTTTTAAGCCAATTTAAGGCCAAAAAGGGTCCACGTCTACACTTGAAAAGTTAAGTCGACTTTTGTTAAGTCAACTTAATAAGGTCCACTTGAAGTCGACTTAAAGTCAACCTTAAGTCGACTTCAAAAGCCGACCTTACTTTTCAAATGTAGACATAGCCCCAGTAAATGAATCTTTAAAGGGTACTGCTGAAAGCCAGATTACATAGCCCTTAGTTAAATGAGCAATCTTGTTGATCTTAGTGGAACTACAGGATCAGACACAAGGTTTGCAAGTATCTCACAGAACCATCTCCCAAACGAGATTTTAGAGACATCCCTATTATGCTAAGTTTAAACATGTATTGTAGGTAACTATTATGAAGTCTAGTCTCCAAAACCCATTTGTTTGGCTCGGTGATAAACATTGTTTCTTCGTGTGCACAGATCTCATTAGTGTTTCTATTTCTACTTGACCATGTTGCCATGTCTTCCTCCAAAAGCTGCGTGGATTCGATTGATTGAGCAGCCTGTGTAGACCCACTCAATCAATCCTGGAAATGCTCTCATGTCAACGCAATAACTCCACCCCTCCAAGTGGAGTAACGCTGCGTCGACGGGAGAGCATTGCCGGTCAACACAGTGGAGGGAAGACAGTGTGGTCAGTCAGAGTAACTAAGTCAATGGGAGATATGCATTCTGCGCCACGCAGATTGCATGTACCATTGACTAAGCCCCACAATGTTCCAAATGTTCATGCTGAATGCATTGCTATTTCTTCCACCTATATACTCAATGATTCTTTATAAACTTTCCAGGTATCGTTAGGTATTATTATATCTATGCGTCCCCATTCTTCTCAAGCAACCCAATTAGCCTCAATACCGTTCTCAGTTACTCCCATTTGAAGTCATGTTATTCAAGATGCACCACTGCAATTAGTCAGAATTTGGCCTGCAGTAGACAGCGTTTTTTTTCCCCTAAATGGTATCAGTGCTGATATTCCGTTCATGCAAATGTTAATACTGATGTGTAAACCAATGTCAGGAAAGGATCTGTAGTTTTAAAAGGAACCATAAAGTTCTTTGGCTGGGTCTGAGTGCCAGGAAGTTTCTCACCTACTGTTGACTGAATTACAGCCAGCAAGTGAATGATCAGTCCAGAATGGGAGAACACATGGCTGTTCTGAAAAACACTGCAGAACCAACGACCCATTATATATATATATAGGTCATGTGAGAAAACTTCCAGTTTCCAGTTGTTTTTCTGTGATGGGGTCTGAATCAGCCAACTGAACCAATAGATAATAGATACACCAATAGATAATGGTAATAGAACACAGTATAAAGTTCACATCTCAGCATAGCATAGGACAGTTATCTAGCACATTAGGGCCTGGACCAGAACACCGGTGTGTCTTGGCTTCATTTGCAATATTTCTTATAATAATAATAATAATAGTAATAATAATAATAATAATAATAATAATATTGGCTGCAAATCTTTGCTACCAATAATTTATAGCTTATACTACAGGTTTGCAACTTGTGGCATGCATTTTGAACAGCACTTGCCCCGACATTGGCCCCAGGGTTGTGTAAATCTTGGTGGTGTCTGAGCAACCATGGTCAGGCCAGGGTGCTGGGGACCCATGTCACATGGGAGAGGGGCAGGGAGAGTTGGAGTGAGGTGGGAGTGGCCTTCACCTGGCCAGGGTGCTGGGCCTAAGTCATGTGGAAGAGGGGCGCGGCTGAAGGGGACCTTATAAATCTTAAAATGTATTACTGGCACACAAAACTGTAAATTAGATTGAATGAATGAAGACCTGGCACACCATTTCCGAAAGCTTGCTGACCCCTGGCTTATACCTTCTGAAATAAAATACTGAGAGGCACTTTGAATGGCCGTGATGTTTTTGGCTTATTGCTCTGTTATGGGAGAAGAGGGACACAGATGTTTGGAACTCGCACCACTCAGAGCTTGGAGTGAGCAAGACACCCTGATTTAACATTTTCTGACTTTCTGATCCATATTACACAAAATATACCCTTATACATATATATAATAAAGAAGGTTAAAAAACAGTTTGCCTCACCATACAGGATTTGAACACTTATGGGTCTTCGATAGTTAGGACAAGCTTATTTAGTGGGGGGAGTATTTAATCCATAGGCCTGGTATACATGATCATTTCTTTCTAGTAGCTTCCCCCAAAACTATACAGCCTCCTGTTTCCCAGCAACTCAGAGCTCTCTCTTTGAGTTCAAGCAGTAGAAGCCTGTATTTTTGGTGCTAAATGACTTGGATTCCATCCATGCATCATAGCTTGCTATTTATTTTCAGCGCTGTAACTCCCAGACATGGTTATGGCCGCAGAGTCTACTGACTGACAGAGCTAAATAGGAAGAAACCAGGATGTGTGTGGGAACACACACACTGTAGAGCAGTGATCCTTGACTGGCCGGATGAAAAACCTAAGATGTAATCATTAACTCAAATCTCTAGGACCTGGTGAAAACCTAGTCAATGGCTTGTGGAGTAGAAAGGGCAGTAAGTACACATTCATTTCTACAACGGCAATAATGTGTCCGTTTAAGGTCACCATATGGCTGTAACAAGAAAAACTCCAACATTACGAGTGGTAAGTATATATATGATGGCACAGAGAATAAAGCAGATTGCTGGAGATCTGCCAATAAAATGAGTTTAATTCTGTTTCTGCGTACATGTCAGGATTTAGTTTTCACAAGGCAGTCCAGAAATATGGGGCAATTAAACCTAGAATTGAGGGGGTGGATACCACCATAGAATAATACAAAATACAGGCATGGTACTAAAATACAATCTATCACAACAGATCACAATTTTTTTCATACTTCTATATTGCCTGTCTTTCAAGAATTTCAAAGCTCAAGCCAGACACTAAATAAGTTTCACAACATTCCTGTGAGGTAGAAAAATATGATTATCCCCATAATACAAATGCAGAGAGAGGAAGAGAAATTCAGCCAAGGTGGTTTTCTAGACAGTGGCAAAGCATAATCAATCCATTTTCCACTTACATTGACACAAATCTAACTCTTATTTTATCCTGTGGATCTGTTAACACCAAAATTTTATATTTTGGGTCTTCTCGGTACACAGGGAAGAAATGCACACAGGAATCTTCAAGTTTAACCTAAAAAAAAAACAGGCATTTAGCTGTTTTATGCGGTAGAGCAGGTAAAAAACATTTCAATTCCCAGAAGCACATACAGTAGATCTTACTACATGTAAGCAAGACAGACTATTCACGGTAACAACTTGCATCTGAAACCAGCATTCATCAGTTCATTAATTTCATAACACTAGGGACAAGTAAGCTACTGAGGAAATGTAACTCTGCACTGTCCATGTGACCTTCCTGAAAAATCTTAGTATCTTCTATGAATTCGGTTCTTTCTTTGCACGCTGCAAATACATCACAGACATCACGTCGATAGCTGTCAGCACCACAATAATTAAAAGCCAGGCACTGTTTTTATCACAAATCCGACTGTTCTGATTTTGATTTGAGAGTTAATTTAGTGCTCCTGAAAACAAAACAGCGCTTGCATAAACCTGGCATAGCTCGACCCGTTTTCCCTGCCCGGAACTCTTCCAGTACACTTTTAACCCTGATCTGCAGTAATTCTCTTGAGCAGAGGCGGCCAATCATGATGCGCTGTACAGTGGTTTGAGTAAATGGGATGACAACACTAATATGCGCTAAAGAAGTAAGGGGCCCATTCCTCCCATCATCTGAGACAGGATTTAACCTATGTCTATAAAAGTGAAAGGCTCAGGGACTAGTCAATTGTAGCAATCTTCATGCCTAAATTCTTAGGTATATATTATCCTAGGTACTAGGTTATTAGCTCAGAGATCTACTATCTTCTTGGAGGGAGAAAAACTCAGTTTATTTTTAAATCATCAGAATTATTAAACTGTTTATTACAGTGCATAGGAAAAAAAGAAATCTAATAAAATTCTGATTACTTATGCCCTTTATTAATTTTATTGTTCTTGGGGGTGGGGTGGGGGAATAGACAAGAAATGTATTAAATTAAAAAATGAAGTTTGAGGTAATATTTAAAGTCTCACTACAACGCACAAAATCGAGATACCAGACAAAGCCAAAACTCCATTCTTTAGTTCACCCTATTGTGTCTAGCTATTAGAGAGATGCTCTAAGTCACCCACCGCCACCACTAACTGAACACCAGATGGGCCGGTGACACCGCATCCCTGCACGACGGGTTGAGCTAAGGAAAGACTCAACTCTGTGGGTCTTTGTATTTAACAAGGCAACAGAGTCCTGTGGCACTTTTCAAGACTAACAGATTTATTTATCGCATGAGCTTTCGTGGGAGAAAATCCCACTTCGTCAGACGCTTTGAAGACGCTGT
>ML685765.1:26935162-27041632 GCA_007922175.1 Pelusios castaneus
GTTCTTCAAAGTGTCTGACGAAGTGGGATTTTCTCCCACGAAAGCTCATGCGATAAATAAATCTGTTAGTCTTGAAAAGTGCCACAGGACTCTGTTGTCTTTCTACAATAGACTAATACGGCTACCCCTTTGGAATTTGTATTTAACCTTAGAGACAGTTATGTTCTTGGTCCACTAGAGGGCATTAAAAGAATATTATAAGATTAGTTCCAAAGGGGTGGCCCTGGCCGTCTAGTTCAGCAAAACAAACAAGGAGCCTAGTGACGCTTTTTAAAGACTAACAAATGTATTTATTTATTACATAAATTCGCTAGTCTTTAGAGGAGCACTAGACTCACTGGAAGATTAGTCACCCTGACGTCTCCGACAATATGAAAGTTACCCCACATGAACTGGCTTTTTCTAGAAATCACTTATAAATATTTCCCAAAACTGTTTAGGAGCCACCATATGCCACACCAACTATAATTGGTTCAGGACTGTGTAATAATATAAACACAGTTGGTCCAACAGAAACTTACACTGAGCAGAAAAGGACCCACAGGCTGAAAAGTTTCATGAAATGAAAAAGACCTATCCAATCACATCCTGTCCATCTCGTGCTCCCTGCAGTGTTATCACTTGAGAGTTTTTATTCAATCTGTCAAAAGCTTTCTGATCAGAACTTGCATGAAAGCACGCATATTAGAAAATGTCAGTGTTTATTGCTGACTCACAATAGAAAGAACAAATCTCTACCGTAGAAAGGAAATTCACTACATCGTTTAATCTAGCCTGAACACCACAAGCCGGGCCAAGAGTTGCAAATTTTGGGTCCAGTCCTAGACACCCTCCAAGTTCAATTTTGGAGGTTTTCAGATCCAGTATTTTGGTTAGAGCTTATCTCTAGCTACCAGGGTAAAAAATTACAATCTGTTTGACTGAATATGAAACTAAGTATTCTGTATCTTTACCACACTAGCCTAGGTTTATTCACAAACAGAATGCAGATCAAAGTGATTTTCTTAAAAATGCAGCCTCCTGTTAATGCTTATCTAAAAATAAAATGGGCTGCAGGTGGGGGGGGGAGAGAATATTTCCCCAAATATTTTTGCCATTTTTGGAAAGCCTTTTACAACAGGTAAGTCTGTGGTCTGCTGTGAATCATTACAGCATCACTCTCTTTCTGTAGAGTCATTTCTACTGGTCATATTTATGAGAATAAATATAATCCAGAGAAACAGTAAAATATTTACTCACAGAGAAATTTCCAGAATAATAATATCTTTTTATGCAATATATTTTAATCCATGGGACTCACTGCTTCAGGATATTGCTGAAAGATACAGATTAGTAGCATTCAATAGATATATACAAAGAAGATTAACTTTAATATCATCTTAGATGCCAGTTCTTACATAGGCAGTGCATGGGCCATTCTTGAAGACTAAATTATCCTGTGAGATGGATCAATAGTCTTATGAAATCTCCGGCAATGAGGGGGCAATATTCCTAATTTGAGGAGCTCACGATTGCTAACTTGAGCCACCTATGCTGCAATCTCGAAATGAAGACAAAAAACAACTTCACCACGCAGGTCTGTGCTACCATATGGCAGTTCCCATGAGATGAGGATAAAGTGAAACAAAAGCTTCGCAGATAGTAAGGAAGTATACAATAAAGGATGAACTACTCAGAGATTTGGGAAACCTGAATTCATTTCCTGCTTTGCTACAGACTTCCTGTGAGATCTTGGACAAGGCCATAGGTCTTGTCTACCAGTATGAGGCAAATAGATGTTTTCTGGGTTTTTTTGTTTCACTTTGGGTTTTTTTAGTAAAGTGCCTTGCAACCTAATCATCTTTCCAATTAACTGGCCATTCGTTGTAAATTGGACAATCCTCTTTGAAAGTAGGTTAGTTCACTTCAGGATGAGTTAGCACAGAAAAGGTGTGTGGGGACACATCTGTATTTCACAGTAACTTATGTCTCCCATTGCTATCCCACACTACGTTGCTTCGCACCTGGATCAGCTTGTCTACCTGTGTGCCCACTTCTACTCCTGGAGTCTTGCCGATTGGATGTCACCTTCCTGTCTAAAGCAACCCATTTGCAACTGCACATGCCTCAAGTCTTGTACCTTTCTCAGCGTTATAACAGCCAGGACTCATGCATCTCCATGGACTCCCTTGTTGGATTCCCCTGTGATCAGGACAGAGAGTGGAGCTGGTCCAGTCCTACCATAATATCAGCCACAGGAGAGCCAAGCTACACAGGCATACAGCAAAGTCATTGATGGAGAAGGCTCACTCCCAAGTTAAGTTTCAATGCCGCAATGAAGAAAAGGAGCTTTAGCGGAGTTCTTAAAAAAAAACCCGGGTAGACCCAATGATTCAGAGGGAGGTGACTTTCATTATTTTGGATAAATTAATCTACAAAAGTGTATATGCAAAATACGGTCTGCAAAAGAACCCCAGAATACACAAGCTCATAGTCTCTCTGGGCCTCAGGTCCCCCTCTGCAAACACAAGGGCAATCCTGTCCTATCTGACAGGACAATGTGAGAATAAACATTAACAATTGTTAAGGTAAGGGAGACAATAAAAATATGCAGTGGAAAGCATTATTTCTGTCTATGAAAATAAGAACATGGGATCTGATGTCCCAGATCAAATCATTAGTCCATCAAGCCCAGTATCCTGATTCCGGCAGTGATCAATACCCAGTTCCTTAAGAAGAGCATAAGAAAGCAACGACGCATAATGCATCACTGTTCACCTCTATACAAGGGGGTTTAAAATCTCACTCCTGGTCTTTACTAGCTATCAGCTTACATCCTGAAGCTTGATAGCAATGCTATGCAGTCAGAATGCTGAACAGTAAATCTCTAAATGCTGATGTGTAAAAGTTTTTGTCACGTTTGCATCTGAGAACATGAGAAAGAAAGGAGCACTCCAACATAGTCAGATGAATTCACTTTATAAAATCTTAGCCAGCACTTGGCAGACAGAAAGCTTGCTGTAGTGGCTCCCCACATGTACAGTGCAATAACAATCCATATAAGGGAAACAGGACATGTAGTATGTTAGAAACAAAATGAAAGATTATTATGAAATTTTCTGGTAAATTGTTATTAAGTGCAGGAATGTCCTGTATGGTTGGTTTTAATTTTTTTTTAATCTGTTCAGAGGTATTTAATTTTACCAGATGTATGCTGACATATTAAGAGAGACATTGAGCCTTCCAAAATATGCAACTGTTGAGCACTGCTTTTACTACACTATGTCCTGCTACTTAATGAATAAATATTTTACCTTCTTCCTCGTGGAGAAAACACTCCGAGTATCTTTAAATTACACTAGCTTTTTCAGTACCTAGTAGGTCTGTATTGTAAGTTAACAGCGATCCATTTGGAGTGTTACGTGATCAAATGAAGATGTTAATGACACGAGCCGAAAAAATAAAGCACAGAGTACTGTTCAACTACCTATTCGCACTAGGCTCTCATTTTCATAAGCATCTACAAGAATCAGTCAACGGACTTGTGCTCCTAACTCTCTTGGGCACTTTTGAAAAATCCCCTCTTTAAAGGTTTGGAAGGATAGATCATCAGGTTAGACTGGGTTTTCACTTTAAATATAAAAGAGCTGCATAAATCCCAAGTATTATTATTATGCATTTTATTCACAGCAAATAATTACTGCTGTCTAAAGAAAGAGGAAGTGATAAAAGGTTTTTTTTTAAAAATCTAGTCATCCATTTCAGAAGAGTTTAACTTTGCTGCCTTCCTTTTAAAGCCATGTTTTCCTGCCAACGCCTTGGGCTTGAGGCCCCTTTCGGCAGCTCAGGACACTGAGCTCTGTAAATTCCAAGGACAGCTTTTTAAAACCTATTTAAATTACAGGATTTCATTACAGTGTTTGATCCTATGCAGCGGCAGCAACTAAAGAGTGCATTGGGACCAGCTGAAGCAGAATGTATTTTAAATGGGCAATGCACACAAAGGGTTACCAGCCAAAGGGGGGGGGGGGGAAATAGAGTCATAAAAAGGGGGCCTCTCGCTGCAGTCACAGAGGAGGGAGGTACCACATAACCATAAGGAGAGTAAATTTAGAACGGGAGGCCTTCTGCATTAGAGAGATTCCAGACATTCCAGCCTTCGCATTGCTGCAGAGCAGAAAGGGGCTGCCATCTTAAATAGCCCAAGCTGGTAAACACGGTTCATGACATCACATAGACAGATTCTGCAGCAACAGTATCAACAAGAGCTTGCAGGTAGGTATCGGCCCTCAGGGTAACTGTGTTTTTTTTTTTCTTTTTTTTTTTTTTTTTAAGGGGGCAAATAAAAAAAAATTATTTTGGTCATCTTTTGGATTATAGCTCTAAAAAGCTACATTGGCATTCAGATTTCTGTTTTGAGCATACAGGGTCATTTGAAAATAACAATAAATAGACAACGCCCCATTTTAAACTAAAAACAAAAGTGGGAATTTCATTTTCTTGCCGTTTTTGCTCTCATAAAACTGTCTGAATTGGATCCTTAGCTGGTGTAAATTGGGCTCTCCCAGTTCTTGCCAATGAAGCTCCACTGAGCCACACCAGTTGAGGATCTGATCCTTAGAAAGGCAAATAGTTACAAATGGCTATAAACCAAAGCACATGCATAGGCTTCTGACATACAGCTCTGTCAATACTCCTTAAAACCTGCTGTGCAGAACTCCTTGTTACTCCTGCATACCGGTAGCTCTTCCAAATCACCAAAACTATCCTTCTTCAGTCTTGAACCTCAAGTGCACCTCAGTCCTTTCCTGCAACACCCCTCCTTCCAATAGTTACCCCTGCTATTCCAACCCTGCCTTTTTTCCAGATCAGAAATAGTTAACTGTGCTGAATTAGATAGTGGTTTTGTGACATGAACAAATACCTCTCTCGGAGATAAAACTGCATCTGAACTCACTTCACTTGCAATCTTCTGCAGATAATAATAAAGGTGTCTAGATGGGAAAGACTTACTTGCATAAATTCAATTTTTTCAAGTTACGGCTCTAATTAGTTGTAGGGGATGGGGGATTATTTTCCATCTTGAACTAAAATTGTGATTTTTGTACATTAGACACAGATCTTGTCACTACTGATCCAGCAAGAAACTCACTGTTTGAGTTGAAATAAGCAGGAAATAGTTTTCCATAGCCAAAATAATTTATTCTTCTCAGTACAACAGAAAACACATGGGGCACACCCTTGTATGAGAAATTCCACAAGTGAAATACAAATTGTTATAATAAAGAAGGTAAACCAAGTCTCCCAATCAAGTCAAATATTTGAAGAGTTCGGTCTAACTTGCAATCTAAAAGAAAAGCGATGGTAACATTATGCAGTTAAATCCAGGTTCCTGTCACAGATCATTTAAATAGTAGTTTTATATTATTTATAATCCCATCAAATGAAGATAATGTTGCAGCAGTATTAAATTGCCACCATACTTTTCAAGAATTCTTTAATTACTCTGGTTTATTCAGTTTCCTGGATCCCACGTTTTTATACACTGATTTTGTTATTTTGTGACTATATCCTGAGACAGTTACTAGTTACCTCCGCAGATTAGCTGGATTTTTTTTCCCCTCAGAAACTGAAGTGCTGGTTTAATTTAGAAGTTAATACATATTGCCAGTATCACCTTTTCTGTTTGAGCATTAATCCAATATAATGCCTTATAACTATCACACAAAACACACCAACTTATCTCCAGTTAAAATAATCTATTACTGTATCCATATCTAGCTACATCTATGTAATTTCCTTAACAAGTTGATAACAGAACTGTTTCAACTTCAGACATATGAAAGTGGTTATTAAGAGACATTAAATAAAGATACCTTAAATACTGACCATACTCCTAAGAAAGCTTTATTTGTTGAACAGAGCATTTCAAGGATTACGGCTGTTTCGTGCATTTGTATTGCAGAAAGCTGTTTGATGCAATAGGATTGCAAAGCAAACAACGCCAGCCTTATTGTAGATAAAAAGCATTAAAAAAAAAATCAGTAATTAATCATATCCCCTGAGAGTGCTTTTACTTGCTCTGCAAACAGGTTGTGGAACGCTATATTATATGCAATTATTAAGAACCACACAATTAAAAAGGGCCTTCAGTCACCAGAGAATATATTTACATTACTGAGAATAAGAACTGATTGATACGCATGTGTGAAAGCAGAGACACACAACCATATCATTCATTTTCACTCACACATATGCAAAAGAGAAAAACTTGAACATGTCAACCTTAAAGGCTCAGAAAGAAAAACCAAATTAAAAAGTACCCCATAATTATTTTAAGGCAATTCATAATTTTTGAACAATTGGGGATTGTAATATTGATTTCCAAAAAGGGGGGGGGGGAAGTCTTATTTTTGTGCTGATATGATCAGCAATAAACAATCAGCATGAGGTAAGTGCAGAAATCTATGATATACAGGAGATTTATTTTAAATTTTCTTGTCAGTATTAGAAGTCTTGGGCATAGCAATATTATGCACTTGTCACACTCAACCCAAATCACATTGCAGCTTTATTCTCTTTTCTTGCGAATGAATCATTTGTTCAGGTATGGTGGTCAAATATGCACAGAAAAAATTCTGTTAATAATACGTTAATATTTGGGGGGGGGGGCGGGTAGTCCTGTGATTAAGAGCAGGAGTCTGGGAATAAGTACATCAGGTTTCTATTCTTGACATTGGCTGGATGTCTGACCTCAGCCAATCATTTAAATGCATATAGCCTATCGTTTAAATGCATGTGATACCTACTTCATGACAGACAATCTATTAATGTCTGTAGAACACTTGCAGATCTTGCTACAAAAGGTGCTACATATAAAGACATGGGAGTAATATAAAATTTATTATATGGATCCCTCTTCCCTCCCCTCAACATATTGTCATATCCGTATTATAGGCAATCTTGTAACCACCCCTCTTGTCTCTAATATCCATTCTATTGCGGCAATAATGTGACAATTTCTAGACTCTAGAGATCGTGACTTTTTGCTCCTCCAAATGATGCACATGTGAATACAGTGCCTTGCCATCAACTTCTCTTAGGAGCAGTAGCTCTGTTTAAACAGCAGCAATCAGTACCAAGCCTTATCCATTGCTTTAATTGAGCTTGAACAATTCTAAGCATGTGGTTATCATTAGCCTACCATATTTGTTTAACCTTTCAAAGGAAGGAAGAGGTCTTTGGCACTTTACCGGGAATACATGCAGAACCTGACTCTCATATCCTGAATTTAATTGAGCAAGTACATGTCAAAAAACCAAGCTCTAGTCATTGAAACCTCCAATAAAACCATAACAATGTGTGGCGGCAACAGAGCTGATGGGTAAATACTGTGGTGTGATATCTGTCCAGCACGGCAAAGCAGCCCTTAACCGACGCTGAACTTCATTAACAGGAACAGTGTTCTTTCTGACTGCATTACTTTTCACCCATTTGTCACAGGATAACCTGGGAATTTACAGAAAACATGCTTATTGGTTTGAATGGATTTTTATGCAACACAATCACTGTACTAATTTCCATTAGCCTTTTGACAATGAAGAGTACTCCAGGAAGACAAACAAAATATGAGTTTCCGTCTAAAAGGCAGTGATCTGTGCAAATCAGTTAGTGAAAGTGCTTTGGCAGTAAATAATCATAATCTACTTCTGATTAAGTGACAGGACAGTTTAAATAGACAAGTGCTATTTAAGCAACAGCCCCCATTCTGCTTGAACAAAGGATCATGCAATTAGGTGGCTCATTCACATTCACTCGGTTTTGGTACTACCTAAAATAGTCATGCCTAGCAGAGGTGCAAGTGGACACAGGCAAAAGATAGATGGACCTGACCTTGCAAGGTGCTGAACACTTTCAACTCTTATTGATTTCAGTTGAATTTGAGTGCACTCAGCACCTGAGAGAATTGGGCTCTCTATGTCAAGCATTTTATTTATTTCCAAGATTTTAAAAGAATGAACAGAAGCCTGTGAAATAAAATGAACATTTAATCCATTTTAATTCAAACTAACTTTTTTCCTTCCTTTGTAAGAAAAACTGCATTTATATCAACAATTTTACTAGGGTTTCATACTATTTTAAATTTAAATATTAAACTCTGGGAATCTGGGTATAAAATGGTAAGGCTCAGACAGGGGCTTATTTTACCTTAAAGTTAATTTGCACTATCCCTACCTCCTGTAGGTTTTACCATGAAGATTCCAGCTGGGTCTATTTTTCTTCCACTCGTTCTTTGCAACAGTGCTACATTTCAAAAAGAAAAACAAAAGCCACACCCAACCGACTGCATGTACGAATAGAAATCCATCTGCGTAAATATGCTACCTCCTGTCATATCACATAGAACACAACATCTGGACTGACAAGCTCTGTACAAATTTTCAATCTGAAGTAATTGAAAAAAGCTGAAGTATTATGCCTTGGAAACCAGGATTTATAAATAAAAATATTGACACACCCTTAAACTATGGAAGTGCTACCGGATATAGCTGAACGGATCAGCAAAAGAGTGACTCTTTCCAGAGAGTGTAGAGACACAAGATGGATGCAGGAGAGATAAGACAGTGTGGGTCAAAGAAGATGGAGCCCTGAAAAGAGGTACTGTACCATTATAGTTATAATTAACACGCACTTTTCCTCTCTCACACAGACTTACAGCAGTGAAATTCCATTAACTTCAGTCAGACTACCCCCTGTGATGCTGACAAACCAGGTGGCAACTCTTGCCAAGGCTTTAGGCCTCAGTTGAGCACTGACAAATTCATTTCTGGAAAGCAGTCTGTTTCACTTGTGTGTTAGTAGAGTCAAGATGGGGATTGGAGTTATAACAGTGTGTTTAGTCTTTATGAAATGCTTCTAAGTTGCTGCATGCATTAATCTCACTTATAATATCTACATCCCATGCTATAAGATAATATTTAAGTTTTTGCTTTATAAATATAAAAAAAGTTTGCCCTTAAACCATCCACCTATCAGAAGGGATCATCTTCTGCTCATTAAGAAGGCTATCAAAACTGAGCACCACTGCGAGACATCACAACGCAAAATCTTTGTTAATTGTCCTGTCACATCTATGAAAAGACTATGAGCAAAAGAGATTGTCCCATCACCTTGAATTCTGGAAGAAGAAAGTGAACAGGACATTTTTTCATCTCTTTGCCGTTTGTACTCTCACAGGGCCGGAACCACTAAACAGAAACAGAGATCCCCAGGATCAACATTTAGCCCTAAACAGTGCTGCCATTAGGCATAAGCAGATGAAATAATTGCTTAGGTCCCTGAATAGCACAGCAAGGCACCTATTTGCTTATTGTTTAGAAGAACAAGGCGGCGGCGGATACGACTCAATCACAAAGGTCACGGATTCCATGATTTTACACAACCTCCACCCTGGGACGCAGAGTTCTGACTTAGGGCCGCCCAGTAACTAGCAATACCTCTGGTTCTGGCCCTAAAAGACATTCAGTGCTGATGGATATCGCCCTGCATGGATACAAATATGTGGATCTGCATCCGCAAGTAATGGTCCACAGATAATCAGCACTGCATCTGCGGATAGAACGCAGATACCCATGGATTTGCAGGGCGCTACTGACAGATTGCTACAACTCTGTCATCTTTTGCAATCAGATTGTAACTCATTTGTGTATACGTTTGCCTGTGTTAACCTGTAAATAACTCTCGTTTCTTGTTTACTATAGGATTGGCTACAAGTGTTGTCTTTGCCGTGAGATCTGAGGTACGAATTGACCTGGGGTAAGTGATTGGTCTCTTTGGAATGGAAGAAATCTGCATCTTTGGTGTATAGCAAACAACTATCCCTAAGTTCAGCTTTCTTGGATGGCAAGATAAACTCAGAGGCCCATGGTGACTGACTCCATGGTAAGACCGATATAGTTCCTCAGTTCACATTTGTTACTGGGTTGGTGAAATCTTACAATAGACCAGTGGTTTTCAAATTATGGGTCGGGACCCATTACTGTCTCGCAGACCCTCAGGTACTGGGTCACAGTGTCCCCGGCTGCCATCACCAAAAGACTGGAATGCATTTCTGAAAGATATAATTGTTGGGTTGTGGGCATAAATAATTTTTTTTCAACTGGGTGCCAAGGAAAAACGTTTGAAAACCACTGTAATAGTACAAGCAATTGGGGTGTCTGTCCTGAGATCGGCACTCACGGTCATGAACCGCTCCAGACAGTGTGATGCCCACTAATATGCTCCTGTATAAGCCAGGTGAGAAGAGGGTCTTTAATATCTACTGCCAACCAGGGAGCCTCAGAATGTGTGGAAAATTCTCAAGGACATATTCTAATCTCAGTTATGCCACTGAAACGAATGGTGATAGCCCAACGGTACAATAGTGTTAACAGTGTCTCTCCTGTCCCTCAAAATATAAACTAAAAAAGCAAAATGGGGGCCCAGGAAATAATGGAATGTATAGCTGAAGGATTTTCGGTACAGAGAAAGAGGATGATTTTAGAGTAAAAGGACACCATGTACAACAGTGGAGCCTTTAGGAACCAGAGGTCCAAATCTAAGCAGCTTTGGCTCATCCTTTTACCATCACAGGCTGAGAAGATAGAAGAAAGAGAGAAAGGAGGGAGAAGGACAGAACCGCAAGGGACAAGGGGAAGAAGACGACTCCCATAGTGATAAAACAAGAAAAAGCAGGAGATAGGAGTTGATATCTGAGTTTGGAAAGCAATCCAGGCTAGGGATGTTTTTGTCCATAGGGGAGATACCAGAAAGACCAGCAACTAGAAATATTTGAAAAAAAAAAAAATCCATATTTTAAAGCCACCCTTCCCCCTGCTTCCTAGCTGAGACTATACATTTGATCATCGAGTTCTTGATGACTATCATTCTTTGAACAACAACAGAGTCCTGTGGCACTTTTAAAGACTAACAGATTTATTTATCGCATGAGCTTTCGTGGGAGAAAATCCCACTTCGTCAGGCGTCTTCAAAGCGTCTGACGAGGTGGGATTTTCTCCCAAGAAAGCTCATGTGATAAATAAATCTGTTAGTCTTTAAAAGTGCCACAGGACTCTGTTGTTGTTCTACAATAGACTAACACGGCTCCCCCTTTGGAATATTCTTTGAACAGTGCATGGAGCAATAAGGTACCTGCTAGCAGATGGTAAACACCTGGCCGTCCAAATTACTTGCAAGGATCAGTCTTTAACTAGGTTCCTTCCAAAATTCAAATGCTTTTAATTTGATCAAGAGAGGGAAGGAAGAGAGACATTCTTCCCCAGTTCTTGTCCATGCCTTACAGTCATCCAGACAAACATTTGCCAACTTTATTATATGAAAATGAATACCTGTGCTAGCTACCATAGCTATCCCGATGCCTGTCCTGAATTTCTTGCTTCAATAAACAGCTACATATAGTGGGAGGAAATGCATAAACATCTCTGTTTTTCTGTGCTTTTCATGTCTTTGAAACTGCTCCAAACCCACCATATAACTACTTTTTATTTTTAAGGGGCTGGTGGCAGTGGTGTGGCTCTGTACTATCTGTGCACTTGACATCAAATATGAGGTTCTTTAAATTTGGTTTGTACAGACGCATTGACAAGGACCACAGCTGGTGGTTAAAAATGCAAAAGGTTTTGACTGTAGTGTCTTGATAAACAGCCAAAGATCTGGCGTGAGGAAAAAACACAGCAAGATAGTTATGACCAGAATGGAGAAAAAAAAAAAAAAACGGCTTGATTTCAGAGCAGAAAATTGACTTAGGCTTTGTACAAACAGCAGCATACCTCTAAGCTTGGTGATCCACAGTCTGTCTTGAAAAACAGAACATCCAGTCTAAAACCAGAGCCTATTAAAAGGCATAATGTTTCTAAACAGCATCTGTTACGTACTAATAAGCATTACTTAAAAGGACACAGGCCTTAAATTGCTACCAAACATGCACTTATCTGAAATTGCTGTAAGGCAATCTTTACAAAAACATCACATGACACCAGGGGAATCTGAATGATACCAAAATGGAATTTTTATTTAATTTGGCTTGACGTTGTAACGTAGCAAAAAAACATGGAGGCATTCTCGGAGATTTTGTGAAGCTGTTTGTGGAACTTTACAGGAATGAAATACAAGTCAGAATAACATCAGTGGAGTTGTTTGTCATCTGTTGTCAGTAATATGGCAAAGACCAGTCACCAGACTGCCTTTTCAAAGGTTAAAAATGCAACATTTTTAAGGATCCATTGACCTACCAGTAGCTGAGCGGGAGACTGTGTACTTTGGATATGTGTGACCCATGAGGCAACCAGTCACTTTGCAGAAACAACACAAAGCATGGACTGCTGCCACAGAAAAAGCTCAGGAACCTCTTAGTTTTACCTGATGCGGAAAATTCATATTGACTTGGTTTGCATCACATCTGATGTTGCAAATTCAGATCTAGAGCATTAAAATTCCACCTGTCCTGAGCAGATCTCCTGCCCAGGAGGGTCAATTCTATTGATTAACACTTGATTTAATGAGGAAATAAACCATCTTCCTGCAGGACAGGTGGAATTTTAAGGCTCCTTTACTGCAATTGTTAAACCAGCTGCACAGATTAGTTATTTGGTAGCTAACACTTGGGCCCCAGGACCATATATTGCATTACCCACAAAAGTGCCTTTCTTTTGCTTTAATGCCAGATGACAGCCTCTGGGTACATGCAAACATGAGGGTGCCCAGGGGGGAAAAAAGACAAACATGAGAGCAGACTGTATTTAAAAGAAATAGCTAAAGTTCCAGGTGAGCAGCCGGCCCATTTTTCAATGTTAGGGTTGGCAAAAGATCTGCACAAAGTGGAAATTGGTTTAATTTTAGAGGGAAAGACCCATCAGCCTAATTCTCATGAGCAACCTTTTCTGTCACATAAAATCAATGGGATTCTTTTGGGAGTAAGAGTTGCAGGATCAGATGTCAAGAACAGTTAAAGTTGTAGCATCTCAATCGCACAACAATGTAAGGTGGAAAAGGACAGTGCGAGCAAACAAAGCTAAGGGTGACTCCAATTCATTCGGAGATTTCTTTTCTTTTTTTTTCTTGGACCAATTCCTGCTCAATTATTCTTTTAAGCTCAAGGATGTGCAATCAAAAAAATTAGACAGAACTGTGACAATATCTAGAAATAGTAAAAGCTGTTCCAAAAGAGAGTGGGAATGGCGGTGAGGGAAGAACCATTCAATATACATGATTTGGGGGCAACACAAAATGAAGGGGGAATTTGGTGGTGGGTTTTTTTGTTTGTTTGGGGGGTTTTTTGTTTGTTTGTTTGAACAAAAATGGAAGTGCTTAGCAACGCAAGGTTTGTCTGGACAAAACAGCAAGTTGCATTCATCTGGAGCTATTTCATTCAAAAGCTTCAGCAGAATAGAGAGTCGTCCAAAAAAGCCAATATCATTATTACAAATGTTTGACTTTCATAAGTGGCTGATAGCAGAAAAAAATAGAGCAATCTGACTTCAGCGCATTTAGCCCTAGCAGCTAGAGGAACTAATGAACATCATCATTATTTTACTGAAGGGGATGAAGTAGGTGCTTTAGATAAACAGCAGCAACTTAAAATGTGTTTCAGAAGATAAATTCACTTTCCCTCTGTTTACCTGTTAGCTTGACAAATTAAGAAAGCACATTGCAGAGACAGCACATGAGAGAAAGCAGTGCAAAAGTTAACTGAGGTGATGTAATCGGCCTTTATCCAAAAGAGTGCATGAACAGAGGTTCCTGGAAATGCTCCTATTCAAATATAAACCAAGAACACTATTCACTTAAGACTCTCTTAGAGATCCACTAGTGAACATGCACAAAGGCCCACCTGCCTCAGAATCAGATCCATTACTAAGCATCAGATGCTAGAGTAATTATGATTCAGTTTATTGCTACAGATCCATCTACTTTAGGTCAAAATCAACTTGCCATATATTGGCATTGGGTTTGTTTTTCCCTGCTCTGTCAGCTTCTGCTAGGGAGAAATACTCTTAGCCTGCTGCTAGAAAATTTTTGTAATTAATTTTTGCTGATTTCCCTCCCAAATTTCCAAAACTTACTTCACAATAAATGTTTCTAGTTTTAGCATTATTTGTCCTTCCAGGTCTTTAAATCTAACACTGCCAGGCAAGTAGTCTGGCAAATAGGGAAAACACAGGCTGCTGAAAGGCGGCACCCTTCATAAGCAGCATGGCTGGTGTGATCACATAAGCGGGGAGCCGCAGTGGTGGTGAAGTTCCAGAGGAGTAGCCATGTTCATCTAGGGTGGCCAACCACATGGAGTCTGGGGGGACTCAAAGATTGACACATTTATTGATCACAGGAGCTTTTGTGGGAGAAAATCCCACTTCCTGTTGGTTAAGGTGCTGCTGGGGACAAATCCTGCCCCTTCTCCTGCACCTCAGCCCGGGGCAGAGGGTCAAGGCTAGTCCCAAAGCCACAGGCTCCCCACTTTCATTACCATTGGCAGAGCTGAATTAGTGGTACCAACAGTGGGAAGTTTTCACAAAAAATTTCCTAGTGTAAAGATCAAGCCAAGAAGGGGGTTGGTAAGCACATTTAGAAAACCATTCTGCCCACTCGAGAAAAATAGTAGAACACATTCAGGTTTTCAATGTGTACTTTTCCCCGTTTCTGTGAGGTTTGCCATGTGAAAGGCATTGGCCCATAGGAATCACCACGATTTCTGTTCAAAATAGGCTCATCCTTGGAGTGGCTACATAATAGCTCTGTGAAGTATTTATCTGCCTAAAAACTGTCTTCAACATTTCCAAAGGATCAGTTGTTTTTCATTGGCCTGCAAAAACAGAGATGTGAATGGTCATTTATTGTCTTGGAATAGTTTTACTGTGCTGCAGCATTAAATGATTGATATTGCCCCTCACTTCAGATATGAGAAATATTAGTACAACTGTGCTGATAACTGATTTTTCCATGTACTAGCAATTCCAAAACATTTAAAAATGAAATTATTTTAAAAATAATTGGCAGAAACAAAAAGTAGGAAACAATCTTTCCAGATCATATTAAAAGTTTCAGGCTAAATTCACAATGATACTTAAATACCATCACAGAACAGGAGAAAAAAAAGGTGGTGAAATGTCCACCTTCTTTTATCCAGGAGCTAAGTGAAGGGCACTCACCTGGAATGTGGAAGACATAGTTCAAATCCCCAGTCTGAGAAGGGATTTGAACAGACAGGTCTCCCATATCCCAGTGAGTACCTTACTCGCCAGTCTCTCTTGGGCTATTCTGGGGTAGGTCTATATTGAAGCTGTTTCATTTAGTATAAATAGTTAAATATTCATGGGGCCACAGACTGAGAAAAACTCTACAGTCCCTGCTCCAATGAACATTTATACAAAGTGAGACAGCTTTAACAATAGATATTGAGAGAGACCCCTCACAGAATAGCCAATAACCTGGTGGGTCAAGCCCCATCTTGGATATGAGCTATTGTGAATAGTAAGACCACCACTGATTCATGAACGGCATCTAAATTCCCATGTGAATCTAGCCTGAAAATCTGAAGTATTTAATTTTCAAAATGTCCGAATGAACACTGACACATCTAATTTTTTCTTCATTTTCCCCTGTTGAAATTTGCCAGAAATCAATATGAATCATTAAATGTGTCAAATCAATCCAAATCTGCATTTTTTTTAACCAAAAAGAGAAAAAAAAGATTCTGAACAAAAAATTTCACCCAGCTCTCTATTTTAGGTATATGGAAATGTTTAATTTACTCCAAATTATTTACAGTTTTTAAAGTTGGACATAATACCTTCCAACAGCAAGAAACAACAAAAAAAAATGTAATGTTAGATGAGAAGTACAAAGGGAACAGATATTTTGTAACGATGGACAAAAATTCACCTCCTGTTACCTTCAACAATAAAAATGCAGTTCAAGCAGTGGGGGTCCTAGACATTCCCCTATGTAGTCAGAATGGAATTCCAGAGAATATGCTCCTTTCTCACCCCAAACTTCGAGATTTTCTTTTACATGTCTCCAATAACTGCACAGTAAAATCTTCAAGGCAATAACCAGCCAAAGCTTTCATAGCTGAGCTGCTTTTTTACCTCAAGAGGAATGCCAGGTCAATTGTATTTATGTAGAGTAATAGAAGAAAGAGTCAGTGGTTAGCTGAGTCAGCCATGTATGGGATTTGCCATCAAATAGCCCAGGCTTGGTTTCTAAATTATGAAGACTAAACTGGATTTGCATTGACATTAAGTAACCAGTGACCTGGGTACGTCTTGCTTGTATGCATACACATCCAGAGCCGTCCCTGGGGGGGCGAACGGGGCGATTGCCCTGGGACCTGTGGTTACGCGGGCTCCACGCTGTCCCGCTCCCAGTGGGACAGTGCGGGGCCTGCACCGCGGCCCCCCCCACAGCCACACTCTTCCCTACTCCCCTGCTGCCTTTGAAGACAGCGGGTCGGGCAGGGACCACTCAGCCCAGTCTCTAGGCTAGCCCTCCCCGCCCCCAGGGCAGAGCAGGCAGGCCCAGGGGCGGAGCAGGTGGTGGGGTGCCCTACACCGGAACCGGCTCCCGCCGGCAGCCTCAGGTCCCCAGCTGGGGCACTGGCCTCAGCAGCCCAGGGTTCCTGGTTGCAGCCGGCTCCCCCCACTGGCGGCCTCCGTTTCCAGGGCCAGAGCCACCGGCCTCAGCCTCCCCACCCGGGCTGGCTCCCTGGGGGGGTGGAGTGGCCTGACTCCCCTCCAGCATGGGGGGGCAGGGCCCCCCCAGGCCAGTTGGCCCTGGGCCCCTCTCCCCCCACGGGACAGCGCTGTACACATCTGTAGCAAGTGTGAATGACAAGTCTCTGATGAGACTTCCATTAGACTTGAGAGCATAACCTTATCTTCAACTGACGAAGTTTTAAGGGAAGAAAAGACTCCCATTACTGAAAACTCTCCAAAAAAGGTCTAATTAGAAAGACTACTAACCAATCTTCACCAAAGCTTCAATTTTCTGTGTGTTGCATATAGTGTATGTATATGTATATTACACTTCAATATTGCAACATTTCTAAAAATGTATATAAATGCATATAACATCAGATGGCATGAGCAGTTAATGAAACTCCATTTTAATATACCTTTGTAGGATTGTCAATTTAATGAAACCTTAACATACTTTTAACTTGCATAAGTACATGAAATCATGAGCCTTGACAATTTTATTAAGTCATTCTCAGAAATTAGCAGCCTCTTATCAGAGTCATCAAAAGAGACTAATTTGTGAAACGGCTGAAGACAATTCTGAGCCGAAGCGTCATGGGTTTTAGTGCACACATCCATTGAGCCTTCCATGAAAGTTTACAAATCAGTGAAAATACACACAGATGACTTACTCTCTGCTGCATGTATTGCAGAAATCCACTATGCCTGTATCATCAACACTGTAAAAACCAACAAGGAGTCCTGTGGCACTTTAAAAGACTAACAAATTTAAAATTTGTTTTGCTGAACTAGACTACCCCTCTGGAAATTGTAAGAAAATAGGATGTAGATGTTGAGCATGGCCCATTCAAATGTTATTTCAGTGTGCATGTGTGTTATATTTAACAAAGTTGAATTACACTATCTGTAACAACAACAACAACAATAATAATAATAATTTCACGGCTTCATAGCACAATACAGTTAGTTCTCTGTGTAAACCTACAAGGTATATAAACCAGTTATGTGATTTACCACAGAACAAGCTAAGTAAATTGTATTGCCCTGTGGAACTTTTATGCTAGAATTTTAAGAAAGATTTCAGTGATGAAAAACTTTTTAAAAACTGCGTAACTTTTGTGTTGCTAAGATAACTGACTAGAAGACAACAATTGGGATGTTGTGGTTACATGCAGAGTACGATAAGGAAAAGTTTTACTAACTACTTACGCTGAGAAATCGATGGGTAAAGAATTAGTAAATAGGACACTTACACAGCTAAAAGATGACATGCATCATCAGGGTCAGTCCACTGAAGTCAATCGGAAATTTTACGTCATTAGGGCTGCAAGGACACAGCTCCACATCAGCTATATTATTCTTTAGACCTGTAAGAATGAATATATTGTGCTACGTTCAGGAATATCACTAAGTAAATATTGAACTTTAGCACAGAGATTAATTGATCTATTCCAAGGCTAGGAGGAAACATGCTGATCATCTAACCAGCCCTCCTACATAGGCCATAGAACTTCCCCACAAATAATCCCCGGAACAGATCATTTAGAAAAAAAATCCAATCTTGATTTAAAAAAATCATTGGTGATGGAAAATCTGCCACCCCCCTTGGTAAGTTGTTCCGGTGGTTTATTATTCACATTGTTAAAAATTTACATCTTGTTTCAGTCTGAATTAGTTTTGTTTCAACTTCCAGCCATTTGATTATATTTGCTAGATTGAAGAGCCCATTATTAAATATTTGATCCCCCAGCAGGTAAATTACCCCATAAAAAAAGAGAAGGTTAAGCTAAATAGATTGAGCCTTTTGATCTTATCACTATAAAGCATGTTTTCTAATCCATGGATCATTTTCTTGGCAGTTCATCAACACCAGAAGTGGACACATTAGTCCAGCAGCAGTCACACACCTGTGCCAAACACAGAGGTAAAATAACCTCTCGACTCCTATTCAAGATTCCCCTGTTTATGCTTCCCTTTTGCCCGCAGCGTCACAGAGAGCTCGTGTTCAGCTGATTGTTCATTGTGACCCCCTCATCTTTTTCAGTCATGGCTACCCCTCTGGAATTTCCCAGAATAAGTTCCCCACCCCCCATCCCCCCTATAAGTATGGCTTACATTCTTTGTTCCTAGATGTATAGGTTTACATTTAGCCCTATTAAAGCTCATATTGTTTGCTTGCATCTAGGTTACCATACGTAGTATTCATCTACCCTATGTTTATGTAAGGAATCAGAGAATTGTAGGACTGGAAGGAACCTCAAGAGGTCTTCTAGTTAAGTGTCCGCTGTATTTATGGCAGGATCATGCATTATCTAGACCTCAGGCACTATGGTGATGAGCCCCGTGTCAAAATCAAGGCAGATTAGCTAGATAATCAGATAATTACTCTGATGTTATACTGAGGAATGGATATCTATAAATACAGGTGTGCTTTTACAAACAAAAAATTTAAGACACCAAAGAAAAGAAAATTTAAGTGAAATGGAAGTGGATAGATACGTTTTTGTAGTTAGTCATTCTGCTTAGTTAAGGGGAGAAAAACAGTGCGTTACAACAGTGCTATAAATAACTTGTAAACAAGTATACAGATGCAACAACTCAGTGCGATTAGTTTTCTGTTAGTTTTGTACATGGGCATTTTTATGATCTACAACAGAGCTGAACATTCTGTAAAATGTTTTTCAGCCTCTTCTTTGTTTCTTAAGCATACTTTTAAGACTCCAGTAAAGAAAGAGAGGGAAGATAAAGCAAACTTCACACAGTACTGATCAGACCTCTCTAAAAGAGAAACATAATAGTTTACACTTTGAAAGAGTTACGCGATTCCCAAATCATCTCTGTCACATGAATCCAAACTTGTCTCTCTGATGAAGCCCTTTTCACTGTCCAATAGGAACACGCATGTTTCGGAACAGATTGTGAATAAAGGGCATCTCAAATCAGGGAGATTACCACAGATGTATGAATTACGATACTGTTGTTTAGAACTGAAAGTCTACCAGATTTCACATTCTGGAGCTAAGTTTCATGGATTCAGATTTCAACACTGTGGTTGTGACTGGTAAGTTTTTTTTGTTTTGTTTTTGTTTCTTAAATTTGCTTCCTCTTTTAGCCAGACATGGAATGCACACATGCCTGATCTTTGTCATAAACAGTTCCCTGGAGGGAAATACAGTAGCAACTGGTCATAGTAACAATTCCAAATGGAAAATGACTCTCTGCTGTGCCTTCCTAAGACAATCAGACGCATGTCTGCCCCTTTACTGCCATCCAGTTTGCTTAATTGTTCCCCCTTCTCTTTCTTTTTAAGAAGAAATCTTTGACATCCTCTCCTGTCCATGTTGACTAGCCTTAAACCGTACAAACTAATGTTAGATAGAGCTAACCCAAAAGAAGCTCTGAAGTAGTAAAACTAAGTCACATCTTGATGCCATGGTCAGGCTCCAGAATTAGACCACCACATGGCAAATTTCAGGGTCTCAGTTTCATGGCTAAGTAAGGAGGGGAAAAAATCACAAAGAAAACAGCAGCCTCATCGTGGCTAAACTAAAATTAAAGATAGCAAATAAGTAAGCCTGAACATGCAGGCCAAGGCACCAGATTTGAAGGTTCTCTTGACAGAAGGGCAGACCCACCAGCTAGAGAGGTTTTTGAGCTTTAAAAGGTTAAAACTCTTAAGGAATGCTGCTACTCACCCTAGCTCTTGATTGCTTTTAGATGAGCCAGTGACAACATTACATGTTTCTTGACATGTGAGTTGCTGGATAATTTTCCACTCTAGGTCATCTGAGGACGTGGGGATGAGGCTGAAGCTACATCACGATGGGCACCTTGTTAGCTTTTCGCCTTACATGGTTGTCTAGAATCCACTTGTTCAAATAGCTTTAGAAGGTTATGTCTGTTAGATGCACCTTAAAGGTAGTGCAGAGAATTACAGCATGCCTCAATCACATTTTCACCTGCTTGTAAATAAACCTGCGGATGCTGCTTGCAGTTTTATCATCAAATACCTAATAATATTTCAGCCAAGTTGATTTCCTTGTAGGTTGAACTATTTCAATGCAGTATAGTGATTTCTTTACATAAAGCAGCTTTACTCTCTAAGCGATAGTTATTTCTGGCCGCAGCTGTAATTTACTATTGCATAGCGAGATAGCTCAAAACTAACATTTTACTATAAATAGAATTTCACTCTGACTTGGTTCCATTATATTCTTTATTGAAAGTGAAGTGGAACAAGAATGGAATGATCTATGTTTCCTTTCCAGGTAGAAAGCTGGGCCTTTATTTCACTCACTTATGACAGTGTTGCCTGTGAAACTGGTTGCCACAAGTTAGCATTGAGACCAAAAGCTTAGTATGATTAAAAAAAAAAGGATTAGATATTCGTACGGGGAAAAAAAAAGAAAAAAGTATTGACGAGCAATTGAAGGCAGGTGTACTATGCAGATGGCCTAAAAAACCTTTATGAGCTTTTCCACAGTCACTGCATCCTTTTACTATACTGTATGGTTTCCATAGGAATAATATACCTTTTCAGGGATTTCTGCAGATATTTTCTGACATTTTTGGTACTCTTTTTTCCCCATCAGGGTTTGTTTCTTTAAAAATTATGCTCATAAAAATGAGGATTAAAATAGTTTTACGGGTTCATCTTTATTAGTTGGTCCATTGACCAGGATGTTAGACGTTGCCAGCAATCCACAAAGCACATACTATTTGATATGAGCGTGCAGAGAATGTGATGAGTAAAGCTAACGGGGAATTTTCCAAATACATTTTTTTCCTGAAAAATGCCTTTTCAACCAAAACAAAAAGTAGTATGAAAAATTCCTTTTAAAAAATAAATTTTTTTGTTCAAAACTTTGCAGTCATTTCAAAGGGCAACCTCCTTTTACTTTCTGACTTCTTTCCCCACCTTTTCCAAGTGGAAAAAGGAGAAGTGGGGGAAGTGGAGGGAGTTTTACCTACCGAACAAAGCAATCTTTTTCCAAACGTTTTAAAAAAAAAACTTGGAACATTTCAAATGAAATCAAGCATTTTTATTTCATTCAAAAATGATTGTGAAATATCCTCGACCTTTTTCAACAAGCTCTAGCAATGTGGATATGTAGCTCTAATATATGCAATGGAACACAAGTTGATTTCAACACCTTTTCCAATAACAACTATTCCAAATCACTTGACATTAATTTAGTAGGTAGTAACGGGGCAGTGAATCCTATTCTGCAACTCTCACTCATGTGAGTGGTTCTATTGGCTCCAACATACCCCTGACTTCAATTACATTAGCCACCTAGCAAATAATCACTATGCAAATAAGCAGCATCAGGCCCTGGTAGGCAAGTGACTTCTCTGGGAAAGGGGAGACAGAAGAATTCCCTTAAGAATTATAAAGGCTGTGTCTATCTAGTTGATCCACAGTCCACGACCAAGAATATCAAGGTCAAAAAGAACAAGTGCACGAGTTCATACAGCTCAGGCATATAATCCAACCCACAGCGACTGGAGTTCAAGCAGAGTTTAATAGCATTCTTCGTTGGTTTCAGGTTTTGGACCCTTTCGACAACACCTTGTTAACTCTAGCTGGGAAGCAGTGAAGGTAAGAACTGAAGAGGTTTTTCACGCAGATCCAAGCATAAAGCAAGAAAGGAGTGTGCTTTGACTCTAACTTCATCGTTTCCATTGTCTCAGAGGAAGCCATTTCTCATCATCTGTAGCCCAAATTTGGTTCTTTTGTAAAATGGTCCAAGAGGAGGAGAATGGGGAAAAAAGCAGAAACTGCTGAATGAGCAAAAGATGAAAATGCATGTATTATTTATAAAGCTTAATTTTGATTTGAGGTTTTTAAGTCTGCCTTTCAAGTAATAGCCTTACCTTGAAGAACTTTAAAAAGTGGACATATTTTTGCTGGAGGGCTAGGGCAGTACCTTCCAGCATCTACAAAAATGCAGAGGCGATGTTATATTTCAGGGGACCTCTGCTAAATGAACCAAAGTAAAATGGGATGTTTTATATTTACACATGTGCATGTATGTATACCCACACGTATAAACATACGCAACAATCCATTATAGAAATCTGAAAATAATCACAATTCCCAATTTTCTTGGCGGATCCTCATTACCAGTCATGCCACATAGCTATGAGCAAAGATCATCCAGTGTCACTTGCTCTGAGCGCACCTTTGTGGCTCAACTTTGCCTTTCCATTTTCAGATGTTACCAGCCTGCGCTGATAACACTGAAAAGAGCATCATTCAGATATGAGTTTTCCCATTGTGGGACTCTATCCATAACAAAAACATCCCTGAATTCCACCTGAGCTACAAGCAAAGCAGTTGAGTTTTGGAAACTGCCTTTTGCTCCCCAACCATATGGGAGATCTGAATACATGCCCAGAAGATCCAGATTTGATCATTTCATTAAGGTACCATAGGTGTTTTTAAAACTGTGGTTTTCGATTAATACTTGGAGGAGGCCACATTTCCTGGAAAGCACCATTTCCACAAATAAGTTCAGGTAAATCTCTAATTATATTTCAGAAGCATAATTTAAAAGGCTTATCTGGTGTTAAACCAAGCAAAATCCAGCCAAGCACTTACCTCATTTCCTCTGGTCCGATTTAAAGTTGTTGCACTCAGACATAAAGGGAGGCCAACTTTGACAAATTTCAGCAGCATGTATGTTGCTAATGGTAAAATATTAGCCCAGTCCATTACATCTGAAAACTGCACTTTATTTATTTATTAGTTTGATATGTTAATACTATAACTCTCTTAAAAATGTTAAATGTATGTAAATAGCCCATGTATTTCTGAACAGCAGGAGCAGCTGGAGAGCTCTGCTGAGCGTGTGTACACCTCATCTCCGTTCAATACAATTTCTAACACACAAAATGACTTGTGCAAGTTTCCAAAGTTCCACCCCAACCCCAGTTTCTCCTCTTAGATATCTAAGAGAAAGTCCTTCACACAAGCTATATCAATATACTTTGCTGAGTCACAGGCAGGATTGTAAAGTAGAAGAAATTATGAGGATGAGATTTGAAGTGAGATGGAGGATGAAAGAGGTAGAGGGATTGAAGGGGGAAAAACAGGTTCCAGATGATACTAGAAGAAAGGAAGACACAGAAAATAATAGTGGGAATGCACAGCAGGGCTGAGAGAAGTCCAGGGAAAGATGAAGGGAGGTGTGTGGTCATGGTCTGCTAGGTTGGCTGGAGCGTGTCTATAGAAAAAGCAAGAGAAAGATATAAAACTCAGCTGGACCATAGCCTAGATGAGGAGCTAATAGAGTAATGGCAGAAGTAAGACGTTAGTGCACCATAATAACCATACTGGTGATGATACAATGCCCACTGCTGCAAGATTACATCCTTAATGTAAGCTGTAATGACAGCTATTGAAGATCTGACTTTAATTAAATCGAAATGCAGTAAAACCAAGGTTATTGAGGGACATACTAGGGACTGGCAAGTTTCCCACAGGATCAAACCAGAAACCAACTCCTCTTGGAATACAGTTTCATCTTCAGTGAATGTGTACAGGAGAGGGCAGGGGGGTGGGGACACAGATCAGAACTGGAGGGGGATTGTAGTGTTTGGAAGAAGAAATCCATTAGGCACTCCGTGAAGTGATGAGGAGGCAGGTAACCTAATCTCCGTAGGCTACTACAAAACAGAACAAACACTTCTATTGTACCTTTCAGTACCCCAGGCATATCAGGAGGCCAGCTTAACACGTATGCTTCAAACCACAAATCTTTATCAGTTGACAATGTGCTTGCTCACCATCTCCTGATTTCCATAGGTCCTAATTTTAGACATAGTATCATCTTTTCCTGGTTGGAAATAAAATCTGTTCTTTATCTGCAAGCAGAACAGCCTAAGGCCAGAACGCGTTGATGAAACAAGTTTTTGTAACATCATGTCATGCGCCTTCTGTGCCAGGAAGTTATGTAATGATAGCCAAACATTCTATAATTCAAAATACCTGAGTCGTGGTGCACAGAGGAGATCGAATCCTTCCCTCAGCGCCAACACCCCATATGTGGGATTAGTTTCTGCTTGTGTTAGAGAAGCTGCATTGGTTTATGATTCCATTATGTGCAAGGAAGCAAAATCTAGATGAGGGAAAGAACGATGTAGCAAGTAGGAAGTAGGCCTGTGGATTGTTCTGGCAGGGCTACATTTCAATAGCAATCTGGGGCCAAATCCCACTGGCTCGGTTCAGACAAGTATTCCTTCGGTCTTCAGGAGGCCTAAACAAAAGTTAAAGTCAGCAGATTTTGGCAGGGACATTTTGTTGGTCTGAACTGCTACTTACACAATCTTCTGCCTTCCTTATGTGGCCTCTTATAGCCCCATCACCCTCAAAGAACTGACATTAAAAGCACCGTCCTTCTCGTTAAGGAAAATTGGCTCAAATCCTGCTCCCCTTATTTACACTGAAAACCTATTTGAGGCTCTGGGAATTTGACTGGAATGAGGCAGGATTTGGCCCTCACTGTGGAGCTTATCTTAAGGCAACTGGGAATCTGCCTGGGGAGTGACACAGTAAGGCAATCCTGACACCCTGAAGGACCAACTATTAATACACCTAGGTCCGATATCAAAAAGGACTGCAGCTTTACGGATCACACCCATTCAAGCTGGCCGACTCTAGAAGTCATTGAATCTCCTCTACACATTGCCTCACCATGAGCAAGGGCTTGAGAAAGACCTTTAAATAATGTGACACTCCACGCAGGGTCTACGGTTCCGACCGTGCCACGTGCCACTGTTTGTAGATCAGTGTTTCGCTTAAATCCTCGGTTCCTGCAGGAGCATGACAGCAATCACAGAACCAGAAGGCATCCATGCACACTTTCACCTTCAATACTCCTCAGCATTATAGGCAGATTCCTCTCAACGTAGGCGCAAAGACTTCTCTCCCATGGGCTACACCTTTCTGTTTAATGCCCTACTTCCTTAAGACGGACCATCTCAGGCTGGCCGTTTCAAACCTCTCTCTTCAGGGTGAGGTGTGCACATTGCTCTTCCATATATGATTTCTGAGCCCTTCTCCTTGCTAGGGGTCAGATACACTCACCTATCCCAGCCACACACGGATGAATTGAGAGCAGTCTTTGCTTCTCTTGTTTCAGAGCAGTAGTCAAGCACACAAAGGAGCTGCATGGAAGTTTAATTTAGATCTCACAGGAAGGTGAAAGACATCCCTACGTACATAAAACTGCTCCATGCGTCTCCTCCCGCAGACCATACAATAGAATGAAAACCAAATGCCAACGCTACCTCTCTGTTGTAACGCTACCTCTTCTAATATAAATAAAACTATTAAAAGTCTTATGAGGCCCAGGCGCGATTTTTATATTTAACTATAGTAAGGAAAAATTCCTATGTACACTTACCTGATTTCCCTTCCCTTTCAGCGGGCTCATCCGTGCTCGCCCGAGAGATGGGCGAGCTAGACTGACAGTCTCAAACAGGTCCTGGCTCATGAGCTGTTCGGAGTTCCCTGCCATGTCACCTTCTCTTTCTCCTCCTCACTCTTCCTGGCAGGGGGCTCTGTCTTGGGCACCTCCGAGATATCCATGCTGCTGTGCTGGCCGCTGTTGGTGTCTCCACCACGTACGACTTGCAGCTTGTTATAAAAGTGGCTCATCTGTCGCTCAAGCAGAAGGTCTCTTACTCTCCCTGGTCCTGTGATCATCCTGGCCAAGATCCTTTGCTTTCCCACAGCATTGCTGTTGCTCCCAGTCACACCCCTTCAGCTGCATCACCCACGCAATCTGCTTGGCGATGTGTACGTTGGCTGGTCCCTAGCCAGGCCTGCAGTGTCTCTTCTCCCCACGGGCCCCCGGAGATCCAGTACCTCCCGTTGACTCCTGGCAGGATCCTGTGGCATCAGATGAGCAGCTAGGTGTGCTTGTCAAGCTGGGTAACCAGGAAAAGGCATTTTAAAAACAGGCAGGATGTCTGAAAGGGGGCAAGGGAATAATTTCCAGTCTTCATGACCCCTGGGCAGCGGCATTTACAACAGAGACCAGAGGCTGAGATTGGTTGCTGGAGAACTACTAGGGTTGAGACAGGCCACGGAGTCTCGACACCAGAATTGCACTAATTTCAGCAGCTCCACCCTGTCTGAGAAGGTAGTTTTAGGGCATTTCCATAACAGGTGGTATATGACAGGCGGAGACAAATTAGAGTGTAGATACAGGCAGAGTGTAGATAGGCCGAAACAAGGTGACTTACATCAACTTACATCTGGAGCATAGACCGGCCTAATAAATAATAAAAGCACCCGCATTATTTAAGATCCGTCTTCTGTTCTGTTCCCGATAATATCTTCGGCAGTTGGCTGCTGAGCAGAGTCTCTTCTGTATGAACTATGTAGTGTCACCATTGATACAGACGGAGCCACCCCAGGAATGGATTTGTGCAAGAGGTGAATGACAGTCACAGAGTTAGCATTTATTTTTGGTCCCCACGTCTTACAGGGAAGTTGCAATCCGTCACATTACCACGGCCTGGCAGTAAAAGAGGAAGAATCTCATTCAATGTTCAAATTAAATATGCGTTAAATAAAATGCCAAGCGTAAATTGGCTTGGGCTTTATTTTTCTGGAAGCAGACACACAGCACTGCATTCTTAAGCAAGATGATGCAATGGCCTCTCAAAGACGGTCAGTGCCCAGAGGAAAAAAGGCTGGCAGTGTTTTCTAACTGTGTTTACTTCCCCGCAGGCATTCTCTCCTTTCTCGTGTCAGATAGTTTATTGAGCACAGCTAATCAATGTTTCCGCTGACAAGAAAATTGGAACAGTTTACTTAGGAAGCAAGTGTTCAAGGGCAAATTTCCCAGTCCACACAGTTTGGAATTGGGCCCCATCCACGAAAGCGTCTCTAGTGAGAAACAGGTCTGCTTTCCCTTAAAGGCACAGAAATGCTCTCTCTCTCTCTCTCCCCGTCCCTCGTTTCCTCCAGTACACACTTGAAGAAGAGCTAACAACATGTGACCGGTCATCTATGGATCCATTTGGGAATGATGAGGGTAGCTACGCTGCATTGTAATGTCCCCTCTTAATTGGGCCAAAGTCTGATTTTTACAAGTCCATGCTGCTTCTTTCCACACACAGGAGATGTCCAAGTTAGGCCTTGGTAAAAACGTAGATCTACACATCATGCAGCTGCCAGTGGCTTATCAAAAAGCAAAGGAACTGGTTTGCAAGATATGGACGACTCTTCAACCACTAGTGAGTGATTATTCTTGTTTTTTCACTTAAATTAAAATTGAACCCCATGATACAGTGTCTGTTCAGAAGGTGGATATGGTTTGTTCATTAGATATAGTTAGGGAAAAAGGGGATAAGGTGTGTGTGTGTGTGGGGGGGGAACTGCCAAGTGCGTGCTGAGAGCTAGGGTAGATGGATCAAAGAATGCAATTTGAGCTCTAAGAACCTCCTCCTCCCTTTCCAGCACACGAAACAAGGGGTGATATCTTTTAATCACCTTAAGTGCTGGTGAACAAGCGGTGGAATATAATTTTGGCCCTCTGAAAGGCGCAAAATGGACAGTTCAGGTCTTTGAGGGCACGAAAGCAATTAGATCCCCAAAATGAACCTTAGCCAGACCACAGATAGACTCAATGCCTGTTTGTGAGCAGTGTAAGCTTTAGAAAGGGTATCTGAACGTGTGAACAAAGCCAGTTTAGCTTTGAGCAAACAGCGGAAGAGGCAGTGTTGGATTCTGGGACAGTAGCTAAATTCAGCTCAGAAAAACAAACATGGAAAATATGTGGGGAGATGGGAATGCACGTCTGAGAAAGCACAGGTGTTGGAGAAATATTTCTCTCCTGTATCTAGTTGATGGTGGAGGGGCGAAAATACAACACTCCTTTGGTGCCTTCTCAGCAATCAAACGACAGCTGACAAGAGCCCTTTACATCTTACAGTACCAGGATCTACTCATCTGTCTAAGTTCTTAGATGATGCTCATCAGCATATTTGAGTGTGTTCCCCTGTTGAACAGGAGGACTGCCAGCCATTACTTACTAGATCTCAATATAAGAAATCTTCCACGTTAACGTTTGAGAAGTTTAAAGGAATCCCGATTGTTCAAGAGGTGAATGTAAATGCCGTAGATCAGTGGTTTTCAATCTATGAGTCGGGACCTACAACTGGGTCGCAGACCCTCAGATACTGGCTGCCATAAGGCTGGACCACATTGCTCAAAGATGTAAGTGTTGGGTTGAGGGCATAAATGATTTTTTTTCAACGGGGTCCCAAGGAAAAAAGTTTGAAACCCACTGCCTTAGATCCTGTTAGGGCAACTGTTCCGTTTGGTTTTCACTGGATTGCTGTTAAAGGAAACTAGATATACACAGAATGTCAGGCTTTTAAAGAGTATTCTTATGGAATAAATTTCAATCAGATGCATACGTATCACTGCTAGGGAAAAATATTGACTTTTAAAAAAATCTTATACGGATAGGTAAAGCTGTATTTTGTCATAATTATGAAATTGATATTTTACCCATTAATGTACATTCCTCTCCATAGGCAAATGCTTAAATCAGGAGCACCACTACTGTATTTACTGGATACGACTCTGTGAACCAGTTTAACCTACTGAGAATTAGAAAGTACATAACTTCTGCATAATAATGATGCATTTATCTGGTGTCAAGTGATTCAATGGCACTTAGATACAGTGGTGGTATTAAATATATATGGTGTTTAACTATGCATAAAATAGTCCTTTCTTACAAAGGTTGAAAAAATACAGATTTGGGGTGAAATCTTGTAATCCTCGTGTACCTAAAATTTCCATTTAATGAAGTTGTGGGTGGGCAAGGAACTCAGCATTTACGCTCTAAAAGTAGTAATAAAACTGTAGTACAGGAAGTATCTTTTATTCCAGCAGCATCATCCAGTGCAGCATCTGTCATTTTAAAGTGAGACTTTAAAACAATCCTTTGCTTAACTGGGAAAGCCACTGATTTAGAATAAGAAGCTGCTCACCTTGATGGCTTGATTAAGAGGATTCCATGTCCTGAGGGTAATACAGTCTGGAATGGGTTTTTTAAAGTCCCCAAATACGCTGCACAATGTGTGCGTGAGACAAGACTGTGGCGGTAAAATTTTAAGTGTCAGCTAAAGATTTTATTCTGAAAAATGGTGCAATTTGATGCACGTATTAATGAGGAAATAGTTTAGCTTTTCACAATGCTGCTTTATGCAGAACAGCAGAAAGAGCCTCCGGAAGATGCGGAAAGAAAACTCTGTGTAGCCTTGTGCTAAAACACATTCTGGAGTCTACACTGATTAGACGGAACATACAGCTCAAGTCCAGTTTGGTTCCGCATTACAAAGGGTTCTCTAAGTTTGCTCGAAAGAGGAGCTATGAGCAAAGCGCTCCACCTTGCAGTGGGTATTTCACAGGCTGGTTGGCACCCTTCCATTGGATGTTTTTGAAAACAGGTCTGTCTTTTTCATTTCCTGTTATTCTCTCTGGTGGGGGGAAAAACAGCTGACTATTCACATTGGACTGGCTTCATCCTCCAAAGTGAGCATCATCCTTGAACAGTGTGGGAAGAACAAAGGCTACAAAGAGATGGATGTCTGTGGGTTTTGCCCAGAAGGTGGCTGTTGTCTGTTAGATGGCCCAGAAAGGATTGAGTCTACAATTAATATGAAGACTCTTTGGAAAAACATTTCAGTGGAAGGAATTGATGTCATCTTTTCCAGAGATGCAGGAAGGTAAACACATTTTGTGGGAGAGGTAATTAAATCAGCTCATTTCACCTTCAATCATTACAACAGACTCAGAGTGAACAGGACGTGGCAATTTGGCCTGAAATTTAAATCTTTTAGAAAGAAGCTTTGCACAAGAGTAAGGCCAATAAAAATGTTTCCTTGAATTTGTCAATTCCAGGAGAAAATTTTTAAAACAAAACATCCTACGATTGTGACCCAAAGCTTTTCAGCACCATGCCAGATGAGTTATATTGACTAGCCAGCCATTGACCTTCATTGTCCTAACTGAACGAGAGGAATAGAAAAAGTGAATAAGCAGTTCTTAAAGAGTAAAACAAATTGGTTTTAAATACTTTATTTAAAGAAAGTGTCTATAGCAGCAAAATGTTTTCTTTAATGTGGTTCTTTTATTGGTCTTCTAGGATTCTAGGTCAAAATTAGCTAGTTTTTATTTTCAGGGTGTTTAGGCCTTAGAGTAAATGTGAAAAAAGGGGAAGAATTTATCAGCAAGTGAAGTGTGTTACACATCGGATTTTTTATTTTATTTTTTTTGGTAGGCAGGTGAGTTCTAGTGGTGGTGCGGATGTGGGAGGGACAACCAGATAATTTTCCAATATAATTTAATTTGTGAGCCCACAGAAGGCAGCCTGCATAATTTTTATTTTGCACTATCTATTAAATGGGTGTCCATCAAATCAAGCCAACACTCATGGAATGTTTGTTTCTCAAATTGTTTTGAGGGTTTTTTTAATTTCCATTTTTCCTGATATAAAGCACATAAGCTAAAATTTGATTTAACTGCTTAAACTATGTTTAATTAAATCAAAGTTTGGTTTTCCTTAATTCAGATTTTTTTTCATCTTGTAGGTACGTCTGTGATTATATCTATTATACCTCTCTGTATTACGGTAACGGAAGAGCAGCTTTTATCCATGTGCCTCCATTATCCAAACTGGTAACAGCAGACTTTCTAGGAAGAATACTGCAAATAATTATCTTACAGATGTTAAAGCAGTGTGAGGAAAATACAGAATAAAAGGGATGGTTTACAAAAGACATTCACATTTCTCAAAACAATAGAATTGCTTTACCTTCCTTTGAGACAACCCTATATTTAAAAAAAAAAAACAATTTATGTAGCATTGTGGGGGAGGAGGAGAGAATATAAAGTAAGTTCTAAAATGCTATAGTGGCTTTATTTTAGCAATGTTTCATTACATAACTTGAAAGTAAAATACATGACAGAAAAGGGAAAATGAAAATAGGGGAAAATAAATGATTGGTGATTTATCTTGCTAACAGTAACAAATTTACTTCAGATTTAAGGCACAAAGTAAATTCTCAAGAAAGTGGTATTAAAAAGGTTACATTGCCTAACCCCTAGATACTTGTTAAAAAAGTGAAATGAAATGTCAATATACAAATGGCTTTAAAAAGCATTTTGAAGATTGTTCCTGATGTCCAATATGCAGCTGGCTTTGTGCACCTACATAAAAAGTTGCATCGATGTACATGCTTATGGCCATACAAAATTTCATCTTCATATACACAAAAGGGGGAATTCTCCCCTCCTCAGGCCAGCAGAATAGATCAGCCATACAAAATGTGCATATCAAAAGCTCTTGCAGGGCTTTCATCTTGTGGGCCTTTAAAATCACGCCCCAAACTTAGAAACGTTTCCCTTTAATGTGCCAAACTGCAGTCCTCACCCCCAAAACAAACCAAAAACCCAAACCCACCCACAAAGCTTTTTAGAGGTGACCCTTTGCTTTTGGGCTGCGTCAGCAGGAACCACCTTTGAAAGGCTTAGATGGTGTGTTCTGGGGGACAGTGCTTGGCACAAAGGAGACGGGATCCCTTCCTGCTGGTATTGTGCGCCTGCGCATCCAAAGCAAACTTCGAACTTCTTGTGTTGAATTTGGGATTACAGCAGAAAATGGATTTTTAACCACCACAAAAGAACATTTTTCCTAGATGCCGTCAATGAAAGAGGCAATCCCTGTACACAGTATAGCAGAGGGAGGAGGATGTCTCACAGGTTGGATGTTCTCAGGTCATTCAGAGCTTTATAGATCAAAACCCAAAAGCTTCAATTCCCCCAGGAACAGCAATTCCCAGAGCACCAACGCTGCTTGTGTTGTCATGGTGACGGCAAACTATCCCACTTAAAAATAAGCTTCTGCACCCTACTCCAATTTCAACTTCTGTCACTTCTCAAGACTAGTATTGCTGCAATCCAATGTCACACCAATAAAGGCACAGATCATGGTAAGAAGGCCGGGATGTGAGAGGAAAGAACAACTGATGGAAAAAACACGTCTGTCACTGGACACTGCCATTAGATCATCAAAACCAGCTGGGAATCAAACCAGGCTCCCTAACAGTGACGTGTTCAGCCAAATCCTTTCACTCCTCTCATCCATGGCTCATTCACAGCCAAGCACATTAAAATACACGACCATGCGATATACTCTGGACTGGAAGGGACAGGTGCATGTAGTAGGGTGTCATTGTTGAACTCCAAAGGGGTAGCCGTGTTAGTCTATTGTAGAAAGACAACAGAGTCCTGTGGCACTTTTAAGTGCCACAGGACTCTGTTGTCTTTCTACAATTGTTGAACTGAAACTGCCTCAACCCGTATTCGCCTCGGTAACTTCACTAGTGGCTCCCCGTACAAGATGAGTGAGAGAGAAGCCAGAACTGCCATGATATAACCTTCAGGAAACAGCCACTGGAGCAGAAGAGGCATTATCCACCTGGACTCTGGGGGGTTTCTAAAGGCAGCCCAGGTCTCCTCTTAGGTACCATATCAAACCACTTCAGCGACAGAGTGAAGATAGATGCATCAGCAAAGAAGTCTGATCTTTATCCAACTCAAAGCTATGATCATCAAGCCCAAAGCACAGTCTGTGTTGCAAACCCTGAATGACAAGTGTCGAATGAATAGCATGAGTCTACCAACAGCTCGCTTGCCATAACCTTTTCATAATCTTAGTAGGAAATGCATTTAGGTACTTGTTGATCATTAGACTGCTAGCATCTAGAGATGACCTTGAGCTGAGTTTGAATACATGCTTCCTTCAAAGAAATCAGCACCTTCCTTCTTCAAAGGGGTCTATAACCTCCACGAATAAAAGACTCAAGTCTCCTGGGGCTTCAGTGGTCACGCTCAATGTCTGGAACTCAAAGAGGGAAGGCCTGGCCCTTACACACTAAACAGATATGATACCCTAAAACTCACCTGTCCTACCTTGGGAAAGTACTTAAATAAATAAATCTAATTAATTTTTAAAGAAGCCCTGTGGGGGGCAGGATATCAACTAGAGGAGACATGGAATTGTTGATTTTCTGGGATTATACTTTCGTGGCTTAAATTTGGACTAGTAATAACAAAATCAGAAGACAGACAAATGCATACAGAATTCTTTTATTTAACTTAAATCATGTAGTACTGTAACTACTAGAAAAAAGCAGAGTAAGAGAAACTAAAGGAGCCTTAGCTTCAGCCATTCAAAATAGACAAAGTTTCTTTTTTTTCATAATGTAAAGAATCCAGAGTATATCGCAATAACAGGAATAAATTCTTACAACAGAATATACAAAACCATTTTGAAATTTTTTTCATCATCTACTGATTCATTTTAATATAAACACAGGAATTTCTTTAGGAATAATTTATACACAGCAAGTCTTTTTTAATGTAATAAATTGGCCATGTTATTACTGTTTTAATTTTTTTTTAAAAAAAGCTTTTTTAAACAAGAAAACTTGGTAAATGTTGTATTTGCAAATGCATTGTCCCAGAGGTAGACAAACTCTGGCCAATCCTTTCAACTCAAACCTCACTGGTTTAGAAAACAGAGAGATGATTTTCAAAGGCATCTAAACCATCCATAACCTTCAAAAGGTAGGGGAGGGGAAAAGTTCAATCCTAATTTGGAAGAAAAACCATCTTCGGTATTCTTATTTAAATAAAAATAAATAGGGACCCTTCCTTGTTCATCTCAACATAGCTCTAATGGTGCTACTCATCTACATAAATTGTATAGGCTGCGTAATCATATTTGAAGTGATGACAAATCTGTAAACACAGTTTTTTTTAATTCATTGATAACTATGAAAACTGCCTTTTCATCATGCTGTCTGTCATATCCTTCAACCCACCTGGCTACAATAGGAAAAACCGACACTGCGTAACAACAAATAAGACTGCTGAGCAGCAACACCTCTTCTGTTTCCATAACCAATGAGGTTCTTTCAATTCATTAAGTTAACTGCACTACACAGTAAAGTGAAATGACCAGTTAAGATGATCCCACCCCAACCAGAGGGTTCTGGAAGACCAGGATACTGAAGATACAGAACATTTTCCCAACCTCTTTATTTACTTTTACTGTACACTGGGACACAAAGCTTGGTGTAAGGGGGGAGAAAGGGATGAGCCATGAGTTGGACAAGTTAATGATCCTTTTTGGCATATTGTAAAGCTAGCTAGTAAACTGGTACCATCAAAAAAAAACAACCCCAAAACAAAAACCTGATCATATACAGACACACCCACACACAGACACAAGAAAGCGCCTTTAAATTATTTTATAGGCATTTATAAACTACAAACATTTTATAAAATTATTCTATGTATTTTATTCTACGTACTTACAAAATGCAATGAAACATTGAATTAGTTCTTGTAAACCAGATCTTTGTCAACTGACTACCCGTAATCTACTGGACTTAAAAGCCCTGTTGAAAATGCAAATGGATTACTAATCAACATAATGCATACGAAAAAGATGAACACACACGCACGTGCACACATACTAGATAGTCATATGATACTTGCAAAACAGATGGACTGGGAGCTGATGTACTTCAATTCATATTGGCCAATGACATCTGTAAACCTCCTGGTAATGAATTTACCTCCACAGCTGAAATGTAAGAGGTTTATTTACAAGTCAATGATTAGAGTTACGATGCAAGCTCCAGACTACCGGAAACTTCAGCCAAGCCCTGTGTCTTTGTGAATACGTACTTCCCGCATCTGTTCTCACCTCTCTCCATGCTATCATCCTCAATTCCAACGGACCTACTCATCCAAATGCTATTATTGAGAACAACCAGTCTTCTGGCTTAATCAACACAACTACCCACAGTTCTGTATCTTCAGCACCTCTGGCAATTAACATTTAATCTCCATGTCCTCCTTTATTAGTAATTCTTGTTTGCACCAACTACTTTGAGTGCAGCTGCAATATCTGGCTTTCACTGGTTAATAAGGAGCGAATCTCTTGCACTTTCCCCCATTGTTGCGTCGCCCAGTGATTAAATACACTGTTGACAAACGAAGTAAGAGTAACAGAAGAAAGTGTTACTTGTTCTACTGGAATGAAAAGGGTTGTTTGTTTTTTAAAAAACCCACACATATATATGTATCCCAAAAACAGGAGTATCATTCATTTCGACTTGGATTGCATTTAACAACCCTCAGCAGTTCCCAGAGGGTCCCAAAGCAGTTCCTTCTGGTGACCAGTCGTCCTGGGCAAACTGGGCTTTTTATTGACACCAACAGAAGCATCAGTGCGAACAAATCTAGAGTCAGACATCACTTAGAACCAGTGATAAAGAACAGAGGCATCACGTCGAGAAGGTGGACCACGTGCTGGCCTCAAGTTTTGCATCATCCTTGGCTTCTGGCTAGTTTATGACCCCAGTACCAAACATGTGATGTTTCAGCATGTACAGAATAGTCACCTTCCTTCGCAACCAAACCACCTTTTGTACCTCAGAAAGATTTAAGAATGACAAAGTCAGGCGAGAAGAACGTCTCAAACTTGAATAAAAGTTTCTTGCTCCCTCAGTGATGCCAATTAGTTACCATAGTGTGGGCTGATACCTTGGTACCATCTGTCAGAATGCTTATTTTGTGGGTTGGGTTGGGTAGGGTTTTGGGTTTTTTAATTATGCTCAGAAATGGGATTGCTACAATTTTACGCAAAGACAGATGAAACCCGAAATTCGGCATAGCAGACACGCCAGTGGTCTCTCAGGAAAAGGCAGCGTTACAAACCATTTTATTCCAATATCAAGCCAACATTAATTCTCAGTTGTTCACATGCATAAACAATGTTATTTACTATCAAGGGAGGTCTGCAGGAAAAACCCAGGTGGATAAAACTATTTATGTGCTATTTAATGCACATAAAACAACAAAATGCTGCACAAACCAATCTGGAATTAGGCTAAAATGATGAGCAGAGAATACAAAGGTGGTTTGGTCCAAGAGAGCTGACTGTCATCACATGTGCATATGCTGTTTAGTCACATGACTGTCTTTCATTTAAGTGCTTTTGAAATGTTTATCATCATGGGCATTATATTGTTAGTGTTTTTTCCTAATAGTTTCTTAACCACCTACATAACAATTTTTAAAAAACCATTAACTTGGACAGTTTTAACAAAACCCTCATAGCCAGCTGAAATATCTGAGGATCTCCAGTTGTGGAAATCAATATGTGCATGAGAGAGGAGCAGTCACTACACCAAACGATCACTCGCAAATTAGGGAAGTAAAAACAAAAAGCAACTCAGTAAATCTGAAATTTCATTGGTTTTCCTGGTGCTAGAGAGAAATGCTGCCTCCAAAGACAAGCTGTAGTAGTTCCTAACCGCAGCCCTGTATATTCAAGAGGCCATGTACATCTCAAAGGAGCCAAGCACCACATTATTATTATTGAGATACCACAACTAACACCTGGATGAACAGCTGCCAGAATCAGAAAAAGAGAAACATTCTACATCACGTTAATGGCAGGCTTGTGTTATGTTAGTTCTGCATGCTTGGAAACCAGCTAAGCACTGTCAGAGGGAAGTCAGAATTTGCTGGCCAGGATTGGGCCTCTGGAAGTCCAATTTTTTTTCCCTCCGCCTCCAAGGAGAGCTCCCTGTGGAAAATTCAGGAAGGGGGTCCCAATGGCCGAAAGGAGCTTTTGTTCCCAACCTCTGGGCCAGGGCCATCCCCTGAGCCAGAAAAGGAAAAAAGGATTGGGCCCACTGAGATGGGGACCCAGCTGACTGGCATACTGCTCGGGGCTCAGCACCCCGGCCACAGAGGAGGCAACCTCCCATCAGAATTCACAGTTATGAAGTACGTGTAGAGGAGGGGTTGGGAGGGACTGCAGATTTCTACTGGCACAGTCAAGATCCCCATTTAACATTTAGTTCTGAGACATCAATGCTCTCGCCAAACAGACACAATAAATGTAAAGATCCCAAATTGTAAACTCAATTAGCCGACGGCCTGTGATATTTTTGCCCGCTTTGATTTGGTCAAAAAAGCAATGTTACTGTTTTATGTTCCAATTTATTTTTAGGTATCGATTCAGTCAAATGTCCTTCGGGTGGTTGTGGCATCCAAGAAAAGTCATGACTTCCGGATTAACAGACAAGCCCTTTGCTTCATTCCAAGAACCCTTTACCTTCAAATGTTGTAAACAATTGAATTTGATCCAATGCCATCATTCAATCCAATCTAGCAGTCAGCTATATACCAGCTCAGCTGGACATATAGCACTTCACTCAACTATGACTGTAACAACAGTGCATTTCACAACTTCCACGGCTCCTTAAAGAATGGTGGTTGTAAGTCAAATGATTCTCAGGCGTGTCTTCTTCCCACCCCAAAATGAATCTTAAAAGAAAAGAAGCAAACTGCTACAAAATGACATCCCCCTGAAGTGAACCTTTGAGCAAAGGAGTGACCGCTTCTCTCCAAAACCTAGAGTATGTGGTTTGCAGAGTGCGTGAGAGGTTACCAATGTCAAACAGTACCTCTATCGACTGTTGAGAAATGTGAGATGTACTTTTTTTATATACACATATAAAAAAATAAGAGTGAGGTAGATAAATGTCTGAAAAAAATCAAAAACTGTCCCCGTCATACTTGAAAACCCTTATCTCAGTATTTAAATTTATTATGGGGCATCTCTACAGTGATTTAAACTGATATCACAAAAATAAATTAAAAAAAATCCTACATAGAATACCTTCTTAATTAACTTTTTTTTTGTCTTTTCTTTAAAGGGAAAAAAAATAACTCTGGGACAGAGGCAAGAGAAGATAGTGGGACCTAAAACTACACAAGCAAAAAGCACTACAAACTTTTTTTTTTTAAATCTCCAGTCACAACTAGCAATCAGTATATTTAATTCTTTGTTCTTACTCAAAAAAGTTAACATTTCCATCCCAGAACAACCTCTTTACTGCCATCGTTTGGTTAGATCAGTGCTAAACAAGGGGTTACATGCTATAACGAACTTAAGATGAGCAACTGTTATGGCTGCTTTGTTTTAGGCCTACAGCATGGCCCCGCCCCCTGCCTTAAACCCCACCCTCTTCTCCCACATTCGTAAGGCTTCCTCAGTCGAACAAGCAAGCTAATATTTCTCTTTTGTGCTGATGTTTGGTCTATGGTCTGAGCAACAAGCTTCTACTTGGACAGGTTTCCATAGCTGCCACATTTAACTGTTTGCTAGCAAATCTGATGGGCCCCACCCCCTTGAGAGCACTCTCATCCTCCCTGCCTTATTTCAACAGCACACCAGTGTCAGGGCTGCTGGCGAAGCAGGGGATCTAGAACAAGATGAAGCACAGAAGGAGATCTGAACATTTCCTAATGAAAACGGCTAGTAACAAGGGTCTGCTAGATCAGAGCGTCAATGACCATAAACATAAGAAAGGCCTGGCACTAACAGCTCACCCCATTTCGACTAAACACAGCTGTTGTTCATGGGATGGAAGGGGTCAAATATTCCTTTTAAAAAATAGAGACCCAAAAGCCTGGTATCCACTGTTGTACCCAACAATTAAAAAAATATATATATATATGCGTGTGTCACAACCAAAACAAGAGGGAAGGGAAGGAAGGGGTCTGACTCTTGCACAACAATGAATATGAACACTGAACAAGAATATACTCAATATGTAACCTTTTTTTCCTGACCTGAGTTTGTATCGTGCCTTGCACTGTAACAGACTCGAGTGCTGCATGGACAGAGGTTAGCAGAGGGAGGGAGGCTAGGGTTACAAACACCACCACACAGCACTGCTGAAATGCTACTGAGCGTGTACCCCCCCTTCCCTCCAATCCCCTCAAGAGCCTTGTAACCCATACAGCCAAGATGTTGTAAAACAACTAATGGAAAAAAAAGGAGGAAATGTTTTTATAAAAAGGCATTAAACAGTTCATGGCAAATCATGTTACAGGGATCAGTTACTGGGAAGAAGGAAGTAAAAGTTATACCCTATAGTACAAAGCATAAGAAATTGGTTGGAGAGGAGGGACGGGAAGGAGGGCAGACCTGAAGGTTTTCATAGATTAAATCCACAAAGATAAAGAACAAAAAAAATAGCAGCTTTTTTCTGTACAGACATATAGATGAGTATCTGAACCGTAAAAAAGTTATAAAAGTGACACAAAAGACAATGTGTATGCAAATGATCCATGGTCTAACATAGAACTGCAAGACCCTTTGAGAAGTCTTAATAACAGAGAGAAAAGGTCAACAAAGCGTCGTATACTTGAATCCGATACCGCTTTTTGTCTTCTCCAATTTTTGTTTCGATGTCTGTTTTTCCCGCAGGCCTGAGAAGGAAGGCAGGGTGCCAAGATGGAGATCCCTTCCGGTTCATTTCAGGCTGGGTTGCTCTTTTGGCGTGCGGCCAACTTTTTGCACGAAATATATATAAGAGTGTGTGTGTGTGATATTTGGCTCACCACTGCCAGTTTTGTCCAGAATTCTTGTTGGGGGAGGGCAGGTGGAAGGAGGACTGTTTCTACTCCCCCCATTCCTCTCCATCATGAGAAAATTTTTTTTGTCCAGGTTTAAAAAAGATCTAGACAATCTGATTTTTTTAAAAAAAAATACCAGTGTATGATCGAATGGAGTGTATTGGTCAGTATTTCTTTTAAATGGAGCAGCTGATTACTGTGCTCCTTCCAAGCCTACAAAACCCCACCCCCCAAAAAACAAAACACCCCCTCCCCCAAAGTTCATTTTTTTGGCAAAATTTGGCAGCGTTGAAAATGGTAACAAACTTGGACAAATGATGGCCCTTTTAAAATTCTTTTACGTTTTCCTAAAAAGGTTAGGGTAACGTTAAAAATCCAGTCTTTTTTTTTTTTTTAAAGTTCTGTTTTTATAAAGACCTACAGTGTTAGGCAGGTGCTTGCAAGGGCTAACGGGGAGCCATCTGGCCTGCAATTTCTTTGATCTGATAAAGGTGCAGTATGGTTGAACTTGCACGCAGATATGTTTCCCATTATGAATCAGACAGAGAGAGAAAGAAAAAGAGAGAGAAAGAGAGAGAGAGAGACATCAGATCTCAAGTTTTCTGTTGCTATTAAGTGTTAACATTAGAGTTTTAAAAGGCTGACTGTGTGCCCCACTGAATGGAGTCCTTTACTGAAATAAACATCTGCTTGCATATTGAACAAAGAAAAAACTAATGTGTTTACTGAAAAGAGGATTCTCCCATGTGCAGCTGCGGCAGTTCTGAAGATCCACTGAGGTACAGTAGGCTTTTGAATATATTCTCTTATTTCTTTCTTCCCCCGATGTGTGTGTGTTTGTGAGATTCTGGTTTTAAGGATCAGCAGGCCGAAGACTGGGGCAAAGGTAAGGCCCGTTCATTCTTGCGTCCCCCGTTCATGTGTGCATACGGCTGTCTCTCCTCAAAACTGGCTCGCAGGACCACCACACCTGGGCCATTCTCAGCTTTGTGTCCTGAGTGCTTGTCAGTGGATTGGAGGGTGGAGGAGGGATCTAAAGGAATGCTCTCCATGTTTTCAGTCTCCAGATCAAGTTCCTCGGTGTCCGGAGGCTTGTTCTCTTCACTGTAGAAGAAGGAAACCTCTTTGAATGCTGGATCCAGCTCATCCTTAATGCTACCGATTATTTCCAGGAAGGAGGGTCTCATCTTGGGGTTGTATTGCCAACACATTCGCATCAACTCGAACCTGGAATGAAAAATAAATTAATAGATTTATAAAATTTACATATTTACATAAAGTAAGTGCTTTTTGAACCTGAAAGACAGTCCCTTCTGACTTTTCACACTACCACCTCCACCCAATTGCGGTCAACGCACAGCTCCCATCACTTAATTGCACTGAACAAAAGTATTAATACAAATTACAACCCTAAGAGTACACCAGAAATAGCCTATGCGGAGTTACAATCTGACATTTCCCCCCCCCAGTTTTGAATTGGCAAGTTTGAATAGACTACAGGAAATGGGAGTGATTCAGAAAGATCATTTCCACAAACGTTATGGAGAAGAAAGATTAACTGATTTTAAAGGCTAGAAGAGACTACTGTAATTGTCTAGGCTGGTCTCCTGAACACCACAGGCCACTGAAATTACAACCAGTACTTCATGTATACAGTTCAATAAATTATAATGGAATTAAAGAATATATGGGAGGAAACACTGAATCTGGATTAAAGAAAGAATGAGGAACAAATTGCATAAGATGGATGGAGATGCTAACTATATCGTCTCCACTATTTAAAATTTTTTTGTATCGTATGGACACCAGAACAGGAGGCTATGCCAGGAGCCCACTCATCAATGCCATACATCAACTCTTTCCTCAACGTTCTCCTCTTGTTCCATTCAAAAACTATTAGCCTTCTTTGCCAAAACATCATACAGAGATGGTTTTCAGTCTGCTAACAAGTGAGCATAGTTAACTATTTTCAGAGTCAACGCTTGCTCGAATACAATGTCCCATCTGGCCTTAAAAGAAACGAGGGGATAAAACGACAACAAAAAATTTGTCCAACTCCTGAAAAGCAAAACGGTGATACTGTTTTCTCAGAGAGACAACAATCACCTTGAATGCCTTGTACATTTGAACACTGCTGCCCAGTTTTAAGCTCTCAATCAATTTTCATTTTTAGCCAGCAATGCAGTAATATTTTACAGGCCACCTGTTTTAATACATTTATCGTTATATCTGCCAGAACGGCATCACACCCTGGCAGAACAAAACCACGAGATGAGACAACACCACACACATAATCAACACTGTTTTTCATGACATTGCAAGACTGGATATTTCTCGTGGACCAGTCTGCACTTTGAATGGAGCCCAACTATGTATTTCAGCCTCTGTTGGGCTAAGGGCCCGGCAGGGATACCTCTTGTTCTTACGGGACAAGCAGGCTAAGTGTAACACTAGGAGAAAAGGAAAATTAATATAAAATCTTCAAGTCAATGATGCACATAGCAACACAACCCAGAAAAAATGTGCAACCTGTCAAAACTGTAACTATTTATCATACTGAAATAAGGATAGATTGCAAAGTATAAAGCAAGTAGAAGAACTCAGATTAGAAAATACCTGGTAGAGAACAATCCTAGAGTAGCTCTCAGAGGAGTGATCTGTTGACCCAGTAAGATTTTTTTTCTCTGTTCCCAAGAGTGGTCTTGTGGATAAGGCACTAGATTAGGACCCAGGCTGCCTGGATTCAATTCCCAGCTCTGTTAGACTTCTTGCCAGATCACTTAATCACTAGGCTTCTGTTCTGTAAAGAAGGGATGTTCCCCTCACTCACACAACTACCAAGAGAATAAATCCATGAATTTGTGAGATGCTCAGATACATTTATCGCAGCCTTCTAGAGTATGTACCAGAATTTTGATGATTTTCAAGATCTACCCATCCCCTTGCAGCACTCAAAACACTCTCACAAAAAATTAAGGATCCACCCCATGCCCTGATGTGCTATATAATGCTTTGATTTGCTGAAATAGTCTGACCTGGTCCTATGACTTACACTTCTCTGCATTTATTTTCCTCCCATTCCGTATGTTTTCCATCTTCAAGTGTCTGACGAAGTGGGATTTTCTCCCATGAAAGCTCATGCAATAAATAAATTTCTAAGTGCCACAAGACTCCTTGTTTGTTTTAGCCCCCAATGGGTTACTCACTCTAATACCAACGTAGATAAATTTCAATTATGTTAATTAAACAGCTTATGCCTCTGAAAGACTGTTCTCAAAGATCCGATTTATTTAAATAAAACTTTAGAATTGCAACTTGGATTTCCTAGATTATGCAATCAGCATACTATTCCCCACCAAACTACCACCAAAGGAAGAATTTTCAACATCCAGTTTACTTTTCACTATTTACTCTATTTTTTGCACTCTAGTCCAAATGTGAGGAAGGCAGACTAACCAGTTTCACATTCTAGTTCTCAAACATTCACCCGTCTCTTCACTGGTGATCTTCTGCAATACTCCCCTCGTAGTCACAGTTACGTACATTCAAAAAGAAACAAAATCAGCTCCCAATAAATCTACTACTTGTCGGCAAGGGAGGGAGACAGAATTATTATTTTTACGGGGCACTGATACTATTGAGACAAGAAACAGACAAGTATGCTGCCATGTTTGGGTTGCAAACACCTTGGAAGAATGTTTAAATCCAGACAAAAATTATCTGCACTGAAACCTTGTTTCTTTTAGCCATAAACGCATTTCTATTAATACTAAGCTGGGTACCATTTGATAGTTGTAAAAACAAAAATCAGCTACTTGACTCCACTACCCTTTAGCATGCGAAGACCGAAAGTAATCCAGCAAAACAATCATTAGCACAAAAAATATCTCAACTATCAGTGACTGCACCACCATAGATAGGTATGCATCTTTTAAATACATTTATTTTTCAAATCATTTTCTCTTTAGATTGAAGTCAACCTACAAAAATGCGTCTCTTCCCCTTCCCCCCCCCCCCCAACCACACACAAAAATCCATTTCTGTTACTCCACTGCTGTTTCCTCTGCAGCTGACTGCTGTGTCCCTGAATAGAAGCATCAGCTGGGGCCGAGAACACTGGATACTCACTGGTTCACAGCCTTGCGGCATAGGGGCAATGCTGTGGAGTAACGCATGTGACATCAGCACAAACAAGAACATGTGATGTTTCTTTTAAGCCATTCCACAGTCAAAAACTTTACAGTGCTTCCCAGAAAAGGAAGGGTGGTTTTTTTTCCTTTTTTCTCCTCTGTGGGATTGAAGACCTTGTTTACACTATTTCAACAAGCAAACTTTCCAGTAGACAATGGGAAGAATTTACAAGCTGCTAAAATTTTTATTTTAAATACATATGACTCTGAGGAATGGTTCTCAGGCCTGAGAAGTTGCAGAATCCTCAGGGTCCTTGAAATGGATTTTCCACTTTTTGCTTACACAGAAATGCAGCAAAAGTCACTGCTTTCTGGACTGGGACATTGACTAGATAGATCAATTGCTAGAACAGTTGTATTTCTTTTTAATATCTTGGGCAACAACAGGGACCATCGTTAACCAACCATATGTATTTGTAATATGCATCAGACTTGATCCTTCCGACAGGGTGTGCTGACAGCTAGGAACTTTGAAGGAAGAGTTTACTGTCCCGCTGCCTACTACGTCCTCCTAAAAGCACGTATGACCTCTGAGTTTATTCTAGTGCTGCAAGTGGTAAATGCTGGTTTTAAAATGAGCCCTAGCCACAGACAAGGCAAGAACAAGAACTGTTTAAACTGGCTGGCCATCTAAGCTTCATATGAGGGAAACCAGTGATCAAAGGAGTCTCATTTCAAACACAAAATTCTCCCCTCCATCCCAGCTAAACTAGTGGGAACACACTATCTATGAGCTGTAACAGCACCAAAACTGCTTGAGATACACAGTCTGATGCACAGAGCGTTGCTATTACAACTGCAGTATATAAACTTACTTGGCAAGCGGAGGGAAAGCAGCAACTCACCTCCTAGGTTACTACTATCGTCTGGCACCCATGTTGCGTGCTCAAATGTAACATTATGCAAAATATTCCTTCACCCTCACACCCAAACAAGTAAAACCAACTAAAAATGTCACTTCATTCCTTTTCAAATACTTTCCACATCTCTGAATGCCAACCCAATGGCCTAATATCCTCAACAAAGGCTGCACCAGGGAAAACTCCACTGCAAAATGAAATCTCTGGCATTCTTCAAGTCTCTTTTGTTTCTGATTCATCTGGAAGTTAGTGACTTTCTGCTACTAGAGGTCAGCAAAGCCCAGCAACGTCCAAGCAGGACTAATCCAGCATCCACCCAAGACGGAACGTCAGAACCTCTTGCACTGTGGGAGTCCGTGGACAGGGAATGGAACAGCAGAAAGGCAGGCCCTCAGAGAAATGAATGCATTCGGCAATACAGTTACTGCCTGTGTTGGTATTCTGGATAGTTACTGTAATAGATTATCATTACGTGGGAGTTGTAACGGGTTTTCCTTTGTAGGATTTTACCCCCTTCACCCTTTTCTAGGGGAGCCTTTGTACTACACTGCACTCCCATCCCAAAGGACAGGCTGCCTTCTCAGATATCAATTACCCACAATTTTATTTTAGCTGCTTTCAGGCTAGACAAATTTGGAGGAGGCAGCCCCATGGCTACAAAGGTGCTTTCTGCGATGTCTGATTCCTCGCTGTCCTTCTAGGCTTGTCACGTACCCTCCACTGAGCACAAGAAGCGTATTGACTTCCCTGCAGCAGGCTGGCCTAGCTTCCTGGGCACCTTGAATTGAATATTAAAATACCTTTAACCTCCAGGCAGACATTAGGACTGATGTCTGTGTGGTGACTGCACTCGACAATAATTCTCAGGGAGCTGACATGCTAGGTAACTTGATGCTTTAAAAGAAAAACTTGAGAGTATTAAGGGCCAAAACCAAGGGTGGGGCGGAGGGACCAAAAAAGGACTTTCCCACATTTGATAGGGGTCTTCATAAAGCCCTTGCCAAAAATTGCTTTGCACAAGCTGAGGGTGTGCAGTGAGCGTGGCAGTGAATTCCAGGCCAGCTGTGCCCTAGTGCGATATGCAGAAATATACTTCCAAGGGTTTTCCTCTTCCTGATATACCTGCTGATGACCAGAAACAGAATTAAGGAGGGGAGAGACTTCTGTTCATGGACTGCTCTTCCACGTACCCATGGTTATTGAGAAGGAAGGGCTTACTAAATGCAGTGGCTGAGGTCAGGCCTGTTGAGACAAATTTGGGGCCCCAGAGCATCATACTCATTGGGCCCCTCCCTCTTCCCATTTAACTCTCGTTACACAGATGTTAGAGACATTTTGGGGTGCAACCGTCCCCCTTTTGCTCCTGGTTCCTCAGCCCTAGCTGTAGTCACATCACTGGATGTTGTTTAGTGATGCTGGATACATCATCACCCAGGCAATGGGAGACTTGGAGGAAAAGGCTCAGTATGAAGTTAGCAATTCCAAATAGGCTCATTGATAGCCAAGCAAATGGCCAGGGCATGTGCCTCAGGCTTCCCACACCCACAGCTATAAATGCTTCGACTTGGATGTGACTGGACCGGTTGAATATAAAAACAGGGCAGGCTGCGCAGGGGGTGGGGCAAATCCGTGACATTTCAGAAGTTCTAAGTTTTTTTATTTTCTGCATTTGAGGAGATGCAGAGACTTGTAAAATCGAATTGGTGACGTGTCACTCACTGGGTCTGTCTCTGCCAATGAAAGGAAAGAACAGATTCTACTTTGCCTCTACCCCTGGAAGAAAGGGGGTGTCAGTAGAGGGGCCAGATTCAGAAAGTACCTACATCGGGGTATTCAGATTGTAATCTGGGTTTAGCTGGTTATAAATCCAGAGGCGAGCAACTGAAATACAGAAGTGAATTTCTAGCTGCCCACATTGGGGTGCCTGCCGATAATCTTTAAAAGTGCCACCAGACTAACCAATTGATTTATCGCATGAGCTTTCGTGCCACCAGACTCCTTGTTTGTTTTGCTGAACTAGACTAACACAGCGACCGCTCTGGAACTTGCCTACAGAGTGATGGTCTGCCCTTCACTTTAGCCTGAAAATGATGGTCCTTCTCTCTCTCTGGTCCACGTGAATTAGCCCTGCACTGCAGTACACTGACTTAAAAGGTTAATTTTACTTCACAGGATTTAAATTCTCCCATTTTTCAAGCTTGTGATTAGAGGACCTCTTATGGTCCCTTCCAGGCTATATGCCAGGTTAACAAGGAATTTCTAAAGCTAAATCCCATGACAAGTTCATTCACATTGTACAACCCACTTTCCTAATGCTGCCTGAAACAAGACCACCGTACTTAGGTCTCACCACACGCCCAGTCCCTGCTGTACAACTCACATAATGTCAAGCATAACTTCAAAGCCATCTTACTGCCAAAAATTCTCCGCAGAATCATGGGAGCAAAAGAATGTGTGTGGGGGCGTCAAATGGCAGTCAGATCTCCTCCTCCTCTCACCGCCCACTACCCACCCTCATCCAACAACAAAACACTCAATGTCATCTGAAACCAAAGCAAATCCTCCAGCCAGAGGCTCTTTTCCTAAGAATCCCAAGCAGCTGAGGCCCTTGAGTGACTGTATTCCTCCTGTGGGCCTTCAACAAATTTCAGTAACGGCAAGACACAGCATTTCCCTCTGGAAAGCTAGTTTGGGAAGCATATCAAAGTAGTGAAAGACTGTACACAAAACCTAGCAGAAGTATTTTAATACTGCAAAGCTAAAGGCTGATGCCTTTGTAGCTGTAGCCTCTCCACTGCAATGAGGCTTTATTAGACGCTGGTGACAGGAACAGGTAAAGCTTTTAGGACATTTCTCTCTTTTGACACTTGCAGGAAAGGCAATTGTGACAGGAAAAGAAAATGCTGATCTCATCGCAATGGGTGCCATCAACTGTGGTAATAGTTCAGAGCTGCTCTAGGAGAGGAATTATGGCATTATTTTATCTGTCTGCTGAATTAGAAAGCTTCGATTCCAAAGGGTTAATTCACAATGTATTTCAGCTGTCCCAAAGTTTTACTTTTTCGCTACCCAACAGCATCGTTTTAAACCAAAGAGAAAAGTGTAAGGAGTTCTCTGAAAAAACTCTCTGAATAATAACTTTTATTTTAGACCACCTCTCTTTCCGTGGCGATAGAAAACCAAAGTTTTAGCTGCTTATTAGAGAACCTTAAGTTTAGCTAATGGGGAATTCTTGCTGATAGGAAAGGTTTTTATAAGGTGTCTACTGAACACACATTAAGTTTACATGAAGGACAACAGAGTCTTGTGGCACTTTTAAAGACTAACAGATTTATTAATCGCATGAGCTTTCGTGGGAGAAAATCCCACTTCGTCATGCGATTAATAAATCTGTTAGTCTTTAAAAGTGCCACAAGACTCTGTTGTCTTTCTACAATAGACTAACACGGCTACCCCTTTGGAATTTAAGTTTACATGGACAGTTCAAAGAGAACCTAGAATTGCTAGAGCATTTTAACGGTCATTCATACTGCCTTCTTAGTTGTGTATTTGGATTTAGATGGGGGAAGAGAGGAGATGGGGAGGAGAAGGGAGGTTGCATAGAAAGGACACATTCAAAAATACACATCTCGAAACCAATGCAGCACTGCAGTAGTGAGGAGCGGAGGCCAGATCCGATGAAAAAGCTGGAGCCCATGCTCCAAGAGAGAATGCTGATGCTTCCAATAGTTGTACCACAACATCAACAAATTTAAAATGGTCCTGTCAGTTCAAGAGAACACAAACACGTCTGCCTGCTGCCACTAGACCCGAGCCCTTAATGATTTCATCCAACGCGCTCATCACAACATTATCTAGATGTCAATGTTCCATGCTTGCAATAGCTGGATTTACATTGGTAATCGCTGATTAAAGAGGACATCAGAGAGCGGAGCACACACGCCCAGTCAAGCTCAAAGTGAAGAATAAAGAGGACAGGCGATACTTACAGCATATCGGGGCAGTTGTCTGGTTTTTCCAATAAGCCCCCTTCCATCACGAAGCGGAGAACTTGCTCATTGGACATGCCTTGGTACGGCTGCTCTGCTAGTGTTGCGATTTCCCATAGGACAACACCAAAGGACCTGGAATACAATTATGCCTTATGAAGTGTTCAGCAAACAAGCAAGATTTGGTTAAAATATGTTGATGTGTTACCTCAAACCCTCTTCCCCACCCTTCCCTCTGCCCCTCCCACCAACCTGACTGGTTGAGGGATTGGTAACAGGCAAGAAAACTCATTGCTAAGCCAGCAACTCTGAGTTAAATCAATCGAATCTTCTTGGAAGCCTGATGTTCATGATTCTGGTGAGCTCTATCTAGGCTCTGTGTCACAAAAGCTTTCGCTGGTTTTGATCCTAACTGGGAGCCTAACCTATCTGTCAGCTTGGCATGAGTGCCGAGTGGGGCAACGAGAAGGAGAATGAACTCCACTCATCTCCGCAGGGGTCCTCCAAGTTCAGGTTTGAAGCACATTTGTTGGAAAAGGAGAGAGCAGTGAATGGACTTACCCGACTGCTACTCATGTATCTTTTCTGTGGTTAGCAAATGTCTATGTCCAGGGGCTTTCACTGAACTCACATAATTCTATACGGAAACGTTAAGCAGTGCAGTTCTTTAAGCCTAACAGTGAAACATGAATACAGAACTGCTGCTCTGACAGGTGACATATAGCTTGAGCCTGAATGGCCCCTGAAATAATTAGCATAACCTTGACACATTTAAAAAAAACCATGAAAACAACTCGTGACATTTCTTCCCTCTCATATTCAGGTACTTCTGGCATATGGGAAAAGAAAAGAACCTCAGGAAGACAAGCACACAGAGGCATAGCCCTCATCTCTGGGCAACTGCTTTTTTCTTTTAATTTTGTCTGAGACGCTTGAACAACAGAAACACTGAATAGTAAAGAAAAAAACCTGAGTTTTTCCCACATTAGCCATGACGTGGACACACATTAAAATGGATGCTGCTAAGCCTGCAAACACCATATGGTTCATTCTCCATAAAAAAACCCCCTGCTTTTGGCACAGGAACACTTTTTGGTTAATACTGATTTTCCCCATGTGGCCCTCTGCTTTAGGTTCTCCCATGTACCAGCTTACAGACACACAATGCAAACATCCAGACAAATCCAAAATGGGACAGCAACAAATGAAACTTCGCTTGCTTTAGAGCAGATGTGAGGGAGGTGCTTAGGTCTATTTAATCATAGGGAATGCAAAAATTCACTTCTTCCCCAGCCTCTTGCACCAAGAACCAACTTTGGGCTACAAAGATTGCTTTAGAACATTTAAACTATCTTGGGAAAAATCCAGTGTCATTTTGCAACATACAGGGCAATACAAAGAAAGCGTCTAATGGCGTTTTTAAAGACTAACATATATTTATTGCGTGAGCTTTCATGGGAGAAAATCCCAAATTGTCAGATGAACTCGTTCATTTTCCTGAACTAGACTAAGGCTACCCCTTTAATACAGGGTAATGTGTTCTTGAAACATCTAACTACTTCTCCACCTGTCTGCAAAAGGACAGTAGCAGAAAGACATTACTCTTAATAGCCTGAACTGTTCATTGGGTAGAGACAAGTATAGTTATGATTAACAAGCTCTTATTAAAAATTTCCAGCGTCTTCTCCATGACGATCTCACATAGAACTGAGCAGCTCCTTTATGTAATTAAAGATAAAAACAATGTTTTTTCAATGACCTGATGCACCGATTGAAATTTTCTTAAAATGTTTGTTTACAAAACTAGTCTCTAAACTAAGATTAGCTCCAGAAGGACAGCATCATCAGCCATGTCTAAAGGATTTAAGAGTCATCTCATTTACATGTAGCTGAGCAGCAAATAAGAACAATTCTATGCTTTCAAAATCAGATCCTTATTTTCACTGCTCCTAAACCCAGCCCAACTTGCTGTATGGGAGCAGGACTATGTACGGTAGTAGTCCGGTTTTTGTTGTGAAAACAGGAGGTCAGTATTATTAGTTAGTTACGGTAGAGTGCATCTCAGGTTAGCCACTGGATTGAAAATGGATTCTTGATAAAACCAGAAATGACAAGATCTGCTACTATACTAGAGATTACATTGCAAGGACCAAGCCTGTACAACTCCTTTAAGCTAGATTAGCTGATCAAGCAAAATTGTAAATGGAAAAGATTCGGCATACAGAAAACACCTGCAGCCCTGGCTCCCAAAAGATAGTGTTCATTTTAAAATTTTGGTTCCTTCTTACCCTCCCACCCCAACAAAGTGTTTCCCTTAGTCACCGTATTCCTCGTCTTTAAGAACACTATAAAAGCAAATTACCAAAATAAACCCTCACCCTTCAAATCGCCCAGATACTTTTCCAGTTTGTCATTTCACGTTACAATTTACAAATCCTGATGTCCGATCATGTGCCTCTCTCTTTTTGACATTTAGCTTCCTAAAATGGCATCTAAGAATAGGGAACCTGATATCACAGCTAATTACCAGAGAAAGCAGAAAACAAGTCTTAGTATTTTTAGTTTTTTGAAGCAAGAGAAAAACCCATCAAAAAGCCAGCTAAACAACACTGTCTGCATGAAGCAAATTCAAAGCCTGAGCACTGAAAGGAAAGTCAGGTGATTTTCCTGCCACCAGGAGATTTTTAATGTATAGCATCTGGTCTGCTCTACAAATTATTTGAAAACAGAACGGAATGCCTGTTTTACCTACAAGCAGATCAAATCACAAAACACTGCTTCATAACAGTGATAAGTTGAGCATCAATACTTTTGAGATGCGGATTCAAATCTTTTGAATTTAAGAATTTTGGATATATGTAGTTGAATATGACTGTGTAAAATATACTCAGTAAATTGGTGTTTGTGGTATACAGATATGCACAATATTCCCCATATTTAACCTATCCTTCCTACTTTTACTATTGAACCTACAAAGTAAGATTCAGAAAAAAGTTAACTTTGTTTCTAGCACCAGATCCTCAAGGAAATATTTTAGAAGGGTAATAAGGATTCCTTAAAGGGTTATTCTCTCTGGGTCAGTGCTGTAATTTTTACACTGGATAAGGAGTTGTAGAAAAGGAGATGTAGTCAGCTCGCAAAAATTCTTTCCAAGGAAGCAAAGATTTGCTTCTGGATTGGAAAGCTATGCATTCTGAAATACGCTCATTCACATAGGCAGCGTGCTTGAAAATGTGTAAACTCTAAAGCCCCTACTGTACGAACCGTAATCTACCAAAGAAATAATAGTTTTTAAGATTCGTGTTTCCTTGCCTTGTCTTTGGTGATTGGCTTTCCCTGTGCCCCTTGCCCCCCCTTCTTTTGAAGCTTCTGTTAAGGTACCAAATGTTTTCGGATTACAGGGTTATGCCACTGTCATATTTGTTTAGCCTTTCTTTGGATTGAATAACGACAGTGATGTGTCAGCCCCAAGAATGTATTCTTTCTCTCCCCCTTAACTTTGCCGTGATAAAGTATTACACACTTGATTCGTGCCACTGAATGGCAGAAGTTGCTGCATTTTAAGAACTCAAACCACCTCAGAGTGTCAAAGTCATTTTGCATTATGGAGCTTGGAACTCCATAAAACTTTCTGCAGTGGGTATTTTTAAGGACACTGATAAATGGCAGTATCCAGCTTCCATTTCATGCATGTGATAAAGTGGGATTACACCCACAAAAGCTCATGCGATAAATAAATGTGCTAGTATTTAGAAGTGCCACAGGACTCCATGCTTGTTTTAATGAATGGCAGAGTCAGATAAAGCACACACCTTAGAGAAAGCAAAGTTTGCATGTACTGGAGCACCGATGTACTTCTGATGAGTAAATGCATGGTTTGTCCGGACTTCTTGTCTGTCCGTCATTTGGGTTTTGTGAAAGAAACGTGCAACTTAAGTGATAGTTTTAGAAACCAAAGCTAAGCAAGTGGAATGAGATGGATCATTTACCATGGTGTAAGTCAGTCCTTGATGTAAGTGATAGCTGGAGATAATTGATGGATTTACAAATTATTAGTAGGCAAAAAGAACGAATCAAAGTCATGCTGCTCTGTTCTTCGATCTGGACCAGTTCAGTTCCAGATAGCTCAGTGTGCGTAGGTTAAACTGAAATTCTGCCTGCTCTGTGAGGCCATGACTGGTCCCAAAGTACCACTTAATTTTTCGTAGTAAGAGTAAGATTCTAGCAATGTGCTCCTTTGCCATGTTAGCTATTGTCACCGTTTGACCCAGAGGAGGCTGTTTTTAGTGGTGCTGTTTATGTATCTAAGTTGGAATGAAAGGTGGGATAGGAACGTAACTACTACTGCATGTACAGCCGCAACGTGTGTCTAAAATGTAAATTTAACTTCTACAGTGATTGCTTTTCCCTACAGTAGTTAGAGGATTTGGCATGACGGTCTGTGTCCTTTCTAAGCAACATACTATTTTCATGGGTTGAAGGGTTACTGGCTTTATAAAAAAAAAACAAACAACTATGCCAAAAAACTCTAGCTTTGCTTTGTCATAACGTCAGCTATAAAACTTTCGCTCCAAGCTGATGCTGCGTAGAACTCCAATCTACTGACTGCAAAATGTCCAAGCTGTTAAAAAACCATATAGTTTACTACTTTAATAAGTTTTCTACTGACTTCCAGACATTTGGAGGCCATCAACTGCCAGTTCTGTAACACAACAACAGGAAAACCTCTTCCTAAGAAAGCAGAGAAACCAAGAGAGCCTTAGAAGTGTAGGTTTGCCAGTACATAAATTCTTGCCAAACCTTCCATTTACTTTCAGAAGCTGGACACCTATCCTCAAACCTTTGAAAAGAAAAAAAAATGTTCATAGAGTATGTTTTCAAAAGGCGTATGTTGAGATTTCCTGTACAGCTCTACTATTAACTTCATGGGTATATCTATTATGCAATAATTTTTTCTTTAAACGTTTTATAGCATTGGAGTCAAAATGTGCAAAACTAATGGGGGAAGATACATAATGGATGATTCCAAAGAAGAAAACTCTGTACTTCCTACAGAAGAAAACAGAGTTACGCTCACAGAAGATTTTCATAAGAATCAGGTCAAAGGTATGAATCCTGGCCTATATTTGACATCTTTTTAATGGCTTTTCTTAATGCAGGATTGGAAATGACCAGTTGCTTTTCTAGGTAAGTGTAGCTAACAGGCTATAGATTTTTGCAGTGAGAGCTGATTCCCTATCCCTGATCAAAGCACAATCCTCTCCAAACAGACTACATCTTCAGACTTGGGCAGACTCCTTCAGCTCACAAGGATTTTAATGGGAGCCATGTTATGTATCTGAGTACCGAATATGGCTTAATTCTGATGGAGAATTTGCAAAGGGGAAAGCATAAAGCAGAGTGGCTCATGGTCAACAAAACGGGAAAAAATACAGGCAGAGTGTTTGAAGACTTAGTAGACTTACATATTTGTTTTTACCCATAAAAATCTTTAAAAAGGAGCATCTAAACTGTTTTTAAAAGCCCCTGTTTTGTTACCAGACGTCCGAATGTGTTGTGAAGACTCCGTCCTTCAATGACTCTGGGGACATCCAGCGCACAGGTAGCAAGCCTTTCCCTCCTTTCCGATAGTAATCTGTCTCATAGATATCTCTGGTCATGCCAAAGTCTGTAAGGTAAACACATGTGTTTACAAGGCAAGATATTTAACACATCCCAAAGGACCTGCCCAAATGAGAATCATTGCTTCAGTACAAAGTATTCGTGATTTGTCAGCATCATGGTTTATTTCATCTGAGATGTACTGTATATACATGTCATTTCTTTTTCAGGGCTTGGTCTCTTTCTTACTGAAAGAACAGGTACCTTCACATTTACTTCACTGGGAACACAACTGGGTCACAAACAGGTTTGAATGGTTGCATTTTTGGGAGTTCCAGAGCTGGGTTAGCAGCAACACTATAGACTCAGTGCTGGTGTTGCATAGTTCCCTGGAGGAGCAAAAACAGTTCCTGCCCACTCTAGAGAGAGCTGTGGTCAATTTCTCATGCTCAGCACAAACTCACACAAGTTAAAATGAGAAAAATTATTTTTTTAAATAGTTCACATCAACGGGTCTACACAATGACAAGCTGAGCTCTTTGTGCACGGAACTCTGATTCTTTTCCTCTAAAAATCTGAGAAAAAATGTGCACTTTTTACCAGAGTACTTTGCATTGGGTACCCTTTATCTCAGTGGTCTCCAACCTTTTGCCAGCAGATGGCAAAACACTCATAGGTTTTAACTGCAATGGCTGTTCAGAAGTAGATCACGATCTACTGGTTGGAGACTACTGCTTTATCTCATGATCTCAAATGGGTTTTATTTTTGGAGATAAACCACCCTCCTTCTCTCTCCAAAGCTAATTCAATTCCCTTAAATATCTTCTATTTCAGATCTCATGAAAGACTACACTGCTCCTTCCCAGAAAGCACAAGTAGGTAAGGGTTGACCTTGGTCAAATTTCTGATAATGAAAACTGAGAGAAGCTTAACAATAAACACATTTAAGTGTTTGCACACCTCAGGCCTAACACTGTCCATCTGCTTTGCGCACAACTCTGCCAAACTAATTCCAAAAAATATTTTGTCTTTTAGATGGTACTTGATCAATCACCACATCCAAAATGTTAGACTCTGGATAAGCAGGTTTAACCCAATAATTTTTACTTGTATTTGGTTTGTGGGTTCATCCAAAATAAAGTGATTTGATGGTACTTGAGTTATTCTCTTTAAACAACAGCTCTTTCTATGGAAACTGCAAGGTTAGGGCACAATTCACTTCGCCAGCTTAAACCCAAAATACCTGGGCTTTGTCAAGAGGGCAGTGCAGGAAAGGGAGGAGAGAATTTCTCAACTATGGGCCATCCCCAAGACTGTTACTGAAGAATCTGGCTGGGAAGAGTGGCTGCTGCTCATAGACTTTAAGGTCAGAAGGGACCAGTACGATCATCTAGTCTGACCTCCTGCAAAATGCAGGCCTCAAGACCTCACCCACCCACTCCTGCAATAGGCCACCAACCTATGACTGAGTTATTTACCTCCTTAGATCATGATTTAAGGACTTTAAGATACATATTCCTTGCTTAGTCCATCACAATGGGCACAAATGAGATTGTTTCTATTCAGTGTTGAATGCTCACTGGGCTGGAAACCATAGTGGGTCTTCAGATGGAAGATATTCACCCCCACAATTCTATACTAACACTTTACAGAAATTAAGATGTCTTTTTCAATGCGGACCATAGAATTATAGTCCGGATTTTAAAGAAGAAAGGAAGGAAAACGCACCTCCAATTTTCACAGTGAAGTCTTCAGCCACCATGCAATTTCTTGCAGCAAGGTCCCGATGGACGAATTTGTTGGCATTGAGGTACGCCATGCCATCAGCAATCTCTCCTGCCATCTGAATCATCTTCTTCAGAGTTGGAGGAGCCTGGCCTGGGTTATTCTGAGCAAGATGAAGGAGGCAGAAGTATGAGGGGCGGGAGGGAAGCAACTGTTTCCACTTAAAACTGGCAATGTGCTTTTCTTAATCAGATCATCAGAAGTCAGTTTGACAAGACACCAGGACGAGGCTGAACAAAAACTTCTGATTACGAAAATCGTAGCATCTGCTTAGTGGGAAAATCACGTCTTCTCTCTCCACCCACATCAAGCTTGGTTACAAACAGAAGCCCCAATTAAGCTCCAGTAGAGCAGCACATTTATTTTGGGGAATACAAACAAGTTTTGCTTTAAACTGGTAAGTTTTGCTATTAAAATTCACTTTTCTCCTAAAAGTTTTAAGCAATAACCTGCTTGCTTTGCTTCCGAATTCTATACTGAGTGCCCTACAGCAGCATAAACAGAACAGACAATGTTGCGGGATACTATTAAATTATTTCCCCTGACACTCAGTGATGTGATGCCTCTTGAATTACCTATCTATTCTGGCAAAGGTGAAAAGCCCTTGAGACAATTATCATGAATCACATTCCCTCATGATCATCAACTAGAGATTTATGCAGCTCTTACTACCATAGCTCTTAGCTGTAGTGTGCTGAAGGGCAGAGTTTGTGATGGTTGCTTATAACTCAGCACATCATCGTGTGCCTTAACGTCCGCCAGGGCAAATTTGACTAAGGCCTAGTCTACACTGGTGGCACTTTTCAGCGGCAGTCTAAGGGATATACAAGGCACGCAAAAGACCTTGTGTATCTCCCTTCAACCTCGTTACTCCCACTTACCTCCCCTTCCACGCTGCGCTAAGTCGAATGAAGAGTTGCATCCGAGAAGCACTCTAAGAGTCTTTAGGGACCCTCACATAAAGCTTCACATACCAAGGTTGAAAGAGAAAGGGCAACCAGATCACAGCTTTACAGACTTTATAAACCAGCTTTGGGGGGGAGAGGGGCGGGGAAGGGAACAATAGGTCAGCAGGCAGAAGAGAAAACCAGACTAAGCAGTACTCCTTTTTTCATAATTCTCTTGTTTACATCATCATCACTGCTCCCTGCCTGCAAAGTCTACTCAATTCCATCACTGTAACTCTGGATAAGCTCCTCAGCATGACCCATGACCTGCACCTTTATCAAAAAAAAGTCTTGAGCTCAGGGCTGAGATGCTAGTTCAATGTATTCCATATTCCCATTAAATGATGGGGTACGGAACAGTGTTTTTAAACTGCCTGCCTTTTCTTTCCTGAAATGCCTTCATTTTACACTCAGTTTTCATTCACGCACACCAGGTGTTTGAACTCTGCTGCCATAAATTATTTACATGGCAAATACTACACTGTGAACCTGAGGGTCACAGAAAAGTGCTGAGCACATTTCATACAAGGCCAACTTTAATTTCAGCAATCAGGGAGCTATAACATTCTCTCCTAACCTTTCGGACTCTGTAATGTATGTGAGTGATTTTAACTGTTAGGCCGACAGGCTGAATATTAAATACCACGTGTACAACGAAATATTAGTGTTTCTTGCAAAGTGCTCATTCATAATTTACATCGAACACAAAGAGGCAGCCTGCAGAGTTGCATCCCTACTCGTCAATTTTGTAAATGATTATACTGTTTTGCAGCCTTAACAGGAATTGGATTAAGCAAAGAAGATTTCATTCAAAACTGAAGAACAGGCACACTGGCTATGTCTACACTTGTTAATTTTAGTCGATTTAGCGTGTCCCCACTCAAAAATTAAGTAGACTGAGAGGGGACCCTGCCAAATCAACCTAGAGCGTCCACACTGGACACCTAGGTCAACTTGTAGGGGCCAGGTGGACCTGGGACAGGTCCATAGTGGCAGGGGTGGCACCCCTTGCCAAGTGCCAGGGCGCTGAGCCTTTGCCCCATTGTACCTTGGTACAATGGGGGCTAAGGAGGACAGAGACCCTGGCAGGGCATAGGGGCAGGGCTCTGTCCTGCCCTGTGGGGGGGCACGCCAGGCTCTGATTGTGCCAGCCACCCTGGCAGGGAGGGCAGTGGGCAAGCCCTGAAGCCCCCTACGTCGACTTAAAGTTGACTTAGGGCTACTCTGTGTCCACACTGGCTAAGTCGACTTAAAACTAGGTTTAGTAAAGTGGACTTTGACTTTAGCAGCTGCTAAAGTCAACTTAAGGAAAATGTAGTGTGGACGCAGATTAAATTAATTAGACTTAAGCAAGCTTAAATAGACTTAATTTGTAAGTGTAGAAGCACCCTTAGTGACATGGGCTGGGTCATAAGTGTTAGTAGTGCACACGTTATTCCACTGTCCCTGTGAAAAACACTCTTTCGCACAAGGGGCCGCACATCACAAACAGCTGGAATTTCTTTAACAGCTCAAGGAGAAAAAACTGGTAATTGTGAGAAATCATATGAATTTCACTCTGAGTTCATTTGTGCTCCTTAAATGCATGGGTCAGATACACAACTGTGAGCAAAGAGTGATGAGAACTCAGAGAAGACTCTGAAGCAAGAACGCACCAGAAAGGAAGATAGCGAGGAGGCTGGTTTCTCAGGAGCTAGGCTCCTGGTTTTCTAGCAATGGAAGTTAGCTGCCAGAAGGGCAAGTAAACGATGCCCAATGCTTAGTTCACAAATTAAAAAAGAAGGAGGATCAAAGAGCAAGGGAAATAAGGAAGCACAATAAGGAGAGCTGCTGGCTTTAACACGTGACAGGTGAGAAGCAAACCAGAGCTAGCCCTGCATTTCTGCACTGGACTCTTTTTAGGTAATGTGTAATTTAACAAAGACAGGGCGACAGAAAGAAGATACGAGTAAAATGAGATAACCGAAAGGTCTGCAGAAACCTGCCAGCTTATCTTTCAGGAAGCTGGGGGGCTGCATACTGAGGTTCAGTAGCTGTGCCAGGCCAGTGGTGAGGAAACCACTAACAAGGACAGCTGCTCCAAACCAGGCAGGGAACTGACACCCTGGGCAAGCTGGGTGCATTGAGCTCATAACCTCCTCTTATAAGTGAATTAAAACAAAACCAGCCTCCCCCCCCCCCCAACACACAAATCCACATGCTCACCTCAGTGTCTGGCCGCAGAGATCTCAAATAACTCTTGAGATCGCCACGTGTCATGAGTTCCATAATAACCAGCGTTGGTTGGCCTTGCGAGACAACTCCAAGCAGCCGCACCTGACAGGGAAAAGTTTAAGATTACTCAGCAGATGTGGCTAATTATTAACCAGTTAAAAGCCCTGTTATTAACCAGGAGTGGCCCCAGTCTGGAGCTAACACCCACAAAGCTGGGAAAGCATTTGGAAATAGATCTGGGAAGTGCCATGGCAGCAGCCATCCCCATTAATGCATTATCATGGTGCTCACTGAGCAATTGGTGTACTGAGGAAGCACATTCTTTTAGCATGCTGCTTTAGGAGGTCTTGACTCCTGGTACCACAGAGTCAATAAAGCCAGGCAGTAGAAGCCCTCATGCCAGCAACTATGCTTACATAACAGAAGCTGTTCTCAATTTCAAGCAACATACCACATGATGACAATTGAACTCCTTCATAACTGAGGCCTCATTTAAGAACTCGATCCGTTCACGCATGCTTGCAGATTCGTTGACAGTTTTGATGGCCACCCTAGTTTCTGGCTCGTCCTTCACCACTCCCTTAGCTATTCCCTCGTAAACCATTCCAAAGGAGCCCTGCCCAAGCTCGCGGCACATGGTGATCTTCTCACGGGGCACTTCCCATTCATCTGGAACGTACACTAGAGGGAAAGAGAACAGCCAATGATGTTCCACAAAGAGCTGTGCAAACGGGGAGAAGACTTGTGGTTCAATTACAAGAAGCAAAATGCACTAAGCATGAGGATATGGTTCCCATGGTCTTCCCCAGACAGTCTACCCGCCTTAGGTTTTTACATAGCACACTAGAGACGAGAGATGTTTTCTTTCCTCTCTGCAGAGACCCCAGCCTTAGCAGTCCAAGGAAAAAGCTACAATCCCAAACAATGTCAGTGCTTTGTGTTGCTCTCATGACTATCAAGCTAGCTTGCCTGAGATGAACTTTAGCTGAGGCCCTCAACTTTTCATGCCAGCTTCAATTCTATCTAGGATTGTGATTACGTGATTGCTATCCGCCTCAGGCATACACAGATCTTAAAGGATGGTGCCTGTGGTGGAGACAGGGAAGCTTAATCATGGCACTTGCATAAGTAAAAATGACTAGGGAACAACTATGTATGTTATGTGCTCACTATGCAAAGCAGGAGTTGGGAAGACAACCGTGGTGGGTAGAAGCAGGGTGCATCAGGCTTTTTCTGGCTTCTTTTGTTTTCAGATTCCCTCCACACAACATCAGACAATTTACATACTTTCAGTTCAGTGTCTGAGGATGCATCCTCTGTCAGGGGATTGATTTTATAATCACAGGAGAATGAAATCTATCATTTAGCATGGAGGCGTCAAACGTGTGTCCTATGGGCCATTTGCAGCCTGCGGTCTGCTCTGCTGCGGCCCGCACTTGGGGAGTGGACCCCGCCAGTGTTGGCAGAGAGCTCGGTCGGCAGCCACACTGTGCGCAGCGCTGTCACCCTGACCCCTGGCTAGCTGGTCAGCCCCAGGGGGGCAAGGCAGGCCAGCAGCAGCATATGGCTGCTGCACTGTGCAGCCGGCCTCCAGCGTGGTCCTGCGAGGTGCCCTGGGAGTGAGTAGAATGGCTGGTGAGGGAGCAGGGGGTGAGTAGAGCGGGAAGTGGGGGGCCTGGGGGAGCAGGGAAGAGTGGTCTGCCAGACTGAGTTGCTGGCAAAAATGGCCCCCAAGGCTAAATGACTGACACCCCTGATCTAGCAGGTTATTTGCATCACTAACTCTTCCGATCACTCACACCCAAATCCTACTGCTGCTGTAATGACAAGACTTGTGCAGCAGGAACCCTTAGAGAGGATGCAAACGGGAGACCACACTGCTTGGAAGGATTACTGCCAAAGGCAAGAAGCTATCTGAGCTAGGATCGGTCGCTGCTGTCTGTCCGTCACCGAGGGAGCATCCTTTAACAGTCCTTGAACTCGCATGGTGCTACTGTAACAAGGGACAGGGAAGGGAGGCAGCTGCCTTCCTTGCAGAGACTGTTAGCTTTTGGGAACTTTCAGCTCCTGTAGACAGACTAAACCAGGGATGTCAAACATACAGCCCACAAATCTCTTCCATCCAGTCTGTGACTGTGCTCTGCAAGTCCATATTCTCTCCCTAACAGAGAGTGTGGTCTCGCAATATCGCAGAGCGCAGTCTTGTATACCTGGCACGCTGAGATACAGCACTCCACGATACCACACTCTCTCCCTAACAGAGACAGAGAGTGAGAGTGGTCTCGGGTACTGCGGAGTGCAATCGCGCATACACAGCGCTCTGCAATGCCAAAAGAGTGCCCTAACATTTCCATTTATGGTATGTACAGCCTACGTGAAGTACATTTAACTCAAATCTGGCCCACCAAAGCAAATGAGTTTGACACCCCTGTATTACACTAAAGCATACTGTCTGGCTCGATCCTGAAGGTGGGACTTAATGTCTACAGCAGATTCCTTGAAGTCCTGCTCTCCTTCCTCCTTCACTGCTAACAAGAATTTTGCAAATATTTAATCTATACAGCGTGGACACTCACTAATTACTTCAGCTGTAAAAATATCTAGAGTAAGATTTTTCTAACAGATTAATTCTGGGTCAGAGGATAATCGTTAAAGGCTCTCCAATATGTGCAATATCCATGCAGGTACTAAAAGTGTCATGGTCTAACCCCACTCACCTGAGGACATATTGGAAATTAAACTGTGAGTTGAGATCTGCTATAGGTTTATTATGCAATGAGCAGTAAAACTCTGGGTCTAAACTCATTTCTTATACCATTCCCAAAGCCTTTTCGTTTTCTAATCCTTTGCTAGTTGATTATTCTAAATTCAGAAGTGAACATGCACTAGTTACCCTAAATTAAAGCTTTAGTTAGCTACAAGCTTTAATCACTGAACAGTCAGTTTTAATTTTCACTAGCAACCTCATTAGCATTTCCCTGCTAGGGATTTTTCAAGATATTCCAAAGTCTGGTGAAAAATTAGGAAGTCTTTAGTTTTCACAATCGCTGCCTCAGCTGAACAAGCTCATCAAGCCTCCTTGAACGTGAAATCAAACAGTCAGCAGTAAACTTTGTTCCTGCAGGAGGGTGTGTCCCAGACATGCTTAAAAGTTAAGAGCCTAAAGCTACAGAAATTTTAAAAAAAAAAATACCGTCTCCCTGACCTTCTCTCTAAACAGCTTCATGGGGTAGGTTTGGTGCTACTTACAGTTGCAAATATTTCATTTCGAAGCAAGTGGGACTTAAATCCCAAGCAGGACTTCCTAGTTCATTAATTTATTTTTTAAGTTAAAGTCAGGAAGAGCTGTCACTGCTAGCCCAGGGGTGGGCAAAATACAGCCTGCAGGCTGGATCTGGCCTGCCTGGGGCCTCTGTCCGGCCCGCTGCCCCTGGCCTGCTCTCTCCCACCCAGCAGGCACACGTCATCGTTCTGGAGCCAGGGACGGTGGTGTGCTGCCTGGTCCCATGGGGCTGGTGCTACACTGCCCCTTCCGCTCCCCTAGTTGGCACTGCGGCACTCTGAGGCTGGGGTCGGCATTGCCCCCACCACCCGCCCCCCCCAACCGGCACTGCATGAGGTTGGGGCCATTGCTGCGGCTCATTGGAGCCAGCGCTGCAATGTCCCCTTGCCCCCCTTCTCCCCCCCAGCCAGCACTGCGGAGCTGCGCGCCCCACTCCTCCTGGCTGGCAGTGGCATTCCACCTCCCTGCCCCAACTTTCCCTCCTCTCCCCCCCCCCCCCCCCCCCAGGCTTCCTCTCCCCACGTTTGCCCTCGCTCCCTCCCCACCCTGGCCCCTGGCCAGCTCTCCACTGCCACCACTGGCTCACTGGTCACTCCTGTGCTAGCCTCTCCCTATTAAAAGGCAAGACCCCCAGGCCTGGCCATGGCATAAGAGGGCCGGAGTGGCATATAGGGGTCCAATATCTGACTTTGGCAGGGGCTGTATCTCACTTTCTGCTAGCATAGGGCTTCATCATAATGGGATCCTGGTGGCCATAGGGACTTTAAGGAGCTACCAGAATACAATATATAAATACATTTAGAGATGAGTATTCTGGAACAGTTACAAGTATACAAAATAAAGTTGAAATTAGCATTAAAGAATGGCTTCGTCAGCTAGAGGACAATCCTCTTTATATTACTGGAGATGAACACCAAAAGATATAGATTATGTTAAACATCTGCATTTGTTTTCACATAACATTTCCACCTGTGAAGTATCTGATGACTCACAGCACTGTCTGCCTGCCTCTTCAAATGTGAATTATCCTAACTATTTTATTGTTCTACAAATTAGAACGGCCTATAGTTTAATAAAGGGGCAATAGGGACTAGTTTTCGCATTTGTTTTAAAATGTTAGAAGCTTATACAGCCTAGTATGAAAGACACGTTCTCATGAATTATTTTTTCATTTCAGTTAAACCAGCAGAACAGCAACACTGGATGAGAATCCAGAAGTGAAACTGCTCTGTCTCTTTTCATATATTAATCATTTATATTTATTTATATTAATGTGTCTCTTCATTTCCCGGACAAACAGATTGTGCCCATGAAAGCTCATGCAACAAATAAATTTGTTAGTCTTTAAAAGTGCCACAGAATTCCTCGTTTGCTCTGTCTAGATTGACTGAGTGAACAGAGCAAACTGCAAGATGATGAAACCTTTAAAAAATATTGTTTCATTTGATTAACTGTAGTGGTGTTATACATTTCCACTGAAAGACTATCAATAGGTGAGTGATATAGGTAAAGAAAACTGCATTTCAGGTTGACTGTGCCCTTTTATGGTGCTGCAATCTCTCAGAATGGGGCTTGACCAAATCTCACACGACAGAATATATTAGAGTAAAAACATCAAAAGCGCAAGGCCACACTTACCATCAGAAGCACTGAAGTACTCGGGGTTCACAGAAGCATAAAGCACTCCATTGCCTAGTCGGTCACTGTTCCTGTTAAAACACAAGTTGTATATTTTTTTGCATCCTTAGAACACAAACAACATTTCAATCCACCTCCTTCGTTAGTTTTGCCACTGTTTGCTACACCACGTATCCTATTGCTTCTTATAGATGGCACGTAGAGGAGCTTTAGGACAAAAAGGAGAGGGAAACTACTTCATTGATCTAACTAAGTTCTTGTTTGATTTGCATATACCAAGCACTGGCCACAACCCACACAGAAAATGGCCTGAACCAATCTTCATGGGAGACCCCTTTCCTAATCCTCTTTATACCATATCTGTCCCAGAGAAGAATGAATATAGAACCTTTTAATGGCCGACGTTCTCAAGTTTCTTTTTTTAATGGTGGAGTGCAAATGCCTAGATTCCAAGGCCAGAAGGGACCACTCACGTCACCTAGCCTGAACCATTGTAAAAGACCGACAAGTGCAACTTTCCCAAAATGATTTATCTGTCAGAAAAACATCCACTAGCTCTTTCCCCAGTGCTGAAGAGATGCTGATGTGCCATGGAGATGATCTGTGCTCAGAATCAGCCTTAGGACTCCATGATTTCCTACCTGGCGGAGACTAGATGGTTTGGGGTTATTTCTGGTTTTAGGGAAGATGCTATATGTAACCTGTTCTATGATCCAGTACTGGTAGATTAATAAACTGCCACCAAGGTGCTGCAAAGGTGACCAAACATTGCATTCCTAGTGCTGCAACAGAGCAACAAGAAGGGCAGGGTTTGTACAGGGCAGAGGTGTCAATCAGTCAATCCAGACAGCTGGAGTAAGCAGTGCTCGTAAAAGCTATCTACCCACTGCAGATACAGAGACTTGGCAAATGGTATGTGTGAAATGAATTTAAACAATGGTTAATGACAGCTTTTTCAGTACATATATCTGAGGTGGGAAGAGGGATAATGTAAACCTCTCCATGCAAAAACCAGCCAATGTTTATTTAAATACTGGTGCACATTCTAAATTTTCCTTATCTTAATTTAAAAAAAAACCTCAGCAGTTGTGAAGAGGTTACTGAGATGTGAAAAACCAAGTACGCTCCTTTGGACTCATTACACTTTGTCCAGCAAATAAGCATCAAGTGGGGGTGTCTGGAGAAGACTCAGAAAACCTTGGGAATTTGCCAGTATGAATCTGCAAGACACAGGGCTGGGTTAACTCTCGTGTAGACCTGGTCTTTAGCTTTTGTGGGGCCCCCACAATTCTAGTACCACCCCTTTAAGCCTGAGGCCCTGGCCAGCAGGCCCTAAAACCGCTTGCATTAATTTGGCCCTGGCAAGACACCTGAACAAACCTAAATTAAAAAAGGTTTTGTGGTTTCCAATGTGATTCAAATTGTTGGCTAACCCCTGATCTAGAAGATTCTAGTTTTGCTGTCATTGTCCAAATTGATATATTCCCCACCCCCCCCCGCCACCAAAACCCCAAGCACAGCTTGATCATGGAAACCCTCTCTGCCACTCCCTCAGCAGAGAAACCCTCACTAGGAACTCAAAATGTTCTACAAGAGAAAATCTGCTTTAGCCCATCATGTATGGCCCTCCAAATGCCACTTTGGTTTCAAATTCAAACTTGACCTATAGGCACAGAATTCAAAACCAACATTTCTTTCCCAATTTAGCCTCCCCTGAAGAGTGCATTCAAGACCTCACCTCTTCTTGTTAAAGACGTAGAGCATTATCAACAACCCTCCAACGATTAACAGGACTGCAATTGGAAGTGCAATTATCAAGTGCAGAAAATTCCCATAGTCTGCCGCTGAAGTGGACAAGAAAATAAAATTCTTTCATTGTGAGAAAATTTCTACCAGTACATAAGAGTTTTCAGCCTACACATTATGTTTTCATGCTGCAAAATCAGAGGTGTTTTATCTTAGGTGGAGAATTTTTTTCAGGAAGACTACTTAACAAGAAATGAATAGATAATCAGAAATCCGAGAAAGAGAACAGAATTAATTTGTAAAAGATCAGTGTTCTGTTTAATGGAGTTTTGGTTTGATGATGTATGTTTAAGGCATTTATATGATTAATACGAGCTTATCCTTTTACATTTTCTACATCTGTATATAGACACAGCATGCAGGCACACATTTTGTGGCTCTAATTTCACCTAAAAAATTCCATCAAAATTTGTTTTGCTTTTTTAAAAATTACAAATGGGAGAAGAGGACACATCTGTGTTTTGCCTGTATATATTGAAGGTAGTGAATGTATCTGCACTGCAAATAAGCAGAAACAGAAATCAGACATGTAGATGTCGAAAAACAAGGTGAGATGTCTACAGTAGCCATAAAAGCACTAGATGAAACTCGTGTACTTAATTCACTGTTTACCAATATGTTTATCTGTGTAAAACAATTGCAACATTTTCAGTATCGCCACCCCACTGCAACAATATTTTGATTGTCAAAATGTCACTAGAATTACATAATAGAAAACTGTAACTAAGCTCCTTGCAAATAAACTTTGCTTCTCATATCACATTAAGGTCTACAGTAGGTATTCCATATTGCAATATGGCTTCCAGATTCGATTCACAATACTGCTGCATGTTTATTCCTAGTAGTAATTTCTGCACAAGATTAGTAAACCACGTAGACAATCTGCTGAAATAGCCTGACCTGTACCTGTCACTCACATTTCACTGAATTTATTTTTCCCTCCTATACTGTAAGGTTTCCATTTTCAAACATCTGATGAAGTGGGATTTCTCCCACAAAAGCTCATATGATAAATAAATTTGTTCGTCTTTAAAAGTGCCACAGGATTCCTTGTTAATTTCACATAGACGAAATTTACCTTTATTGTGTTTCTACAGACACGCTAACCTATATATGTGTGTGCACATGGACAAGCAAAATAGAACAGGATCTAGCCTCAAAAGGTACTTTTTATTCGTAGGCACTTTCCAATGAAGACAACGCAGAACAACTCTCAGAGAAATATCCACAACTAAGGAAGGATACAGAGAACTTAGGAAAGATGTTCAGATTCCCATTATGGCATGCAAACAACAGGAAGTAATTAGTAACCATATATATTTTGACACAACCTATAAAATCCATCTTACGCTTGGGCTGTACGTAGAAAGACACTGGCTCAGTCCATGATCCATTTCCAGCTAGAGAGGTTGCCTGAACTCTGGCAGAATAGTTCCCAGCGTTTAGATGAGTTAGTTTGGCTCCTCCAAACTTCCTGTATTCCTGTCTAGAAACACATTCCCGTTTCTCCTGAAAGAAGAACAGCAGCTTGTCTTACATGTAAATAATTTTTATAGCTGTAATTCTCAGGAACCCAAAAAGATCGTAGATTTTGCTGGGCTTTGCATTGCATTTATGATTTAAACTTGTTTCTTCAACGAAAAAAGAGCAATCCTCCCTTTGTGCAATTTAAGAATATTTGGAATCCAAGAATGGTAAAAGCAAATAAAGCAAAGGAGGAATTGTTGCATTCGAGCTAGAAATAGAGATTGAGAGTTGCATGCATGCAGGACAAGCCACTTGAATCTTCACTTGTCTGTAAATTAGGCATAGTACTTAGAAATTGTCTCACAGGTATGCTGTAAAACTGAATATCTATAAATTCTTGGCTGAAAGCTGCAGCTAAAAGCATTATTAAAAATAAAGGGAAACTCGTTGCTATAAAACGACTTGTTTGTTTTGCTTTAGCAAATAACTCCATTAGTATTTGCAGTTCTCCCTATTCTTCTTTGAAGAGAATACCACCTTTGCCAGTGATTCCCAACCTTTGTTCTAGGGGCCAAAAGTGACTCTCGGCTCCCCTTCTGTTGGCTGCAGAATGGAGCCACTGCCTAAGGACCCAGGTGCAGCATGTTTCTGCAGAGCTAAAAGACCTTCGCTGCAGGCAAAGGGACAGGAAATCACGCTTCCCTCCGCCTGGCTGTAGCAGGGAGCACAGCAATGCGCTCTGCTTAGGGCCATAGATTCTGGGGTCCTTGTTGGAGCCAGAGGGAGGGGAGCACCATCTTCTGTCTCCCTGGCTGCAGAAGGGGGCCACTGCCTAGGGACCCAGACGGAGTGCACAGGGCTACTGATGTGTGTAGTTTCCCTGTTGCAGTTAGGGAGATGGGAGATCAGTGAGTGAGGAAGAAAACTGTTTTTCGGGGGGCCTTGCTAGCAGAGGCTGGTGGGCCTTCAGGGCTCTAAAAATGGTATCAGTGGCCCTTGAGCCAAAAAGGCTGGGAACCACTGACCTATACTGACCACTGTGCTGTATTTGTGCTATTCACCATTGACGTCTGTTCTTCACTACCTTAAAAAAGCAACACATCTTTATTTCTTTAAAAAGCTATTCGTGTTTAATGGGAGAACTAAAAGGGGGAAATATGGGAAAGCTTGAGAGGAATACAAAATTTAGTTGCATTTTAAATATTTTAAAGAAAATGATCTCAATTAATAAAGCATCTCCTAGGCATATGGGTCCCAAGGCACACTACAAACTTTATACAGCCAAATATCACCCTCCCACCTAGAAAACGTGGGGTTCTCTAGCATGAAATCTAGTAATTTTTTTTTTTTTTTTTTAAAGCAATGCATACCAAAACTTAGTAATTTAGTAGATTAATTCAGCATGGACACTGGAGAATAATGCACTGACTCTTGGGGAAAAACTGCATGTAAAGTTCAACAACCACGTGTCCAGGATCTCAGCTTTAAGTCGCTGTGTTAAGACATTCAATAAATACTGACAAAGAAAAGAAAAGAGAAGATTACTCTATTCACACTGCAGTACGATTTCCATCCAAGTACTGACTCAATTTGACCCTCTACAGCTGGTTGGGGCTGATTGCACTACAGGTAGGAAGGTCAAACGACATGTGATATTACTTCTAACAGAAAAAAACCCAAACATTTCTTTGATCAAGCCTCACCTCTCCATGTTGTCCATATTTTATTTCGTACATCAGTATCAATCCATTGGGGTTTATGGGTTCTGACCACTTCAGGTAGACTGTATTATCTTCTTTGCCTTCCCACGTTACCGTTCCTGGAATGTTATCTGCTCCTTCTACAAAATAATTACAAGAGTTTCTGTAGTGCAATTGAGTATTGCAGCCTGTCTGAATTTGCTGGGCCAAGCTACGAGACAATATTAAAAAACAAAATTCCTAACTCTTCCACAGGAGCTAGAACAGCACAATAAATATTGTTTAAATCCCCACAGAACAAGGAGTGCTTAGAGGAAGGCTTGCTGAAAAGATCAGTACTGCCTGAACAATACAGCTACAGCTAATACACTGCACAGGCCTAAAAATATCAGGGCATAGTAAGTAATCTAATACAAATAGGTGGAAGAACTTGCTATATTAGTGACTGGTTCTTTCCTCGGACCTCCAAAGTACTCTCCATGGTAGCGAGTAAAAGTCATTCTAATCCAAGGGTCTGCAAACTGTGGCTCCAGAGCCCCATGCGACTCTTTGGCTATCCCCTTGTGGCTTCAGGCATTCCCCCGTTTCTTGGATCTCCCTCTCCCTATCTCACCAGGGGACATTGCAGCAGGTGCCCTGGCCCAGCTCCCCCCACCTGGAGACTAGATCCATTGCGGCTCTCAAAATACTTGGTTATTAAAGGAATGGTTCTTCTTATCTTTTGGGTGCCGATCTCCGTTCTAGTCTAAGGCCCAAAGTAACAGCAGGAGTCCATGTCACAAGATGCAGACACTGCTTTTGGATGGTCAGTGCAGGACAGTGTGTCCAGTCACAGCTCATGATGAAGAGACAGAAGTGCTCGTTGCCTTAGCCCCAGCACTTTCGTTTTTGGAAATCATTCGGCAGGCTGCGTAGGGCTATGAATTCTGGTCCAGTCAAGCAAAAAGGGTGACACTTTCAACCATTCAGGTTCAAAAAGCCCACAAGATCACCAAGGCCTTTAATTAGTAGAATCACAGGTTAAGAATTTGTTTCCCTTCCCCAATCTCAGGGATTTCCTTACTTTCTTGAAATAAATATTACTCTGCACTGCACAGATAATGGCTGGATCTGGATTATGACAGCGTTTCCATCCAAGAATAAAGCAAAATCACTACCATTTTGCAAAAAAACCCAAACCCAAACCAAAACCCCCCAGACATTTGCTGGAGTTATGAGTGATTTCACTGCATATGGGGTTATACCGCAATCAACTCTGTTCTTCCCAGTAGATGAGCAATCTGTACAAGCCCAAGCCTTTCTACAGCGGTGACAAACAGTTGTGAGAGTATCCAGTATTCCCTGTTTGTGATAAGCTAGTGATTTGAGACTGGCCATGAAAAGCGATGCACAGACTGAGGAGTGCACAAGCATTCTGTGGCACAGGAAACATTTTGTTTTCATAGCAAACACTCACGCTAGTAAAACTCAAATATTTGCAAAAAGGCCAAAGTAAATTGATTAGAAACTGCAAACACATTCATGAACTAAAAGCATGTCAGGAAAGGCACACTCAGTATTCCTGCATTCGAGTGTCTGAGGAGTTCAGTGAACCATTTCCACTCACGCTCTGCACCTGTCCACAGATATGCAGACAATGGGGATTGTTTGCCTTCCCTGGTGCAGTGCCACGGGCTGGAAGGCTACACCCAGCAGTTTATGGACCAACAGGAGGTGTTGATCCAGTATGACAATATTTTACAACTCTCATTTAAATAATATTTATTTTTTTTGAAAAAAAATCATAGTACTAGGGTTTGAAGAGATCTCAGGAGGTCATTTAATCCAATCCTTTGATCAAAGCAGAACCAACACCAACTAAATCAACCCAGTCACGGCTTTGTCAAACTGCTGCAAGCATAAAATCTCTAAGGATGGAGATTCCAGCACCGCCCTAGGTAACCCATTCCAGTGCTTCACCACCCTCCTTATGAGAAAGCTTTTCCTAATATCCAATTGATATACCCGACCTAACTCCACAAAAAACCTATTTTTGGTTTTCAGTCCTTTGGCTCCCTGGGAGTATCTAAGATATATGTCCCACCCTGACAATAAAATGTTGAGTTGGAAACTCTCGAGATTGTACATACCTGCAGGCATGGTTCTCGCAAAGACAAAATTGGAAGCACTGCAGCCAAGGGTCTCTGCTTCATGATTGCAACTGTGAATATCAATACGGTAAAGTGTAAAAGGCTGGAGATTGGAGATCAGTGTCCTCTCCCGGCCCTCCACCCTGCTCTCAAAGAACGTATATTCCATCTCATTCTCCTCCACATCAGATACATTGGCGAAGTGATCTGGCACTGTTGTGTTCCTGTTCCTACTGGCATGAGTGGTGTTTGCAATTCGGAACACATCCCTGCGCTTCCGGTCAGGTCTGCAGAGAACAAAAGGCAATATATGGAAACAGGTTATTTTAATGTGTTAAACTTCTCAATTGACTGTCAGAGAAGGCAAGAGAAATGTCAGGAAATAAGAATCTAATCAACTTAGGGATAGGCAGAACATAAAAATGAAAGAATAAGAAAAGTAAGGAAGTCACTAGGTGTACTTCATTCTTTATCTGAGTCTGCTCTAAGTTCGGCACATCCCATTTCTGACTATTCTGGAAATGGGCTAAAACAACCTTTGAAGCCTAAATTCTGCCCCAAGAAAAGCTCCACTGTGCAAGGTCAACATATTGAAAGGCAAAAACAGGCCCAAGGCTGTTAAATAAGCAAACCGAATCCCTATTTAATGATGGTGACGCTGATACCAGCTTTAAAGGCTCAAAATAAAATTAGATGGTGCAGATTTGAAAGCCTAAAACATCCAAAAACCTATTGAATAAGAACTATGGCCTCCAAGACACAGTTTTAGTTTTCTGGTTACGATTAAATTACAGTAATGAAAAGCTACTTCATTTACTGTGTTGAGGAAGGAAACCAGGATGTAAAACTAAAAACTGTGGAAGGTAACAGCCATGCTCTTCTGGAAATCAGCACTATCTAGTGCAGGTGGGTACTGAAATGAGGCCACGATACAGCTTTGTAAATCAGCAGCCCAATGAGTACTTCTCAATGCAGACAGAGCTAAAAGTCAACCAGTGTGCAGTAGAGACTTGATTTTCTGGCACTGTTCTGTGTTTTACTAACAATCATCTGTCACGGGACATGTTTGGCTTTTAAGATGTTTGTTAACAGCCTTTTCATTCTGTAAGGGAAGCAATGAGCAAAGGAGTGATTGCATCCTGCTCGCACAACGGAGAACATAAAAAAATACAGAAAATAGTATATACGTGACTCAGAAAAGGAAGCTGTTCAGTTATGTCTGTCAAGTTGCATAAGCACCTATGGAACAGAGGAAATAAAATAAAATAAACTTTTGTAATAATCTATGTGCTGAATTAAAGAATAAGTGATCTCCAGCAATCATCCTGCAGTTTGTTGTTTCATGTTTTAGGACTGACAGTGCAGACAGGCCTGTGTGCCGCTACAGTTGCTAACATGGAGAAAAAAGTGTAAATGATATAAGGAATCTAGCCACCACCCATCACTACTGCACATCAGAGGTGTCAAATGTTCTTCAGGTTGGGACCTGTGTCTTTGTTCTGCATAGGAACGCAGACCACAGGAGAATCAATTTCCAGATCCTCCAATCCAGATTAATAAAATGGTTTTGGTTTTGATCTGAATTAACAGACCATCCAGAGAGTGAGGTAGCGGGGAGAGAAATCACAGAAGAATCCAAACAAGAGAGATTTCTTTCATTGTACCTCATCTCACATTATATCAGTGTTTCTCAACTGTTGTTCCACGGAGCAATAGTGAAGGTGTTCCACGAGCAACCTCGATCTCTCCCCACTGGGGGTGGGGGAGAATAGGGAGGGAAGAAGGAGCAACACAATGAACAGACGTGTGCCCGGGAAATTTAAAATGCCCGGCCACAGCAGAGCTTCCAGGCGTGCATCAGCACCCTCCACTGTCTTGCTCCTTTGCTGCAGCTGGGGCCTTTTAAACTTTCCACTGCTATTACCACTGGCATCAAACTGGCCTGGACACAACTTCTACAGTAGGACTTTCTTTGATGGACCTTACTCCAAGAAAAGACGAACTTTCTTTGAATGTGCAGGCCCAAAATTCCCATTAAAACTTGATATAATTTCATTCCTATTAAAACTTAATATCATTTTCAGTTTTAAATTGTGTGTAACATCATTATGCATCTATTTTTTTAGAAATAAATCCATGATAAAAAGGGTCCTACATTTACTGTCTCAAAAAAATAAATAAAAACACGGACTGCGTGAGCGAAATAATACAGTCACATTAGTGAAAGAGACTCACAGGTTAACCACAAGGCAAACATAACTAAAATACTGAGGGATTTGACATCAATGACTTTCTGTCAAGCAGCTGCCGACTTTGCTGGAACACCCAAACGAGGAAAAAGTAGTACCAAGAAGCCAGACAGACAAAAATAAAGGAAGATCCTGGTGAAAAAGACCTGAAAATCCATTTTATTTCTCTGACAGAGAGGAGAGGATAGCAAATAATGAGAAAATAAAAATCACTTAAAAGAAAATAGGAGAGCTTTAAAAGAAATGGTTATGTTAGTGCAAAAGCTAATTACTCTTCTTAAGGCGTGTCTACACTATGGACACCACAGTAGCAGGTGCATCACTGTACTGCCGTAACATAGGCACCTCCTAAAAATCGACGGGTTTTTTTCCCCCAAATCAACATAGTTAATCCACCTCTCCTAGGTAGCTAAATCAATGGAAGAGCTCTTCTGTCAATCTAGCCTCGTCTACCCTGGGATTATGTTGATCTAACGTCTGGTGCTAAGGGTGTGAAATTTTTCACAGCCCTGAGCACTGAAGCGAGGTCGATGTGATTTTTAAGTGTAGACCAGGTCTCTCTCTGACTATGTGCTAATTTTGAAATGACAGTTTCTCAGATGCCGCGTGCTACTCAGGGCTCTCTGGAGAACAAAAGGTAAGATACTGAATAATGCTGCTTGCAGCGCCATGAACACAGCACCAACACTAATAAAAATCATCTTGTCCCGGCCCTACCCTTCCTGCTGCAATCCTGTACATTGGGCCCTTTAGAAATCAGAAACAGGGCAGGGCAGGATGTAATGACACAATGTATTGGTTTTTAAGCAGCCTGAATACCGCATGGTCAGATCCTTTACGTGTGGGCTTCTTTCATAACAACCCAAAAACAAGCAAGACCCAGGTAGACTGCTGGAAACACAATACACTTCTAATGAGACTTGCGTTGGCACATGAATTAACATCCCCCTCAGAAAAAGGAAAGGAAAAAAAATCAGACATCTGCAAGTAACAAGTTGCTCAGATCTGTCCCATGGAGAAAACTCACCAGGTCAATTTCACATTTCCCTGACATTCAGACTTCTTAAAAGTCACTTAACTAACTCAGCTATTTACAAGTTTCATATTTTATCTGATCCTGCTGTTAAATCACTGAAAAGAAAAATATACCCATTATGAAAGCAAGCTGAGATGGGGGGAAATAGTAAAGCATTCAAGGCATTCTTATGAATTGCTCCCATTTAAGTTTCAAACCAGTGTAAATCTACAGCATGTAAAGACTGCTAGTAATTTGCTACTGCCTCTGTTCAAGGTTTATTTGTCTCTTTAATTAGTCCAAGAAATTTTAAACACCAGCTAAATTAAATGTCATTTTTCAAACGCCTAAAAGCTTCGGTTAAATGGAAAAAATATTTTTCCTCTCAAACTGATATGTCACTTCAGGCAGTTTATAACTTGCATGCGTTTTCCAAAGCCGTCTGTCATGCACTATCCACACAGTGGGCCAAAATGTGCATTTGTTTACAACATAAGGAGCTGGCTCAGAATTGACACAGCCATGGGGAGTTCGGGATCTGGTCCGCTAATTTATCACTGGTGCTAGCAAAATTGGAGTGAATCACCAGCAGCTCAACCAACTAGACCAGTGGCTCCCTACCTTTTCAGTAACATGGCACACTTCAATGACACAAACAATTCCATGGTACACCCACTTTTTTCAGCTGAAATGATTGCTTATAAACACCACATATACTCCCATTTACTATGGCTACGGTCTTACTAGAGAGGTTCACAACATAGTGCCTACAAGCTAAAGAAGGATCAAATGCATTAATGTTTCAAATCCACCAGAAAAAAAAAGTTCTCAGTTTTGCCTTTTGGCCCCCTGTGTTTAGAATGTTCATGTTTTAGAATTGAAAGACCGACACCTTCCTTTTAATTTGATGATTAATATTCATGAGCTTTGTAAGTTGTAATTTTGAATGGATAAAATACTGTTTAAGATGAAACAATGTTTGTTTTACATTGATTTTCATTACCTTTTGTACAAAATTTCACGGCACACTTGGACAGTTCTCACAGCACACTAGTGTTCCACAGCACTCTGGTTGAAAACCACTGGACTAGACACTTCCACCAAGAAGCAGTATTATTTATTATTTGTATTGTGGTAGTGCACAGAGGTCTCAGTTAAGGTCCAGGACCCACTGCAATAGTTGCTGTACAAACCACCAGATAAGCATGGTCCGAGCCCTGAAGATCTTACATCAGCTCTTTAATGCCTCTTTGCAACACATATTAAAACATTGTGTGAGTTAGTTAACAACCAATCAGGATGCTTTTCATATGTTATAACCAACCGTAGAATACTTAGCCTATCATTTTGCTGAGAGATTATTACACAGACTATTTAGATTACACACACACACACACACACACACACACACACACACACACACACACACAGAGAGAGAGAGAGAGAGAGAGAGAGAGAGAGAGAGAGAGAGAGAGAGAGAGAGAGAGAGAGAGAGAGAGAGAGAGAGAGAGAGAGAGAGAGAGAGAGAAACAAATTTACACCACTGTGGCTCATTTGGGTAGTGCTCATTGCTAATTTGACTTGTGAACCACTGAGTATTACTGACTTTCACAGTCTAAGAGAGACTTAAAGATTGTTACAAGTTAATTTTGAGAACAGAACAATTTTCTTTATGATTCAGTCTTATTTTGTCATGAAGCCCACACCTTAATACGCTCCCAAGTGCTGTTTATCACCAACTCCACCATACTCCTCCCCAGCCAAATGAGACAACGAAGACTACATGCATCTAAAGTGGACTGCAACATTCCAGCTACGCACAGTATGCTGGCCCTGTGATACAATTATCTTAAAATAGCTGTCATGAGAGCTAAATTGGAAATTCAAGTATCAAAACCACCGATAACTTCAATAATACCTGCTCCAGGATACCAGATAGAATAGAGCTTAGTGGCTATATTTCCACTTAACATGTAAGCAATAGCCTTTATCATGAAAGAGCGGGTATATTTAATTCTTGGTTACAGTCAAAGCTCTGGAAACCACTGCACTCTCCTTAATTAGCGCAGAGATATGAATTAGAAAAGACAACCATTTCAAATGTTATATTCCTTTCATTTCCAAACCAAATGTATTTCCCAGATGAGTTACCTAAACATTTAAAAGGCCAGTTAGAGAAAAACCACATTGGAAGCTAGTTCTCTGCCATGGGTTGATCATCCTTGAAACTCTTATAGGTGAAGAGCTCCTTAAATAGCCTTCAAACTGACAAAGGAAGAACCATAAAAGGGTCCTCAAACAATGTAGGTAAGGTCTATTATCATCAGCTAAAACAGAGAAAGCCAGGGAAAAATCAGCAGCGAAGAGAAGTTGTGAAGTAGAAAGACAGCAGATTGTTCCCCTGCTCACATGAAGCAATGGTTCTGTTTGTAAGGTTCCATCCAAAAAATGCCTTCATCATGTGTCCATACTAAGGACCACAGATACCTAGCTTTCACCTGTGAAGAGAGCAAAGATGCAACTTCTATTACCTGGGCACAAAAATGGAATTATGGAGGAAGTTCTCAAAGACTTTTCGGTATTCTGCCTCCTCTTTCTCAGCTTGCTTCTCGGCCTCTGTCTTGGGGCAAGCACAGCAAGGTCCTTTCTCTCCCCCACTCCCATCTGGCTTGGTGGGTTCAGTAGCTTCTTCTGTATCAATGGTCCCATCTGCGTATCTCCGAATTGGGACTTTATCTTTAAAAGAAAAGACCAGATGTTGAGGCATTTCCCTTACCACCAACGGGTGGATTAACAATCCGTGTTCGCCCTTCTCCCTAGACTGGCTGTTACTCCTGGCCATATCCGAGAGCAGGTAACTGCAGCTGCGTGCACTGGCCATGTGAATAATGAGAACTGACAGGGCCGAATCGCAGGCATTTTACCACCTAACTGGTTTCAGCTCCCTTACCTTTGGAGCAGTAGTTATGTCGGTAAAGATAACTGTCCTGAGGCTGCTGCTGCCATCGCACGATATAGTAAGACAGGTTGCCATTGGGGAGGGAGGGTGGATTCCATTTCACTATTAGCTGAGAAGAGGCATTAGATGCTGAAATAACATCTAGTGGGATAGATGGCACTAGAGGGAAAAAGGGACATGAAAAAATAATAGGCATTTTTACACATAACTCATATTGAAAAACAGAAAGCTGAGAAACAAAGCCTCAATTAACGGTTTTGTGTATCACTGAAAAACAGCCTGTCCGAGGACCCAAGAACTCTGCTGACTCCCCCGACTAACAGATGGGAAAGTTTTAAGAGCCACTGCCCTCCAGAAGCCATCTGATGATGTACTCAGCAACTTCCCTTAATGTCTATGGGCCAAGTTTTGCAATCCTTAAGCCAGCAAAGCTCCCACGACTTTCCAAAGGGAATATTGCTTGAGTGATGACCACACAACCTGGCCTGAAGTCTGAAACTGTGCCCTCACAGGCTAATGAATGACATTCTGATTTCCTAACCCCATGTAATCCAGAGAGAGTTCAGTTCAATTTACGTCCTAACAATGTACCATATTTTTTAGTAGACACTTTTGGAATAAAAGCAATTGTTTATGAGGTTTCATATAGGAAATTATGAATGGTATTATGTTGAGAGAGAAATTTTGGTCGGGGTGGAGTAAACAAACCACAGCAACAAATTCATCACAGCAGATCTGTGTGATGAATTTTGGTTTGAAACAACATTCAAAGGCATGAAGTCATTTCTTGTGAGGGCTGATGAGAGTGAAGGTCTACCCGGAATTCTCACCTCTAAATACTTTGGATATTTTACAAAATTTATATACAGTCATGAGAAGCATAACCCTCTGGACAATTTTTTCTAATTATTTGACTTAATTCGCTTCTTGTCTGAGTCACACCCTGAAAATAAACACATCTGTATTCTTGCTATAATGCTATATGAACAATGGTGGCGGTTTTCAGCTAGTATTTATGCAGAATAAACTGGAAAAAGAGTCAAAATATATGGGGTGCGTTTTCTTCTGATTTTGAGCAAACAAAAAGTTGAGTTGTCTCACTCAGCATTGCATCTTTCAGCTGATGGTCTCCAAAGCTTGTTCCATGGCAAATTTATATTGCATGCACTAGAAAACCAACAGCTTTAGAATAAGAGCAAAACCCCAATTGCTTTAGAAGATATAAGGCAAAAAAGTGACTTCAAATCCCATAACAGTCTGTTAAAATGCACACAGTCTCTCTCACACACACCTGTACTTCAGCTATCGTACACACGAATTTGGAATACAGCTGAGACTAACATTAGCTTTTCAAGATAAGATGGGATGGTCTGATGTTCAGTGCCTTCCAAAAGTCAAACGTTTAAAAGCAACATGCATGCTTGCAATTTATGGTCTATTCTAAAGACTGCAGACACTGAAAGGTAACAACCAGCTTTTATCTAAATCTCTGTAGGTTTTTATACTATGCACATCACTGTAATATTTGGGTACCTGAACTTCTATCCCTTGTTTCAGAAATCACCATATTTGTTTTTTTAATAATTCATCTTTGATGCTGGATTATTTAAAAACCCCACTAATTTTGGAAGCTTTTTATGATCAAAACACAGAGCTGAATGGAAGATGTTCACCTAGAGTTATGTTGTAGTGGCCTGCACTATGAATTAAAGGCAAGTTAAAGACAACTCTGAAATAACAAACACTCTGTGTTTCTTTCTGTATAGCTGACAAACAGACCCTTGTCTATCCTCACTGCAATGTTTTCTGGGAAGAATATTACAAATGACCTTAGCTGCGACTGCAATGTACTTAAAATGCATGGGGGCCTCTCTAATGGATTTCCTGAGTCCCAAGAATTTAAAGTTGCTCATGTTTTCCAGCGCACTTTGTTTCTTCCACAATCCAGGGCTAATAAACACAATTAGAGCTCCGTATGAGTGGATGAAATCCCTGCCTCTTGACACCTTTGCAGGGCCATGCATCATAGAACTTACCTGCAGCATTGGTGCGTATATAGACTATTTCACTCTTTGCTCCATGGATGTGGTGGTTCTCCATCATCGTGAGTGTAACAGCCTTGACATAAATGGCATATTGAGTCCAAGGTTTCAGTCCCTGCAGTAAAACCCCAGGGTTGTTCTCTTTGTTGGGGGGCAGATCTACATCCACCATGTTCCAGCTATTAGATCCACAGGCATCTTGCCCATCATACTCTGTCACATTCTTGAATGGTCTGAAATATTAAAAGAAAATGGCACTGATCACACTTTTACTTCCTCTGAAAAATACTCAAACACTCAGAAGGGAATCTCGCACCAGTTACAATCCAATGAAACAAATAAAAAAGAGTTGGTTTGCTTTTTTATGGAGGAATAAAAGAGAATCCCAGAGCCTAGATTTGTCTTTTATTTTTAATGGCTATAAAACTAGACATTTAGATTTAACTGTGGGAGTTAGCCTCTGTAGTTACTGAGATGTCAGGCATCACGAGATAGATAGGTATTCATCACTTACTTTCCCTTGCCACATAAAGAGAACTGTTGGATATTTTAATCAGCATGAACAAACATCTTCCATTCAACCTCTCTGTACTAAAAGAGAGAGAATGTGTGATTGTTGTCCGCAGAGAGAAACAGAAACAGTCAGTGATCAGCCAATCAAAGCACTGTAGAGAAGAAACCTGCTGGGGAATTAACTTATTTATAATGCTCCAAAAGAGTCATATCATTATACGATAGGCAGATTAGCCAACCAAATATACCCTTCCCCATACAATGGAATAATAAAAAGTCCCTATTTCTCCTTCTATGAATATAACCAACCACAAAACAATAAAAACCCACTTGTTGGCTAGTATCTTGTGGTAGAGGTGACAAACCACAAGAACCAATCATATTCACATGTAGGTACACAAGATAACTCTGTGTACTCAGTATAAATGTTCAGCTAAACAGCCATCGATTACTGTCAATTAAAATGTAAACAAGACTTGTTCTAAGGGCACTGACCCTCAGCTGTTCTATCGTCCTGTCAAATACTGTCAAAAGCAGAGGGTGAAATGTGTCTGACTTGACATTCCCAGGTCACTTAGGCACAAACTAAACAGCCGTGACTCAGAATATTTACTGATAACGGTCAAACTTTAGCCACAAAAATCCAGATCTCACTTCTACTCTGATCAGTAGCTCAGAAGCCTACTGGCTGCTTCAGTTCCTGACAGTGGACAAACCAACCATTGTAATCGGTACATTTGATTAATTTTAAATCGTATTATTGGTACAACAACTCTATTACTGTCATGTAATGACTACTTAGCATGGACATGTCAATAAAGAAGGCACAGCAAGTTACAGACTCATTGTGATGGGACAATAAACTTGTTTAGACAACATTGTGCTATTAACAGAACTCCTGCTTTATTAGCTCACAGCTCAGCTCCAGGATGTTGAAGCAACGAGCATGCTCGCTGAACTCTGTCTCAGGCCCTGTCTACACTCAAAATGATGCTGCGTCAATTCCCAAGAATCGATGCGGCAGGATTGATTGAGTGGGTCTACACTGGCCGCTTAATCGATTCTAGAAGTGCTCTCACATTGGTGCAATAACTCCATTCCTCCGAGTAAAGCTGCGTTGACGGGAGAACATTGCTGGTTGACATAGAGGAGTGAAGACAGGACCATATGCGAGAGTAACTAAGTTGACGGAGATCTGCATTCTGCGGCACACAGATTGTGTATTTCCCATTGACTTAGTCCCCCAGTGCAGACTAGGCCTCAGTCACCTCTCTCTCTTTTTAAAGCAGATTCTCAATGTAGCTGACTGATTTCATAGGTTTTTGTTGGAAGCGTTTCTTGCTCACTCTAACTGTTTCTTCCACACAGACTGTGGAACAGCTCTGGACAACAGAGACACAATCTGGTTTGAGATTAGAGACTGAATGGAGGACGAAAAGGACCACAAAAAGGTAGGTTTAGTCCCTCTATGGGTAGCTGACCTAACCAAGAATTGCTAGTCAGTGTGGACACAGGAAATAGGTCCTCTCTAGAAAAGTGGCTTAAGTGGCAGATGAAATGGGAACATCGGTCAGAAAAAAAAATCCTTCAATATGAAAGAGAAATGAGCCTAAGTCATAATTTGGATCCAACCATTTCCCACAGCACTGGAGTGCACAGGACAGAGAGCATGCGTTTGTTTGGCCTGTGTTCAGGCCCATCTCTCATGTAAAAGGATTTGTATGTGTGCCTGGGGGGAGACAGGCTCTACCAGATCTCAACATAAAGCTAGTTCTCCCTGGCACCCTACCGCAATCCACCATCAGCATCAGCTATCACTGCAACAGCCTGCCCAGCCTAGATCATCTAAATAAAACAGAATCATTGAGGCTCCAATACCAGAACTCAAACTGTCTCCAATCCCGCCAATGCCATGGCTGGGAGAAGAAAGTGGTAATCGGCATAAAAGCACACACATTATTGAGAGATTCCAATAAATGCAGAAAAGCACCCTCCTTTTTGTATCATTTGGGATTTTTTTAACTTGAAAATTTCCCCATGAATTTTTTTTGGAGGAAAGGCAAAGAACAGGCCTAAACAACTCTGCGTCAAGAGGCACTTTGGTACAGAACATGCGCATCCAAACAGAACCTTGTCAGAAAGCAGCACTTGAGGATGAAGTGCGTACACTGCAGAATACGAATCGCTCATGGGACCTTTCTGACTCACTTTATTCAGCCAATAAACACAATGGGTCCAGAGAGAAACACTACCCACTGCGCCTATTATCTCCTGAATGACATCATTAGTCTCTGAACACGCATACTCACGCCTCTTTGTAGTAAACAGTGAAGCTAATAAGATCTCTGTAATCTGGAGGGCGATAGCGCTCCCAGGTGAGCTTAATCCGATTCTTCAGGGTGGTGTTGGAGACAAATTTCAGAATGTGGCTTTCACCTACAAAATAAACAAATGATAGTTGGTAACTGTGGCCAAATACATTCAATTCACATCTTAGTTCTTGGGTTATGAGTGTTTCTTAATACTGTGTGCTTTGGTGCTATCTATTTTAGGGGGTCTTGATAGCATCCACCACCAATAGTACTGCAGGAATTTACTATTTGCTGTATTTGTTCTATTTTAGTCCAAAGCCTTTAGAGGGTTTGGTAATTTTAGGATACATAGAAACACGTACTTTATTTTTTCAAAAATAAAATTTTTAAGCATGTGGTTAGAACACTGACAAAAGGTGATAAGATCCTCTCTGGGAACGGAAATCCTGTTTAAGGGTACACTAACACTACGAACTTCCTTTTACTATTCTGTTTATGAGTGTAATGCTGAGTTTATGTGAGCAGGCTAAAGGAAAGATCAGCTCCTATGGCCCATGTTATCTCTGGCATCGGCAATTATGTTTTTTACATTCCTATTTATTACGCATTGGCCTGAGAACTATCCAACTCATTTCATATGTAGCATAACCATTTGATGGCAGCAGCTTTCAGTCGCTATACTACATGGGGCTGGATTTGAACCAGCAACTTAGAGATGAACAGCCAGCCACTCCTGAAACAAAACAGTGTTTTAAAAAGATAATTCTTGGACTGAGAACTTGTGTGCTAAGTATCAACTGTGAGTGAGTTTTAGCATCTTAGTAGAGCTCCCCGAAAAATAAAAAGGTTTTCACCCTTGTGAATGCTGGCACGGATGGTGCTGCTATCTTTTCAAAGGCAATTTAGCTTTTGTTAATTCTCTCTTTTTCCCCTTTGGAGAGTCAGAAAGCCTTCTGTAATAGTTTTAAGGAACAGGCAGTGGCTGGCACGGGCTTCGTGGTAGTAGGGACGGGCTGTGCATCTGTAACTCTCCCAGGACCATGAGCACTCGGTCTATTGAATGTAAGCACACTCTTTTCTTTGCACAACAAGGATCTGCACCATCTGCATTTATGCATCGTGCTGAAAGAGACATTCAGCCCATGTACGTGCCCTCATTTTGTAAACACCGTCCAGCACAAGGGCTTTTACTTATAAACATGATATGCTTTAATTTACTCATTTCCAAGAACACCACAAACAACCTAACAGACAAAACATATCATCAGCTGCAGGAGTCTTGGGGCAAAGCCAGGCCTGCAAGCCCTATTTTCTTTACAATCGTTAAATGACAGATTGATTTTAGATTTGTTTGTAAATCCAAAGGCCCGATCCAGACCACTTAAAGCAACTGGAGTCTTTCTGACAAAGTGGGATCTCTCCCACGAAAGCTCATGCAAAAAATAAAGTTGTTAGTCTTTAAAAGTGCCACAAGACTCCTTGTTTGTTTTGCTGAAGGAGACTAACATGGCCACCTCTTTGGAACTTGAGTCTTCCTGTTGACTTCAATGGGTTTCGGATCATGCCCTTTGCAACTATGCTTCTGTACAGCTCCAAAACATATGCAAAGGGACTGTAACTCAGGAATACTGTAGAACTAACTGGAAATATTTCTCTAAAGTTATTCTCTGTTTGACATGGAAACAAATCACAGCAGATTTATTCTAATGAATATTTCTAGAAACTGACAAGCAGCAGTGCTCACCAGCAGAGGCCAGCCAGAAGCACGAAAACAGAGCAACCTGTTTTGCACTAAAATAAATAGGCACTGAAACAAAATTCTGCCGTCTCCTCACTATCAGGAAACTACATAGGTATTTCCCTCTTCCCTTAATATTTATGATGTCATAGACTTGTCTTGTAAAGGAAGTGATGGAAGCTCCATCACTGAAGACATTTAAAAAGATATCCCACAAATAAGGGGAAAAGATTACTTTGTGAATGACTGTGGTGTGGTAAAGCGATGGAATTGGGCACTCTCAAACTCTTTTGTAATATGGACTTTTAAAATTGTGTTCCTATAGCTACAGCAATCACTGTCAAAACTTGTATTAGGAAAGCAAAGCATTTTCTTCATCAATGTCATTCAGCAGCTGGAAACGGTCAAGTGTATGTGACCAGCCAGCTCTGCAGATCATGGAGCACAGTCAGGGAACCGTTAAACTAAAATGGACAAGTGTGTCTTTTAATCGCAAACTTCTACATTCCATTTTCTTGAGTGTGATGATTGTTTTTAGTTTTAAGGCTTGTACACCCTCACTCCTATTTAATTGGCCTTCTGATCCTTGACTTACAAGAGGCTCTCTCCCCATTGTTTCTTGGATTTATATCTCCTTTGCTCTGTCGTCCCTTGGTTCCCGACACATCCTCCATGCGGTAAATCTCAGAAACACACAGTTTGGGATTAAATGCAAAGTACATTTTCCCCTCTTTGATCGTCAGATTGTGGTGGCTCCAGTCCCACAGCTGTTGCAGATTCTGGTTGTCAAGCACGTAGAAAGAATAATTCCTACAGAGAAATTTTAAAAGGCAAAGTTAGTTTTATTATCACCTATGGGTAATTATTGTCCAAACTACCTGAACACAGGGGCAATGCCTTTTAAACACGAAACATTCTCCTAGAGACACCAACAAATCACATCTATCCAGTGTCTCGGTCTCCAAAAAGTAGAGTAAATGATTCTTCCCTCTAGGAAATGAGCTTTCTTTGAATTTTTCAACAGGTAAGAGGGGAAATTGATGCAACACAGGACTCACAGATTGCCACTGGTTATAGGCTTCCCTTACTCCAGTGCGGATGTGACAATATGGTTTGTAAGGAAGATGCTATAAAAAACGTCTGTTGTACTGTATTTTATTTCTGTCCCACACCTTGACGTACAACATTCAATGCATGTCCCTGGGAAATAGATCTCTATTACGTATTTTCCACGTTAACCGCTAATAAAATTTGACAGCCTTGCATAGTGTATAGCAGAAAATGTGTGGCATGCTTTAGGTCATCAAGATAAGATGGAAAGGTAAAGAATGCCACATCCTTTCTTGTGTTACGTGAGTTGAATGAGGAGTTTCTTCTCCTGAAGGACAGTGTGTTGTAGTTTATCTGTTGGTCCAATAAAAGGTATCATATATACTCTGTCAATACTGTGCCTCTCCTACCCAAGTGCCTGGTGATAAGCAGCCGCACTAAAGTGACTCTTGTTGCGCTTCACTGCTCTATAACTTTGAGCCATCTTGGTCCAATCACTTTCCAGCCACTTTCTAACACATGATGGGGTCTAGTGGCTCAGTGCACAAGCAGAATTACATGCACACCTTCAATTAACACCAATGCAAGTTGTCTGTGTAAATTCCACACTGAGTTAAAATGGCAAGATGGGTGCAGACCAGAGCATCTTCAAGTTTCCCTGGCAGAAAAGAGTTTGCAGAACCATTTTCATTTTGGGGTTGGGAAAGGAAGGGGTGCAAGGGGGAATTACGGGCATATTTAAATGATTGTTGTAATATTAGGGAAATCCACACCCATATTAACTAGACTGATGCAAACACCTAATATAAATACACGGCACCTTGTGAATTGTGGTAGTCCTGGTTTGTCCCTATCAATGAAGTCACATTGGTGTAAATTTCATTTTTCTCAACACATCATATAGCACCAACAAGGATTTCTGCAGAATATTAACAACAGACTGAGCAGGATTGATAGCACATCAACACAATCATTTTTAGTTTCCCATCTGCATTGTTTCCTCCCACCTTGCACAATGACATCTCAATGCCCAACAGATCAGTCAACAGAATGGAATCGTTCATTTATTTGGACTGTAAGGTCTTCAGGACAGAGTGGAGGTTTTCTGTGTGTTCTGCTTAGTGTCAAGTGCTGAGTGCACTTACAGCACTGTATAAAAACAGCAATGACCTGCTCCTCCTATTTCCAAGTGTTCCCAAGTACCCAGAACTGTATTATTTAACAAAACAAATACACCTGACTGAGTTTGAGGGATCAGACTGGATTGAGCTAAGAGCACACTTGCTTTTTGTTGACTAATACAGCTGAAGACAGAACATATGTGTGGGTTACAGTAATACTAAATATATTTTGCCCAGAGAACATCTTTTAGACCAAACATTACACAAAACTGCAGTTTGAGTTCACCATGTGGACTATTATCTCTTTGCAGTCAATGAGCAAAAACTATGCTTGCAACTTCCTGTATATCTTTAACAAAAGGAAATGTGCATCATCAATGGTCATGTGAATAAATGATGGCAGATGGGTTTCTTTAAGTGAGATCTAAAGTAGAACTCAAAATTAGATGCAGTCAGTGCAATAAAGCACCAGCAGACTTATTACTAATTTAACACCTCCAATCCTGTCTCCTACACACAATCATGTCACTTTGGGTTTGAGATATCAGAACTAAATGTTGCATTTCTGATTTAAGAGAGACATGACGAAGTTTTCAAGACAAACAAGTGACTGGAGTAAGTCAAGCAAACAGGTCAATAATGAATTTGCAGTAACCGTGGATAGTATGTTAACACCATCTGCACAAGTTCTACACATGCATATATACAGTGCAAGCTACTCTGGCACCACCTGAGGCTGGTGCAAAACTACATTTGGAATGTCGTATACTGAAACTGAAAAGGGATTGCAGAAAACAAAAAGCATACTCAGGGGTCTGGAGGTACAAGTTAGAATGATTATATCAGACTTTGGCCTTTACACAGGGATGGACAAAGCTGGCTTACAGTTAGGCACCAGCAATTTTTCTTTTGGTTACCATTACATTTCTGCAGTGGAGCTAAAGAAACAGGCTACTAAGATTGGCCATGGTGACCAGAAACATTGATTTGTCAAGGCCTGCCTTTATTGCTGTGGGAAAAAAAATTTAGAATGCCAAGCAAGACAGCATGGAAAGCTTAAAAGAATTTCAACAAGAAAAAACAATTTCTGCCAACATACATATTGAGGCAGAAACAAACTGACAGAGAAAGAGGACATTGTGGCCTGACTGAGGACAGTTTAAACTTACAAGCAAAAGTTTGTGAATAATGAAGGCCCAGTTTTTGCAGAAGGACTAAAAAAACTTGAACAGATGTTCACATCCTCTGCAGCACCCACATGGAAGTGTCATCACACAGCTAATGTGCAACCTTAAATCACAGGACACACTGATAAATGGGCAACTACTGGCTAAGTTTTTGAAACACACCACATGCTTTAAAGTTTTATGTAGCTCCTGCAGTCACAATGGGACTTTCATAGAGCTACCTACATGTGCACTGAAATTTACAATGAGCCAGGTAACAAAAAGACTGCAGCAAACCTGCTGATCATTATGGGGAAGTCCCTACCTTCCTTTCTAGGATGACCTGAAAGGAAAGGTTAGAACCATATAACTACCAGGGCAGGCTGAAGAGAAAGTTCTTTAGCTGTTAATCAGATCTGTCTATCAGCCAATGAGGGAGAAAAGGGATCAAGTGGCGGGAGGATCTTCACACTATATCTCACACTATCACAGTTGCCTCACCGCCCCCAGGAGAGTGGGCCAAAATCACTTTAACCCTTGTGGGAAAAAGGTGCTTATTAAAACTAGCAGAACAGAAAAAATTCTTAGAATGTTTTTGGTTTGCTTTTTTATAAAAGGACCATAAAGCATTTTGAGGGGAGGAAAGTCTTTCAATGTGACACAAGAATAAGAGCTCTGTGGGTGTCCATCCATTCATACAGTGCCACATTGATGCCCAATCCCTGACTAGAGGATTTAGGCACCCCCACAATACAAATATTACAGAACAACAAATAGTTATGGAGTAGCATGAAAAGAGCACCATCAGAAGGTAGACATTTTAAAACCAGTTTAGACGCCATTCAAGCTTAAACCTTCCTCTCCCATTACTTTAGACTATTTCCTCCAACAAGCCACAGCATAATAAAACTTCTGAAATTGGCAAATGACCAAAATTTTAACAATTCTGGCACACTCTCCTTTATATCTATATCATCTGCCTGATGAGACTTTCAAAGAGCAAAATGGGGTTTATAGTGAAATCACCAACAGACTCTTCAATATACTGCATGGATGTAAATTTATGTACTGTAGATGGATTAGAAGCAGCTCTTTGACCAACAACTGAATCTCTGTTGGGAAATACGTAAGGAAAGAAACTAGAGATACTGCTTGATTGTGTTTAATTTCAAGTGTGGGTTTGGATGCAATGTGCCATGACACCACTTTGCCCAATGCTGGTCTTTGGGGTTTTTTGCTCTCCCCTAACTAGCAAGGGAATCAGTGGGGCACTTGAACTCATATGTAAATTCAACCTGTCATGCCCCATTGCACAAGTTCACTACCTCCCTTTTGAAGGGTCACTTATTGGTTGAAGTTGCTAAGAAAGCATCAGTTTCTTCATAATGTCCCCTTTACCACAAACAAAGAGGAGAAATAAACCCTATGGAGCTGTAACTTTTTCCGTGACAACTTTACCACTTACCTGGAAATAGGAATAAATTCTAAAAATATCACCTCTACTTCCCTGGCATGCAGGTATTTTTTTTTTGCAATGCAACGGCCAGGAGGTTTCATTTTGAAGTTTAATATAATGTTAAGTGGTAAATACAACTTTCATAGAATCATAGAATAATAGGGTTGGAAGGGACCTCACGAGGTCATCTAGTCCAACCCCCTGCTAAAAAGCAGGACCACTCCCCCTAAATTATCCCAGCCAGGGTTTTGTCTAACCAAGCCTTAAAAATCTCCAAAGATGAAGATTCTACCACCTCCCTAGATAGCCCATTCCAATGCTTCACCACCCTCCTAGTGAGAAAGTTTTTCCTAATATCCAACCTTGACCTCCCCAGCTGTAATTTGAAACCATTGCTCCTTCTTCTGTCCTCTGTTACCATCGAGAACAGCCTAGCTCCCTCCTCTTTGGAGCAACCCTTCAAGTAGTTGAAGGTTGCTATCAAATCTCCCCTCAGTCTTCTCTTCTGTAGACTAAATAAGCCTAGCTCCTTCAGTCTCTCCTCATAAGTCATGTGCCCCAGCCCCCTAATCATTTTTGTTGCCCTCCGCTGGACTCTTTCTAATTTGTCCACATCCTTTCTGTAGTGGAGAGCCCAAAACTGGACATAGTACTCCAGATGCGGCCTGACCAGTGTCGAATAGAGGGGAATTATCACATCCCTCGATCTGCTGGCAATACTCCTACTGATGCAGCCTAATATGCCATTGGCCTTTTTGGCAACAAGGGCACACTGTTGGCTCATATTCATCTTCCCGTCCACCATAACTCCCAGGTCCTTTTCTACAGCGCTGCTACTTAGCCGATCGGTCCCCAGCCTGTAGCAATGCATGGGATTTTTCCGTCCTAAGTGCAGGACTTTGCACTTGTCTTTGTTGAACCTCATGAGGTTTCTTTCGGCCCACTGTTCCAATTTGTCCAAGTCTCTCTGGATCCTGTCCCTGCCCTCCAGAGTATCTACCATTCCCCCCAACTTGGTGTCATCCGCAAACTTACTAAGCACGCAGTCTATTCCATCATCAAGATCATTAATGAAGATGTTGAATAGAACCGGCCCCAGGACCGACCCCTGGGGCACTCCACTCGTTACCGGTTGCCAACCAGACATCGAGCCATTGATTCCTACCCGCTGAGCCTGTTGATCTAACCAGTTTTCGATCCACCTTACGGTCCACTCGTCCAACCCATACTTCCTTAACTAGCCAACGAGAATGCTGTGGGAAACCGTATCAAAAGCCTTGCTAAAGACAAGGTATATCACGTCAACGGCTCTTCCCGCATCCACAAATCCAGTCATCTCATCATAGAAGGAAATCAGGTTGGTCAGGCACGATTTGCCCTTGGTGAATCCATGTTGACTGTTCCTGATCACTCTATTTTCCTCCAAGTGTTTCAGGATGGATTCCTTGAGGACCTGCTCCATGATTTTCCCAGGGACTGAGGTGAGGCTGACCGGTCTGTAGTTCCCCGGATCCTCCTTTTTCCCTTTCTTAAAGATAGGTACTATATTTGCCTTTTTCCAATCCTCCGGGACCACCCCCGTTCTCCACGAGTTCTCAAAGATAATGGCCAGCGGCTCTGCAATCACTTCCCCCAACTCCCTCAGCACCCTCGGATGCAGTTCATCCGGCCCCATGGACTTGTGCACATCCAATTTCATTATGTGTTCCCTAACCTGACTTTCCATCACCGAGGACCACTCTTCTCTCCAGTCCGCGTTACCCCGTGTAGTAGCCTGGGAGCTGGCCCGCCCTGTGAAGACTGAAGTAAAGAAAGCATTGAGTACTTCAGCCTTTTCCGCATCATCCTCCACGAGGATGCCTGCCCCATTCAGTAAGGGACCTACACCACCTCTGATCCTTTTCTTGTTGCTGATATACTTATAGAACCCCTTTCTGTTATCCTTCACATCTCTTGCTAGCTGCAACTCCAAATGTCCTTTGGCCTTTCTGATTTGATCCCTGCAGTCCCGAGCAATCTCTTTATACGCCTCCCTTGTCATCTGTCCAAGCTTCCACTTCTTGTAAGCTTCCCTTTTATGTTTCAGCTCCCCGCAGAGTTCCCTGCTAAGCCACGCTGGTCGCCGTCCACATTTGCTGTTCTTTCTGCACATCGGAATGTTATCTTCCTGTGCCTTTAACAGGGTTTCTTTAAAATACAGCCAGCTGTCTTGGACACCTTTCCCCTTCAGATCAGCTTCCCATGGGACCCTGCCCATCAGCTCCCTAAAGGAGCCAAAATCTGCTTTTCTGAAGTCCAGAAAGTTCACCCCTAGATGAAAGCTAACCCACCACTTACTAGAAGTCACCTAATTGCTATTCAGTGGCCTAAAGAAAATGAACTGGGAGGACCTCAGGGTCTATTCCTAATTTGATAGGAGTCTACAGTAATCAAGCCATCACAACTGGCATCCCTGCTAGCAGTTTTTTTTTTCTTTTTTAAAAGGGGAAGAGAGGAGGCTAGAGTCAACAACAAAAGGAGACTGCACTGCTTTCCCCCATCATCCCTGAGGAAGAAAGATAAACAACACAGGGAGAAAGTACACCAGGCAGGACTCCCAACAAAATCCTCTGGGAGCAGGTTCCTCCCAAACTCAGCAAATGGCCCTGGTAGCCCATTCCCCACCACTGAGGAAACTTGCGACAATTTATGTAGTTAGCCCTGTAGCTCACGCCGGGGAGTAGCACAGAAGGGTCAGGGTTCAAACTCTATTAACAATGCAGGATGAGGGAACTATTACATCTGCATATAGAATTTATTTTTGATCTTTGAAATGATATACAAAAAGCTATAATCAAAGAACATTACTTACATTGGAAAGTCAAGTACTGAAAAGTTGGTAAATTACAGAATTTCGATTTCCTGTGTCACCTTAATTTGGCTCCCTTGGGCGTATGTAGTATGAGATTGTCTTTAATCATGTGATCCCATGTACTTTTGTCCACAGGACGCTGTCCCATTCAGTGCACAGACTTGTCAAAGCTAAGGGAAGTGAATCAGGGCAGTGTAGTACAAGAGACCATTTGTAGGACTCTTTCTTCATTTGCTGCAGAAGCTAGAAGGGGTGTGCCTACTGTGATTCCGATTGATGGTGGGTCTAAGCATGTCTATAGCTAAAGGCTTCCCTGCGTGAAGGAGGAACCAGCGAACCCAGGCCACAAATAACCACGGGGGAGAACAAATGGGGACAAGTGAGAAAGTCTCAAGTTGAAAATCAGGTGACCAGAAAGGGACACTGAGCAGAGAACTCCCAACAATGCCCACTGCTCCTCAAATTCCAAAGGGATAGCAGTGTTAGTCTATTGTAGAAAGATAACAGAGTCCTGTGGCACCTTTAAAGACTAACAGATTTATTTATCGCATGAGCTTTCGTGGGAGAAAATCCCACTTCGTCAGATGCTTTGAAGAAGTGGGATTTTTCTCTCACGAAAGCTCATGCGATAAATAAATCTGTTAGTCTTTAAAAGTGCCACAGGACTCTGCTCCTCAAAGGCATCTAAGGACTCAGTGAACATCACTGGGAGGAACCCTGCTCTAAGCTGAAAACTTCTGAAAAAATTCATCTTATCAATATTCAGAGTGCCCCAAATGTGTAGGTAATTTCCAAACATGCAGGAAGGCCCCCCCTGCATTCACAGTAATTCCTTAGCATGGATCAATTCTGCTTCTCTCATGCACCCCCATTTTCTTCTCATTTAATTTTCACTGTTTTTTTCCCCGCTGCGGAACCAGGCAGACAAAATTAATAAACCCTGATTCATAGCACTACTGTTTCTTTCCTATCAGTTATGCTTGCTGACATACAAGATTCCATAAACATAATTACTACTGAACATACAAAAAAAAAGGCAAAAACAAATTTATAATTGGAGTATCTGCTTGGGTATGCCACATCATAAGTAGCTGAAAGAGCCTTGTTCTAGGCAAAGTGACAAGCCTCTTGGATTTGCAATTAGAAACATGTTTTTCCAAAGAGCCAATGTTCTTATTGAAAAAGACAGTGTGCTTTTCAAGTGCAGAATGAAGAGCTGCCCTTTAACTTGCTCTGTCAGATGGTGGAATTTTAAGAATTTGAGACTGACCAAAGAGTAGCCTGAGAAAAAGAGGGAGGTTGTGAAGAATCCCTTATGCTGTAACTTTATCCTGTCAGGGCAGATAAATCAGAGACATACAACCTTTCCCATGACCTTCCCACCACCTTTTCCTAAATGATTTCCCAAAATTCTTATTTTACTAGATCTCTCATTAGCGAGGAAGGCTCATTTCTCCTCCACAGTGTTGTTTTGACCTCGGGAAGTTATTTAATTTGGTCAGAAAAAGGGAGTGCAGCAATTTCCCAAAGGAACATCAGCCTACCTAAACATCTCAAACTTTAGTTTTGCAGGAACTACATCTACAGCTTTGTTCTTTCAGCCACCTACCTTCAGCGGTGAGGATGGTAGGTGGTATTTTGTATAGCAATTGCATGATGTGGTATTAAAAGCACATTACACAGAATATTACAGAATTAAGATAAGAATCACAGTGTTTATCAGCCAACATTTCAGTAGATCACAATTACTTTACAGGGTCATATCCTGCTTGTCTCTAGACAAGGAGAATTAGTTTCACATAAGTATTTTGAGACTGGCTCACTTAGGTGCAATTTCCTGCTACACAAGCTAGTTTTAGTTGCACTCCTTAGTCTTGTAGTTAGTGACCTGTGATCTTCTTCCAATTGACATTCTGTAAACCTCTTGTAAGGATACAACATCATTTCTGAATGCACTAGAGCATCGAAAAACAGAACATATCTCATACAGTAGAAAATGATGCTTAACAAATGTACATCTTCCTTAAAAAAGTCTCTCTACAAGAGAAAGCAGCAATAGGGTTTCCGGAAATACGTCTTTAAATCTTCATTCAATTGCATGCATGCTAGAGGATCACATGAATGATGATTGTACAATGGTTGTTTGGTAGGAAACAAACACTGGATATTAGTGGAGAGGAAGACGGTATGAAATGGTACACATTATTCATTGTAACACTTATTTTCCATAGCTTTCTGTTAATGTAAAGCTGTCTCTACAAGTTCATTGTGTTTCATTAGTTCATTCTGTCGAACACTTACCCATCCAACTGTTCCTCTCCCAAAATATAGCGCAGACTCTTCAAGAAAGACAGGGAGACTAGCGCATGGGAATGGCGGATCTTCACATACCCCGTTACTGTTTCAATCAGACCCATAAAATTCTCCAACTCAGAAGCAATATTGTCTACATTAAAAGAAAGCAAAAGCCAATTCATAGACATTTAACTCAGCATGTTGCTCAATGCAGGGCTAGAATACCCCAAATCAATATACATTACATTCACTGCTTTTACAAAGAAAATTTCAGATTCTTGTTGCAGAGCAGCATATATCATTTACCTATGCAGGCAGTTAGGTAGAGTACAAAACAAGCTGCTATCAGAACTCTATTTACAACTTTCTTACTAATATGCTTTCCTTTTGCATGAATAGTCCATGCTAGTGCCAGTATCAAATTCTGAGCTTTCAACAGCCTACCTCTTGGCAAGGCATCTGTGGAATTGCAACTGCTGTTATCCTTGGTGACAGAGGTAAAGCTCATTAATTAGCTCAAACTGAAATGATCAACTGAAGAGCACAGCATCAAACTGGAGGTTAGGGGACGCCCCACAGAGTTATTCTCAACCAACAAAACGGATACTAATCTCCGAAGCACAGGACATCCTCCTCTCGGCCATTTAAAAAATAGTGTAGGTATAAGCCACATCATTTAGGCAGCCATTGCTCCCCCGGTGCTGAACCAATTAAGGTAATGTCATCACAGCTTCATGGAATGAAGCTAGCTCAGAGGCTAAGTTTTCTATGGCTTATGTAATAGTTACCCTGTAGTTGTGTAGGAGGCACTATCCAAAATGGGCAAGGACCTTGGAAGTTGGGTGTACAATAGGGCTTGACAAAATTGGCTCCCAGCTAGGCGCCACCAGTTTTATTTTTGGTTGCCACAGGGCACTCCTCCACTGCATTTCTGCAGCAGAGCTAGGAGCCAGGTTACAAACCCTGGTCACCATGGTGACCTGGGCCCGGGTTTTGTCAACTCTGGATATTATGTGACCAGTTATCATCTGAAAAAAGTTAGGAGGTAATACATTAGAAATACTCTTCAATTCCTTGAGATAACATCACAGCATTAAACTGGACACCATTTATGTTGTTGTGCAATACTGAAAAATAACATCAGTTAAACCAGAGGGAGGGTGAGCTGAATGGGTTAACTAAAATAAAAACTCTTCAGACGACCTCCCTGAAAAAGTTTACTTAAAAATGTGACATAACTAAAACACTCCACATATAGCTGTTTCCAATCCCCTTGATTATTAGGAGAAAACCGAGTATTCATAGGCAACAATCCACCTAGTACAGGTCCAAAATTCAAGGCACTCCACCCCACACGCTCCTCTGAATGCACAGGGGGGTGCAGCATTTCAAACAATGAGGTTTACAATGGTTTTTAAAGCTCAGCGTCTGTTGGAATTTTCCCAGTTGATGAATCACTGCTCTGAAAAAACATACCTAGAGTTCATTTATGTTAAGACATGTACCAGCTATGACCAACAGAGTTGTGATGAGTGCTGGGCAGAGCAGCGCTAGAATTTAAACAGGGGTTTGCATTACCTCATGAACAGAGAGGAAAGCTTTGCCACTGGCTAAATACCTGGACAGACATGCCAGAGAACGCAGCCATGTCGAGTTTCCAACAGAAATTCTTAACACAGCTGGAGTGCCATTAAAAAGCAAACAATCCTCTTGAGGATCCCGCTTAGGTTTAGTGGTTTTTTGGGGGGAGGGGTTGGTTTTTGGGGTTTTTTTTTTGTTTTGTTTTGTTTTTTTGCATTGACCCACACACAAAGAGAAAATAGAAAGTTAAAGGACCCTCATCCAAGACTCCATTTAGAAGAAACGTTACTTACTCCCACGGCGGATGTTAATAAGCAGATTCCCCTTGAGGACGGTGCATCCCTGTAACATTTGTGCTGATGTGACAGAATCGATGGTCTTTGTTTTCTCTTCCTCACAGATTTTTGGGCAAGGCCCTTCGCAAGGACTGCAGAACATGCTATTGGGAAGGAAGGGAGACCAGAAATAAACAAAAACACATGGCACTCAATTCACAACAGACTGCATTCACATTGTTTGGAAAAGAACAACTTCTCTACTGGCAACCCAGAAAAATATAAATCCCTCAAACTGGAAGGAAAATGGCCATTTTTCAGAAGAGGGCAGGCAGAAGAGCAAATATCTCACACACCCAGGTCTGCATGGATTCTATGAATAAGTGCCCTAGGGAAAATGATTATTAGAAAAATCTTCTGAGGCTCCTACACTTAATGCAGCAAAATTGAAGGACAAGATTATCAAGAATATATAACACGGGTGGCCAAAAAATTGCTGAGGAGCCCCACGAAGCTCTTTAACAGTTGAAGTTATTTAACTGCCTACCCGACTGGGATGGCGAGTTCAGGGTTTCTGACATGCAATGGGGTGGTGTGGGCTAGAGTTTTCCACCCTGCAGACAGGAAGGGGGGGGGGGGGGGGGGAAATGTCAGCTTTTCAGAGCTGGTGCGGGATACGTCTTGGGGCTTCAGCCCCATAGTGGAATGCTGGGACTAGTGGCTTTTGCCCCACGAGAAGCACCTGCCAGGCCTGTAGGCTTCCATCCTGTGGCAGTGTTGCTGGGGCTCAGGGCTCCTGCCCGGTGGGGTGTGCCTGTCATGCCCTGAGCGCCAGCACAATTCCATAGGGCTTAAGCCTGGAGATGCAGTAGGAGCGCCCTAGCTCTTGACCATCTGAGAATTGCTGTATGTGGCTCAAATTTGGCCAGTCCGGTATAGAAAATGCCACTGCCCTCTCAGACATGGGCGGCCCTCTAAGTGCTCTAGGGAACAGCTCTGCTACCGAAAGGAGGCTCAAGTTTTCAAAGCAGCCTAAGCCTTCAGAACATCCTCATTCCTTTCAGCACCTTTCAAAAACTCCATCCTTCCTGTGCATATGAGAGAGCAAAAGAATTCCACAGTGACCTTCTAATCCAGCCCAGACCTGCCGAAACAACCCAATACTAAAACTGGGATGAGAAGCCAGAGTGTGAAAACGTACCGGAATTCTCCACCACCCTTCTCACCAACATTTTCACTCCAGGTCTAGCAAACATGAACCGAAACCCAGAGAACTCTCGCACTTGGCGCTGCCCTTATCTTAGCCTCAATATGTACCCCTAATGAATGGGTCACCACCACTGACACACTATGGGATTGTTCTTTCTTCCAGGTAAACTGTAATCCTATCATTCCTTCTTTTATTTCACCACTTTTCCATCTTTCATCATGAGCAGTAACATTTTTACTTGTATTCACATTCACTGGCAGCACACTGGCAATCATGGACTTGCTATGTGTTACCTAAAGAGTAACTGAATCCACTTGTTTCTTCAGCTTGGAGAAACATGCACACCGACACAATAGAAAAGTCCGTTTCTTAGTCACAATCTCCTATTTCACATGCTACAGCAGCACACACCACAAACCCTAAGAGCTGAAGACATGCAAGAGGCATTCAACTAAGTGTACAAACAATGCTAGAACAATTGCTGGTTAACCCCATCTCTGGGAAACGGGATAAAACATTCACTGACCTTGAATTACAAGCCTTTCTGCCTTTGCCATTGAACACAAAACAGCGATAAGATACGCTGTGTCTATCCTGTTTTATAAGAGTGTTTTTAAACAGTCAATACCAGCAACTCAGGCCAGACAGCAGGGAAACAGTTTCTCAGGTAAACATCTGGCTTCAAGCTAGCAAAGAACAACACTGTTTGCATCTAAATGTAAACTGGGAATTTTCCTAGGAAGATGTTTCTTTGGATGATGTTCTCTCCTGCTTTACAAAGCAAATGGTGGAGATTTTCACACTCCAAATAAAATCAACTTGCACAAATAAAGGTGAAACCATAATACAGACCACTCCTGAGGAGAAAGTTTTCAGTCGAGTCCTACAGTACTGAGAATTCCTCTGTAGCAGCAATTGGTAGGAAATAACAGTTCTTAGTGCCACTGGGTTAAAGGTGAGCAACTAAAATTGTTGCCTTGGTCTCTAGCAAAATGAGCAAACCAACAACAAATCTGTCACTCCAAATACTGTAAATTCAAGAAACATAACTGACAAAAATCACAGTAATACTCCTGAAGAAAACAGTTCCTTGCAACAGTTAGTCATAAAATAGCAAGGAGGCTGCTGACATTATTGCACTGTACTAAAGTAGTGTTGGCATTTTCCAAGAAAAACATCATGAACCAAAAAACGCACAACAAACCCAAAGTCTGCAGTGAATGCGAATATACATCAAGGACCCACACACACAGGAGTCGGAATGCCAGCATGTGCAAGCAAACAATCAATTCACATGAAGAAAACAAAATTACTTTTACAATCTGCTGTGTGTGGCAAGGCTCTCCAAGACCAGAATCTCCTTCCTATTGTTTACTGAGCTCTCTTCATCTCCATCCTTTTTCCGTTGTCATTTTCACTGAACTATTGTCTAGTTCAACGTCCTCATCCTCACGGTGTTGATCATATTCTATTTCCTCTGATGTCAATGGGAGATGAAGATGCTCAAAACCACAGGGGATGAGGCCCTTGGATGGAACTGGGGCATTATCTTTTTAAAACCACACAGAGATCTATATGAATAATAAGGTGAGCTTGTGTGTTTCCCAAATCTATGTCCTCCATATTCAGTAACACAATGTGTATCACAGGAGTTCATCATTAAACAGAAAAGAGGATACGTCAGAGACATGCTGGACTTTCCAAGGGCCGAGTTACCTTTGGCTCCCGTTGCGTATGAATCCAGGAGGGCACTCTGCCATGCACTCGTCATTGTGGATCACAAACTTCTCATAGTCACTTATCTCCGTAGCAATGACTTTGGAACAGAAGTCTTTAGTAACGCAGCGCCAGCCCTCAAACTTGTAGGTGTTGGGTGGGCAGGTGGGCACACAGATCCCTTCGTAGTAGTAATTGCGGCAGGCCACACAAGCCGTGTTGTTGTCGGGCGCAGTGCAGCTCCCCAAGCACTCGGGGTGGCAACATTCGTTTTGGTCTGTGCAAGCCCGTTTGCCACAAGCACTGGGGCACACTGCAAAAGAGTAAGGGAAGAGTGACAAACGGGCCTTTTAAAAACATGAAGAGGCTATGGCTATGTCTACACTCAAAATGCTGTGCTGACAGATCGACACAGCAGGATTGATTGAGCAGCCAGTATAGACCCACTCAATAGATCCTGGAAGTGCTCTTGCGTGGAAGCAATAACTCTATCCCTCCAAGTAGAGTAACGCTGCGTCAACGAGCGAACATTGCCAGTCAATGCAGCGAAGTGAAGACAGCACGGTAAGGAAAATTAATTCAGGCGACAGGAGATGCATATTCTGCAGCACACCGATTGTGTATCTCCTGTCGACTAAGCCCCAGTGCAGACTAGACCTAAGAGCTGCAATGCAAAACATTCTTCAAGCTCATATCCCTCTTGGATCCAGAACAACCCTCTAAAGCTTTGACACCTGGGAGGCTGGTGAACTAAACTGTATTTTCTCAGAGTTTTCAAGTTGCCTGGAGAGATCTTCCTCCCAGACTTAAATTAAAACATGGGCTTGTGAAATAATCAGAAAACTGTGGAAAGCAAGGTCAATCTAAGGATAATAGAGGACTGGAACCCATTTGATAGCCTGCTAACATTTTTGAGCACTGACTTATTGTCTTTGATAGTGTTTTTTCGTCTTTCCAATTTGTATTTCAAATTGGTCTTTTATGGCAACAAAAGATGCTCCCTTTAAACAGCTTAATTATATTCATACAATAACGCACTGCTATATGCAGCACACATGGTTAGGTTGACCCTGCTGTAGCATCCCCATGTTGCTTATGTATGCAAAATTGGATGTAATAAAGTACAGCTGCCACACATCAAACACAACAGAACTATAGACTTACTATCCCCCCCCCGAAGAGGGTCTACATTTCCACTCAGCCCCAAATACTGGACTAATGGGCCATAATTTGTAAAAAGGGTATTTATTTAAAAACTCATTATTCTGTAGGTGTGGGCACTAGGCTTGGAAAAAATCAACAGAAAGCAGGATCTTCAAAAATCCATATTATGATTGTTACATCAAAAGAAGCAGCAACATTTATATTTATGTAACAACAACGTTTTGATTATAATGTTTTATACCCTTTTAGCCAGGCTAGCTATATGCCAGAGGCTCTGTAAAATAAACACAGATAGGAAATCTGGTTTTCATTAAGTAACTGTTTTCCACTTTCTAACTTAGCTAGAAAACAACATCAATAACAACAGAATAAAACAAAGGTTTCAGTAAAAGGACTATAGCAGAGCCAAAGTCAATCAACACAAGAAACTTTAACCAAACTACATGCCTAGAAAGCGCACAACCAGAAATACAGATAACAAAGATGCAGCATCCACCCAACAATAAGCATGGAGAAATTCCCAAGATGAGGAAGCAGATTCTATTCGATCCTGTACGTTTCTCTTCTTCCCTCAAATCTGCTTCAAATCCTGCTAGGCGGTAAACTAAGCTAGTCAATTTAGAAAGAGAAAACTATATCCAACCAGTGCAAGATAGTTCAGAACCATATTTTTTTTTTTCCTTTCCACGCAACATGGTCTGCACAACTTTTCATGGTTTGCACAACTTTTCGGCTTAAAAAAAAGTTGTTTTATTATACCAAAAGACATCTGAACCCAAGAGGTGATCTCACTTTTCATTGCATGTTCTTTGCGAGAAGAATTTCCATCATGTTTGTTCAGAACGTAACAAAACCTAGTTCTAATCACAACTGGAGTCACTGGGCATGACTAAAACAAAAATTAACCAACAATACAAAATAAAAATTTGTTTTACAGCCCCTCACACTTTTTCATGATTTAAGAGATTGTCTGCCAAATCTTGGTTGTGAGGTAATATGAACTGTCAGCTTTAATATATGGTTCTATTCTGAAGAAATATCAGTAACAGTGGCATTGTGGAATCCCATGTTTATTCTCACAACCATCTCTACATTAAGTATGCTGACATTTACAGGCGCTGATAGTTTTTGTTAAATGTTATTTAAAATTGGGAGCTCTTTATGAAGAATTTGTCAGATTCAGATGACCAGGAGGGCAACTTTCACTAAAAGCCCCTTCTAATTCATTGGTCAAGAGAAAGCAGAATTAGAAATAAAATAAGTACAACAGATGGGGAAAAGAAGGAAAAAAGATTCAATATTAATCGATGAAAAGACAAACATCAAGGGAAAATACATGGCTGGCAGGATAAAAGGACGATAAAACTTTTTTTAGGTATATTCTGAACAAAAATTGTAGCAGTGGTATAGGCCCAGTACTACATGGAGATGCCAAAATTGTTAATGTACTGTGACGAATGTGGTGCGTTCAGTCTCCGAGTCCTGCATTTCAGCTTGTGATAGCAGCTGAGGCACGGCTTTCCCATCTCTACACTCCCAGCATTACAGATCCCCAGTCCCTCCTGCTCTGGAGCTGGCCTCTCCATCCAGCAGGCCATGGGCCCTAAGGCCCATCTGGGTGAGATTGCCTTCACTGCCTGTACCTCCCAAGTGCCAGCAATAATAGCTATTGGTCAGCTCCGTCCAACTCAGCTCTCCTCCGCTCTGTTCTCCTCCAAACACAACTCCACTCCTAGCTCCACCACCAAATGCCATACCCAAAACTCTTCCCACTGCCTACAACAGAGACCATTTTTATCTGGTGTGGCCAATCACCCCAATTGGCCCCAGGTGCTCCAACTGGTCTTAGGTGCTCTATTTGGCCTAGAACAGCCCTGCCCTAGTTACCCTGGAAACAGGAATTTATTAAGCCTGGGGCTAATATATCTACCTTCCAGTACCCTCCTGTAGCCCTCAGGCTTGACTCAGTCACAGTACATAAAAGGTGGAGGTGATCTGTAAATATTTGTATTTGGAAGGAAAAAGGAGGAAATACTTGAATTACATGAGGATAAAGTGATTTCCACTCCATTAGTAACTAAGGGGGATTAAACAACATCTGCTAAGGATAAACACTGCTAAATCCGCCGGATACTTGCACACAAGATTACTAAAAGACTTGGCTAAGGAAAATTCTGGACATCTGATGTTACTTTATAATAAATATTAGAATACCAGGGAAATCAAAGACAATGGAAAGAGTGCTAATGTTGTGCCAATATTAAAGAATGCCAACAGGATGATCTAAGTAACTACAAGCTGGTTGAAATATATAGCCTGAAATCTACGATGGGTAAAATAATGGAAAACTTGATACAGGATTGTACTGATGGAGAACCAAAGAATACAAATATAAGAAAGTTAACATGATTTTATAAAAAACAGGGCTTGTCTTCTCATCAAAGATTGCAATCAGGTTTGTTTGGCAAATTTGGTTGATAAATATAAGTGTTTATATGCAATATACTCAGAAAAATTTAGGGGTTACAAGTAGATGAACAAACAAACATAAGGTCCCAGTGTGGTGCTATAGGCAAACAAGCTAATGCAATTCTTGAATGTAGAAACAAGGGCAGTTAATAGAATTAAGGAGGTGATTTCACAAAAATTATCTAAGGTCAACGACTCAATGATCTACAAAGAATTCAATCTGTGCTGAATTTATCAAAAAGATTGAGACACGATTTATATACAACTACCTTCATGGGGAGGAAAATACTGGGCAGTTCTTTCATGTAGCAGAGAAAGGCATAACATGAATCACTGGGTGGAAGTTGTAGCCAGACAAATTCAAATTAGAAATAAGGCAGTAATTTTTAACACTGACTAGTCACTGGAACCAGCTACCAAGGGTGGTGGATTCTTCATCTCTTGATATCTTCAGATCAAAACTGGATACCTTTCTGGCAGATAAACTAGTCAACCATAGGTTAATAGGTTCAATATAGAGATAACTGGCCTGTGATATATAGGAGATCAGACTAATTGTTCTAATGGTCCCTTCTGGCCTCTGTGAAGTATTTACGTGTTGCATTAATTTATTGTCAGCCACTTAATTGAGGTCCACAATGTCCATCCCCTTGTACCAGGTTTTGTTTTAAACCATGACACACATTAATAGCTAGCAGCTCTGCTCCTCCCCAACTCTGAAAAGGATTCAGCAATCAACATACTGCCTATGTCAGTGGCCCTCAAACTTTTTACCCCATGCCTCCCTGCAACCCATCTGAGCCCCCACATACACTCCCACTAGGGGCTTGGAAGAGGGCCATAGTTGGAGCTGTCAGCTGCAGGTGGGAATGCTTGGAAATTTCTGTATTCAGTGAACTCCTAAGCAGCTAGCATGCTTCTCAAAGATGGAAAGCTCTGAGAGAGAACACCAATCTACACCCAAAAAAGCCCCTCCACGCAAAACTTGGTACAGACTGAACTGGAAAGAATCACAGTAAATTTTTGCTTCTTCTAGTCTTTCCCTTTCACCCAAAGAAACCAGAGAAAAAAGGCATTTCCTGGTTAACAAAATACATGAGGTGTTCTAAAACATTGCCTAAATATTCTCATCACCCTGCATACAACAGGCAACTGACCACCACTCAAGGTAAACTTTTATTTTACATCTGAAGAGTTCTTTTACAGAAGACCCAAAAAACTAATAAAATGTTCTTATTTGAGGGTTCACCATGCCAACTAAGAACCCACCCAAAACCCAAGATGATACAAGGCTGAAAAACCTCAGGACACACCGCTCAGCATACTATTCTTAAAAAAAATTAAGGCAGCTCCTTTTTGGATTGTTTAGCTTTTTAAAAGTAACAGTTAGCTCTCTGATGTCCAATATCTCGTATTTTTTGAAGCGTACACTAAGCTGAAGCTCTCAGAGATCTCTTCTCTGAGAGCTCTCTGACATCATAGATGCTTTACAGTTTGGGCAAACTAAGTGTTCTTCTCATTTCCAAGATGCCATGGCTTCAGCAATGCTGAAATAGAGCAATCGGATGAATAAACAGCCAGTCACAAGGAGTGAAAATGCAGCAACTGGATGAAGACTACTTGGCAAATTTAGGCAATAGACTCCGCCAAGGCTGGCACCACGCCAGCTGCACACGGGACAGCAAAAAGTTGCCAAGTGTAGGGTAAGGATTTTTTAAAGATCCTCTCTCCCCTTGTAAAATGATATTCAATCCTGCCTTTCTTCTCTCTCTCTCACGCACGCTCCCTCTTTTAAACATACATCTAAGTATTGGTGCATAAAGAATGTAGTTTTGAACAGGAATTGAGGAGGAAAGAACATTTTATCTCAGCCAACCATCGTAAAAAGCAGCTGTCAAAATTTATCAATCAAGACAAAGGTAAGTAGTTTTTGAAAGTTAATTCCTATAAATGACAGATTTTTTTTTTTAAACAGCAATCACTTTATACAATGTTTCAAAGAGAAACTGGCTTTTAAATGTAGCAAAGAGAGCACACAAGAGACTTTGCCTTTTACCAGCTGTGTTGACAGCTAAGGGAGATGACAGAGACATACTACCGAGAAAACCCACATCCAGTGATTCATAACCACTTCTGAATCTCAGATCTAGTATATAAATAAATAGATAGATTCATTATACACACAACAACAATTTCTGACACAAAACACTCATATAGCATCTCCAGAAGAGGCAATGCTTTTGTTTTAAATAGCTATGCAAGCTCATCATCTAGTTACAGCAACATACTTCAAAACTTTTTGTGCGTGCATGCATACATGCCTCATTGGGAATGGACATAAGCAAGCACCCAAAGCAGCAGTGAAGTTTCCCAACACTAGGCACCCACAGGCTGAATGGTTTCCATTCCTTTCTGGTAAGTAAGGCATGAGTTGACATCTCAGAAATCACCTGCCAAGGTCTGTTTAAAGGTTTGACTCTTAAAACCATGCTAGTGATATGAATTATGAGTGATTGCCTCCTCTTTCTTCAAATCCCAGTTAGCATACAACACTTGCAAAATATTTGGAAAGATCCATAAAAACTCTAGGCCAAGTAGTAAGATGAGGGCATTCAGTCTACAGACTGAGTTATATTTGACCCAACATCATTCCATTAAGAGCCACGGGTTTCCATGTTTATGGTCTGGCTGTTACCAGTCTGATTTTATCCTACAACCCTTTCTAAGGATTTTCAAGTTATTCTGAAGGTGTCCCAGGCAATACCTTCCTCTTTCTGCACCAGCTCCATTTCCAAACAAAGACATCTGGTTGGCTTCTGTGAAAGACTGGTTTTTGTCAGAGTTGTAATACCGCCCTATGACTTGAATAAAACGTGTATAGGCATGGAAGCTTCCAGAAGCCACACCACTAGGATATAGGATAAAAAGAAAAAAATGTCTAACACTACTCAACCGATTTTTTTTTTAAGTTCTTCCTTTGACTAGAAGCATGGCAGGCATGATTTGAGATCAATGGTGCAGAGAGGAAATGGGCATTATGTGGAATTCCATTCATTAGCATCAACATGCTTCTGGGACTACTGCAGGGATTCAGATACCTCCCTCCACTTGTGTCATCAATATCACAGTCATCCTAGAAATTTCCAGAGGGTAGCCGTGGTAGTCTGTGTTAGCCTGTGTACAGCAAAAAACAACGAGAGTCTGGTGGCCCCCTGTAGACCAACAGATTTTCTTCGGCATAAGCTTTCGTGGGCTATAACCCACTTCGTCAGATGCAAGTGGCTTATAGCCCATGAAATCTTACCCCAAAGGAAATCTTTTAGTCTATAAGGTGCCACAGGACTCTCGTTTTTTTACAAAGACAAAAGAGTCTTGTGGCACTTTTAAAGACTAACAGATTTATT
>ML685765.1:27042032-27063871 GCA_007922175.1 Pelusios castaneus
AATAAATCTGTTAGTCTTTAAAAGTGCCACAAGACTCTTTTGTCTTTCTACAATAGACTAACACGGCTACCCCTTTGTTTTTTTTACAGTTATCCTAAATGCTATTACCTTTTTTGTAATAAGATCACTTTAAAGGGGTGCAGTCATCAGATAATTATGCCTTTGAGTAATCTGAGGCCATTTGTTATGGCTCGTAATCCCACAAAAGTACAAATGTCTCTCAAAAGCAATATCCTTCATAATGCCTAAAAATAAAGGACAGTTGGGGGTATAAAAGACACCAAGATTCTCTCAATTAAACATAGACTTCCAGCAGAAAAAAAAAATGAAAATGACGACAGCCCTCTGATAACTTACTCTTTTAGCCAACTCTATGGTTCCTCACCACCACATCGAACCTGCTAACAAGGGAAACACATCAGGCTTCCAAGTGACATTAAAAAAATGAAATGGGCCCGTTGAGGCCATTTCATTTTATCTGAGTCACCAGAGTATTCAGGGCCACTCAAACCTACTAAGCCCCTAGGGAATGCTGCAAGTGAAGCATTCAGAGCTGTTACAAGAGTTCCAGGAAAAGTATGGCAGGACTCGACAAACCTTGGCACCCAGGGTTTGTAGCATGGTACCTGGCTCTGCAGCAGTGGAGCAGCCCCTGGTGCTTAAAAATATAGCCGCTAGCACCTTCAGCAGATGAAGCAGCTTTTTGGTGGCCGGGGCTGTCTCAGCTAGGCAAAATAGTTTGAAGCTGGGCACCTACCTGGGTGGTAATTTTGTCAAGCCCTGCAGTATGGCAACTCAGCCCCATATTTACAAATTGAAACAAACTGAAAACTAAGTGATGAAAACAGCTCTTGCACCACAGCCAGAAAAACCCAGTTGTTCAATTTTCTCCACACTCTGTTACATCCAATGACCACTTTGGTGCAAACAAGACTTTCCAATGCATAGATAGCATGAGTTGCATTGTCTTTCAAAACAATTTATTTGCCCAATGAGGCTCACAGTGGCTAGGCTGCAGCACTTGAGAAAGGAAAAAAACCTAGTGCATTTTGTGCTTCCCACGCCAAGACCTGTCAGTACCTAAACAAAACAGAACCAAAGCATATAGGCAAGCAGGTACTGGATTTTTCACCAATTCTACACTACCTATAATACAGGGAAACAAGGCAGGCATGAATGTTTTATGTTAATTGCTACATTGCTTCACTTCTGCCACATGGAAGAGTGAAATTTCCTACTGAAAAGTGAGCCAGAAGAATAAGCAAGACATCAGTATGGATGAAAGCAGGATTTTGTACAAAGGGAAACTTAACTGCATGGGGAAACTGCTTACAATTCCATTATTTAAAGTCTACTAATAACCTAAAGTAACTCACTGAAATTCCAGAACTTATTCAGGAACTGTGGATCCAAAGGCTCAATCTATCTGTAGACATGCCCCAACAGTGCAAAGGAAAAAAAGACTACAACAAAACAGCTCTAAAATACACAGGCTGAAGGTTAAGGAGGAAGAAAAGGATATCTAGTGGGATTCAAGCTGCAAGCAATATATATTTGTGGGATTCTGCTATTTTAATGTAAAGATTTGTCTGACTTTCTTTCAAATACTTCAGGTGTCAAGGCAGGCAAGATGCACACGCCTTCATGAATATATAGCAAGTGAATAGAATATAAATCAGTCACCAGTTGGCAAAATCCCAGCTGGAGAAAAGATACCACTGACATTTCAGATTTATTTTAAAGGAGGAAGAGAGCTTTGATAGCGTTATCAAACTGACCTAAATTATATAGTTCTTTTGATGCCAGGGGGGGGGGGGGGGGGGGAGAGAGACCCAGAAATTGTATATTGTAGAGAAAAGGTCACTAATTCTGAGGCATTCTCTACTACTTTTATTTCTAAGCATTCACAAAAAGGAGTATGATACACTATGGACTTAATCTTTATGGAACTCAGTGATATAAATGAAGTTTGATACAATTTAGAAAGAAAGAGAGAATTCCAGGGGGGGGGGGGGGAGAAGGGTGGAACCAGGAATAAAGCCAACTAGTTTATAAATGAAAGAACCTTCAATAAAACTGTTAAGTGTAGCTATTCCACAACAGTGTAAGTGTTACAAAGATTTTACTGACAAGCAGCCAAAATAGACACATTGATAACAAGTGATGAAGGCAGACCTGTTCATTTGGTGGGTGAAGAAGACGAGAAACAATAGAGAATATCAGAAAATAACTGTCAAAGTTGTTTTAGGTCCCACCAACACAGTAACGTTTTTTCAGGACATTAGTTTTGCTAGTGGAATGGTTGAATAAAAGCCGGCTTGATATCTCCACTTTTATGAATCAGAGTTACTTTGTCTTAAAAATGAGCTGCAAGGTGTGTAAGACCCAGAGAGAATATCAAGGAGAGAAAGTTTGTTTTCTTAAATTTATTATAAATTTCTTCTGTTCTGTAAGGGGAGAAGTACATCTTCGGTTCTAAATCATTTATGTGATGCAGATGATTGTAGAACACTTAAGGAGAAGAGAATTACCAAAGGACATGAACATGTACAGACAACGTTTCCCCATAACTGCAAGAAATGGGAAGAACGGTGACCATATCTTATGGATAATGGAAAGCTGTATTCTTGGTATTCATGGGTAAGAACGTCCATACAGGGGCTAGACCATTAGTCCATCTAGCCCAGGGCTTGACAAAACCTGGGAGTGCCCTTTGGCGACCAAAAATAAAATTGCTGGCGCCTAGCTGGGAGCCAATTTTGTCAAGCCCTGATCTAGCCCAGTATCCTGTCTTCTGACAGTGGCCAGTGCCAGAGGCTTCAGATGGAATGAACAGAACTCAACAATAATCAGTTGATCCATCATCTGTTGTCTAGTCCCAGTTTTTGCAGTCACAAAAAGAAGAGGAAGAACTGTATCTTTAATGAGTCAGGAAATAACTTTCTATTCTGAATCTTGCTTCCATTATAAATATAAACGAAGAAGAAAATCACTATGTTTACCTTCAAGCAATCTGAATACAAAACCTTCAAGGAATCTGAATACAATCTTCAAAACCTTCAAACAATGAGAATACAACATACTGAAAGTTTCCACATTCTTTTTTAAAAATAAAAATACACTGGCATAGATGGCAGAAGGGAGTGGAGGGAGAAAACTGAAATTCTATCATCAAAATGAGTATATTCTCACACACTAAATTGACGAGGATTGAACTGATCCAGAAGGAGAAAAGACAATACTCAATTACCCCCTCAGATTTAATCCAAATTTTCTAGCTTTATAGGCCCCAATTGTGGCTGTTTGAGTTGTTTAAGCAGAGTCTATTTCTCCCATCCTGCAAAACAAGAAAAAAAATACATCCCTGGCTGAGTCATGCTGCTAAGAATGGCTACCTCAGGACAGACACCCCAAACTGATGGCATGTTGTGTAATCAGATTTCACCAACCCAGTAACAGTTATGAACTTCTGATTCACTATGTGGTAAAACTAATAAGAGCCATAAATAGTGGCTCTCCAGTTTACCCACCATCCAGGAAAGCTGGACTTTTTGATAAATTGTCACTTACACCAAAAATCACAAATTACTCAAGCTGTTTCCAATCCCAAGAAACCAGTCACTTATCCCAGATCAACTGGTACCCTAGATCAGGGCTCAACAAAACTGGATCCCAGCTAGGCGCCAGCAGTTTCATTTTTGGTAGCCAGAGGGCACTCCCTCCCCTGCATTTCCTCAGTGGAGCTAAGAACCAGGTTACAAACCCCGGTCTCCATGGCGACCTGGTGCCTGGGTTTTGTCACGCCCTGCCCTACATGTTATACCAAAGAGAACACTTGTAACAAACTAGCTAAAGATTTATTAACTAGGAAAAAGTAGTAAGAGTTATTTCCAGGTTAAAGCAAGCAAACATATACACACCAATGAGTCACACACTAAATCCTAAGAGTAACAGAGTTGCAGTGATCTGTCAATTTGAAATGTCTTTCAGAGCAAACTCAAGGTTAACCCTGGGGGAATCTCTCACTTCAGTTTAACAATCTCTGGCCCTGCGAGAATTCTAACCAAAAAAAAAAAAGATGAAAAATTCTCTTGTAACACTGTTTTATCTTTTACATTTAGTCTTCCAATCTACAGCACAAGCTCCCTTGCACACAGCATTTCCAAGGTGTGTGAGGGCCATTCACCAAATCTCTGTGTCATGATGTTCCTTAATCACCCCTTTAATCTTGATAGGCCTCAGAGGGGACGATTCCCATGCCTGTGTTCATAAGTACAGGGCAAACATTTTCAAAGTTATAAAGCAAAACTCATGTTCTTGCCTTATAGCATGGAATCTAGACATAACTGAGGTTAATACAAGCCTTTCACAGAGTCTAGGCATTAAATACATTCTTATAAGACTAATACCTATTTTGAACCAAATCAATGTACAGATGAGCTGATACAGTTTCCAGATGTGACTTTGGCAATTCTTAGCTAACACCTTTGGCCTTGGCCAGAGCTGGCACTTGATTTGCCAATGTCATAGTTCCACAAGAACAAGAGGTCCAGAAAGCCTCTCATTTGGAGCAGGAACCCATTTGCATTTTCTGAACAAAGTTTTCATCCCTTGTAAAAGACAATGGACAACTAAGAGAACAAGTCTTTCGATCTGCAGGCATCTGTGAAGGACTTCTCTGATACATTCTCACCCACTCTCAATAACTCCCACTGAAAAGAGCATTTCTGGTGATAAAGATGTAGTTTTGTTCAGATCTTTATTTTCTCTCACATATTCTCTTATGTACGTGCCCCTTGGACCCAATAAAGGGTAATTCTGACTATGATTATTCAGTAGATTATCATTTGCAGCAAACTCGTCCACTAAATTAAAGTTACTAAAATAACAGCTTAATTATACGGTAAACTTTAATGTAAATTTTTCCAAATATACTAAGAGAACCTGTATATATGCTACAATTAAATTTTGGTGGGAATAATATGGACCAGGCTAGGGAGATCCCTTAAAAACAAAAGAAAATTTCCACTATCTGAACTAGTTCATTTCAAATACTGAAAAGCTCCATTTTCACTCATCTTTTTTTTTTTTTTTAAACACAACATGGAAAATAATGTGGCAATAAAAAGAAGACCATGAGAAAACATTTCTCAGATTTCTTCTCCTTTTGCTTAGATGATCTATTGGAGAACAAGGATTCTAGATTTAAGGAATTAGCTTGTATTCTAGTATCTTGGCTCGAATGTTTCCCACAAAAGAGTTCTCATTCTACTTCTAAGTGTCATGTGAAATCTGCCAGCAATACCAACTTATTCCACCCCAAAGCTGAGAAATACTGCAAGGGAAAAATACAAAGTCATTTGGAACTCCAGCATTCCAAACAGATACTACTCTAGTGCTGGTAGAAAATTTCTGCCCAATTGTTTTGACAGAAAATAGGTTTTTTGACTAAACTAAATTTTCCCAAAAGAAGCTGCTTCCCTCAGAAAAATTCAGCATTTTGTCCAAGTACTAAAGTGTTGTTATTCAAAATAATGTCTCACTGCTTCATGGGAGTCTTAACTGCGGTGCCAAGTCTCCTTTCTGGACAGACTACACCTCTCATACTGCATCAAGGCCAGAGATCTTATGGCATACCTTCTCCCCTCACATATCGGGAGAAACTGGTGCATCATGAGAGATTTATCCTGGCTAGCGAGCCCAGTCCAAAGAGGAGAATGGACACAAAGCACCTGAACTACAAGCCCCATGAAGCACTACGGTCTTGTTATGAATCAAAATGTTTCAGTTCATAATATTTCACCAAAATTCTCTGTGGAATATTTTTCATCAACAAAAATGAAAACAGTTCATCAAAATTTTTCATGATAAGAAGCTTACTCTCCAACTAGCTCAAATTACCACCTCAAAACTGGAGGTGCCTTTGACGGGTGTGCAGGAGCACTTCATCTTCTTGCTGCTGCCTCAATCTATGATCTCCCTAAAGGAATGAACACTGCTGAAATAGAGGCTGAAATTACGTAAGACTAGAAAAGGTAGGCAAGCGCTTAGGTGGGAATACAAGATAGGCTCAACATGTCCCCTCATCTAAACACTAGATAATATTGCCTCATTCAGGTTATATTTAGATATATATATTCTCTATACAGAATCATAGAATTGTAGGACTAGAAGGGACCTCAAGTGGTCATCTAGTCTAGTCCACTGCACTTCTGGTAGGACCTAGCATTACCAAGACCATCCCTGGTCTTGTTAACCTGCTATTAAAAAAATCTCCAATGACGGAAATTCCACAATTTCCCAAGGCAATTTATTCCAGGGCTTAACCACCCTGACTGTTAGGAAGTTTTTCCTAATGTCCAACCTAAGCCACACCCTTGCTGCAATTTAAGTCAATTGCTTCTTCTCTTATCCTTAGAGATTAAGGTGAGTAATTCTTCTCCCTCCTCTTTGCAACTATCTCTTATGTTCTTGAAAATTGTTATGTCCCCACTCAATCTTCTCTTCTTCAGACTAAACAAACCCAGTTTTTTCTATCTTCATATTTTCTAGACCTTTCATCATATTGTTGCTCTTCTCTGAACTTTATCCAATTTATTAACCTTTACTAAAATGTGAGGCCCAGAACTGGAAACAAAATTCCCGTTGAGGCCTGATCAGCACAGAGTTGAGGGGAAGAATTATTTATGTCTTGCTCACAACACTCCTGCTAATAGATTCCAGAATGATGTTTGCTTTTTCTTTTTTTTTTTTTTTTTTGCAATAGTATTACACTGATGAGTCATATTTAGCTTGTGATCCACTGGGATCCTCAGAGCCCTTTCTGCAGTACTCTTACCTAAGAAGTCATTTCCCATTTGTGTGCAACTGATGGTTCATTCCTAAGCGGAGTACTTTGCCTTTGTCCTTATTAAATTTCATCCTATTTATTTCAGACCATTTCTCTAGTTTGCCCAGATCATTCTGAATTTTGATCCTATTCTCCAAAGCACTTGCAACCCCTCCCAGCTTGATATTGTCCTCAAACTTTGTAAGATTACTCTCTATGCTATTATCAAAATCGTTGATAAAGATAGTGAGCAGAACTGGATCCAGAACTAGGTTGACAAGATGTCCTGATTTTATAAAGATGGTCCTGATATCTGAGGCTTTTTCTTATATAGGCATCAATTCCCTCACCCCCATCCAAATTTTTCACACTTGCTATCTGATCACCTTACCAAGAACTGATCCCTGCAGGACCTCACTCGATATGCCTGTCCAGCTTGATTGAGCCAATGACAGCTATCTGCTGGGAACAGTTTTCCAATCAGTTATGCACCCACTTTATAGTAGCTCTGTCTAAATTGCATTCCCCTCGTTTGTTTGTGGGAAGGTCATATGAGGCAGTATCAAAAGCCTTACTGAAGTCAAGATGTAATCACAGGATATATACATAGGAAAAAAGCACTGCAGCTCCACTGAAATGCTGACTACACAATTAAATAGAACGAGGAAGGATGATATCTTCCTCTATTGTCATCATCGAGAAGATGCAAGCGTGTACAATATATTCACAAAAATATAAAACAGACAAACTACATGATTTTGAGTATATATTGTACCTCACTGTGTATGCCACATACCTATGCTTTTGCAGAAAGGAAAAGGAAAAAATATTTTTACTGTGATTTTAAAACCATACCATTTGTTTTGGCTTTCTAAATCACTGTCTGTACTGAAGATTCACCAGAAGATTAGGAAGAGTTGGACAGAAGTTTTTATTAAAAACAAAGGACAGTTGAGATGCATCTGACAGGAAATTGACTCTGCGGCTCAGTCAACACAGCAATGCTGACTTGCTGTGTGAGACCTAAGATGGTGTTTACAAATGAAAAGAAAAAGGCATGTGTATTTTGAAAGTCCATACTTACATTAAAAAAAACCCCAAACAATATTTTCCTCTGTGTTTTCAAGCTAAAGCTTCATGCCTGTCTTTTCCCCCCTGTACCGTTTTTGTAATCTCCTATCATACTGACAAGAACGTATAAAAATACAGATTCTTATACCCTCCATGGCAGATACTTACATGGATGGTCTCAAAAAAGAATATGCTTTTCACATACTAAAAAAATTATACAGAGTTATTTTAAATTCAGAACTGTTTGTATATTCCTTATAAGTTTATAAAACTCTCACTGTCCTTCCATGACTAACGAAAGTGGAATTGAGAGAGTATTCTATATTTATAACTCGTCTGGTTGCTCATGCTTATGGCCCTATTTCCACTCTCTGTTACTGTACACAGAGCTATGTGAGGTATTGTGGGTTCCCAAACTTCACTGATTTCCTAACAAGGCAGGCCTGTGTCCCGGAGGAACAAACTGGGGGCTGTTTCGTTCAAGTGGAGTTCAAATTCAGAGGGAGAGGCCCTGAGCTTTGTGGTTTTGGCAGCTCCTCTTAAAACTGGTATTAGAGACCATTTCTGGGCAATTACATGCCTAACTGGTGTTGGACAGTCTATCAATGCGACTGATACATCACCTACAGTACAGACACATTTACAGCCCTACACTATATAGCTGTTGCTACACACTTCACCTTTTCATATTTATTTTAGCAGAACTTCCAAGTAGAAGAGCAGCTTCAATGCTTAATCAAGCAGATTTCTTAGGCAGTGAAATTTCACACACAGACATCCCGGAAAAATCGAAAGTCACTTTAAAAGAATATGAAAGATTCGCAGGACTTTGAAAACAAAAACAGAGGACAGAACAAAAATCTCTCGTGGCTTTCAAGACAACAATGAAATCCACGTTGTTGGTGCATTCTAGAGTTAGGAAATGCCTAGGGTATAATTTCCCTCTCTCTGAGTCTGCTCCAAGCCCCCCCGAGATAAGATTCTTACTGACTTCACCGGACCTTGGGTCAGGGACCCTATGGCAATATTTCAGTTGTAAGCCACATGACCACTATAGGAAAAAAGAACTTGGTAAATTCACAAGCAGCTGTTTCAAAGAGGAATAAGTCATACCGCACAACGGGAACTTTTAGCGTGGAATAGCAGCATCCATGCAGCCAGTTAACAGAACAAGCTAGCATGTTGTATGGTGACACATGATCTTGCCACTTGTCTGCCTAGACAAACCCTTAGGCACCTAAATCCCTGGCTAGGCTCCTAATATGAATTTTTAGCCTCAACATATGCTTGTAAAGTAGGGAAGTATTATCCTCATACGGCATACGAGAAACTAAGGAATAAAGTAGATTAAGTGACTTGCTCAAATTACTTAGTCTGTGGCAGAGTTGGGAATTGAGCTCACATCTCGAGTCCATTGTTCTGTACCAGTGGTCCCAAACTGTGGGCAGAGAGGAATGTCCAAGGAAGCCCGGGCCAGGACCCAGGAGGGTTCTATACGTTCAAATTAAACCATCTTTCCTATTAGTTAAAAACTAATGGGATTACATAGTTATCAATATTACTTTGGAGTCTACTGATTCCTTCCCCCTTTTATGCTGCTACACTTCAAGATGCAGATACAATGGGATTTCATTGTTGCGTCCCACAGATGACATTACATAACTCCTGAAAATGATCCAATGTCACCAGAGGATCTACTACTGACACCAGAATGAGATAAAATCCAGGACTAGCATTCCCATTCTGGTGCAGCCCATTACAAAAACTATAACTCTTTCCACCAGGCTCCAAGGCCAAGATTAAGTCACCCTAAACCAGCGTGACAACTAGGGTCTACCGTCAGACAATGAAATGACAATTCAGTGGAGAACACCACTCCAACACCAAATGGCAAACAAACAGAGGAAGTTTGGCAAACATTTTTCTTTCTCTAAACCGCAGCCTGGCACTCAAGCCTTGGCATAGGGACCAAGGCAATTTCCACAAAAAGCCCACAATGTAAAGCAGTCAATTTGCACTGCAGTTCAAACGATTTTATCTAGGAGTCAATGTGTTTTCCATGCCATGAGAACGGGAAGTTTTGAATACTTAAACAAGGGATAGAGAGTGTCTAGAAGCCCTGTTCAGTAGCAGAAATTACGATCAGCAAAGTAACAAAGATGTCAAAACAAGAGTACCCTGTCCACACACATCATGGTCCAAGATTCCCTTTAGTAAACAAAGTCTTCCTGCAGATGCCTTAACCCAAAGTCACAAAATACACATACTGAACCTTTCAGCCCTTCTTTGTAAAAATAAAAAAATAAAAGAAGATGTAGAACAACATAGGTGGATTTGGATACTATACCAAAGCAACTGCTGTCTTCCAAGTTCAGTAGAGCATCATAAAGCACTGCCTTTAAAAACACAAGCTGTTGTTAGAAGAGGTGTTACTGTGAATTCTTGGTTTGTTTGTGTTTTACATGGACTCAGAACAAGTACTGGCAAGTGGCAGAAAACCAGAACATGTTTTGAAAACAGTTATAACATCCTGAAACGAAGAGCAAGGACTGAAGCCATCACTTCTTAATTGCTGCCACCATCATAGTAGTTCTATATTGCTCCTAAATTCAATTCTCACCATGAAGACACAGAATGGAGACACCCAGCTCACCTTCCCTTTCATCCTAGGATTAGAGTTGCTGCAGATTTTCTATGTACACAGACACAGGATGTTTTACCAATTTTTTCCAGTGTGTGCGTACATGTGATTTTTAAATTGTGTTTTACTTAACAACCACCAAGCTGCCAAGGTAACAAGCATCTCTAATGTGTCATGTGCTCTTAGGAAAAATGAGCCCTTTCTAGCATTTACACTATAGTTACACTTGCTTTATTCTGTTCTCCATTAATTTGCAGTCTCTGTGGACAAGACAAACATTTTAAAGCAACTGAGGAAGTCCCCTCCCATTCAGCATAAAGAAAACATCCTAAAATTATTCCAGGCAGCTAGAGTGCCATTCACTTTGAGAGAACAACAGTCACAAAAAGCATTTGGAAACATTTTCCCTCTAGCCAACCAAGGGAGGAAGGAAATGTTTAAAAAAAATTCTTTGATGAGTTGAGCACAGCAAGGTGTAGCATATCTTTTTTGAATTGTGAAAGAATAGATTTTTGAATAATCTGTGCTGTAAAGCTCAAAGTTTTGGGACTCTTCTCCACACAAGCTTCCCAATTTAACACACTTCCAAGCTTAAATTAACATTTTAGTGAGAATTCACCCATTTAGTAAAGGTAAGTAGTGTCAGGAATGAGAGGAAAGGTGATATCCACCTTCCATCTAAAACTACACAGAAAAATATCACCAAGTTATGTAACCAGTAGTTACAATCAATGCAGGCTGCAAGCAAGGTTTGAACATTGCTTCCTGTACCCTAGAAATTGACAAAACATACAGGAAACCTACAAACACCTACACATCTGAAACTTTGCCAGAAAATGCTAATCACAAGCTTTATCATTTTAGTTCTCAACCATATTGCAATAAACCTTATGACAATTCTAATCTGTCCCAATTACAGTTAACATTCAGCCAACGGATTGCAGGTGCCCTTTATTAGAGAGGTCAAGTTATTAAAGGCATACTCCTCAATCTATGCAGTTCTCTTCCTACTAAAATATTCAGCCCCTTCCATCGTACATCAGCGTATTCAGAGAACATATCAAATATGCATGCAGTGACAAATAAAGCAGATTCACATTAAGTTGACCCGATCCAGACACCTGGCTATGAAGGGTATACAACAGAGGTGGACAAACTACGGCCCATAGGCGAGAGCCTTTCATCTGGCCCTCAAGCTGCAGCTGACTGGAGCCTGGCATGGCCCCCTCCACCCCCCACATGGGCCCGGCAATGCTCTGCCAATAGTGCAGCGGCTGCACCACCTCCCGGCCCCACCTTTCCCCCCACCACATACAGTGGTAGTGCTCTGGCCAGCCAGGAGCACAGATGCCGCAGTTCACCACCCATCTCTGACCATGTGGGCCAACCGGCAGCATCTTGGCAGCCCCACACCTCCACCCTTCCAGCCCCACACCTCTCCAGCCTGCCTAAACCCCGCTATGGCCCTCAGGCCAAAATGTCTGCCCACCCCTGGTATACTAGTATTGTCCATTATCCTCTGCATAGTCCTAGTGAGAAGCAGGAAGATACACAGCTGAGACCTCTGAGTTCTGAAAGACAGCATCTGTCACCTTGGCCCGTAGGGCCACCTGTTTGGAAAGACAGTGACTTGTTTTTGGAAGTGAGCAGGTCTAGCCCAGGCCTAGCTATTTTCACAAGACAATGGAAAACCACAACGCAGCACAGGAGGCCTGTGAAGAACAATTTCTATTTTCACCATTAAATTTCCTTTTTCCGTTCCAAGCCTCGTAACACAGATAAAATGCTGCCTACTGTTACAAACTGAACAGTGAACTCCTGGATTGACAAAGTCCTTGTGGCCACACGCAGGTCACACGTATTTAAGGAAAAACAAACAGAGTCCTCCGGCACTTTTAAAGGCTAACAAATTTATTGCGTGCTATAAATACATTTGGTAGTCCTGAAAAGTGCCACAGGATTCCTTGTTTGTTTTGCTGAACTAGACTAACACAGCTCCCCTTCTGGAACATATTTAAGTAAAATCAATTTCAAATCTAAGTTCCAAAGGAGTAGACGTGTTAGCCAGTTCAGCAAAAACAAACAAGGACTCTAGTGGACTTTTAAAGACTAACAAACGTATTTATCACATGAGCTTTCATGGGAGGAAATCCCACTTCATCAGATGCTTGAAGATGGAGAACTTTAGCCACCAGACTCCTTGGGTTTTTTTTTGTTTTTTAAAAACTCTTAGCTAAAGCAGTGCAAATTTCTGGGTGGGCAAACCAGTTTTTAAAAAAATCACACTTATCTAAATAGATTGTGTAAACCATGTCTGAACTTTGGTAGAAGAGTAATGAAGGGAAAGAAATGAAATTCTTTGCAGACCCTGTTTGCTAGTGGGGCCTCAAAAAACAAAAGTCAGAAAAAAAAGTCAATATTCCAAGATCATCCCCTCTTTGGAACAACAACAAACACCCGAAGCTAAAAGCATTAAATTGGACGGGAATATAGCTGATTTTGCCTGTAGTCAAAAATAGTAAAGTATCATTTAAATGGCAAATTACATAGCAACAGATTTCTGCACAAAGTTCAAGGGCTTTCTTTTTAAGCAGTTTGTTTTTATAAATTAGAGATGACATTTCAGGGGAGGAAGGTTGATAGCTGCAATCCTTAATTCATATCAGCTCCAATATCTCCCAGATTACTCTGATACATTTTATATACATCCAAGAGAATGTGTTTGGTAAGTGACAACAAAAATACAAATCAGCTTTTATGAGAAGGTCCCCAAAAGAGTAGGGTCCATAGTGTGATGGCAGTGCATCAGATTAACATTTCCAAAAGGATCTTGGAACTAGCTAATTGTCTTCCCCTACTGCTCCCCTCCGTCTCCCAGCTCCAATCTTTTTCCGGCATAAGGAAAATTTTTAATCCATTGACAGTGTTACTGTGAAGCTTTTTTAAACCAATGTCTTCCCCTTCCAAAGTCTGTTCCTTTCTTTTCATTTTTTAAGAACACCCTCATGCTAGCTTCTTGGCCCTGACTACTCCAAATTAAACTTCATGAAGGCTTAATGACAGAAAAATATATACTCTGCATTTATATCGTGCCTTTTAATCAGCAGTTCTCAAAATGCTTTGTAAAGCATTAAATCTAAACAAGTGGGTATTTTTATGCCCATTTGAAAAGAAGGGAAATGAAGGGAAGAGGGTCAGTTATCTGAGGTCACCCTGAGAAAGGGACATGAAGAGCCAGATTGTCTCGATAGCCAGGTTATCATTACCTGACATTGCAGCTTCCCCCAAAACACATTTTGGATAAAACTGAAGGCACATATGTTCTCCTCCCCCTTAAGAACCAAATTACAGTCTATTGTATAGTATTACTGAGTACTACTCAGGAAACCTGCGGGTCTAAACGCTTACTTACCCAGCTGGCAGTACATATGTAACAAACAAGGGCAAAGCACAAGCCTATTTTTTAAAAAAGAAATTAAAAACTAGCCTGGTTTGGGATGGGGATGTATATATGAGTAGTGGCTCTTGCCAGCCACTACAGATGAAAAAACTCATTAAGACTCTAGGAACGTAAAAAATCAATCCCCTGAAATTTAAAATCAACCAGATCCGATCTCAGGAAGGCAGCTGTGATAAAAAACAGATTCCGTTAAAACCCCATTGTGATAAAGATTATTCCAATTTTAAGAGATCAAAACAGATGCTGCCTTTGATGCAGAACAGATACATCTTCACGACTGAAGGAAATGATGAGTCTCATCTGACCAGATAGAGTAGGCCCTGAACCTGTGACCTTACTGAGATACATCATGATGAATGTATGCAGAGCTGGATTCATTTAACGTAAGAGTTAGCTCGGAAGGAGGACTAAGAAATGCATCAGTGAGAAGGAAATACAATTTAGTTCAATACATTGGAGAACCTTAGGTTTCTCATGATAAGGAAGTGCATATTTAATGGTCTTATCTTTCAACATCAGTAATGTGTTTTGAAAAGTCAGAGTCCACTAGAATCACGCTCTCTCTTTTTTAAAGTCAAGTAATTTGACAGATATTGGCTACTTTCTAAATACTGTATAGAAATTTAAACATAATTTTCTTTACTACACTTTACCACAGATCCACACAAACTATTGATTAAGCAAATGTTAATGGTTAAAATTTTGTTAAATATTTAGAACTCGGTCACACGCCAGTAATTATTTTTACACAAAGAGAGATGCCATTAATATGCTTCTTTATTTATCAGAGAGAAACATGTTCATCTGCCCCCCCCCTTTTTTTTTTCCTCTTTGCTTCGTATATACTTACCAGAATGAGCAAGTGGTTTGTGGAACAGGGAGGATGTAGTCAGTTTGGGACACATACGATTTCTCTTTCTGGACTTCATGTCCCTCTCACTCCCACCCATTCTCAAAAGTATCTATTACTCCAGCTATACCATCATACTGTTTCTTCATTTTCAGGCTTTTCTTAGACGTTCATCCTTTTACAGTACCTGAATCACACTCAAACACTGGTGAATTAATCTTCAGCATTCCCAATGTGGTAGGAAGTAGTATTAACATTTCCCTGATCCGAATGACACACAGATGCAAAGTGACTTGCCCAAGGTCGCATAGCAGAGTTGTGGCAGAACCTGGAACAGAATCCGTCTGAGGGTCTTCTCAAAACTAACCCTTACTCCCAGAGCCCAGCAACAAAGGACAACATTCATGGTTTAGAAATTGAGGCTTGAAGAACAAGCAGGTCACTGTGTTCTTTAGCAATGAAGTGCTTCTGAGAGAGAGAAAATATTTTAAAAAGCACTACAGGTTTCTGGTGCAACAGATAAAAAAAATTCAAAAGGCTCAACACAAGAAAAACCCGGTAGTGACAACTCAAAATTAAATGTCTTTTAAATGTAGTAATTCAAAATAGGATCATTACCACCAAACACAATAAGCTCTAAAAATCACCTTCTCCTTCCCTCTCTCCCCCGGCTTCTGCAGCCCCTAGACTGGCTCCTCGTCCCCCACCACATCAAATTCCCCCTAATTTCCAGCACTCTTCTTTTTGTGCCCTAGAATTTGCCAGTGGTACCACCACCCACATTCCTTAATTCATGCCTCTCAAAAGCATCCCAGCCTTCTTCCATGCTCCCCTACTGGCCTGATTTTCTCCCACTGCTACTTCAAACCCTTCTTTCTCAAAACAAACATCTTCTAAACTATTCTTTATAAACCCAGAAAAATAAAGGAATTCACATGAGCATTTTGTGATAATATAATATAATAGCTCTCTATTTGCCCCCCCCCCCCCTGCTCCATTCCTTTGGCTATACATAGTAGTCTCCATTTACATAGCAAGCCCTGGGGACAAGGAATTATCTTATTCTGTTCCTGTGAAGTGCTCAATACAATTTGGGTACATACATAAGCAATAAATCCAGTGCAGAGTATCAGTAAATTATTATTAGTAGCAGTATGGCTAAACACCATGAGGTACAGAATCCAGACATGCTCTTACCTGGCTTCTGTACTTTTAGGCTGTGGTTAATTTGATAAAAATAGCACTACAGACATTCATAAATAGCTTCAAAAAAAGTACAAAAATGTCAGAATCCAATGGCTGAAGCTGAGTCAAAGGTAAAGGCTACAACTGGAATTTATTTTAGAGGAAAATATGATCTCACAACCCATCCTTGTGAAGGAATTAAGAAATATGGTCTTTCAGATGGCAATATGTTCAAATTTACAATGTGCATAAGTAAATTGACAGGTTCAAAACAAGAGAAACTGAGTAGTGGTTAAACTTGAAAAAAAGGCATTTGAAATCTAGTGACTCAAAAATCAAAGGTAAACCGAACAATATCCAATATGCTAGACTTTCACTTATAGTGTGAAAAACCAAAACAGTGAACACTTCTAACATCAAAAGTCAGTTTTCTTAAAATATCTATAGTTAAGTCTGAAAACTTTACAGACCGAAATGCTTTGAAATGCAGAAGAATGTACACTGTTCTAGTGTTTCAAAAAAATTCTTTCGTATCATTCCCAGGACCAACACTACTGACACACTTCTGAGTCTATTTCATCTCAAACTGAAAATCAGATGCATTTTAATCATCTCTGCCTGCTTACACAAACATCTGTATAAAGTCAACAATCCTCCTCTCTTCCAGGCCAAATAACTTAATGGTGCATCCACCGTCTCCCATCCTTCTTATCATAGGAACAAGGCACAGGATGCCTTTTAAAGTCTAGACCAAATGGAAAAATTTCAGTATGGAAATATTGTAAGTGATGATTGTTCCAGTCACTTTTCACTCCTACATGTTAATACCGACATCAACTGATGGCAATTGGCAACTGACAGAGAAGTTCCAAAGGGATAACGTTGCTGCTTTCCTACTCCAGTGCACAGAGATCTAAAGGTCTGAGAGACCACATGACAGTTGTTTATGAGTCTGGAGTGAAGTCACATGATGTCTCCTCCTCCTCCCTCTATACACACACAGGCTCATTGCCTCACCAACACAAACACCACTGACCTGCTTATGACCGACAGCAGGAATAGAAGGAGACACACAGTCTTGGCACATCCTTCAGGGTGCCTGGATCGGATTTTGAGGGACCAAACTAATGCAGTGTGTCTGATCTTAATAGAAATCTCTTCTTTAAATCGCTACACGTTACAGTCTATTAAACATGTATAATCATAGGTTTTAAAGGAAATTCAGTATTTGGCATTTTAAAACATGGCTATCACTTTGAGATTTAAATGTTTACATCAGGAACTATAAAAGTAAAATGCTTTTGTCTACACGCAGTCATTCATTTAAGATAAAGCAGAGATATGGCAGATATGTAATTTTAAAAAAACATACAGAGTTAAACCAATTTGAAGACTTTCTATCCCTTTAGTTAGTACTATTCCTTATGCATACATTTCTATTTATAAAAATCCAGATAAGGATTATTTCAAGCTATTTACTTGCATCACAAATCCAGTTCCCCCATACATATGGAACCTCACCCCTGAACTATTAAGTCACTATTTTTATTTATTCTATTATGTAGCCTCCCCCTTCTGGCTATGTTGTTTATCATTTTAGATTGCAAGTTTTGGGAGTAGGTGATGTGACTTCCTTTGGGTTTGCATAAATCCCAGCATATGGGGACACAACAACTACAAATACTGCTAGAGTGATTTCGTTTCTGAACACACTGGTTATTCCCACAGACCTTTCAGAAACATACACAAATTGCAAGGAACAGCTATAGATGGTACAGAGATTATTCTGACAAAGCTTTGCTAGCATAAGCCATTAGTGTAGATACAGTCTGAACTGATTAAAGGGTTTCCTACATCAGTGTAGTAACACTGCTTCCATAAATGTTGACAGAAGCAATCACCCAATGAAGTAGCTCTGTTTATAATGGGGTTAGATTGATGTAGCTACACTGTTCGGGGTTGTAAATTTTTTTCACACCCTTGACCAATGAGAATGTGCCAATATAACTTTCAAGTGTAGCCCAGCCCTGCTGGGTGAGTTCTAAACCACTATTTTCACTTTGTTGTCAGTGAACTCTTGTACTTACAAGTATGGCTTTGATAAAAGGAGTAGATGCTTTGTTTTTTTGTCTGGAAGCTACCAAATCAGCGCCTGTGACGGCTGTGTAATATGCCATTTTTATCATAATAAAAGCTCTCAGCACTGTGCGCATGTACAACAGTCACTGAAGAATAAAAATGTCCTTTTTCAGTTACGGAAAAAGGAAAACATGCCGAATTAAACAAAGACAGATGTACAATTGTACACTACACTCACTGAGGCAAGGGATTTTACCATAAGGGGTATACACTTGATCTCATTCTTCCATTTTGTGTATCTAAGAAAAAAGGTGGCGTAATAGATTTCTGTTCAGTGTTCAAAATGAGAATCTGAGACACTCTTATTAAAAACTGTTCTGATCTGTAAAAACAATTAAATACTGAACAGTATTGCTGTTTTTCATGTCTGTTTTTATCAATATTCTACAAAATAAAAACTTGTGAAGAATTTCATGCTAAAATAAATGCTTTCCATAAATTATTCCTTTTTTATTTTCACCTTCAGAATCCATTCAGTCCATACTGTGTTCCAATTCCAAAAGGTTACACTCTGGCCAAATCTTTTGTTTCATATTCATAAAATTCTCGATAAGGGCAACCTTGAACTCTCAAACACAGGAATCAGCCACAACTGAAGAATTCAATGGTATTCTCCATATTTTAAACTATGCTATTTTACAGGCAGTTATCAGCGTGGTTTCCTAATTCATCTGATTTCCTTGCCTTGTTTATTGTCAACACTGATCTTTAAGTCTAGACAGAACAAAAAGATCCATTAGTTTGCTTCTATCATGCACAACAGCACATTCCTGCTATAATGCTTGGTAGAAGCAAGCCTTGGAGAGGAGACAAGGGGAAAACACAAAAAGGAACATACAGATCTGCAGTCATCTAGATAAAAGCAGCATTGGCCATAAGGCTGGATTCATAAAAAAAGAGTTGTTAGTTATTCATGCTAACGTTTCCTGCATTTTCACACAACTGCTTAAGTTTAATGATATCCAAGAATTTTTGTAAAACAAACAAGGAGTCCTGTGGCATTTTTAAAGACTAGCAAATGTATTTATCGCATGAGCTTTCATGGGAGAAAAATCCCATTTTGTCAGACACTTTAAAGATGGGGAATTTACAGAGTGGGAGGAAATTAAATGCAGGAAAATGTATGACACAGGATCAAGTAAGGCTGTAACAGCAAATCAGAATAGGTGTTGGGATTCAAACACTGGGGCACATTATATAGAGGAAGAATTTTTGTAGTTAGCAATATCCCATTAGCAAGTGTTCTCTGAACACTATACTAGTACGTGTATTTTAAGGGCTTAGGGAGTCGATTTTGGATGTGGATTTTTGTTTTTTGATATTTATGTATGTGTGCAAGCATATATTCAGAATATAAGCAACCAAAAACTAATCAAAAACTTCTATTTTTATTGACAGTAAGATTTGCATTTCCAGCAGTTCAACTGACTAGTCTAGCTACCATGGCTGGTAGGAAAGGGGGAAAGGGGGAATAACACAAAGGCATTTTCATAAAAGATAAAATTACATAAAAATCAGAGCTGCAAGAGATTCTCGTACAGACACGTGAAAAATCCCCTGTCCTCAGAAAGGTTTTACCTATGCTTTATGCTCCCTGCCTAGAGTGAATGCTACCTTTCAACCAGTCACCACCCTGTTCCTCACCCTGTCATTTGTTATGAAGGACCCTGAACTACAAAGGTCTATTGTTCTGAGCTATGATTTTTTTTCTGGTTGCAGAGATCAAATAAATCGAGAGGGATGTTTTAGCAAGTTGAGATTTAATTCTCCTTACAATTAATATCTATTAACACATCTACCTTCAAAACAAAAGTTGAAGTTGACTGAAAATCTTATATTAATGATCTGAAGAGCACAACAAACTATCCAGGATTCTGGGCATGCTAGATTAGAAATGCAGATGCATAAAACAGATTGTCCCACTACTCCCTCTGCCTCCTTTGTGCAAAGAAGCCAGAAGGGGACTGAGATGGAAGAGAATCCAATGCTTGAGAAGCCTGATTTTGTTTTGTTTAGGTTGGCTCAGCTCATCTACTGGGATTTGATATCTTATCTGGGGCAGCTGGCAGTTATTCCTTTATGACTGTGGTGAAAAGGTGAGCATATGTAAAAGAATATTTAAGGATGCAGGTCATATTTTGAACACTCATTAAAAGCATCTCGAAAGAAGGGTATATTTACATTTTCCAAATGAAAGCGGTTGGTTAATGTAACCTCATCTTAATTCCTGTTTCCAAAATCCCAATCTGTTTCCTACCAGAAAGAAATGGGAATCCTATTTGCAAGCAATAGCAGAGGGTACTATGCAGCACCACAGAAAAATGAATGTTTCCAGAATACAGTGCCTTCAGTGGTCAGTAGGAAATGGCTGAAGAGAAAATCCAGGCACTATGTAACGGAGTATGAAATTTGGCAGGGCAAAATATTTAGGTATATTTTCTACCTATGTTGACAAAATGTACTACAGGGCATTCAATTTTGTTGAGGGATGGCAGCTAGGTTTTTAAAAGAGAAAATTATAAAATATATGTTTTTTGTTTATTTAAAAACCTTCATTTGGAGTTTTTTTGTAATGTAAATATCCCCATAGGATTTTGTGAATACAAACAGAATCATGTTAGCACATGAAAAACAGGAGATAAAATGCATTATAAAAGACAAGTTACTGGTCTGTTTTATTTGTCCAAGCTAAGTGAAATGTTGGGGGGTGGGGGGGAAGGGAGAGTAAAAACCAAGCACAAATAATGAAAAATTACATAACATATTATTAAACTGGTAAAAATGAGTGTTACACATAAGGATTACAAATACGGATTTTTTAAAATCTCAGTGGTGCATGGTCTTTCAAAAGCAAAATTCAAGCCCTCATTTGGAACCATGATATTTATCTGTGGTTTCATTCTCACTACAGACTCTTCCCCTTTCCATAAACAATATGTCTCCTTCCACAATCAATATAAAGCTATCAGTCAATATATGCATGGGATGGGGGTGGAAGGTGGGTCTGTTTCTCTCATTTAGCTCAGACAGCTTCGCAGAGAGAAAAATGTTGTTGACCCTCATGGAAAGTTAACAGAGTTTGCAAAATTAAGAAGTAAATGAAAATACTAATTTTTACATTACTGATTCTACAACAACATTAAGCTCTTCTCTGGGCTACATATTTAACTGCATAACTGACTTTTTTTTTTAAAATGCTGTTAAAAAAATTGCCATAGGAGGGGTTAATCCATTGTTGGTCACATTGTATACAAATATTTTTCCACACGTGTTTTAATAGGAGCTTTTCAACGAACACTGAGTAAAACGTAATCATTCTCGGGTGCAAACCATAATGTATCTCTTTGGCCTCTTTTTTAAAGCTTCGTCTGTTTTTCTTATTACTTTACATATTCAGAATTTTCTTATTGCCCTGGCTCAGAATCAAGACAGTATAAATTCACTTCTGAAAGAAAAAAGCATTTCAGAGTCACCAGTAAACTGGCAGCCTGCACTATTCAAGAGATTGGTTTGCACTTTAATTCAGAAAATTAGCTAAGCGCATCTGGTCCCAGAAATAGGTGTGTTCGTGACAAGGTAAGATTTTTTTCCTCACACTCTTTCTAAACAGAGCATTCCACACACACACACACACACACACACACACACACACACACACACACAC
>ML685765.1:27073452-27172127 GCA_007922175.1 Pelusios castaneus
CAGAAACACTAAAGCAGGAACACAGCCCTGCAGCAGACCACGCTGCCAACTTTGCCCTCATATCTACACTGATGACACCATCACAGGGCCTAATCATGCCACCTACTCCATCAAGGGTTCGTTCACCTGCTCATCCACCAATGTGATTTATGCCATCATGTGCCGGAAATGCCCCTCTGCCTTATATATTGGACAGACAGGACAGTCTCTGCGCCAAAGAATCAATGGACACAAATCTGACATCAGAAACTGCAATACTGAAAAACCTGTAGGGGAACACTTCAACCTCCCTGCTCACTCCCTTAACGACTTGTTAATAGCTGTGTTGACACAGATGAATAACAAATCACAGCTTCAAAGAGAGTCTGCAGAGCTCGAACTTATATGCAAATTTGACTCAGTTGCCTTGGGGTTGAACAGGGACTATGGATTTTTCTCGCATTACATCAAGTGAATTGACCTCCCCCCTCCTCTATGTGCTGTTCCCCAGTGTTTTGAATCCTAACACCTACTTTGATTTGCTGTTACAGCCTGACCTGATGCTATGTCATACACTCCCCTGCATTTAATTTCCTCCCACTCTGTAACTTTCCTATCTTCAAAGCGTCTGACGAAGTGGGATTTTCTCCCACGAAAGCTCATGCGATTAATAAATCTGTTAGTCTTTAAAAGTGCCGCAAGACTCTGTTGTCTTTCTACAATAGACTAACACGGCTACCCCTTTGGAATTAAACAAAGAGTCACATTCAAGATTTGTTTGTATTCTGAACAAACTGTGTTTACGTCATCTTCTTGTAAAGGACATCCTAGTCTGTACCCCTGACAGAAAAATATTGGGAGTGAGGGGTAATTGTTTTTGTTTTGTTTGAGAAAGACTAGAGTCTAATTTAAATCCCTAGAGAAACTAAGTACAGTGCCCATAAAGATTGATTCATCATCTTGCACCTACAGTCTTTTGCATTGAACAGGGAACAATAGTTCTGTATCAACATATCCAGAAGCAGGGCCAGCCCAAGGTTTTTGGCACCTTAGGCGAACTATGACTTCAGTGTCCGCGCAGCCACCCCCCACCACGTGTTTTTTTTTTTTTTAATATATATATATATTTTTAAACAGAGGGGAGAAAAATCACTTCCCTCTAATTTGGCGACTGCCAGTTCACCTATATGATTGGGATGGCCCTGTCCAGAAGTTATTATTTAGTAATTTTTAAAAAATCTACAGACGCAAGATGGTAAAGTGATTGAGAATGACAATTTTGAATTTTACTACTTGTATCGAATGGTTTAATCTTAAAACAATGTGTTTTTTGCATTTAAATTAAATAACAAAAGTAAGCTAATGTGCCACTGTGTCCCTTTGAATGTGTGCCTTCAAGAGTGACAGTGATGCCTTTATGGTTCCAAATGAAACAAAAACCTCTAGTAACTGAAATAATTGTGACTCATCTCTAGGTCAATATGCAGAAAAATTACATATAAAGAGAACTGAAAACTCAACCAATCCTACTGAAGAACATTATTTCTCATCTATGTTCAATTAAAGTGACATCAAATTTAGAAAAGTTCCAAAGGGGTAGCCGTGTTAGAAGCCACTTTGAATTTTTTTTTTATTTACTACAGTTAAAAGCCAAATCAAAGATTAATGCACCAATGTGAGAAAAAGAATACAGCGAAAATTCTGTTTCCTAAATGCTTATTTTGTGAAACAAACAACGAGTCTGTGGAGAAAGCACCTGTAGTTTTTACCACAAGGTAGTTAGGCACACAGCAAAGTGCTAACTTCACCTAGATATCCTGTGGTAAAAACCTACAGGTGCCTAATCTTCGCTAAGGTTTTAGAGAGGGGTAATGAAGGCACATTTGCTATCCTGCAGTAACCACACACACTTTTTGGGGGGGTGGGGTGGCGGGAGGACAGGCAAAGTCAGACTCAACTGGCTTGAGCTCAATAGCATGAACATCTGATTTCAAAGCTAGGATTCCCAGTTCTTGTCGCAGTCAAGACTTCACTCCATAGTTAATTTCCAAGATGTATACATTCAGTTGGTTTGAAATTAACCCTATAGAGAGATTTCATTCCACTCTATAGTCAATTTCAAATCAGCACTCAAGCTCCAATCTTCACAAAGAGTTCTAGTTAAATCAAACAATGATCTGTCTTTTAACCCAAGGGTACAGCCCTCACAGACGGCTAAAGATCTAATTTCTACACTGCTAGAAGCATCTTCTCTTGTTACTAAATTACTTATGTGTAGATATAAAGTGGTCATAAAGGTGAGAGATTATTAACTTTATTCACAGATTACTCCAAATGAGAGAACAGATGAGTATTGGCTGCTGCATTCAAGCGAGTACTCATTTATAGCTTAGCAGGACTAAAGGTTCTGGAGTAGTGTTAGAAAACCAACCCAAAATCCTGTCACCAACAATAGTTAACTTTTTTGCCAAATGGAAAAGGGTTTCATTTATTTTGTTGTTGTAGAGCCTCAGACTCAAACTATGTTTGTTAGACTTTAAGGTGCCACACACATTGTTTTCGCTGTACACAGACTAACACGGCTACCCCTCTGAAACTTGTGTCTACTCTGAATCTCAAGTTGAGGAAACATTTTTGATATAACACAACGTGGTTATTTTGCGTTGAATAAACTGAAGGTGACATCTTGGAAGGTGGCCTATCTAAAAGAGCTACAACAAAGAGGCAAGCTTTCAGACCTGCTGGAATTTGAAGCCTTGTGAAACTTCCCAGCTCAACAAAGTGATGACTGTGAGATTTCTGATCAAGACAAATCCTTCGGAAGCTCTTTACCATTACAAAAAATGCACACAGAAGATTCTTTGATGTTGAAGGTACTCTCTAATTAACATGTCCCGCCTGCCTCCTTCACCCCCCCAGCGGTAAATATGACCAAAACTTTAACACAATCATGGCTCCAATGATTGCTTCACATCAGCATTTTTAAATTGCCTCCAATGAACTGACACCCCCAAAAAAAAAAAACATTGTATCAGGTTATCTGAGGATTTTCTTTTACAAGGCAAACTCTACAGTGAAGACTTATCTTCAATTCCTCCTCCTCCCCTGCTCCATTCAACAACAAAAAAAAACCTCCTATGGTGGTATGGTTCACTCTCATTTTAGTACAATGACACTACCTTGCTTCTAAGCACTTCTAGCACCACTAAAACAAATTTAGAGAAAGCATCTAGTGTGAAAAAGAAAAAAAAAAACCTCAGCACAGAGTTAAGTTATTCCTGAGAATCCATTGTTCCATTTTAGCCCCTACACACATGCCTTTTCCAAGGGTTCTTGGTGGTAGGCATTAACCATCTGTGTGAGAAGTTGCATAGTCCGACAGTGAACAATTTGAAATTGCTTCAACTCTGACTTATTCCCAACATCAGTCTAGAAAAATTGATATCTCCCAATCTAGACCTTCAAAATCCAAGTCCCAAGAGCAAAAGGCTAAAATAAAATATACATTTGCTGGAAAGCTCAATCTTGTCAATTACGAACCTCTCCATACTCTGACTCCTAATGAAATGACATTTCTGCATCCTAACCTTCCAATAAGAATATAAAATTGGCTGCATTGCAGTAGTTACACTTTTCATCTTACTGCTTTGTATTCTAACTTCAAAAGATCCTTTTTGTTGCCATTGCACCTCCAAAAACACTTCTATAATAAACGCCCATCATGAGTGGTTTGGTAATCCTGTCGAAAAGTAGAAAATATCAGCATGAAAGTTGTGACAGCATCTCCTCATTTATCTCCTAACTCGTGTCTGTACTCAAAAACTTTTTTTGTTAGAGCAACCAGGCTAGCTAGATGATGTACCCCTAAACTGAATAAGAGTATTCAGCACCCACTACACCGTCCTAATTTTCCATAATCTTAAAGGTTACACATTATGTCTATTCAGGTATCACCTCCCCATGCATAAAATAGGATGACAGTCTACAGAAAGGTTTTCACAGAATCATGTTTTCTTGGTCTTTCCCAGATCAGAATTTTAAATCCTCTGGAATTCCCTGCCCTGCACATTTCAATTATTACATCATCTTTCTGCGTATTAAGAAAGCATCACATCATACAATCTGTAAATTTAATCATCATACTTCCAAATTCTCTTTGAGTCTATTTTCAAGCCCAATTTCAGCCAATACTGCTTTTGGTTCACTTTGATAAATGTTTTTATTGCAGTAAAAAAAGGAATTCTGTAATGATGCTTCCACATAAATTGATTTTTGATTAATTTTTAATCATGAACAAATAGACCCATCTGGGGGGTGGGGGGGAGGAAGAGGGGGCAAAAAAGTCTTGTTCACAGGAATTTCTTCAGTTCTAGCTTTGCCTAGTTCTTGATAATGGCTCTTTCCTGTTATTATGACAATGTAGTATTGTTGACAGAGCACTTAACTATAGCTAAAGTTAATTTCCTCTGGGAACCATTATTTTAAAACACGATTATTTACTTTAAAATAATTAAGATTCCACTGTGGAAGAAAAGGAGTAAGCATTTTAAATCTCCAATGCCCACAAAAATTAGAAGCATCAATAAAAGTATTTCCTTTTCTCATTAGGACAGGTGCCCCTATAATATTAGTGTGATTAGGAGTAAATACTTTACATATTGCTGATTCCCTTTAATTGACATCACTCTTCTGATAAATTACAGTAACATTTTAAAATTGCATATTGATGCAAAAATTACAGTTCATGAAAAAAACCACTGCTCAAGTTCCTGTTGATAAAATGTGTCATATTTTCTTCCTTGAGACACAAATTGGGGGAGCTGAAGTACAGAAAAATCAAAGTAAATGTTCAACAGAAATTAACTCATAATAAAAAAATCAAATGCATGAAAAAACATACTATTTCTACTTCTCTTAACAATAATTAATACACAGACCCCTGTTTAACTATAGTTTTGAGTAAACTCTAGATCACTCTTTCCTTGGACAGACATTTTGGGCATCAACCAACTGAAACCCTGGTCGGCTAGCAATTGGTCAGCCCATGCACAGCACGTGAAAAGGTAAAAAAATATTAAGGAACTAAATTTCTCCTTTTAATTTGTGTAACTCCTTAACAGCAGTATTCAGCTGCTTCTTTAAAAAAATCTCTTATCATACACATGCAGTACATTTTTATGACAATTAAAACCACCTGAATAATGAATCTGTATCTATATAAATGAGCAAAACAATTTTAATGATAGTTCTCATAACATAGCTGTAATGAATGCTCTTTTTAAAAAGATCAGAGAGAGTCTTTATTATTATTGTTCTTCTAGAACACACACATGAAGGCTAGTGTAAAGAACAAGGACCTTTGTCTCTTGCTTCCAAAAGAAACAGCATTTCCTGAGGCCTGTTTCTGCCTTCAACTGACAGTTTTGATTTTGGCTTTAGAAAAATAACTCCATGTCCTATAAGCTGGGAAGGAAAAAATAAAACAGGCAACCCACAAACAAATACTGTTAAAACATAAATTACATCAACCTTTTATAATTGTAACATTGCAGTTCATTATCCTTCAGGAAAAGCAAGAACCTCCAACTGCCCAGATTCAGGTAAACAAAGCAAGACGGTTTCACCATCAGGTAAAGTTGTTTCTGTATGATTTATCCTCCTCATCCTCCACAAGTCCCACAACTGGAATTACAACCAACCAAAGGCTCATTTGCTGCCCAAGGCTTTGACTCTCCATTAAACAATAGATTCTTCCCCATTCCCTTCTCTCCACCCAAAGTAAAATTAACGGAAAAAATTTCCTCTCATTCCAGTGCAAAGAAAAACATACAAATATGGAAGACAGAGACCTGAGTGTGTATGCTATGAAATTTTAAGTACACAATAATTTCCATTTGGTTTCCCGGACTACTTTGCACCCGACTGCTTCTCCTATGCAGGAAAAGAAATCAGAGGAAGTTATGTGCTCCGGCACATAGAGCATTTCCTAAGGAGGACATTTTAGGCACTACACTGAGGATTTCCTATTTAAGAAGTCTCACCTATTCCTCTGAATGTTAAGGGAGGGGAGGAGTACCAACACCTTCTTATTGAGGCACTAAAATGACCTAAAAATGAGAAACAAACGAAGAGCCTGGTGACACTTTTAAAGACTAACAAATGTGTTTATTGCATGAGAGTCTATGGGAGAAAAATCACACTTCAAGTCTTCTGACCAAGTGGGATTTTCTCCCATGAAAGCTCATGCGATAAATTTGTTAGTCTTTAAAAGTGCCAGAGGACTCCTTGTTTGTTTTGCTGAACTAGACTAACATACCCCTTTGGAACTAAAAATGAGAGTATCCACCTTGTGAAAGAGAGCATGTACAGACGCACGCTCCGAGCATAAAGTCAGCTCGAGTTAATAAACCAAGTATGTGGAGGGAAGCGTGTATATTTACATGCGGTGGTAAGTATGTTTTATTTCCACTTCCAAGGGGGAGAGTAGTTTTATTATTATTTACATGCACTGTGATCACTAACACCACATGCCAAAGAAAAGACACAGCTCATCTTTCCCCTTTGTGGAAAAAACTACTATAGCTATGACCACAAAGTTGGAGTTTAATATTAAATGCTGGACCTTTGGCTTGTATAACATTGCTGTTATTTGTTTGCCCCTATATGTTCAAGAGCCCGAAAACACCAACCATTTGAGAAAGCAGCTTTTTCATTTTGTTTACAAAAAAAGTTTGTAAGTATTTCAAGAATGTTCTCCTGAGATGCCAAATCTCAATCTGTCCCTCGCATGGCTCTACCACTCAAAGCAGGGCAACATCTGTTGGCTGTGGGGTGAACAAGAACAGGAAATGCATGATATTTTGTTTCTTTGAGCAACTGCAAAAGCAGCTCAACATAAAATTGACATTTATACTATAAACTGAACATGTCTGGTTTATAACTTTCAAGTACAGGGTCAGGAATTCTTGTCTCTGGTCAGCCTATGGCAACTAAATGGGAATTTCTCCTTGCAGTTTCACAGCAAAATCAGAAATCCATGTTCCCTAATCAAGTCTGACAGCATACTTCCCCCTTCATCCTAAAAGTTGGTACTTCCGAAGTCACTGTTCTTATTAAATATTGTCATAGTCTGCATAACGCCACAAGGAACAGAAAGAACATAAAAATGGTCATGCAAAGTCAGACCAGTTCCAAAGGGATAGCCATGTTAGTCTAGTTCAGCAAAACAAATAAGGAATCTAGTTGCACTTCTAAAGACTAACTAATTTATTTATCACATGAGCTTTCGTGGGAAAAAAATCCCACTTCATCAGACACTTGAAGATGGAGAAGTACCGATGAATTGGAAGAAAGTAATGCAGGGAAGTGTAAGTCATAGGATCAGGTCAGACTGTTACAGCAAATCAATGAGTTGTTTAAATTCAAACAGTGGAGAACAGCATATAGGAGGGAGGTGAGGGAAAAAGAAAAGCAAAATTACCTGTTGTAATGGGAAAAGAAACCATAGTCTATTTAACCCTAGGCTGACAGTGTAAAATCTGCATATGAATTCCAATTCTGCAGTTTCTCTTTGAAGCTTTGATTTGTTATCCATTTGCTTAAGTATGCCCATTAAGGATTGATCAGGGAGATTGAAGTGTTTCCCTATTGGTTTTTTAATGTTATTTCTGATATCAGATTTGTGTCCATTTATCCTAATCCTATGACTTACACTTCCCTGCATTTAATTTTCCTCCCATTCATCTGTACTTCTCCATCTTCAAGGGTCTGATGAAGTGGGATTTTCTCCCATGAAAGCTCATGCAATAAATAAATTTGTTAGTCTTTAGAAGTGCCACAGGACTCCTTGTGTGAGTCAGACCAATAGTCCATCTATTACAGTATCCTATCTTCTGACAATGGCTGCTGCCATATTCTTCAGAGGAAGAGAATAGAACAGGACAATTTATTAAGTGATCCATCCCCTATGAGATGACCAGATGCTATCTCCATAAGCACGCCAAACAAGGCAATTCCTTCCCACACCATCAGGATTGCCAGGAAACTCAATGAGGAAACAAATGTTTAGAAAGAAGCACGATGCTCCATTTCACGAGTTAAGGCACAGTGAGTAGAGGGCAATTCTAGTCAGAGACAAAGAGGTGACTGGAAGGAAGGATGAAGTCACTGACCACTGACTTGTTTCTGCTGTCTGTCACTCCAAGTGAGAGGTGCTGTCAGTCCAAAATTGTGAGCTTTGAAGGTACATCTAGTATTTCCATCCAAAGGAAGTCACACAAAGCCACTGGTGCTTCTCTGAGGAAGAGCAAACATAGGTCTTTCTGCCACCTCCAGCTCTCTCTCAACTTGCCCCCTGAAGACAATATTTTCTCCAGCAAGGTTGAAACATTGAAACTAACAGTTCTTGACTACTGAATGCTGGAAAAGTGGTTCCAACTTTAAAAAAAAAAAGGAAGAGCAGTGCAACAAGCCTGGTCATGCAGCAGGTTTAACACAAGTGCATTCCAAATGTATGGATGAGTTTTGAAAAAATGAAGACTTAAAATTCCCTGTAGCTAGCTCGCTCACTCCCTCCAGGATTTTTATTTAAAAGACATATTTTATTTATAGTTAACTGAATGCACAACCACCACATCTGCCTCAATGCTTCCTGGGAGGTCACTGAGTGAGCAGATCTTTGGGCTTCCAAGATCTTTTGGACTTCTTTGCTCCACAATAAGGTTAGACAGCCAGGGTACATCCGTTGGAGTCTTAGTATTACTAAATAAAGGGGCCAGCAATTTCTCTTTCCTTCATGGGGCATTTATGAGGTGTAATTGCCATGGCGAAGTCCAGTATTTAAAATCGTGTATAAAGGAACTTAAGTTTGACACTTATTTCTTCACCACATTAAAAAGGTTCTTAAGGTTAGCAGATTCAAAATTAGCCTCCCAAACTGTTTACTTCTGTGGGTGTTAACAACCCTCAGCTCCACCCACCCCTGCATTCATGTGGGTATTGAAATGTATAGAACTGCTTTCCTGACACTTCGGAGAGCTGCTTGTTTCCAGTGTCCTCTGATGCTCACAAGACGACAGCAGGCAGAGTAGTGAGACATTTTGGCTACATCCGCACTATCACTATGTCAGTATAATTTGTGTCACCCGCGGGGTGTGATAAGCTTCCCCCTTGAGCGACATAAGTTGCCCCAACATAAGCGTTGATGTGGACAGTGGGAGAGCGGCTACAGTAGAGCAGTGGTCCTCAACAAATGTGTGTTGGGACATTGTCATCACACAGCAGTAAGTACGTCACAGAGAGCAGGGAAGATGGCTGGATTCGGCCTGGGAAGGGAGGGGGGAGCTGGTGTGTCCTGCAGGGTCACAGCACACTGCCAAGCATGTTGTGATCCGTGAAAGGTTGAGAACCATTGCACTAGAGAATCCACTACTGAGAGCTCTAATGCGGTCACAATCGGGACTGTATACAATCCCAAAGAAACCCGAGGATTTACTTCGCTGCCTTTGGGTTAAAAAGTAGAGTCTGGGTTTTTGCTTTATTACATAACTGGGTAAGGTGAAATTTTGGAACAGTTAGCCTCGTTCTGACTTTCACAATTTAAAACTATGAGGCATTTTTCATCAACCTCAATGTATTTCACTGCATGACTGACATGCACACCCACAACAGCTCCTGCACTGTTTCAAATATATGCAAACTTTATGTGTAAGCAAAATATATAAACACCAAAGTATCTCATCTGTAGATCTGAAAGCACATTATAAAAGACAGGTGTTGTTCTGCAGGGGAAACTGAGGCATCGGACAGTGAAGTGACTTGACTGCCATTGACTTTCTGCAGGACCATATGCAAAACTAGAACCCAGTTATCCTAACCCTCAATCCTGCTCCATGGCACACAGCTGTCCCTCACTGTCCCAACTAAAGGCTCTATATAAAAACCAAGAGATGCCACTCCGCTTCACATCATCATCCTCAAAATAAAGACGGTAACAGCTGAAAGGACCTCAGCACTGTCTCATACAGATATTCAGATAGCAACAGTTCATCTAAAATGCATTCCCCTACTCTACTTCCAAAAGGATGGCCTTAGGGTGAATGCCCTGGATTGTGACTCAGGAAGAGAGGACTTACTTGCCTGCTCTGCCACAGACTTCCTCTGTGACCATTGTGTGCCTGTTTTGCCATCTGTAAAATGGGTATAATAATCCTTCCTTTTCATTGCCTGGCTATTTAAACTACAAAGTTTTTGAGGCAGAGACCATTTCTCAGTAGGAATGTGTTCAGTACTGAGCATATGAGGTACTGATTTCCATTGGGACCTTTAGATACTACTGTAATACAAAAATAATTCAAGCAATAAATACATAAGTGGTTGAGTTGGGAGCAGAATATCTGGCTGCTGGTTCTCCTCAAAACCTTTCTACTTGGCGACATGACAATTTTTAAAAAAACAAAACAAAACTGCAAATGAAGACTTCCCAGCATACATTATTCTGGAGAACAATTTATTTCCCCCATTCAAGAAAAAAAAAATCGTCCCCGTGTTCCTCAATCAATAAAATGTTAATGGGAGCTTTGTTTTCTACACCTACTTCTCCATGCAAGAATGCAGTGGCAGCAGCTGCATCAACAAGAAAACCTCTCTCTTCCCTTAACTTTAATAGAACACAAACTGGAAAATCTTACCATCTCTTGTGGTAATCTGAAAATCCTAGTAATTGCCAGTTAGGGAAGGATAAAGCCAACATCTCATCCTCTTGGTCCTCCCACTTTAAAAGCAAACCCATAAGGAAAAGGCAGCAGCAGTTTACAAGAGTTGAGTCCTATGCCACACAGCAACCTGGCACGCTGGCAGTCTACTGGACATCATGTCAAAATTGTGGTCACGGCTAGTTTCCAGGTGTCGACATGCCAGGTGAAGAGGTTGTTCGCTGGATTAAATAATTTGCCCTCTTAGCAGAAGGAACACTTCTAAGAAATCTGTAGCCTGTTTTGCTCCACACAGCAGTCAGGACATTCACCTGACAAAATTAACACTCCACGGGAAACACACATTTCAAAATGTTTTTCCACGTGAAAAGAAGGTTTAATAAAGTTCTGATATTTCTAAACCTGTTAATGGCAACATCTGGGGGTAAAAAGACATCATTTGTTCTGCCAGCTAAATTATAAAGCAGCCCAAGCTCACCTTCTTACTTTAATACTTATTTTAACACTAGTAAAAATCAGGCAGTAACAAGTTTTCATCACAAAGTGTGTACAATAAAAGCCCACAAACCGCTTCACCCACTGTAATGCAAGCACCTCTGGGTGGAGCAGAATAGTTTCATGGTGCAGGAAAAGAATAAGCACCAGTTTAGACTGGGAAATGAAGAGCACTGCCTGTGTCTGAACTGGATAAGAATCTGGAGAGGACACAACATTAAACCCCTAATTCTTTGAATAAATTGCACTGTAAGTTAAGGGACTTTACATAGCAGGATTCTAAGTCAATTTTCATCCAAAAGAGAATTCAAGCAGGGAATACATGTGGTATTGAGAGGTGAAGGGTGAGGTTAAGGGGAAGTGAAGTTTTTGTCAAAGATGCAGAAACTCACCCAGATTCTTACATCAGAGAAGAAAAAACTTATAGCGCTCTATTGGACAATATAAATACATGGGAGGGAAAGATAGGAGGATTACTGTTAAAACTTCGTGGAAAACAACAATATTCTCTGATTTTGTGGCCAAGCACCGATTCACGACAAATTGGCTGACACACAACTCTCTCAAAACCTCAATGTTGACAACGCTTTAATACATGTGTGAGTCTGTGTTACATCATTTTCAATACCTTACAAAGTAATTGAAGGGAGGAGCTCAAAGGCACCCATCTCCAACAAGGTGTTTATTCACACCTGGGTAGACACTCAGGCTAGTAGGCCAAGAGCTAACGTATGCTAAAAATAGCATGGAGATTGGGACTCAGATGGGCTTGAGAGCCTGTGCACTGCTTTTCTTAGCACACTAGCATGAGCACAGCTTGCATGAGTCTCTTTTCCCTGGGCTGGCAGCCTCGCTCCCCATTACCGTATAGATGCACCCAAAAGTAGGCTGATCTACATTGAAGTCAATGGGCTTCTTTACAGTAACTTTAATGAGCTTTTGGATCAACTCCAAAGCGGACAGACCAATGCTGGATCAAGAACAGGCATGAAAAAATGAGAAGCACACAAGTGAAGATCAAGCTACCAGAAAAGAAGAATTGACAAAAATGTCTGTTTCTTCCTGTCCCTGACCTTGTCTGAGCATCCAGTCAATACCGGCCTCCTTCTCACTTTTGTAACATGAATAACTGACCTTAGTTTCTATGCCAGATCATCTCCATAAGATACTTGTGTCAAATATTGTTTCTAAAAACACCCTCCTAGTACACCTCCATGAAAAGAGATACTGAGACACAAAAGCCTCCTAAAACCACTTGGATCCTGCTCTGACTTCTAGCTTTCAGGATCATACTTAACTACAGTTATAATTTTAAGCGGTCTGCTTCAGTAACTATGATTCCTTACTTAGGTTCATTTAAGGACCCTAACTATTTGTTTTGGCTGCAACTATCCCCCATGTTTATGAAAAACAGGTTAAGCTTTTGGCACCAAATAGATTTTAAAAAGAACCTCAGCCTTTGAAATAGTGCCTTTTTAAAATATGTTTTTCTACCTTTACATTCTGCATCTTCTCTTCTGAGGGGCAATTCATTGCTGCCTCTCATTATACCACCATTATGGGTCTTTGTGTTTCCAGCAATAACCTATTTGTCACAGCAGTTTATAACATGGACTAGAACATTGTGTCTAGGCTGATAAGGGGCATATAGAAAATCTCTGCAAGTGTATGGCTCTATAAAAGAAATATTCATTTTTTATAAAATTTCAAGAAAAAACCTGCTTAGCCATTTGTTGGTCCCAAGAAAGAGGGAAAAAATGTGTCTTTTAAGGTATGTTCCTACAACTCGAAGTTAACATTATGGGTTTCTTTTTTACTCAGATGGAGAACCACCCCCACTGTTTCTTTCTTAAATCCCCAGCAACTACCTAGATCAGTGGTTCCCAAAGTTTTTGGCTCGAGGGCCACAAATATTATTTTTACAACCCCGAAGGGCCACCAGTCTAATTAATTAAAATGTAATTAATTAAATTCAAATTAGGTTTTAATTGTAATTAATTATATGTAAATTAATTTGTTTATTAAATAGACTGGTGGCCTTTCACGTTTATAAAAAATTACATTTTTGGCCCTTGAGCCTAAAAGGTTTTTTAACATTTCAAAAAGGGTTTTGGGGGGTTTTTTTGTTTTTTTTTTTTAAAAGGGCTGGATGCCCATAAACACCTGGAACCTCCCGGCCCCGGGTGGATGTGATTCCCTCCACTCCGCACGTCCGGGTGGGCGGGGGGGGGGGGGGGCGGACAGTGCCGGGCCCCACTCAGCCCAAGCCGGCCCCAGCGCAGCGCTCCGGTCTGGGTCCCTCCCCGCAGGGTTTCCTGCCTCGCTCAGGGCCCCTGCTGGCCCTCACCTGGGCAGTGCCCACTCAGCCATGGCCCCAGCCCAGCCCGGCTCTCTCCCAGCTCCACTCCTGGCGCCTCCCAGCCAGCTGGCGCCTCCCTCCCTCCTTGCTAGGGGCCCCTGCCTCTGCTGACCAGCCTCTCTATGATGGTGTCTTTCTAGCTGAACACCACACAAGAGCCCTTCTGGATCCAATCAAAAATGGTCCTTACCTGGCTAGAAGGGTGGCAGCTGACAGCTCTCATCTGACTTAGAGACAAGAGGCCATGTTCAAGAATAAGTGTTAGGCCTTCATTCACGACACTGCAAATTTTGGTACAGCTAATTCAAAACTTGGACCATCTGCTTCTGGTTATGTGGAGAGAGGAAAAACCTTAACATTTGTTGATTAATATGAAAGAGTTTTCTTCATGCTCTAGCGTTTTCAGCACAATCAGAATGTGGGGTTTTTAAAAGCAAACAATATTCACTATCTTTTATGGAGAGTTGGAGACTACAACTTGTGTTAGTGGCAGGCGAAGTAAGTGTTACACAGACACTTTCAAGGCCAACCAGCAATTTTATCTCAACACCTGGGCACTCTTAGCCCATTACCAAGACCTGATGGCAGCACCTCTGCCTCCTCCAACTAACAAATGTCAGCAGCTTGCCAACTGCTACAACCACGGAGAGACACAAAAGTGATACAGCTAAAAGCAGCACATTATTTATCTACAACCATCTTCAACTGTGGCACTTCCAGACAGGGCTGCAGCTCCAAAATTGCTCTTTGGTCTCAGCTCAGGACCCATAAGAGATGACTGTAGCTCATTCATTTCTCTCAACAGGAGACTCCATCATTCACTAAACAGTTCTTAATTTGAGAAGGCCCATTACAAAAAAGTGGAACTATTTTAATTGGCAGTTCTTTGATCCAAGTAAGAATATACATTACTAATATGAAGACTATTAATATTAAGAATCCATGTTTTAAAGTCCTGCATCAAGAATTTACATGGCTCATGGACATGGATCTTTATATCTGTTGATATAAAAAGCAACTACTTATTTACCTACCACTCTGCAACATGGCTCTAATGGTTAAAGTCAAGATTCCTGGTTCTGCCAATGACTTCCTGTAACACATGCATCAAGTCATAAGCTACATGACTGTTTCCCTTCACATGAAACAGAAATAAAGCCTTACTTACACAACTGTGGAAAATCTTATTGGGTTGGTTGCAAACATGAATGAAAGGTGCTGCAGAGGTGCAAGTTATTTGCAAGGGTATGATTATCTGATACTCACATACAGTGTAAATAAATGGTGCTTTTTCAAGAGATTCTGTCCCAAATGATCTGAGTAATAATAGCTAATAAATCTACCTAACACAGTAGACTTAATGCCACAAGCTGCAATAAAAACAAGCTCCCTGTCTAAATTACATTTCCCAGCATGCAGCAGTCTTCCCCACTGGCTGAGCTGCCATGGTTTACCATGGGAGACCCAGAGTATTATGTAACATATAGTCAGGCAGGAGAGCCCTAGCTCTAGAGAAGAATGAAGGCACGAGGTATCTGTACTACAAATCTCATCATGACGTACTGTGGAAGCATATTCAAATGGAAATTTTCATGTTTCAGCTAAAAGTTCTGGGGTTTTGGTCCAAATCTTTACAGTTTTCCAGTGCTGAGTTTTTCAGTGAATAGTTGGTATTTTCTGTGGACAGCAGATCTTTTGTGAAAAGTTTCATTTAGCTGAAAACCTATTTTTCCATTGAAGAACAGTTCTGACAGAAAATTGTTAGCCAAAGCTACTCATAAATCTTTTCATAGATCTTGCACTGCAAAAGAAGGGGGTGACTGTGGCACATCCATGCCAGCATTAAGCTAGCTAGCATGGCTAACAATAGTGTAGATATGGCGGCACAGGCTTCAATACGGACTAGAAACCAGCGATTTGAGATTCTGAGTTCATCATTCGGAATCAAAATTCAAAAGCCAACTACACCCAAGCAAGCAGGGCCTTTAACGCTCAAAACACTTGTTAATAAGTTCCAGTGTCTGACTGATGCATGTGTGCATTTTAGTGACCACAACTGGTGTTTGTGAGCAGCCCATTGTTCTTCAACCACCATTATGGATTGAATTCTGGTGTTGAGTTCTGCAGCAAGAGTTCTCAAATCCATTATATGCCACGGATAACCTCACTAGAGGCAGAAATGGGCAAAGACCTCTTATTTTAAAATTAAAATGGTGCACCTTGAACACTTAGAAAAGGTGAAAATGGTCTGCACACAATCTGTAAACATGCTAAATTGACTTTACAATGGATGACCTATCTTCGAACATTTGGTAGTCAAATCAAGACAGTGGTCGTTCTGTTTTATCTTGATTCCCACTTTCAGCAGGCTGTGCGAGTCAGTGTATTGATATCACATCTATTCATATATTTATCGACATCTATACACCTACACAGATACACGTAACAAACAAGGAGGTCTGTGGCACTTTTAAAGACTAACAAATGTATTTATCAAATGAGCCTTAGTGGGCACAACCTCACTTCCTCATATGAATGAAAATGAATGAATAAAATTTCATTCATCTGATGAAGTGGGATTGTGCCCATGAAAGCTCACGCGACAAATAAATTTGTTAGTCTTTAAAAGTGCCACAGAACCTCTTGTTTGTTTTGCTTAAACAGATTAATGGCTAACCCTCTGGAGCTTGTCATACACATACGTACACACGTAGCCATACACGTGGGAGGTGCTTTATAAAACAAATAAAGACTCCCCAAGTTAATTTAAAACCTGCTTGAAAATGTTACCAATTCAGACATCCCCCTGCTAAGGGCTAATCTTCCTGGCTACAAAACTTTAGGAAACAGATATTGAGGGAGCTAGGTGACTTAGTGGTCTTGCATAAGTAAATCCAGGATACAACACCGCTATTCCATAAGAAATTTTATTTTAAAAGAATTAAAATGTCTTTTCATGACACTCATCTTTTAAAAACAACAATTATGAAAATTATTATTATATTCTGAATATTAGTAGTTTGGAGGAAAAAAATCAGGTTCAATACGCTGGTCCCTTGTAAATGAGTAACTTGCTGATGTTCATTGTAGTACTACTAATGAGATTCCCATCTGTATTGATATGTATTGACAAACAACATCCTTTTATTTTTTCTTTCTTTATTTTAAGTATAATTGACCAATAAGGTGCAAGCAAGGCAGCAGCATGAAGCTTCAGTGAGCCATTATGAGCTCATAACAGGGCAGTTGTCATCTCTGGTCCATTTGAAATGGTTTTGGTTTCTGGCACATTCACATCCAGGAAGAAATTTCCCGTGGGCTAATGCCAATATAGCTGCCCTCTTTTAAGGTCATAATTGGTACATGTTAAAAGATGTAAAAGCCACAGAATGTTCCAAATCAGCAGGGAGTCATCAGAGCTATGATTTCTTGGGGTCAAACAATATTTTTTAGATTCTACATTGCAAAACATGAGTGCTGAACAAAAATTTAAAAAAACTTGAAATGAATTGAAGTAATCTTCCTTCTACAGGCATACACCTTCAAGTGCCTCACCATGCTAGACCGTAGTTCACAAAATACACATATAAAAAACCGACACCCAGTTTACCATCTGCTTTGAATAATACACTTTAGTTATCTATTTGCATAACACCTGGAGAACAGAAAGAGACCAATAAAATGCTTTTCTGGAAACAGCAGCTCTCACCGGGGTACAGCAAAAAGGGATTCTGTCAAACATCGTACCGAATGCCACTGAGCAACATGGAACTGCAGCTGGGAACCTTCAAACAGGTGACAAACAAGGGACTGAACTGTGGACTAGATGGCCAACATATACAGTGTTTATTCACTGTTTACTGTTTTCAAAGTGGGAGCGGAAGCAACCAGAATTTAACCCAATACCGTGGGGCCCTTCCGGAGAACAGATATGCCCTAAGGTAAGGCAAAGTTTGAGAGAGAGAAAACATTTGAGCAATCATGTGGCATTCAGCCAGTTCACCAAGTGAATGGATAATTGTCAGCTGTGCCACTCTTCTGTGGAAACGTCTGCAAGTGGTATCACAGCAGCTGCCAATAACCCCAAGAGAAATGGGAGAAAGAAAGAAGTGAAAGAAAAGCACAGAAAATGGGGATAAGCCAAAATGTATTGCCAGCCATTTGGGCTGCTCCGTCCATGAGCTTCACATTTCTAAGGACTAGCCAAAACCAAAATCCAACTTCAGAATTGAATTCCTAGCACTTAAAGCTAAAGCCTGTCAATATGTTAAACATGCAGGGTGGCCAAAACTTCCGTATCACCTTAAGCCAATATCTCCCCAACACGAGACTCCGTAACCTGCAGTTAGGCACCTCAATAAAGGTGCCCCAATTTTCACACAAGCTGAATCCCACTACCTCCCCATATTTACTGCTACTAAAGTCTTCTTGGGGATCACTTCCCTCTTAACTATTAAGAATAACTGAAGAGGAGGCACAAGTTAGTATGATGATGTGACAAAAGACAGTCTCCACTAAGCAATTCAGCAACTCAAGTTGACGGTAGTGCTACCACAGGGCAAACCATTGCTTCTCTAGTTAATGGATTTAACTACGGAAACTACACTAGGCCATGTAGTAAGTCAGCATTAGGAAAAGGAGCATTAGTAAGAGCTCAGAATTGCTGATGCATGAACTAAAAAAATCCCAGAACTATTATCTTAATGTTCCTTTTCAGTGTTCTTCTCGTGTTCTCCAATTCACACTGTTCATGTAAGCAAGAAAGGAACATACAGTAACTGTTTTAATAAGCCTTAACAGATTTATGCCACAGAAATCTATTGTTTTGGTAATTTCTCTTCACAGATAAACCACTTGCTATGTAGGACTATTTGGCAATTTGGAAATGATCCTTTCATGGCCTAACAAGCTGCAAGGAAGCGCAAAACGCACCCAAAAAAGTAATGATGTATGTTATCAAGTTACCCTACTCAGGAAATGCAGGTTGTGCCTTTTAATAAAGTATTTCTTGATATTCCTGCAACTACTCCCTTTATAAGTTTGGAAAGATTTATATTTTTTCCCCATTCATCACCAAACTTCCTTTTCCCTAGGTTAGGGGAATATATATAAAGGCCTTACACAACTTTCAGATAACTAATAATATACCAATTCTAACTTGATAATTTGGTGCATGTCAAGAGAACAGACCACCACCAAAAGTGTTAACACTGCTTTTTATTTTTAACTGGTCTCAGAATAATTTTTATTGGTCTTACTGGTCACAGAATATTTTTCTCCAGCATTCACTAAGTAACAGGTCAATATTTCAAAGGGGTAGCCGTGTTAGTCTACTGCAGAAAAACAAGCCAAATCTTCTAAAGACTTCTAAAGACCAACAGATTTATTTATCACATGAGCTTTCGTGGGAGAAAATCCCACTTCATCAGATGCTTTGAAGATGGGAAATTTACAGAATGGGAGGAAATTAGATGCAGGGAAGTGTATGACATAGGATCAGGTCAGGCTGTAACAGCAAATCAAAATTGATATTAGGATTCAAACACTGGGGAACAGCACAGAGAAGAAGGTGAGGTCAAATCACCTGTCGTAATGAGAGAAAAGTCCATCGTCCCATTTATCCCCAAGGCAACTGAGTCAAATTTGCATATAAATTCAAGTTCTGCATGCAAGATTGTTTTGGGTGGTTTTGGGTTCTGCATGCAGAAGTTAAGTTATCAATTCTGTTACTCACACACATACAAGTGTTTTGTCTGAGGGAGTTCAAATCTGATTCAGCTTCTTGATGCTTCATTGTTCGAGGGGGGTAAACTGAACACTGGGGTAGTCAATTGTTTTACTGCTAAGAGTAGGAACTACCATTAACGTTTTAAAGCCCATGATGCCTTTCTGAGGAATGTCTCCCCTCCACTTCTCATCACCTCACATGACTAGTTCCATATGGTGTATGTTCATTTAACTTTTATCCTCCGTTTGAAAGGGAAATCTGTGTTGCATGCATTTATGCATGCACACACACACCCCTTTGCATACAGACATACATCACCTACAACCATCTCTCCGCTCCAGTGCCGAATGTTTCATCCCTTCATATGCTGGAGGTATCCTGTCAGCTGTAAAGCACTACCTTCTTTTCTTCCTTTAGAACTATGGCCGTCAAACAGCCAAGAAGGGAGGAGATGTTCTTGCAATAACACTTTCCGCTTCTCTAAAGCATTTTATAAGCAACATTAAAAAAATTACTGTAAGTATACTACTGAAATTTTATATCTTCCCACAGCACAGTTAAGGACTCTGGAGATCTCCGAACACCTGGCAGCAAAAAACAGAAAAAATGTAAAGGATGCCTCCTGATTTATAGCTCCAGTGAGGCTTCTTAATACAGTTAGCTTTAGTTGTTCCAAACATTTTAAAAATTCTGAGTCCTTCAGAAATGAATTACAGTTCCTGTATCTTTCACTGAACCTCGCATAAATATCTTTTTGCTTTCAAAAAAATAATTACTCAACATTAAATCATTTTTATATTGCATTATGAAAACAAAAACCTTTGAGTCGCAACACGGGTGGCTCCTAGAGTTACTAACAGAATACTCACGCTGTTCCACCACTGAGCTTTCTGTTTGCAGCAAATCAAATTTATGATCCAACTATAACATGTCAACAGGAACATGGCCTTTCCAGCCTGTGACTTTTTTTTTTTTTTTAAGTATCTTTTATTTTAAGAAAATGAACTAACATGCAAACTCTTTACATCACAAAGAGACAACAGCCAAGACTATTTTGTGCTTTTTTGGAGGGAGGAGGGGAGCTGCCTACAAGAACTAAAATAAATAAGGAGTCCTGTGGCATTTTTAAAACACTAACAAAATGTATTTATCGCATGAGCTTTCATGGGTATAATCCCATTTCATTAGATTCATGAAATGGAAAACTGTGGTATGTAGGTGTACATATAAATGCAGAGAGCACTGAGTCACAAGATCAGTATAGACTTTCTCAGCAAACCAAGCTAGTTGGTTTGAGTCAAACCCTATGGAACAAAAGATGAGGAGTAAGAATGTGAATCACCTTTGGTACTGAGTTAGCCATTCTAGATCCCTAGTCAAACCTAGTCTGATGGTGTCTAATTTGCAGATGAATTCTAGTTCTGCCGTTTCTCATTGGAGCCTGGTTTTAAGGACTAGAAGGTGATCTCTCTGCTCTTCGTGACAAATTCCACTAAAGAGTTTAAACCAGTCTGGACTGAAGCATCCAATCTCTCACTCTCTCTCAAAAGCACTATAGTCTTAATGTGAAGTCAAGTGACATTTCTTCTTCCTTTGAGGGACCCAAATGATGGCAAAGGAGGAGAGTTTAAAGGAGTCAGTAAAAAGCCTTGAAACTGGGCTACAACTACAAGGAATCATCTTTCCCTGAATACTGTCAGATGCTTAACTGTGATAGAAACTCCTCTCTAAGACCACGCTGTGCCCTCAAAAAGTACCAATAAATTAACTTAAGTTCTGTAACTATGGGTTTTGACCACTTGATTCATCAGATTTCTCCTCCTTATTCTTAGTCTGGATACGAAAAGAGAATGCCACAGACCACAAGCTCAGCAACTGCTCCTCAAGAAGCAATGGTTGTTTTTAACTCATGAGGACAGAGAATAAATTAACTATGCACTCAAGTCAGCTTTGGAGGGAAAGTTAATTCCTCAAAGGTTTGCCTTTTATCTCCTTCTACAACAGAAGGATAAAACAAACCTACTTGGCCAGGTCACTATAAGAATGGGCACACTAAATACCTCTTTAAAAAAAAAAGTGGTATCCTATGAAAGGGAAGTGTTCTGGTTTATGAGGAAGATAAACTCCTTAAAGAGTCATTTTGGATATGTACCTCTTTCCTTCCTACAATCAGTCATGACATCTCAGATTAGGCTTCAATCAGCATATATCTTTGTTCACATCTCCTCAAATAATTCCGTATACTATCATGCATAATTTAATCCTAACTAAAATGCACAAGTAGCATCTTGGTTTTGGACATTAGCCAGCATCCCATAATTCTTCTGGCCTGACATGTCATTTCTTCTGATCCACCAACAGAAAATACTCGGTTGAATTGCTGTGGCAACTACCATGTATCTGGGTAGATGCAGAGTTTATACGTCTTCAGCTGAGAACTGCGGACACAAGTGGTCAGAACAAATGCACATCTCATAAAGGGGTCCACTTCCAATCTCTGCCAACCTAAGCAGTTTGCTAAACAAGAGTTCTTTCAGGAAGCACTGATGGAAAACAAATCTCAAACTAAGAATTTAAAAGATTAATTGCTTCACAGGCATAGAAAGAATAAATAAAAAAAATAAAAGAGTAGATTCTCATACATGTCATAAAGGAAACAAGTATATAGAGTGACATCCCACTCAGGGCACAGAACTGTACAGTCTGTGCTGTAGAAAAATCTGTTCGTCTGCTCTTAATATGTTTGAAAAGCAACATTCACAAGTAGCTGTAAAGGCTGCCACAGAATGTTCTCCAAGAGGTTAACAACTCATTAACAGAAAAATGCATCATCTCTTTCTTCTACTGTGTATCAAAGCCTCCTAGAATCAACTTCAAAAAGCCTGATTCCCTAGCAGCTGCCTGCTGATTGGTAGTGGGAGAGGGATAATTTAGGCCCCTTACTCTTGTTCTGTGGACATATCAAGTGGCTGCCAGGCATATGACATCAACTCTGCTGATTGGCTGGCAGTGACATCATTTTATTATTCAGCTTTGTGTTTGCATTTGAGCTTCCCCCTTTCAGGGACCTCCAGACCTCACACAGCTCAGCTAAGGCAGTTTAGAGGAGCAAGGAAGAATGTCTCAAGCAGTAACATCACAAATGTGGCAGCTGCATTTCCTTACCTTGGGATTTTTATCACACAAAAGAATGAGTAAATGAAAAGGCTCCATGTTTCCCTTTTTTAATGGTGTTTGTAAGATGGGGAAAGATGATACTTACTGGTCAGGGAGACCAAAAAAAGTCAACATTTCGCTGCAACTCAGCAAGGGTTAAAGTAAAAAAAAATCTAGAAAATTTGTTTTAAAAAAAAAAAAAAAAAAAAAGAGAGAGACCTGAAGACTGGAAAATGGAAACCATATGCAGTGTAACAATGGAGACAGTTAATAACACACACACAGAGACACTAAAACACAACACATAAACAGAAGGACACCAGCATAGCAAATTCCTTCAAGAAATACTTCATTTTGAGTAACCGAATACCTGCGATTTTGCTAACAGAAGGAACAGATCTAACTTGATCTTACATCCTCTATTTTTCCCTTAATGACCATGTGGCTGCTTTTGTTCTAACCTGAGAAAGTGTTTTTCTTTATACCAGGACACACACTAAGTTTGCAAATCCATACCTTGATACAAAAAAATGAAAAAAAAAAAAAAAAAAATTGTTAGTTTCCTTAACAATTTCCCCGGAAAGCTACAAAATGGAACTAGCTCAATATTCTTCTGCCCCCTCAAGAGGAAAAAAAAAAATCACCTTGCATTCCAGCACATATTTTTATGCAAAAAGATTTTTGAACATATATGGTCTATTGAAAACAACTGCTTCTATTCTCACTTCCTATCTCTACTATATGTATTTTATTTAGCAATCATACACATACCAAAATACACAAAAGCTGAGTGTGTGAGAGATTCATGTATACAAAGTATAGTTCAATAGGCCAGAGGGGCCACTAGATCAAATACAAAATAGGAAACCAAGCCCAGCAGGAACTGTGTATCAAAACTCTATCATGGCATTAGAGCTTGTCTCCTTCAGATACTGTACTGTACTTATCCTTTAATATACCCAACTGCAGATATCAAGGTTAAAAATCTTAAAATGTTGCATGAATGCTTCACACATAAAACACAATTAAGCATATACAATCTGTGTAGCCAAAATCAGTTCCTGTAATTGTACAATGCATTTTCTGCACACCTCTCCTGCACCACACATTGAAAAACACATCCTGCATAAACCATACAGTCCACCTGAGCACTATGAAACACTAAAAAATGGTCATTCCCGTAGTCTTGCACAAGCGTTCTCCCATCTCATTTCCACGTATAAAGGGAGCCTGGCATCTTCTTGGGCCAGTATACAACTTCCAGACAGACAGCATTGTTATCTTAAGGTATGCTTCAAGAAAAACGGTCGGGGGGAGGGGGGCTTTTGTCCCAAAAAGGGAAAGAGCTATAAGTCACCACAAACCCAAGTCAATTATAAACTCAAGTAGTCACCTAGGGTCCTATGGTAGCACCAGTGTGATTGTCCGTTTGCAACGTGTGACACTCCTTTATTGTCTACTATGCTAACAGGTCAAAAGCACTTAACATCCAGGTTCTCTTGTTCTTTTGAAGAGCAGTACATCAGTCATACAACATCACTGTTCAGATGGTACCTTGCTCCAAGGCTCAAAGAAACTCGGGCGCCAGGTTGCCATGGCGACCACGGTTTGTAACCTAGCTCCAAGCTTCGCAGCAGAAATGCTGCAGAGGAGCACCCTCTGGTGACCAAAAATAAAACTGCTGGTGCCCAGCTGATGGCCAATTTTGTTGAGCCCTGCCTTGCTCTTATATAACTGCTTTTTAGCTTACGGCTTCTGTATATTTTACTAAAATGGGAAATAGGATGGCTCTTCTTTTTAAACATAGGAATATTGAAGTGGGATACCAGGAGGAAGTACAAGGAGAAGGGTGCAACAGGGGAGGCCTCCATAGTCATAGTGAGAAAGTAGGCTAGTTATCTTAAGTGCCTGTATACGAACGCAAGAATCCTGGGAAACAAGCTGGAAGCACAAGGAACTATGATATGATTGGAGTAAGACTTGGTGGGGTAACTCACGACTGGAGCACTGTTATGGATGGATATAAATTCTTCAGGAAGGACAGAAAGGAGAGAAAAAGTGGAGGAGTTGCACAATATGTAAGAGAGCAATATGATTGCTCAGAGCTCCAGTATGAAACAGGAGAAAAGCAAACTACCTTGAATGGTGGAGAATAATCCTGAGCAGATTTTCATGGCAAACTTCTGGCACTACATCCCTGCTGGTAGTGCACAATGATAGATCAGTCATGCTGGAATCTACAGTGAGGCTTACGAGGAAGGCTAAAAAAAAAGAGTAAAGGTTTCCAAAAGCTAACACTAGTTTTTTAAAAAATGCATCACACAAGTCTCACAGAACTGGACCGTAACCAGATACCAGAGGGAGCTCATGAAGCACCTTTGTTGATGGTAATTTAAGGTGTTTAACAACTTTTTTTCACGGCATAAATATTAATGCAGCACAAATTAAGGTTCAGGTGGTGAGGGGAGAAAGTTTAGAAGGAGATAGGGTCTGCATCATCAACAAAAGGGAAGAGTTTAGAAAGAATAACTGGAGAGGTAAAATCCAGCTTATCCACTCCCTCCCAGCTCCTAAGAAAACATCAAATATTTTCTTCCATAAATAATTGCAATAGGATGCTGTAGTTTTTCCCAAACAAACAATAGTCGGATTGTGTAATGTTTTGCTGTAGGCTCAGCCCAAGAGGGATGGGGGGACACAAAGACTTGCTTTCAGAGCTTGGGGCCTCATTACTGAGCTGTGGGCATTTTTTTTCCCCTCTTCAGTCCCTCAACAGTTTTCCCCGCCATCTCTTTCAGTTGTAACTTTAAAGCTGCAGGAATCAGATGTCTCTGCTTCCCCCACCCCACCCCTTCAAAAAATTAAATTAGCCCTCATTGCAGACCTCACACTGGTCACAATTTCTTAATCCATCAGAAGGGGGCCCTTACTCAAAAATGAAAAGTCATGGGTTTTTCTTTTATTATTATGTTGGTGATTATTAATTGTAATGATGAACTTTTAAATGTGCTCCTGCCTTTATAATCTGCTATCTTCATACTAGGTTCTGAATTAAATTACCATCAGAATTAGTACAGTGTCTCTTAGCACAACTAATTTCTTCTAAAAGATAAAGATTGTTTCAAGGCAAATCACCATAGATTATGAAATTGTTCACTTTACAGAAGCGTTTAAAAACAATGAATAAAGGTCGTCTTTCTCCCCATAAAGTGTTTTGAAAATAATCCCCCATCTGAGTTGATAAATTTAAAAGCTGTAATTCACTCCTACTCATTCACCTTCCTCCATTTCAGGGATCAGAAAACAACCTGCCTGAGCAACATCAAAGACCTCTCAGTGTTCACCGGTAACTAAACAGCCACTGTTCCAGGCAGCTTTACTGACTTAATATTGAATTAATGACTACCTCAAGTCTAATTATTGCTCTATACCTCTTGGGGCCAAGGGTAAAATATTTCTTCCACCCAGGTCATTCACCTGTTTATAACTCCTTGTAAATTACTAAAAAATACTATGTTAAGAAAACCATATGGTTTAGTAGTGAACACTCGAGTTTAAAAATGACCAAGTTAAGCAATGCAAGGAACCTTAATTAATTCTGCCCAATTTGGAGAGGCAAGCATTTAAAACAATTTTTAATACATAATTAACCACCACCCTCACAGACACCTTAGTATCATCCAGTGTTTTTTCTGCAATCTAACATGCACAGTTAGCATACAATAGTGCTGTGTAGACTTTGTAAACCATTCATGATGTATGCAAATCATCTGTGTAAAAACTATACAGTAAAATTGCTCTTATAGAACACACACACATAGCCAGAGTGCCAGCAAAAATGTAATAGTATACATTACAAGCTTTTTTATTAATTTCTTCATTCCCTGGAAACCACCAAAAATGGCGGGTGGGTGAGTGTGTACAAAAATGTACCTCCTACTGACTCATCCTCTGGGAATCACACTTAAGGAGAAACCAGCCATGATGCTTGAAGGGAAAATTCATAACAGACAAGTTGTCAAAATTATTAAAGGTGAGAATTTCTCTCATAAAATGTCTAAGTCAATACAGATACCCAGGACCATCATGATACTGAAAGAAGTACATTAAGCAAGAAAAAAATATACCAAGTTGCTATACGTTTGTACCTAAGGTTGTATGAAAAAATGTAGGATGATGTATCATATGATATGATCATATATCAAAAATAGTGCGTGGTGAGGTGATTAAAGACTACCGTAATGATTCATAATGGGAATGCAAAACGACCACAGCATTGTTATTACCTGAAGGGAAAGTATAAAAGTACAGTACTTTTCACTGTAAAAACTTCCTCTCTTTCAAGAGAAGAAAATTCCTCCACATTGAACTGCTTTGTTTGACATTACCAGCATGCTGTATACAGAACACCTGGTGCGGTTCACAAGAAGTATCTTCCACTCCTAAAACTTTAGGACTTGCCCAGATTTTCCCTCACAGCACAAATAGCGAAGAGGATGTTATCTCCTGCAGATCCATGACTCAATCACTATAACATGTATGGTAAGTATGATGGACAGAGAGATGTTTCTTCTCATGGCCTCCTGCTCCACTGAGTTAAGTGCTAAAAGTTCATAGAGCACATCTATCAGAAAAATTTTTAAAACATTTAGTCCATGAGCGCTATTTTCATATCAAATTCCCACTTTCTATCCTTTAGATGTTTCTAAGGCTCAGTATTTTTTAAATAAATAAAGAGGAACTGGATAAACTGCAAGCCAATTGTCCATAATTTTGGGGTACTGAAACCAGTATTTACACATCTTAGGGTTTTTCTATAGAACCCATCAACGTAGTATCTAAACCCTATCCACAATTGGGTACTTGGTGCATCTAATTGACTGTTCTGCTCTTCTCTCTTCTGGTTTTGTTTGGGGCTGTTTTCAAGTTGAGTTTTTTTAGGTCTATCAGTCTAGTTATAGAGAAAAAGCTTTATGAAAGCTCTCAAAGATAGTCTAAATTACTCCAGAAGTTCATTCCCCAATCAAATAACTTCAGCCAGGAACATCATCTACTCTTACAGATTTACAACCTAGGCTTTGTAAACTATAGTCCTGGAGAAGCAAAGTTGGTCTTGAGAAAACCCTGATCATTAAAGTAGCTCGGTTTCCCTATTAAAAGCTTTGACAGTCAAGACCTAGAGCCTTGAATTGGCAACGGAAAGAAGCTGGGAGCCAAAAAGACTGTACTACAAGGGTGATATGTCTATAGCAGCACATCTAACTGTAACTAAGGGGGGCCATGTTGTGCACAGCTCGCCAGACAGTGAATTACAGCAATTTGGAGTGGAGTTGACAAATGCATGGGTCACTGTGCCCAACTATGAGGCAAGGGCAAAATTTGCTTGAGATTTGGAGCTGGCATATTTTTCTGTTGATGCTACCTCATCAGCTAGGTTTGGTAATGGACCAGCTGTTGCTTTATTAAAACATGCAATAATCTCAATTGTGTGTTAAGTCATTAACAAACAGAACGACCTGTTGCAAATAATCCTACATATCAGAATGCCTTTACTGACGACAGAAATATTAAGAGAAATTGCCTTCATGCAGTACTTTCTACATCTCCAGTATTTCTAAGCAATTTTCACAAGTATTGGACACATTGCCCAAAGTCCTTCCAGTCACTGGGGCCTATTCAACGATCAAGAATTTCAACAGTGTATGATTATGACCTCATCATTGAAAAAATATGCAAATGAACTGGAAACCACTGTTTTGGTTAAAACTCTAATAATACAATTCTCATTGCTGTGCCCATATAAGCAGTTTGTAGTACTGTAGTAAGAAAGATTTAGGTCAGTCATCTACCCTGAAGGGGTGCAAAGTTCCATCATCCTGTAGCTTGCATGTATCACCTGCCAAGTAAAGGCCAATGCAAACTTTGTATGTTCTGCACAGCGTTAGACATAACAGCAGGAATCTGGTGTCAAATGCTGTTCAAATGACAAGACATCGTACGTTAACTTTCTGCTAAATACCATCCAGTGAATGGCAGGAGGGACTTTTCCTTAGTACTGCAGCTAAAGAATAGACTCAATGCTAGTGCAATACCACCTAAGCACTGCAATATTAGAATCAGACTGAAATCCAAAACCCAATTTGAGCTTAAAACAAAAGGACCCTCTGTGACCACTGTAAGCAGATCTCTCATCTGCACTAACAGTTGAATTGATTCTTAGTTTTCCAACTTTCTTCACTGCATTTTGAAAAACATGATTTTCATAGGAATGCATTTAACAGAAAGCACATCTATAGAAATGGCCAAATGACAAACAGTTAATTTCCCTATACATTATTCAAATTTTTCTACAGGATGCAAGTAAAAACACATTTAATATTCTTTTCTGGTTGAACGTACAATTCCGCATTGCCTACTTTCAGTATAATGAAACACCAAACACGTGAACTCCTGATTTCCACTAGAATTTTCAAGGAATTTTGTCATGAGAACAAGACCTCTCAATATTCCCAATCCAATTTCTAAACCTAAAAGACTCAGACAAGAATCTAAACATTTGCAATGCTTATCTATTAGCCAGCTGCTTCCTTTTAATTTCTTCTTTGATGTTTCTTATGACTCCGACATGCATATCTGTCTACACTTTGGAGAGGTTTCCATCCTTCATTTCTCTGCAAGGAACTGTACCTCCTTATGTCTAAATTATAATATTTTAAGCATGATCACTGCTGTTTTACCTCTGCAACTTCATTTTGAGTTTCATAAGTTAACAGCTAATTTGTTGGTATGCTCCAGTTCTTAACAGCTTGTGCAGTGAGCTGGGTATGTGCCATGTCAAGATATTTCTCACCATTTTCTCTTAAGTACAGTACCTTACGGTTGCATTCTTTGATCTGATATCTCTATCTTTCTTTGAGGTGTTGACATTCCAACTACTCACCACATTTTCCTCTTATTAGTTTCCTTCCAGCTTACTCAAAGGTTTCCAATCATAAGATATGATATTTAGAAAGAAAATGCTTAGGCTCATGTATTTTGGCTTAACGGAATTTGCAAATCCTGCTTTGTACTGCAAGTTACTGTTTCACACCACAATAATGAGGTGCCCTTCTCAAAGCCAGATATGTTACTAATATAAAAAAGTCTTAGGATGCAAGTCCAGCAATTCTAGTCAAGCTGCAACGCACGCTACATACTATGCAAGCTTGACAACCTAAGTTTTTAGATCAATTTAAGACCCAAATACTGAGCACCAGCTGATAAAGGGCAGAAAGTTGTATGATAAGTGTTCATTAATAAGGGAAAAGAAAAATTCAGTAGCTTCTGCAAAACACCTCCTAATGACAGCCCACACAGCAGTTACGTGGGCCAAACATATTGGACTTCCACTCCCAAAAATCCTGCCAGATAGGAACAAAAAGCAAAACTGTTGTAATGCAAACACACAATACTGTATTTTAAACTATCAACATATAATCACCTTCATTTTGAGGATGCACTAAGAGAAAAAATCCTTAATGAGCAAGATTGTGGAAGGAAGTACATCACATTTCAGACGCACGCACGCACACACCCACCCACCCTTTTTCAAAGCTCTCATAAAACCAGTAAGCACTCGGAAACAATTCAATTTGAATCATCATCAGAGCTCCACAGCCCTAAGAGCTTATAAATTTTTAGAAGAATTTCTTATCCTAAAATGAACTGAAGCACACAAAAGGGACAGAATCAACTCCCTTAAAAGGCTCTCTAACCATTACTCTTGTCTGGCTATTACACATCCTCCTCCAAGCATCAGAGGCAGAGAATTTTACAACAACAAAAAAATGTACCAACACTACAAAGCAACAGCAAAACACATCCACCCCCATCCATTTCAAATTAAATACACTGAGGGGTTCCCAGGATGGCAGTCCATAACTGGAATTCTCTGCCTTTGCAGGTCCTTGCAGAATCTATCTTACAGAAGTCACCACAATAAAATACTGACCATGAGTAGGACAAACAAAATCTCTACGTATAAATGTAAGTAAATGCTAAAGCACTTGGATTGACGTTCACTGGCAGAGATGGTCAAATTTGAGGAGAGAGAGTAGAATGTGTATGTGGACAAGAGGCCTTGCTTCTTGCCGCATCATCATATTTGGGGGCACTCAGCAAGGACTGTAAGAGTTGAATAAGGTGATCATATTCCACATCAGGGTGGAAAAAACTGGTTCACAGCTAGGTGCCAGCAATTTTACTTTTGGTCGCCAGGGGCCCTCCTCCATTATATTTCTGCAATGGAGCTACATGACAGGCTACTAAAACTGGTTGCCATGGCAACCAGAAACCTTGATTTGTCAAGGCCTGTTCCACATGATCATGCTCTTGAGATGGGTAGACACTGGTGCATCTCAGTGCGTCCTACGTTTTGTTGTTCTTTTTGTCTCTATGGCAAACCAAATCACACTAGCTGTACATCAAAGACAGGATTATGAGAGCCTTACATAAAATAAAAGGGTAGAGGGTACAATGAAGGCTTCCCTGCAAAAGGCGTGCCCCTGTGAGTCAACATATTACCCTATGCAGCTAGTTTTCCCCCTTTGCTATTTTCAAGAGGAAAATTCTAAGAGGATTTGCCGAGTAACAGATAAGGACCAGAGGAAAGATAACAGATGGTGGTGGAAGGAAAACAACATGTAGTACTTGATGCAGAACACTGAGTACTACAGTACAGTCAAAAAAACCTCCAACCCAACTTCTCCATTCACTTTGCTTGGTTTCCAATTGATGAACATAAAGCCTGAAAGGGATCGTTCCTAAAAACCTATTATGTCTTCTGTCCCTGGGTCTTCATTAGAGCACCCATAATCATATTGCCTAGTCACTGGTATCTCTGCTACAGAAACAGACAGCTCCCCATGCACCAGCTCTGTGGGGCAATACCTTAAACAGGCCTTGGGGAAACAAATCACTGAGATAAAAACAGGCAATAAGAGCTGAAAATTTGCATCGGGCTGATGTTCTCAACTTCTTTCTCCTCCTCTTCCCCCACAGTTGCACCTATCTTTTTTCCAGATGACACTGCAAAATTCCTCCTGTTCTCACTCAGGTGCTTTACCATTTCCTAGATTCGAATGGTCATCTGGAAACAAAACTGCTGGGAAACCGGTGATTTTGGGGAGAGCATTTCCCCAAACCAGGCCTCTCCAATGGGCTGTGCCACGTGAAGATGGACCATTTAGCAACAATTCCAGCCATCCAGTTGAGCTCCACTGCATATTTATTGTGCTGGGGAAGAGTCGGGTTTTTCTCAAACACTTCCACACAAATGGGAATAGAATGTCTTCAAAAAATTAGTTTCGAAGCCCCAAATCAGCAACATAAAACAGGCAAAACTTCCAGTACACGCAGATCTTTTCAGTTAGCCGCCCCACCAGACTTCAGAGTGCTACATTTCCTACAAGACGACCTCTACAGCCATTTCTAGCTCAGCATATTTTGTTGCACTCCTGTCAGTGCAGCTCCACTGGCGGGAAGACTAGTGAAGACCAGGCTTGGAGCAACAGTGGAAGACTTCCCCAAACATGGATCAGTAGTCACGGCCTAACTGTGGCAGCAGTGCAAAGAATCCAACTCGGGTACTGATTTAGGTGCCAGCACTATGAAAGATGCAGAACAAACACAAGAACTCCAAGGTTTGGCCCTAGGCAATTGAAATCCTTTCGCCATTCAGCTCTGAATTGGCAGCCCTGCCAGAAAAAACAAAAACACACGGGCATGCACATGAAGGACAGGGGAAATACAGAACTGACATTACTTGTTTCTGCAAAAAATCTATTCCCATTTTAGGATTTTTATAGGAGGACTCCTTGAAGGTCACACTCTAGCAAGGATGTAAGTACTCTATAATCTACGGCTGTCAAAGCACTTCACAAGCATTTCCCTTCCTAGCACACCTGGGGGTCTAGGAAATCCCACCATTCCACTCCCACACCCGATTTCACGGGGGGAAGACCACAGCAGAGACAGATTAAGATAGCACAGTGACATGTTAGCAGAATGAGGAATAAACACCTTTTTCCTACCTCTAAAATGTGCTCACTCCCCAGAACACTCCTCTACCCTTATGGATCAGACAGTCTGTTACTAATTCATTCTATAGTCTAGGGCAGTGGTTCCCAACCCTTTCTCTGCTGTGCTACACCTTGATGCCTTCAGTTATGTTGCGGCACACCTCTGTTATGAACTCATTAATATTCAAATTAACTCGTGAATATTCATGAGCAATGGCCACACTTGGGAAATGCTGCTGTGTAGGATTGTAGGGGTAGCAGAGCAGGGGTGGCAAGAGAGGAGAGGGGAAGTCAGGAGAGAGTGTGGGGAGCAGAGCAGGGCAGGGGTGGCAAAAGAGGGCAAGGATGGCCATGTGGGGGGCAGGCCAAGGTGGCAAGAGAGAAGAGGGGAAGGGAGAGTGGGGGTGTCTATGTGGGGTGGGGGGGAGCCTGGGATGTGAAAAGGCAAGGCAGTGGCACGAAGCATGGAACAGCAATGGGGCCTCACTGGGCCCCTGCCACTGACTGCTGGGTCCCGCCCGCAGGAACTTGCCAGGGCCCCAACCCCCTCCACCCAGGCCAGCACCAGCCCTCCAGTCCAGACCTACAACCTTATTTGGCCCTCCTAGACCCCACTGTGGGCCTTAGCAGGTTCCTTGCAGGGCCCCCTCCCCAGGCCTTACTAGGGGAGCACCAGCCTGCCCGCATCCCCACTGAGCCCCAGGGGCTCGCTGGAGCCCCCATCCCCACCAAGGCAACCCGCTGCCCACGGCTCCAGCTCAGGGATCGCCCCCGGCCGGGGCCGCTGCCTGCTGCTCTGGCTCGGGGGACCCTCCACCCCCCCATCCCATCCCAATGCCCCCCCCCAACACATTAAACACCCCACCACCACCACCAATCTTAGCGTCACAGGCCCAGACTGCATCCTCTGGCTTTTCCCGTTCTGCACAGCCCACGTGGCTGGGCTGAACAGGGCAGGGAGATTTAAACTGACCGAAGCCGTGCAGATTCTCGCGGCACACCTGGGGAGTTGCCGTGGCACACTGGTTGGGAACCACTGGTCTAGGGGTGGGAGTCAGGCACACACAAACGGCCAGGCAGTCCCCACTCCACCCCACAATAAGGAGTGCAGGATCATGTAATACCGTGAAATATTTCAGTGCATAGGGAAGACTCTAGAGAAAGACTGATATTGAAAAGTGTCAGTTTCAGTCTTTATTATAAAATGCACATTTTCCCCTTTGCCTTCATTTTTACTAACACACAAAAATTGCCAACACTTCAACATTTGGACAAGAGTCATCTGTCTCCTCCCTCTTACCCTTTCCCATTTAATCCTGCAGTGAAGTCGAATGGCAGCAAGCTGTGAGGTCATCAGCACAGGATTAGAATGACTTGGACATGGTGATGGGAGAGAGGGAGGGCAACTTGTATTAATCAAAACAGAGCTTGTTTCCAACAGCAAGTGAAGAGATCTCCAGAAGAGAGGCCAAGATTTTATTTATATGCTCCCCTTTCTCATTCACATATTCTCACTAGCATTGAACATATGGTGAGAAAAATGTTCAAAAACACCGATTTCTCAATGTCCAAAAACATATTGTAATATGATCTGTTTATCCCTATGACTAAGCAGAGAACATGAACATTTATACTGACTGGTCTGGCTCCTCCAGTTTCCTAACGTTGTGAATATCTCGCTCGAGGCCATTTTGAAATGGAATCAAGGCTACCTGGTAAAAGTATGGTCCAGGTGGCTCTTACAGATTAACTTTTCAAATAAAAAAAATCCACGGTAGACACTGCTATTTATATGTCAATGTTATTCTGTTTTGACCAGCTGCACCCATACACACAGTGTTAGCATAAACTACAGTTGTAATACCGCAGCCCATTATTGAGAGCAGTACATTTTTAATTATCTCCAAGCCAGATTCTAGCATGCACAGAAAACAAGAGAGGAGGGAGGGAAACGCAGCAGGAAACCACTTTTTTCACTGTTCCAGTCAGTGCCAATTAAATACTTCCTGCAGTAGCTCAGTACCAGCTAAAAACGAGATCAATAAAATATATTATCACACAGTATCCTTTTATTTATCATTCCCGTACTGCTCAGCCTCTGCTACAGAATCCCTGTACCGATACAAACAAGTGAGGGCAACTTCTATGTCAACCTAAAAGCTTTTAAGTAAAAGAAAACAGATTCAGATAAGTGGTATTTATGATCAAAACACAAAACAACCAACCTTGAAACACTGCAGAAAAGCCCTGTACATAGTGACAGGAACTGTATCTCAAATCTACTGCACAAAGCTAAGAATCTCGATAATCTGAAGTTTTATACCCAGCCCTTCCACTGACATACTGACCTTGGTCAAGACCCTTAAGCCCAAATTTTCAGAAGTCTGTGCACATGCACTTGAACTCACGGACCCGGGCCCCCGCCCCCCAACAGAGCACCTACAGAAAACCTTGTGTGTGCAAGCCACAGGTTTGCCTTCCTCTGCACATATACAACTTTACTGTGCACCAGACAGTGGTTGCGTGCTTAATGTGTGCGTAACAAAGAATTGTACATGCAGGTTTCAAAATGTTGGCCTTGGCCTCTCTGCACCTGGCTTTCCCACCTGTAAAAGGAGGATAATCAGTTAGGCCGATTTACTTCACAGGGATGCTGTGAAGTTTAATTTATTTTTGTAATACACTGTGAGAGCGACTCAGATGAAAGGTGCCAAACAAGTGCAAAGGCTGATTTTAACATGGGCCTAGCACATGCCAATCAGAAGATTTAAAGGGGGTTGTGTTTTTCCTTTCAGTGTTCACATAAATACGGTCAGACGCACCAAACGTATTTTTATTTGGAGGGAGTGGAAAAGCAGAATAACCATCATGCAAAATAGTATTTCTGTTCTCAACAGAACAGCATTTGCAAAGCTGAAGTATCAACTGTTTTGAGTCGGGGGGAGGGGCGGGGATTGTTATTGAATAATCAAGGAAACTAAAAGGGAATTTCCTTGCCCTTCATTTCAGTTCAGTTCCATCAAATAGCCTGTAAAACCTCCAAAGAACATGTTTGAAACAGCAAAGCCATGGAAACATCCCCTCCCCTCCCCAAGTACTAGTGCCTCATGCACAGCTAGATAATCCCCAGAGGTTGAGAGAAAAGTTTTATTGGTAGAGAGCTAAGCCTTAGAGGGTAAGCACTGAGCACTGCCTAGAGCTAAACCTTGCAACTGACTAGTTGGTTACGTGTGTGGCTTTGATTCATGTAGAGTTTAGAAGCAACTTATTTAACCTCCATGGTAAGAGCTACCTTAATCACTAGCTGTAAGAAGAGTTCTTTTTCATATAGTTCCTTATTGTTTCATTTAGATTTATACCATTGCCATTTGGCCTACCTTTTTCTTTGTACAAGAATTAACAGAGAGTTTACAAACAAGTTCCAAAGGGGTAGTCGTGTTAGTCTATTGTAGAAAGACAACAGAGTCCTGTGGCACTTTTAAAGACTAACAGATTTATTAATCGCATGAGCTTTCGTGGGAGAGCTCATGCGATTAATAAATCTGTTAGTCTTTAAAAGTGCCACAGGACTCTGTTTACAAACAAGCACAATGCCAAAGACAACACACAAGCCTCAAACACTAACCTAAAACACACGTACCCCAAATCTGGACAAGTGAGGAGCCAAGGGCTCCACAATCTAAGCTTGCTATCAAATCCATAATATTTAAACCAGCGGGCAGTAAGGTCAAGGGACTCAAATGATTACACCTACCATGGAATACACAAGGGACAGGACAGTCTAAAGTAGGCAAGATCACAACCATTTAGAGATTGACAAGTCACAACCAACACTTTAAACTTCATTCAGAAATCTGGAAAATGCCTTAAAACATGTAGTGCAACACCTGTATGAACACACAACTAGACACAGGAAGAGCCTCCAATTCTACATTTATAGGACGGCAAGCAAAATTTATCTGCGACTCCCACGAAAGACATAGAAACAGCATCTCTCAAATTATGCTGGAAAAATTAAAGGTTTGTCCTGTTCTGATGCTCAGAAGTAAAGGTTTGGTTTATCAACAACTCCTATCTCAAAATACTAGTTACGGCAATCATATGGGTATAAACACTCCAAATGTGTGATTGCTTGCATGAAAAATAGGTTTCAGTGACTTTAAGGAAATACCAATGAAATCTGCAGAGTAGTCTGTAGCAACCTAATGTCTCTTTCCAGTGCATATTAGCCAGCCCACTTTCACAGCCCACAAACCTTTCAAAAATCAACTCAACTAATTCAACCTACAGCTTTACTACATTGACTAGGAGTTATGTCTAAATTAGCAGATGAGTCAATGAATCCCTTAACTCAGACTGTAGGGAGAATATGGATCTATGTTAGGGAACTAGGCTGTATATTTTTAGAGAATATTAGTTTTTAACCTTTGTATACATGGTTAGGAGCTTGTTCATCAATTGCATTTGAATAAGAAGAAGTTAGTTCCAGAGCTCCAAAGAAGGTAAGAAAAGAAGACAATGTCCAATGGCAAAATCTAGTGTATCTAACACCAATTCTCTTGAAAGACCCAAGGGATAACTTTATATCTGTTTAAAGAAATGCCAGAAAAGGTTACAAAAAATCATTTGGCTCTTTTTTTTTTTTTCTTTTCTTCCCTACAGCTTGGAAAATTGTCAGTCGTGGAAGATGACGCCTTGACTGGCCCAGCAAAACTCTCATGCAATTTCTTTTTCCCTGTTCAAAGCAGATGGCCGTAAACATCTGGACGTTACTCATTATGTGACTCCACTGACCACTGTGTCCGGAACTTAGCTCCAGAGAGCAAATGTCCATGGAGTAAAATAAATATTTCTAATCTTTACAAAATGGTATTTTATTCTGGAACATTTTATGTAAGAAGCCACAAGATACCCTTTACTAAAGTCAACTCACTGTCATTGGATCAACCTCTCAAAACATACATGAATCACCAAATCTGTGGGGAAAATTCTTCCCACCTCTCTATCCACAAATCCCAACTCTCATGCATTCAAGTATTCTTCCAGGCTTTGCTTCAAGCTATGTTCAGTAGTCGTCACCCAACTCTAAGCATCTGCTAGCTGGAGACTTACTAGATGTCCACATCTTACAAGTCTTTCCATTTCTAGATTCCATGTACTACTATGTAATAACAACTTCGAACAGACAATAAACCATTTAGGTCATTTCCTGATCAACCTGCCACCAAACCACATACATAAACACCTGTTCTTCGAGATGATCACAATCCCAACCCCTACCCAAGTGAGCAGACTGACATCATTCCCTCAATCAAGGAAAGCTCACCATTGACCTCTAGGCTGTTTAAAATAGGGAAATGTAATTATTAATTTTAAACAAAATGAAAACAAAACAGAACCCAGGAATCGTTAGTTGACAAATTGAGATCTATTTTCTCCAGGCCACAAAAAGAAGTTACTAAAGGTGCAAAAGGTTCATTTTTACTTGCATCTATGCTGGGAAAACATGCCTAAATATGCTTTTTCTGCTCTATGTTCTCCATTGAATTTTGGCTCTTCCAAGTGTCCATACACACTGTTTTATACAGAACAGGTGGGAAATGATGCTCTCTACACTAAGACACATCATAATAAGTTCAAATAGGGTATTTGAACTAAGGGGTTAATTCGAACTAACTAGTTTGAATTAACCAATGTGGCCATGTGAATTCAAACTAATTTCTTAGCTCGTATTAACCGGCCATTGAAATGAATGGGGATCGCTAATTCGAACTAAGCAAGTGCTTGCTTAGTTCAAACTAACATTCCAGTGTGGCCATGCTAGTTCGAATTAAGCTAAACTAACTAATTCGAACTAATTTTAGCAAGTGTAGACATAGCCAAGGATTGTAACATGCACTCCTATATCCTGATTTTCAAACGTGAGTCTGGATAGTGTTCAAAAACACCAACATAAAACGTGTTGATTTCTTTAAAAAACCAGTTACCCTGAACATCCTTATCTGAAAAGGGTATGCCGCACTGTCTTTAAAGAACTCATTGTTAGTAATTAGGTTTCTAGTCCTAAGCAGTCACCACTGATAGAGCTCAAATAAGCAGCTTGAATTGGGCTGTCCATCTCTGTGTGTGTTTGTTTTGATAGAGGTTCAATTATGCTCAGGACAATGGCCTGTCTCTTCATTTTGCGGTGAATAGGAAGCGAGGGTGCCATTGTCCCACAGCTTCAATTCAGTTACAACAACAAAAGGGGTCTGAAGTGCCACAAATAATGGGCTACCTAAAGTAGCTGGAAAAGGGAAGGAAGGATGGGACTCTGTAGGAGCCACAGTCCTCCCTCCCAAGCCCAATTCCTCAAACCAGGAGGCTCGCTTTAACAAGAACCATGTCCAAAGGCTAGCAAAGGGGATGCAAATTTAAAGATTTATAGATTCCACTTCTGTTGACAGTGCAGTCAGGGGGGCATGGAGGGTACACCGTGTTATCAAGTCCACAATTTTAGCTCTGTTTCCTAACTGGGGAAAAGGGAGAGAGAAGAGGAGTGCCCTAGAAAACAGGAGATCTGTCAGGTCTCCCCTCTCCCTCACAACACACATTTTAACTGGGAGGATGGAGGCAAGATGAGGCTGCAGCAGTCACACTCAGAGGAGAGCAGAGAATGCGGTTTGATTTGAAAAATAAAAGAATGTGGTCATGCTTTAAAATAAAGCATCAATTATACTCAGATTAAAACCAGTGAATGAAACCTAGTACCAGACTGTTATTGTAACAGAAATCCCCTCCTCCCCTTTCTGGTGCCTCATTCATAAATGGCTGCTCAGGAACTCAGCTGCAGAAACAAGAGACCCAGAGTGTGTGATAGGTTTATTTATTTATTTTTTAAAGGGGGGTGGGTAAAATGGAACAAGGGTGGGGGAAAAAAAAAACATTTTATTCCTTTTCCACAGTCAGCTCCTCCTCTTTACCTCCCCTCCTCTGAAGTTATTGCTCAACCTGATGGTGTTTTAGAAAAAAAAGAGTCTTTTGCAAGCTTGTTTACCAAGAGGGGGTTTAACTCTGACGCCCAGCAATCCGAGGTGCCTGCATGTCATTCGAGAAGAATTCTGGAAGGCTGGGTTTCACGCAATATCTCTCCAGTCTGCCCAACATTTCACAGATTGCCTTTGTCCTTCCTCTGGGGTCACACATTTATGGATTAGAAAGCAGAAAATTCATATCAGATTTAAAGAACTGCTACAGTCTCAAATTATGTTTGCTTAAGAGCAATAAAATAAGTCTGCATCCCGTAGCCTGTCGTATAAATATCTGTGTACATAAATCTGTTGGTATATGTGGTTAGTTGTTGTTTATACCTCAGGTTTCCTTCAGAAGGTATTGCATGGCTTCTAAATAGGTAGAGCAAGGCTCAAACTTTCTACGACAGGATTTGTACTAACACGTCATGGGTGCAGCTTTGCATTTTGTTTTTAGTTACAAATGGCAACTAACTTTTCCAAAATCTTGTATTTAAATTAAGCATGTGTGTCAGTCAGAGAAGAGGAAATATGGAACAACCCTCTTATGTTATTAGTATCTATCTCCAAGCCACACTACAATTAAAGTAAGAGTTCAAAATATACATTAGTTTTTAAGACTTTGGTGGATTAAATGTTTTTAACTACGGAAATTAAAATCAGGAGCCAAAGTTGACCACTAGTTGACAAAAGATCTCATTTCATGATAAACCAAAAACTATTAGAATTATAGCTTTGTTCCCAACATTACAAATTACACACATTTCTAACTGTATTGCACGGCTGACGACAAAGAGATAGGAAGTTCCTTTTTAAAAAAAAAAAATCATAAAAAAGCATAATCCCGTGTGAACCCATTTAACGATAAATTCACTTTTAATCAACTTTACTCCCTGCTTAACTCAGTAATCTTCATCTTCAGGATGAGGCTTCTTTCCCATTTCTCCCAAAAGCTGGAGTAGTTTTAAATTCTAAGCAGATATTACAGCATCACTTCCCCAACTTGCTAAATATCAATTTTAAAAGCTCAGAGATTTAAGAACATGCAGATGGGAAAGGTCATTTGACCCTTTCTGAAGCACAGAAAAGAAGCCCATCCTCACTTGCTGAACTTGTTCATTTTACACCATTAAAAGAGAGAATTTAGCCATGTTTGGACTAATGGAAAGATCAGTGGGACACACTGCTCAAAGCCCAGTTGTGTCTTTATAAAGCAAACAACTGCTTCCCAAGTCCAGAAGATGCAGCTCTGAACTGACTAACCCAACACACTAACAGACAATAGGTATTTTATGGGCAACATTTCATTCAAATAATACTAAAAAGACTGCTACCTGTCGATGTGACCATGCAACGCCCCCATTCTTTCCAGACTAAACAGTCTATAGCTATGAGGCACCATTGCATGAGTGTTCTAAGGCCAGAGGTGCAGATTTAAAATCCTAGTCAGATACCCTTTATTGCATCTGACCAACCTCTCCGTGCAGCTGTCAAACAGAGTTTATAAACTAAGAGAGAGGGGATTGGTTCGTCATTGGTCTATTGGCCTCTACATCAGACAAAGAGGGGCACTGAACTGCTGGGACTCAAAGTTGTTGTGTGACCATGAACCAATCACAACATCTGTGCCTCATCCCACTCTCTAAAAAATGGGTGTAATACTATAAGAGGTGGCTGCAACTTACATTTCTCTTCATCCATGGAGTTTAGAGTACTCTAAAAATATTAGCAGTGTCAATTTGAATTCATAATAGTCATTCATTCCCCCCCTTTTCGTAATCTATCTTGACCCTGATCAAAACACATCTAGCACATTTCAGTGAGGAAACTTATCTGTGTACATCAGCTCCATCTGACAGATAATTGAATATACACATCTACTGTACATGCATACATATCCAAGATGACAATATGGTCACTTAAGTATGGAAAAGCAGGGCTTCTAAGCTCAGCCGCTTAACACTAAACCAGACCATGTTTCTGGGGGCAAATTTTCACAAGCGGCTTAGAACTTCATCGTACCCATGCTGATGACAAATGCCTCTCAGCTTTTTTTTGTAAGTAGGTTGGATCTCCGAAAAATTATAGACTCTGAATCATGCAGAGTCAATCAGAACTTCCGACCCACAAGTCTGGCCACAGAGCAGAAAACAGGAATTTTTTTAAACAAGTCTGTTTCTATTTTTCATTAAAATGGTGTTTCCATCCGTATTTTCTATCCAGCTCTAACAAAAACAAGGCAGGGAGCACAGAACCTTACTGGGGCAGGGGTTACTACCTATGTCCTGTATAGCCTGTGCACTTAAGTAACAATGATTCAAAGAGTATTTAACCAAGTGACGAACCCGCATACAGTTAAATAAAATCATCCCCATTAAGTTACCTTGAGGACAACAGGAGATGGGCATGGCTTCAAAATTTATTTAGCTACTTGATTTCTTCCCTCCTTAATATATTACCTGGTTACATCACAAGAAACAGGAGACTGATCTGTCTAGACAGTTTGGCTAGGAGATACACTGAACAGTTAAACTGCCTGAATGCAAAAACAGCACATCTCAAAAACCAAGCTTTTGTTGACAGACTATGTAAAATAAAAAACCTAAAAGAATAAAACTCTTATCACTACTTCTCAATAAACAGACAAAGCAGTGTCACCCTTTATAGTCAAAACAACTATTTTTATTGGGAACAGCTAAACCAGTCTGAACAGCCTTCCCTGTAGTAGATACTTCACAATACATTCATTGGTTTTTCATTTCTTTGTTACATTAAGGCAGATGACTATATAGCCATACACAAGTCAGAAGAGCACCCTTAAACGGTAGCTGGAACCGTAATAACATAAATAGATTCCTATAGCACAGAAGCAACTCATCTTTGCATACAGAAGACCAAAACTTGCTTCTTGTACATCACACCTCCACAAACATTATTAGGGGACCACTAAAAATGTGCAAAGTCATTACTATTCAAAAACTACGTACACTAGCTCACTAGGAAAACACTAACCTCATCTGGACTTTAAAAATATTTGCTTCGACTCAAGTTTCAGTTTTACAGTGAGAGGAAGATTTGTCCTGCAACTGTTCCTCAGAAATCTCATTTATGATATACTCAGACCTACTATCCATTATCTTAAGTTTCAAAAATGTGATCAATTAAAACCATGCTCATTGTTCACTCATCTGTACAGCAAACAGAATGTTTTTGGCAGTCTAGACAAGAGGAAATTCTACTCACGATGAAGTTACAAAGGAAGAGATGCACCGCTCTGTCAGTATATCTTATGACCAACCTACGTTTAGCAACAGCAAAACACATGACCTCAATCATTTCTGAAAGGCTCACATCGTCACTATGTTCCGCTGCAATTATTTAGATTTGCATGAGAATGATCATTTTATTTAGATTTCATCGTGTTTTGCTTACAGCATTCTGCAAATGTCTAAACATTTTTTAAAATACAAAGCAGAAACTGAAGCTTTGGCATTTCAAAGATGAATCAAGTCAAAGGTTTCATAACAAATAAAAAAATGCATAAAAAACCTTCGCTGCTCCTGCGAACAATATGACAAATTAGCAAGACAAGTTTCTGTGATTTAATGCACTAACCTTTCTCTCACCTACCAATCAATCTGATTTTTTTTCCTACAGTGCATGCCACCATTACACTTCATCACTGCACAGGTAAATCAGATCAAAAGCCCTCTTATTTGTCAAATGAAAAGGATCCTGAATGCATCAATCACTGGTTTGTCTCTGTCAGTCTCACTTCACCATGCCACAACTGTGTGCGCCTCTTTCTTACAGGACAGGAGTCACAGAACACATCCATAAAGAGCTTTGCATGCTTTTAGATACAAGATGCAGCTTGCAGAATTGCTTGTCTGCTATGTTTGGTTCTAGTCAGCCACTCACTTTTCATGAATCCAGTGCCATGAGTGACTTCATTAGAACTATTCAGAAGCTTAAAGTTAAAGTTAAGCATGTGCTTAAGTGATCTGCTGCAGACAAGCCCAACTTCACATGCACTTTATTAAACCAGCTTTATTTAAAGGAATATTTTACATTTTATCGAGACGATTAGGGTGGTAATGAGACTTCAATCCTACCACCAGTAGATTTTCTAGTTTCTGAACACAAGATATTCTCTAATGTCATTATGAGATATCTCTTTGATATCATTACACTCCATGCCAATTTTACAGAGTAATTCTAAATACATTTCAACTCCACCAGAAGTTTCTACATCCCTTTTCTTCTGGGCCGCCTTTATGGAATGCCCCCGACAGTGTTCCAACCAAACCATTATCTTCTCATTTCACCAATTCCTTAGACTCGCTTCTTGACCAGAACAGGTCACAACAACAATATACATTTACATTGTACGTGAATACATTTAATGTACATGCATTTCTGCCCAGCCACCAAGATTCACGCTGGCTACCCCCACAGCTCTAATTTCCCCCTCTTTCCTCACCATTTCTTCTCACTACCATTTTGTTAGCCAATTTGCCAGCCCGATATCAAACTGAAAGCTCCTCAAGGCAGGGATTCTGTTTTTCTATTTGGCCTGGGAAGTGCCAAGCAATCTGGTTGTCACATGAAAACAACAATCCTAGGTTTTCCCCACCCTGCCAGCTCCAGCAAGAACAAGTATATCCACTCAACCTAAGGAACTGAGGTCCCTCCCTTTCATTCCAAGTAACCTTCCCCTCCAAAACCCTTCTCAGTTCTACTCAACTACTACAACTGCAACCCTCTCTACAATCAAGGAAGAGGGCAAGCTCCAGGGTTGCCTCTTCCCATGCAATTAAGAAAGCACAGTGTGCATTGTCCCCACTCCTGCTCATCACAGCCAGCTCAAAGGGCAACACCCACATTCAGGGCACAGCTCAGAACAAATCCCTCGCTGGGAGACAGTCAGCAAAAAACCTGAACTGCTGGCCTAGTGGTTAATACGCATTACATTTAAATGGAGTATCGGGGAGAGCGAGGATTTCTGCTTCTCATACAGCTTTAAACCAAGTGCTCTGTATTCCTCCTCTTCCCACACATTCAAAGGGTGGAAACAGACCACTCCTCTTCTCCCCCTTGCGAGGTGCCTCACTGACGTGCTCGTGGAGACTAGGTTACAGTGCCTGGAGCAGCTTGAACAGACACAGGGCCTCATCAAGGCAGGAGAAAAGAGGCACCCAGTTACCCTCTCTAATCTCCACTTTTAAAAGCGTATACACCCTGTGGCTCCTCGTGGCTTCTTATTAGTTTGCTACAAATGCTGCCGTACTTTTTTATTTTGTCGCCTCTGCCACAGAACTACAAAGAAACCACGTGGCTATAAATCACACACTGGAACTAAAGAGAAACACACCAATTATATTTTATAAGTACAGGGCATGCAAACATTCCGTGTGTTCTGACAAGTACGTAACACCTCACTAAAAGACAGAGAAAGAAATCTTCATAGCCATCTAGATCAGAACTTACACATTTGTCTTTCAAGATTAGACAGGCACCCTAGTTAGATCTTCCCAAAAATGGCCATTCTAAAAAGATATGACAACCATTTTACCAATGCTTTCTAATAGATTTTTGCAGAAAAAGATAGCCCCTGCAGATTCACAAAAGCAGAAGCAAGCCAAAGGGCTGTACAATAAACAGAGCTCAACAAAACCTCTTCTCCTAAGCATATAACCAACTGTACTGTAAATAGCATATTCTATTTCCTGTACAGAAACTACAGTTGATCACCAAATCCACCTCCACAGCACTTTGTGGAGCATATCAAAACATTTTCTAAATATCAGACCACAGAATACCTCTCTGAGGCAGGAATTCTACAGATGGGCAAACAGATGTGACATGCCGTGTACCCTCAAGCAATTCAAGTGTCAGGGAGTTGGGAATAGAACCCACAGGCATTCCCCTCCTTCCTGGCCTGGGTATTAACCATCAAGACTGTAAGGGTGGTGAACAGGACAAGAACTTTCAGACTAGGTGGGAGGCACCAGAATCCTCCTCAACTCTGGAAGAGACTATCAAAAGGGGATGCACAACATTTCCATGCAATTCTTTAAACGTGGACTGAAGAACCAACTTACAAAGATTTGGGACATACAGCACAAAAATCTCCCCTTGATTTGTAGAAATGGTCTCAGCTACACAGAATTCTATAGAATCATTTTGAACCCATGCCCTGGACCCAAACAAAAAACCAAACTTTAAATTTGAAGTAACTGGACCAGTTCACAACATTGACAGTTCCCTCCCAAACCCAGCAGGTTTTGTTTGTTTCTAATAATTGCAAATCCTTTGGGACACTTGTTTACTTTGTTTGTACAGCATCTAGCACACTATGGGAGCTGCTGGAAGCAGACAACTTTTTTAGTGCATTTGCTTTTAGTTTTGGGGTCCCAGCAATCCTATTCTCTCTTCTTATCTAATCAATACATATCCCAAAGTACACTATTCCTTTTATATTGTTCAACCTGTACCCGTATCTATACCTTATGTTTTGTGCACCCCTTAGCCTATTTTCCAACAACCAGAAAGCTTACTAAAGACATCTCCAACTGTGGTAGCTGTTGGAGAACACTAACACTACTCAGAGCCAGACTCGGCTCTGTTTATGGAAGGGGCCAGAAACCAAGCAGGAGGCACAGACTGCTGCTCTGGGGTCACAAGGAAGATTCGTGCTGGGTAATTTGTCATTTTGCCCTTGCGAGACAAGGGGACACTGTCAGGCTGCAATAAGAGACCTCCATTTTGGCCAGATAGTCTCAGCTGCTTTGTCATATTAAATACCTAATTTCAGCAGCCCAAGTTTTTCTAGATGCCACTAATGCACAACTGTGAGGAATCCCTCCTCCATCCTTAACTGTGGTTAACCATTTCCCTCAGACAAAACACAGTACTGGGGGGTAGTTGATTAAAAAATTCTCTTACCCAACTGACCTATTAGTACGAACACAAGTATTTTCCAAAACCATATTCATACTTAACAAGCACCGCTAATATTGTTATACTTAAGAATTTCCATTATGACCCCTATTTTAAGATATTTATCGCTCAGCCACATAAAGACTTGCTTAGGGCTGGAAGCTTTTCTGCGAAGTCTTGGCCCAGCCGTATTTTTCCACCCAAAATCTTCAGTTTAAAATCAGATTTGCCATTTGGAAGTTAGAAAGAGTGCAAACACAGGAGACATACTTTTTTTTTTTTTTTTTTTAAATGGTGTGAAGTGTTTTTTGCTTAAAGCTACTGTGAGGTTTTTGTTTTAATGAACATTACAGGCTACTAACTGAATCAAGAATAGTATCCTGTGGATACTATCCGCTCAACTTTTAAAAATAAATTTAAAAAAAGACAGTGACTCTTCTAAAGCAGTTACCATCCAGTATGTAGTAAAGACACTGATTATAAACCACTCACAGTACCTGGGCACCAATGAGTGAGGGAGGGATGCAGAGTAAGCCATACATACCAACTATCATTCAGCTACAAAACATTTTTCTTCATCTTCTTCCTGAAACTTTCAACTGCCTCACAGGGATGTCCAAATATTTCCTCTCCCAAAGTGACTTTCCAGAGACAGTAGATATGGAACCATGCATTCCATTTTATCTCATGGCGGGGGGCACAGTATGCATGCGGGGAGGTGTAAACTGTTTTTAACTTTGCACTTGTTCTAAGTGACAATGACAAGATATGTATGTATCAAGGTAGGTAGCGAATGACATTCACTTCATCCTCAATATTGTACATGGTATCACAGTTCCTGTACACAGGATTTCAAATACTTATTCCACTCTCCCTCTAAGATTTTCTTACCTTGCACTCCACCACCTCCCTTTAAATCAAATTAAGTCAACTTTGCCACAGGTGTTTGTTAACACTGCCTTTTTATATGAAGTGTTATTACTTATTATTTTTATTACTTTTCATTTTTTTAAAGTTACACCAGTACCGTATTATGTACCTCAGGACACATAGAAAATTTAATAGAAAGATGTAAGCTTTACCTCTTTCATCCACGAAGCAAAAAAAGACATCGCTCATGCACCTATTACGTACGGAATAAGACTCTTGGACGTCATGCAAATATAGTTGCATCCATGGAGAATGGTCAAACTGATTCATAGCAGGCATTTTATTCTTCTTAATTCTAATTGCGACCGAAACATTACACGCTGCTTATCAAGAGGATGAAAAACATACGACAATCATGAATTTTATACTGCCATCTCTTATTTGTACTACTGTGGCACTTAGTCATGGACCAGGACCCTCTTGTACTAGATACTGTACAGACAGAATTATCCCTGCCCCCAATAGATGTTACAATCTAAGTGTAAGACAAGGGACAACAGACAGATAGAAGAGGGAATACAAGGAAACGGCGAGACTACATCCGTCATCATGATAGGCAGTGGTCTAAGAACACCCTTAGCCTAGGAGTTGTATAGCTTTCTGTAGACATGATGGAGGGAAAACGGGACAGTTTTAGCACAAAGCTGCTTGAAAAATTGAACTAGATAATGGAGGATGGCATCATGGGCCAACTGGAGGCGGGAGCTGAAATACTGATAGCGAATGAGAGATAGGTAAGGGGGAAAGGGTGTGAAGGGTCTTCAAAGTGAAGACGAAAAGCTCACGTTTGAGGGGACCGGGGAGACAGCAAAGGGCTGACGTGGTCATAGCGACAGAATCTGAAATGATCTCTGCAGCCGAATTCTGAATGGGTTTGAGAGAGCAAAACTGCCTTGGTCACATTCAGAGAAAAAGACACAGAAGTCATCAAGATGATAACAACCTGGATGAAAGTGTTAGCTGGAGGGCTAAGAAAGGCCATATCTTAGAGATGTTGTTCAGAAAGAATAGGCAAGATTTAGACACAGCCTAGATGTGAAGACTTAGAGAAAGGGCAGAGCCAAAGAGGACACCCAGGTTACAGACCTGAGTGGCAGGCAGAATGGGTAACAAGAGTTATCGGAAAGGGAAGGAAGGGTTATGATCTCCATCTTAATATTACTGATCGAGCTGATGGCTAGGCATCCAAGAGGAAATGTCAGAGACAAGGCCAAGATTTTCATTTGTTGGGGTTTTTTGTTTGGTTTTGTTTTTATTTAAGATGGGGGAGATGGATGCATACTTGAACTGTGAGGGGAAGAGCCAGAAGAGTAAGAGGAAATGAGAGTGAGCACAAGGGAGATCAGGAAATGGGATGTGGTCAGGAGAAAAAGGAGGAGACCACCAGATAAGAAACAGAGAAGGAGAGTGTTGTAGGAGGGGAAGGGAAGGCAGGCTGAAGGGCAGGAGAAGGTCATATTCTATTTTGACAAGTTTTCCCTTGCCAGAAACAATCAACATGCTGTAGAGCAAGGAAAGTGGAGGCAACAGGGAAGGATGGTTTGAGAGGAGGTCAAACGCGGCAAAAGGGAGCTGGGATAGTGGATGTGCGTTTAAGAAGCAGAGTTGCTTAGAACATTTGTTTTCAGACCATGGGTCGGGAGGGACCCATTACTGGATCACAGACCCCGGACGTACTGAGTCGCAGCGCCCCCTGCTGCTGCCACATGAGGACTGGAACACATTGCAGAAAGATGTAATTGTTGAGTCGCGGGAATAAATGATTTTTTTTCAACTGGGTCCCGAGGGAAAAAAGTTTGAAAACCAATGGCTTAGAAGATGGCAGAACTGAATGAAGAGACAATGACTCTGCAAAGGAGGAAATCAGAAGTGAGCTAAACTGGGAGTTTGCAGGGTAAAGTTTTACCATGGGGAAGTGAGGCAGAAGAGTCAAGGGGAGAGGAGACTGAAGGAGGAAAAGAATCAACAGCCATATCAATGGAAGAGCACGCAAGCAGCAGATCAGAAGTCATCAAAGCTGAGGCCACAGCAAGGCCGAGTGATGGGGCCGGGAGGGAAGGAGAGGATGACCAGGAGTGAGACTGAAAGATCAGGTGAGGATCAGAGGGGGAATTCAGCAACAGAAGAAACACATGAGCCACAGTCCTCATTCTTGACCAACTCACATGTGCGGCCCTTTTGTCAAGTGGGAAAGCTGACCCACGGTTGCAGGTGGGAGGAAGAGGAAACGTCTCCTTCGCTGTGCATTACGCACATTTTCTGAATGGCAACGGATTTCTGTGACTGTCACACCAGTGTAGAGTAGAGTGTGTGCCAGGTGCCTCTCAGGTCATGTGTAGACTAGGAAAATAAATTGTGTCTAAATAAAAATTTGATAGCTTCAAATGAATAAAGTCACTAGGAACAGGCCAGCATGTTCTGGGTAACATAAAGCTGCTCATTATATAATATAGGAACAGACTGTTAAACAGAAAGATCCAGTTGTTATATGACTGTATGATTAAAGAAACAATAATTCAGTGTTGCCATGATTATTGGTTTGTCCCTGGTATTTACCTGATTAAAAACTTTCTAAATAAATCGTTTAAAAAATACTAGCTAACAGATTTAAACCAACATACTTGCAACCACTAATACAGAGAGAGATTAAAATCTACAAAGACATGTAAACTGGTTGTGATCAACCCCAAAAAGAGCTTGCTAATCGCGTAATTTATAAATGTAATTGCAACTATCTACACAAACAATACTCACATACATTTACACCCATCTTGAAAGTCCACACCAGCACTGTTTCAACCCTAGACAGTGAAAGGTGATACCACAAGGAAGGGAAGCAGGAGGGCCCCATTGTTGATTTAGTGACAGGCACCCCACTGTCCCCAACATACACATAATCCTTTCCCTCACAATATGATTGAGTGAAAAATACAGAGAATACAATAGTTCAACACAGGCATTCTCTAATACTGCATGGCGAAGTGTTACAAACTGTGTTTAGAAATTTCATCTTTAAAAGTTTGCATTTTTAAGCTAGTTGGCTTCGTCCTGTTGCACAATCTATTTAAAATTCTCCACAAAGGTCACTTAGGGTTTATACAAGAAACATTAATACTTTCCTAACCGCTTACTTTTGCTTCCAATAAAAGGTGATCCCCATTATTAAATAACTTCCCCGTGACTGCAGACTTTTTGGTCAGAAAAAATAAATCAACCTAAAGCTTTTAGACAACAGAGTCTTGTGGCACTTTTAAAGACTAACAGATTTATTAATCGCATGAGCTTTCGTGGGAGAAAATCCCACTTCATCAGACGCTTTGAAGATAGGAAAGTTAAAGCTTTTAGGTATCCAACAGCGATGAGGTTAACTGTACTACTCTGATTTCCTGATCGTTGAAGCAAACGCTGTTCCTATCTAAAAAAACCAAAGAAGCCAGGTTGTTCAGAACTTACCAAAACATTAGCCCCATCTTAGTTTTGGGGGGTGAGAGGTGGATAATTCTTGGACCATTGTCTAAGACCACTGTCACCTACAACAATGCATATTTGATGATTTATTGGCAAGTAATGGCTCTTGACCTCTGCTGAAATGAAACTTCCAAATGCTACCTTTTTTCCTTTAAATGATTTTTCTTAACTTCAAAGCTATGGGAACTCAAAAGCTGAAGTATACTGTAATAATGCCCCCAACTCCTTAGAGCCAGTAGGTACCCTCAGGTCATCACTGAAACTAGTGAGTTTATATTCAATTTTTGTTCTTTTGCTACTAACATAGAACAAAGTTAAGACTCCTGCTACTCATTTGCCAGTAGCAATGATATTTTTACAATTAGTTTTAAAATGAATGGAGCATAAAACACTACCCCAAATACAATAGAATCCTCCCCCTTTCACCACTCAAAACTAGGATGAACAATGTAGACTTCTTATAGAAAAGACCACTACCCAACAGAGGAAAATAAGACATAAAAGAGAAAAGCAAAAGTCAATATCTCAAGGCAAACTATGTCATTTCTGAGGTGTTCCCTCAAAGAGACAGGCTGATTATTTAATATGCAATGGAAGTTATCAACAAATCTGTCAACCTCATATCTTCTGACATGGTAGGTGATATAGCCAAGAAAATCATCCAAATTTAAACTCTCACCCTAATGGCTGCAAAGATAACTTTCCATACCCAAACGGAGTATAACCCTATAGAGAGAGCTGTAGCACTCCTGCTACTACAGAGTAAGCGTCAACCTGTGTGTAGCAGTGCAACTCACGTTATCAGTTCACTCTGCTGCTTCGGAAACCACATCCACTGGCAGGCATCTACTAAATGGAGGGAATAGGATCCAAAAACTCAGCAGCTGTGAGGCTAAAGGATGGAAGCCCAAAGAAGTGGAGGCGTCATTTACCCCTGTATCAAGATGGCATCCAGATAGAGAGAGACAAGGATCCTCCCAGAAGTTGGAGGAATTCCAATTGAGAAGCTAACTTTGTAGTCAAAGGCCAACAGGAAGATAAAGAGACAGTCATCTATCAGGAACTGTAGAGCCCTCCTCTCTGCCCCCACCTTTAGAGGGATGGGGCTCTTCATCTGGGCAATGTCTGATCTTCAATATCCATCTGTAGTCTTCTGGCTACCAGAAGTCTGGTAAAATTTCCAAGCCCAATTCGCATGGATTTCAGGGTAGGAAGTGAGAGACTGAGGGGATAAGAGAAGTCGAGAGAGAATGCGAAGGAGGAAGAAGAGGCAAAGGCAGAAATACCCTCAAACTACTCCAAAGTCCCAGAGGGAACGGGCGGAGAGAGTTTTTTTTCTAGGAGGACAATTTGCAGAAAACACCTCCCTTGATATAGTGAAAGAAACCAAGAAGATTCCTCTAGGAAACCCCAAAATGGCTTTAGAGGAAATATTCCAGGAAGCAATGAAAAGGTTCCCACGGCAGATTTAATAGCTATTGATTCATTAGCCGGAAGAGAGTGGAAAGGGATGGGTTGGGTGCAGATGGACTTACACTGGAAATCCCCTCCCGCCCAGAAGCAGTAGACTAAAGAACCCTTGTCCCATGTAAGAGTTGCTGTCCTCTTTCAAAGATGCTCAGAGGCAAGTTTTGGTCCATCATAGCCATAGAAGCCCCTCTACAGCAGACTATGCACAAAACAAAACAAAACTTTTGGAGAAAAATAATCTCCGATAGACCAGAACAGTAGGCACTAATTGTCACAACAGCAAGTAAGTAAAATATTTTCAGATAGGTGTGCAGTTTTCTGCTCCTCCACAGAGCTCCAGCACCAGAGACAAAAATACAAAATTCAGACGAGGCTTGTGATTGAAGCCATCAGGTATGCTTCCAAGCCCCAGCAACTGTTAGCTCCCACTGCTGCTCTGACGAATGTGTTAAAATGCCACCCTGACACATTTCGGAAAAGCACTGCAGCCATTCCCATAATCAGAAAAGGCTCCCTGCCACCAGAGGAGTAAACTGACCACTCAAAACATTTTCTCTCATACACACCCCCAAATGGAAATGGCTACCTACAGGACTATAGGAGGTGAGGTGCATTACCATGCAGGTCCTTGTAAGGCATTAGGAAGAACCAATGGAACAAATGAACTTTTAAAACCTGAGAAATTCGATGAAGCAGACGTTTCATAAGTACTTGTATTCAGCGTTAAAACTGACCCAACTCGGCATGTTTTGATACTGTTCACATACAAACACTAGCAAACTATTAAAAATGCCAGTCAGACGACAACTAAGTCAGGCTACTTGTTTGTAAAGAGATTACTTACAGATTTCTGTTCAAAATCAACCCCTAAACACAAACATGGTATCTGTTTAGCAAACAGACTTTTCAACAAATTGCATTATTTCCTTTCTCCCCAAGGTTGGTTTAGAGGCCCTGGGAGGGGATTTATTTCAGATTAAATTTACCTTCATATACACAAAAGTGACATTTTTGGAGAGACCTGAAAACACTATGATTCACATCCTATCTGAGTTGTTTAAAGCTCTTAAAAATAAATCATTATAAACACACAGGAGCTGATGAACAGGGATGTGGAATACAATCCACCCAGCTCATCATGCAAAATGATCAACTAATGGCTATTCACAGAACACATACACTCCTTTCATTCCTCTTTTCAAGAGCTAAGTGAAATCATCACAATAACAAACCCAATATGAGTCAAGAGCATGTTCAAGAGAAGTATAATTAGCCATAATTGAACAAAAAGTCTGGGCCTGATAAAGGCTAGAGGAAGAGCCAGATCCTTAAAATGATTTTAAATGAACAATCTTTATAAGAATCATCCACTCATAAAGACCTCTGTGTACCTCAAAAGCGTCTCTCTTTCCGCCACACAAGTTAGTCCAATAATAGATATTACCTCACCCACTTTGTCATTTTAAATCTGGGAGGGAGGGCTTGTTTTCGGTAACTTTTAATCCTACTCAGAGTTTGCCTGAGCCCAGGTAATAAGGAAATATGAATTAATGCATTACTTGCAGCTGATTAATTTGTATTTTGGAAATCATCAAAACCACCAACTTAGAATGATAGGTTTATTTCTGAAATCAGAACCATAACTAAACTTACAAACTAAGAGAACAGTACAGTTTTAAGTTCAGTTAGGTAAAATTAGAAGGCATTGAGAATATGCAAGTTGGTCACCCATATACTGAACTTATTATGTTGCTAAATAGACATGTATACATACACACCCCCTAAGGGAGGTGGGAGAGGATATTATTTTTAGCATTTTTAGCAAACTAAAATTCTTGGAGATGATCAAACCTTAAGTCACCTGAAGCTACCCGGCCATAGACTACCAACAGGATGCAATCAATCTAGAAATCAAATTCTAGAAAGCTGTAGAGTTTAACAAATGTAAAAGCAATACACAAGCCACTTGCTGTGCACCTACTCATAAGACAAGGAACTGTTAAACAAAATATCTGCAAAAAAGAATGCATATTCCTACTACTGTATTAAAAAAACTATAGGAGGAACAACAATTAACACTGTAGCTAAAAGGGATATAAGAATTATTGGGGAGATCTTCTAAGGCACAGAAAGCAGCTAGGTACTCAACTCCCACTGAAAGCCAAAGTGCACCTAACTCCCATTTCTGTCATTGAAAATCTCCACGATTTTCTTACTGTTCCTTCCAGTTCTTTATAACTCTCCAAAAGTTTGAAACATGAGCATTTTTTAAAATTCTTTTATATATATAGTACAAAAGTTTGTCATAATGATCCAGCATATATTTGGTGACTTTTAAAAATAAATAAATAAATAAGCACAGGATTGTATTCCACATCTCCGTTGATCAGCTCCCGTGCATTTAGAGTTATTCATTTTTAGGAGCCTTTTAAACCACTCACTCAGATAGTATGTGAATCAGAGGCTTCTCTCCAAGTTAGTTGCTATGTACTAGGTAATTTCTCTGAAACACAGCAAGATACCATTCCTTAGGCAAATGTCAGAAGATGAGACATTTATGTGTGAAGCTAACTTAGTTCCAATACATTTTTACCATCACTGAATGTTTTTCTGTTGTATATTATGCAAGAACGTTTTACTGTGCAACTTTCACGTAAGTGACAAAGGGACTAAGTAACCTTTAAAATAGTAATCCCCAGCATCAGTATGTGTATGGCTATGACTAAAACATGTTTTAAGAGATGCAATAACCCTTAACTTGTCATGGAAAATCATTTTCCAGTATCCTATAAAACGCAACATCTATCAAGAAACTTATTCAGCTAGGGGATGTGCAGGGGAAAAAAAAAACCTGGTTAATGTTTTGGTTAAATGGAGTTTCTTAATTCTGTTAGAAATTTCCAGAGGCGTAGCCGTGTTAGTCTGTGTACAGCAAAAACAACAAGAGTCCTGTGGCACCTTATAGACTAGCAGATTATCTTCGGCATAAGCTTTCGTGGGCTATAACCCACTTCGTCACATCTGACAAAGTGGGCCCACGAAAGTTTATACCGAAGATAATCTGTTAGTCTATAAGGTGCCACAGGACTCTCGTTGTTTTTAATTCTGTTAGCATCAAATAATGCTACAGATGTTAAAAGAAAACGCAAATATCACACGTTATTAGTCAAACAAATCATTGGGTTTGATGCAGATTAAATGGATTAAATTTAATGGCCTCTGATATACAGGCGGTCAGACTCGAAGATCTAATGATCCTTTCTGGCCTTACACTCTATGAAAGATCAAACCTATTATTTAATTGCAGCTAAAATGTTCAGACTTTTAAATCCTGTCTCCCGTTCTGGCCACTGGTGTAATCTATGTTTAAGAATGAGAGTGTAGTAAATGACTTCAACACATTTCAGTTATTAAAAACACAAAATTTACAGCCTCACATTTTGTCACAAAATAAACTCTTGCTGCCTAATACCATGGGCATTTTGATGATCCTTAAAGGAGTTAAGTGAGCCTGTTTTTTTCAGGTGGAGGCCAGGAGGAGAAATTCAGTGTTTGGCACTAACCTCTTATGAATCAAGACAAATTTCTGTCCATCCCATCTACTCAGTAGTGCGTTTAGGACAGTTCTATCTGGTAAAATGACGAGCACTAACCCTAGACACCTACTCAGATTCTGCAGACATCAGAACTACAGTATCCCTGCAGCTCCCCATGCTTGTCTTAAAAGGTAGTGAGCAAAGTAGAGGCAGCACTTTTGAGTCATAGGATCGAGTCAACTCAGTTTCATATTTTCCATTTAAACACACACACACAGAGAGAGAGAGAGAAAAAAGTTAAAGCTGCTGTAATTGGTCTTAGCCACCCAGGAAAAAAAGGGGGGTGAGCATTATATTATCTAGAATGGATACAGATTCCAGCAGACACAGTTCAACGGTGACCTTCCAATAAAAACCTCTGGCCTGCTCTGAATTTTTTCAGTAACTCATCCATTAGAGAAAGGATTTGAAAAACCCCAGCTTGATAACCCAGAATTCTCAGAGCATGGGGGTACAGAGACAAATGGCCTTTTATTGTTTATGCTTATTTGTTTACTTTTTAAACATTGATGTATTACATAGGTAACAAGCTTTTTTCCAGGACCGCCTCCGCCCCCACATACACCCAACTCCCTCATTTTGGAGCCATTTCCTCATACATACATTTTATAATTCTTGCCTCCATCATCTCACCACAACCATACTCTAATACTTCACATACTATAGGGGCTCCTTGAAGGTACCCAACCTATGTTAAGCAAACTACGCCAAGGTGCAAATCCCATAATTATCCTCCAGGATTACCCATATATTGCCAAGTTAGACTAGTCATCATCACTGCAACAAGCACTTAGGAAAAGGTCAGGAATCTGGGCTCTATTGTAAGTTTTGCCAATGGCTGTGTGACCTTGAACTACTCACTTAGCAACATATCTGCATCTTTACGTTCGCTAGCTGGATTTCAGGAGGCTTAAACAGTTTTAAGTTCTTCACTTGATGTGCGAAGTATTATTTTGTCAAGAGATAAGTACATGCTTTTATAATGCAATACATTATTAAATGTTAACTAAATTTACATTAAATGTTAATGCAAATTATCAGTATATTGTACATTTTTTCCTGTTAAATTAAGTTAATTTGTCATCTACCCTCCACAAAATTCAAATATGTAGAGGACACCAAAATAAGATGTCAAATTCTTGTATGAAATTATTGTGGTAAGAACTGCTATTTATAATCAACTTATTTTTGCCTGGGTTACTTGTAGCACATCATTACAACTAAAACTTAAAATGCATTTTGTGCTTCCATTGCTTACACTTTTAGTTGGCTTTTCACTGTCTAATTGTAACATTCTAGCACATCGGGTCACAAACTGGAGGTCATAACATGGTTTTATTGGGGTCATGAGCTATGACCCCTAATCCCAGCCAGGTGTGGGGCTGTAAACTCGGAGTGCCACCACCCACTGAGCTGTGAGCCTTGACACAGGCCAGATGCAGGGCTGTGAGATTCCCTGTTTCCTTCTGGTGGAGGAACATGAGGGGGACAATTGGTGACACACAGACACTGCTTACCCTGCACCAACATTCCTCTGCGCGGGGGGGGGGGGGGCCCCCGGGATGGTAGATGGGGAAGAGCAAGGAGCAACACCGGGGAGGGCTCTCTGCATCCCAGTCACTTCCCCCACCTGGGCTGTGTTGTGAGCCAAGCAACAGAAGCTGCTGCTCTCTTCCTCTCCTTAAGTTTATATATCCCATTCCTCACAGAAATGCAAGGCAAATGCCAAAACTGTACTTTCAGCAAAAACATCCATAATTTCAAAAGCAAACCTCAGAGGTTTCAATAATGAAAAAAGATTATTCATATATCAAGTTAAACATTGGAAAATGTTAAGCACAGGCCCCCTGTCACTGAAATTCTATCTTTTCAGAGTCTGGGTTGATAAAAGTGCTCAAGTAATATGAAAAAAAAAAAATAAAAGGAATTTTTTAGTCTGTTGGTACAGAAATATGCTAATTAGAACTAAATGAAGTGTAACTAATTTCATTACAGGGCATAACAGTCAAACAGAATTAACACAACTTAAACTTCTTTGTTTAACAGATTTTTGAACAAGCATCGCATCCCCAGTTCTCACTTGTTGTAAAGCTTTTTTCATCTCAGAACTGCAAAAAATACTGGAATTCTACAAGTAGGACGTTGAGCACAAGCCTGTGATCATCTATGGAAGGCAAAGGTTCCTTGTACTTTTCCGAGGTTCATCTGACCTTTCAGACAAGGTTCCTTTATTTACTGAATTTGCATGGCGAGACACAGCTTCGCTCTTGGATTATATTCTATTTCCAGGTAGCAAAGCTGTTCCTGAACCAATGGCACTATTCCACAGCTATCTATAGCACATACACCAGGCATCAATTAATTTTAATCTCAAATCCTCTTCCCCCTTCGTTATCCCCAAATGAACACCAACAAAAAGCACAACTGCCTAAAAAGACCTAGTAGCTACAACAGAGCCTTCTTCCATGCAAATACCAAACACTAGGAGGACATAGCCTGTATTTGCACAATAACCATACCGGATACTGTAATTCCATCTCCACTTTCCCTCTCCTTTCAGAGCTAGAAGAGCTTCAGCCTCAAGAAGCAATGCCTTTTGTTCATGCAGGACTTTAAAAAGCCCCAAACTGACATATCAGTTAACAGAATTATTGTACAACTGTTTTTTTTAAAAACAGGTCTGTTCATTTGAGAGCAGCAAGCCACCTGTATTATCCTCAGAGGATAATCATCTCCTTGGCAGCTTTTTTTCTAAAATTAATATTATAGAACAGCTAGCATCCAATATCAACAGAAGTCCAATGGCAATCGGCTGTTTTACAGATTACAAAGTTCGTAATTGATCTCACAAGTTCCTTGGTCTTCCACCAACACCTTTCTCCCCACTTCAAACAGTTTTCCCCAAAGGAAATTGAAAGGGAGAAAGATATATTTATTTACCAAGTTAATCGCCAGGGCGTACCACTGTATCCAGAATAACTGGCTCAACATTCCTAGATCCTGGTCACAAAATATGGTCTTGATAAACAGACAGGATCAAATGTACACAAAAAACTTAAGAAATATAAAATCAGGCCTCATCTTCCTCATTTAGATACACAGTATGTATCAAAAATGAAAACCATAAACTTAGTAAAACAACACTATTGATTTCAGCTACTCTTACATTAATGTTTTTGCAGACCAAGCATTTTAATTCTAGTGTCCAAGCTTGCTTCAGAGATTTCTTTTAAGATATGCTGTATAGAACATTTTTTTCTCTGCAGTTAAGTGGTGCAAGAGAAATAAGATACAAAGTGGAGAAAACAATCCTGGTTGTGGAAGGTTTTATTATGAAGCAAGATTAGCTGCTAAGTGTGCTATTGACTAGCAATGGAATGTCATTCTACCTGCATTTCAACAGTTTCCTGATTTCCAGTATTGATTACAAAGAAGTTCTGAAATGAAACATTTGCTTCCATTTCAGGTCTCACACTCTCATCCAGGTGCAAATTTAAACTTAAAGCTTTAGAAACTTTAGTTGGTAAGAGAGAATAAACATGGGGGAAACAGGTAGAAAAGACCATAAAGGGGGAAAATTGCCAAAAAATTGGTGGGAAGTTCCCAAAAAGAGGGGGGAAATTGCCAAACTTGGTGTCACACTAAATTAAAACCAGACACACAACAGACATACCCTGGGATAGAAAAAAGTATACCTGATTTTAAAAATGGGAGCGAAAACAAACATTTCAAGTTTTCACTTCCCCTTTCCCGCCACTGAAGGAAAAAGTCAGAAACTTTTGACCAAGTTTAATAAGCTTTTCATATTTGTATCTACTTTCATCCCAACAGATCCTAAAATGCTTCCTACACTGTGTACACACTTCCGAAACGCAGCCACCATTTAGGGTGGAAAGGTACAAGGCTCACAGCATCCAGCAGAACAGCAGGAGAAAGACATGTCACCAAGGAAAAAAGCTACTCTGTTTAAAAAATGTGAGACAACAGAGTCCTGTGGCACTTTTAAAGACTAACAGAAGGTTTTAACCAAATCCAAGTATGATCAATTTACCTACTTTGGAAAGAGAAATCTATGGCTTCCAAAAGTCTTGGCGCCTATGGCAAAAATCCCAATTACATATGCAATTAAAAAAAGGTCAGGAAGAACTAAATAAATAAATAAATAAATAAAATAAATAAATAAAGAGAAGGTGGGTGAGGAATACCTTATTAGACCAACTTCTGTTGGGGAGATTCAAGCTACACAGGGGTTTTTCCCCCAGCACTGCATAGGTCAAAAGCTTGTCTCTTTCACCATCAGCAGTTGGCCAAATATGTGATATTACTTCACCCATCTTGTCTCTTACCAGTATGGGGGAAACACAGCTACAATACTGCAATCAATCAACGGTCCTGATCTTGACAGTCATATCAAATATACAATAACTTTATTAAGTGGTCTCACTTTTAACAATTATTTTCAGTCTCCAAAAAAAATATGCACAGACCTTTTATACATCATACTATATAGATAGTGTTTAAAAATTAATGGAGGGACCAAGTTATTCACTTGGGAAAAAAAGCAGCATACAAAGAGCTAATGAAGAAAGTTGGGAACTGACAATCCCACCTACTGAAAAAGGCCTTAGTGACTCACACACAGTAGTTTGCACTACCTTTTTCCTTAGTTTCCCTAGTAGTTCTGCACCTAGCAATGGTATCACATCTTCAGTCAGTTGCCAATGTTTTGCATCATGTACACCCGCTCACAGCGAGTCTACACAACACAATGGTTAATATCAGAGAAGCTGGTAGCACCTTGTCAATACTGCTGTTCCTCCCATTGCTGTGAAGGGTAGCAACAGCAGAAAATTTTTTAAAAGGAAGTATTACTGTAGACACTGCACTGCCTCCTAGACAAAACCTGAATATCATCATTACTATACTTAAAGAGCAGGCTGGGACTATAATTTCACTGGAGTTCTAAACAATTTTTATATCAAGTGATCTGATAGTTAGATGGGTGGATATGTAACCAAAGCTTTTGGGAGAATTAGTTAGCACGAGTCTACACTCAGTCTTTCTACTGGCAAATTCACTCAACTTTGGTTGGCAAAACAGAATATGCCATGGAACAGTTTGACACTGAAAGTTCCCCCCCCCCCATTTTTCATTAAAATTTTCCTTGCTACAGTTTACAACCATTAGCAGATTGACTATCAACCCCACATCAGGTACGGCTAAGGTAATTGGGGATTTAAGAACTAAATTTCAGGAATTCCTGGAATTTCTATTCCAACAGCATTCTTCTAGGGATCAACCTCTTTCCCTCACCCCAACTACACACAGGCAAACAATGTCAAGGATCTGACTTCTGAGCTAAAGCTAAAACTCTTGTTTTTATTCTACCCCCTATTATATTCAAGCACTGTAGCACAAATGACTTGTATGGCCATCATATTTCAAAAACCTCAGGTATCTAGAGAAGATAGAGTTTCAGCCTTAATTCTTAAGGCCCATGGATTCACAGTGAGTCTTTCATATTTATCTCTAACTACTTTTTAAGTTTCACATGTTGACAAGTTCCAAAGGGGTAGCCATGTTAGCCTAGTTCAGCAAAACAAACAAGGAGTCTATTGGTACTTTTAAAGACTAAACAAATTTATTTATCGCATGACTACACTGTTCAGAGGGAAACAATATCCCTGTTGGACAGCAAGTATTTCAGAGAGGTAATTCAATCTGCATGCGTTTCTCATCTCTATCTGAACTCTGTTCACAACTTGAATTTCTTCCTGTTCAAATGCAACTATACAATATCTTCATTCCTAACAAGTGCAAATGCAGTGGAAATTCATATTAGCAATATTTACAATTCTATAGGTGGCCTTCATATTACAATTTACCTAAGTTATTACTCTATCTGGATGCTTTATATGCTCTTGGCTAATATATATTTCTAAATCAAGCTGCACCAGTTTGATGATGCTTTTTCCCCCAGTGCTTTGATATTTTGCAAACTTCCAAAATTGGGAAGGGGGTGGGGCCTATTATCACTCAATCAGTTAAAACCAATTTAATATTCCCTTTCTTACACTGATGCAATGGCAAGCATTTTACCATAAGGAAAGTGTACGCCATCTGGTGTTTTAGTAACGGTAGAATTTTTATAATACTGCTCATCTCCTAAGTGCTGTACAAACCCTAACACACCTGTGAATTATCTTAAGCAAACATCACTCCCATTTCACAGACAGGGAAATGAACTGCATAGTAAAACAGTGAGGTTAAATGACTCACCTAACAAGAGGGGAAAAAGGGGGTCTAGGTGAAATTGAAGCGCAGGATTTCCTACCTTCCTAATAGGTAGTGTACTTGAACCGCTAGACCACACTGCCTCTACAAATAGTACTTACGGTAGAACAAACAAAGTCCTGTGGCACTTTTAAAGACCAACAAATGTATTTATTTATCACATGAGCTTTTGTGGGAGAAAATCCCACTTCAAAGCATCTGACGAAGTGGGATTTTCTCCCACGAAAGCTCATGTGATAAATCTGTTAGCCTTTAAAAGTGCCACAGGAGTCTGTTGTTTTTCTGCAATAGACCAATATGGCTACCCCTTTGGTACTTGCAGTAGCTAACCCTATTCCCTATGTTTTTATCTTCCTTTTCAATCTTACCAATAGTTTGTTACATTTGTTTCTGTACAACTGGTCAAGGTTATTCCGTTCAGTTTTTACTGACATCAAGCAGCCAATAATGTTGATGAATTTATTTCCACAACTTTAGAAAAAACTTCTCTAATTTTATAGTCTTGAGCCCAAAATTTCACCAACTGAGTTAAGACACCACTGAATAATCCTAAATTAAGTATCTTCATTCTTCCTGTGACTTCTTCCATTTAACAGGAAAGGAATTCCCCAGTAATACAGAAATAAAAGCACTGTGTAATAAAAAGCCTTACCAAATAATGAAAAGCTAATCTGATTGTGGGGAAGAAAGCGTAGTTTGATAGCAGAAAGGGAATGTTTATGCATATTCAATGCTTGCTTAATTCTAACACACAAGCCACAAAACACAGATACACAATGTCAAGTGTTCACATCAACACAGTTTATTCTTCCAGAAGACTACCACTAACACAAAAAAAATGAAAAAAAAAAATACCTGGAGAACTGGGAATGGAAACGTCATCGGGTCTCTTTCAAAAATGTTTCATACAAAACATTCGCAACAACACATTACAGAGAGTCAGGAATATGCCTGTCCTAGCAACATTATTGTTTGCATAGGGACATCTCTACTGGACTGCAAAAAAGCAAATGGTTGACGTCCGAATATAGTTGATAAGCCTATTCCCCTTAAACTGCAAACATTTCACACTTAGAGAAAGACTCTTACTCAAAGGAACATTATCCCCATTTTAAAAAGAGGAAAACAAGAGCATGGGAAAGTTCAATGACACCCCAAGAACACAATCGGAGTTTAAAGCCAAAAGGGACTACTAGACTCTGTCTGTCCTTTTGTAGATTATGGCCACCCAACTCACCCAGCACCTAAACCTACATGCTAAACCTAACAGCCAAACTGATACCAAAATATTACAGCTCACAGGAGTCTACACTATTAAGAGAACACGAGGGACCAATGTGTACCAGAGATTGAGGCCCCCACAATGGAAGGGAAGAAATTGAAATAAATATGCACAGATAATCTTGGCAAATGACCTGCTCTCACATGCTGCAGCAGAAGGTGAGAAAACTCCAAGGTTCCTGCCATTCTGACTTGGGGGAAAATTTCTTCCTGATTGCACATATTGTGATCAGTTAGACCCTGAGTGTGTAAACAGAACCAGCCAGCCAAACACCTGAGAAACACAATGCCTGGCGACACCCTCACGGCCCTGGCCTGGCCTATCTATATACATCTCCAACTATAGCCATCCCTGAGGCTTCAGAGGCAGGCGATAAAAAATAGCCTCACAGAATACAGGAAGAAGACAGAGAATCCTTTCCTGACCCTTGCCAGGGAACAGTTAACTCTGAAGCTTGAACTTTAGGGACACATTCCAAAGGGTAGCCTTGTTAGTCTATTGTAGAAAGATAACAGAGCCCTGTGGCACTTTTACAGACTAACAGATTTATTTACCGCATGAGCTTTCGTGGGAGAAAATTCCACTTCATTAGATTTTCTCCCACGAAAGCTCATGCGATAAATAAATCTGTTAGTCTTTAAAAGTGCCACAGGACTTTGTTGTCTTTAGGGACACAGTTCACATCACTCAATTCCGAGACTCCAGTCCTGCACTCTAAACAATACTGAATCTTTGTAAGGTTTACTAGTGATTGAACGCCTGCCACTTTTACGGCACAAACCCCTCAGTCCCAAACAGAGTCCTTCTACCCAGGCAGCATGATCAAATACGAAAGGGGTAGCCGTGTCAGTCTACTGCAGAAAAACAACAGAGTCCTGTGGCACTTTTAAAGACTAACAGATTTATTTATCGCTTGAGCTTTTGTGGGAGAAAATCCCACTTCGTCAGATGCTTTGAAGATCTAATGAAGTGGGATTTTCTCCCACGAAAGCTCAAGCAATAAATAAATCTGTTAGTCTTTAAAAGTGCCACAGGACTCTGTTGTATGATCAAATACATTCATTTATGCAAGGACATGACCCACAACAACAGAGAAAGGGCACAAGAATGAGTGTAAAGTGTGATTTTGAAGAGCTTTAAATAACCACGCTCAAGGAGAACCATCCCAAAAGAGTGAAAAAACACCATTTAACACTGTTAGAAGGAATTATTTGCAGGCACCACCAACCAAAACTGAAAACTGATTATTCAGTCCAAATTTTGAAAAGTAGCATAAAGAGAGATCTTGCCAAGATTGTGCAGGGCTCCAACTTCCAGTGGGGAAAAAAAACCAAACGAAATCATTCACTGTAAGAGGGAAAGAAGAAAGGAGAAAGAGCCAGCTCCGCAGTGCTCAGCACAACATGATGGTATATTCAACTTATCTTTCCTATTTGCTACAGGAAGACAAGAAGCCAGGCAACCGCTGCAGTGTCTGAAAATGTCAAAATACTGTTACCAAAAGAAATCTGTCCTCCTTATGTTGACCGGAGGGTCTTTAATTAACTCTAGATAAAGTCTGTTCGGCATTTTTAGTTACTTAGCTCCACAAATTAATAAGGAGTCCTTTTGGGTGATGGGGAGCAAAAGGAGGAAGGAGGAAAACACCACCACCAAAAGAAAAATTAATGTATTTGTAGTTTTAAAAAACAATGGAAGTGTCTTTCTAGATTAATCACTAACACTACTCATTATTAAACATCAGCAATACATGGATGTATTTATTACTTTTGTGCATTTATTTTTCTTTCTAAACATCTTAAATGAGCATATATAGACCCATACATGCAAATAGAGTACACTATGCCTGAAGAACAACAAGGAAGTTATTTGCAGGCAGAAACATGACAAGTACCTCAGCAGAAATGTCTCAAGGAACGTACAAATTCTTTACACTTAATAGGCTATTTTGGATCTAATATCTGAGAAACACACTGCGTTACCATTTAGGGATATCTAGTGCCCATCTTTTCAAAAGGGAAAGAGGTGCATCTGGGGAACTACAAACTAGTCAGCCTCATCTCAGTCCCCCCAAAAAATCAGGAACAGGTCCTCACGAAATCTACTTGGATGAAACAAAGATGATCTGAAACCAACAGCATGGATTCAAGAAGGGCAAGTCATACCTGACCAACCTGATTTGCCTTCTATGATGAGATGACTGGCTCACTCTCAATGTGGGGAAAGCAATGGACATGATATACCTTCACTTTAGCAACACTTTTGTTAAAATCTCCCATATGGTTCTTACCAGTAAGCTAAAAAAAGCTGGCTAGATCATCAGACTCAATGAGTAGTGATTAACAGTTCAATATCTAGTTGCCAGCCGGTTTCAAATGGTGTGCCCTGGGGGTAAATTCTATGAATTGGATGATGGGGTGGACTGCACTCTCAGCAAATTTGTGGATGATGCTAAGCTCAGGGGAGCAGCAGATATACTGGAGGGTAGGGATAAAATACCGAGTGATCTAGACAAATTGGAGGATTAGGCCAAAAGAAATCTGATGAGGTTCAACAAGGACAAGTGCAGAGTCCTGCACTTAGGATGGAAGAATCCCATACATGGCTTCAAACTGGGGACTGACTGGCTAAGGAGCAGTTCTGCAGAAAAAGACCTAGAAGTTACAGTGGACAAGAAGTTGGATATGAGTCAACTGTGTGCCCTTGTTGCAAAGAAGGCTAAATGCTTTCTTACTGGGCTGCATTAGTAGGAACACTGCCAGCAGACTGAGGGAAGTTATTCTTCCCCTATATACGTCTGGAGTATTGTGTCCAATTTTGCCCCCATCTCCCCACACAAAGAAATGATGTGGACAAATGGGAAAGAGTCCAGCAGAAGACAATGAAAATGATTAACAGCTCGGGCACATGACTTGTGAGAAGAAGTTGAGGGAACTGGGTTTAATCAGTCTGCAGAAGAAAAGCATGAGAGGGGATTTGATAGTATCCTTCAACTGCCTGAAGAGAGTTTTCAAAGAGAATGGAGCTGGGCTGCTCTCAGTGATGGCAGATGATGGAACAAGGACCCATGATCTCAAGCTGCAGGAGGAGGTCTAGGTTGGATACTAGAAAACTTTTTCCCTGAAGGGATGGTGAAGCATGGGAATGGGTTACCCTGTGAGGTGGCAGAATCTTCATCCTCAGAGGTTTTTAAGGCCTGGCTTGACCAAGCCTGGCTGGGACAATTTAGTTGGGTTTGGTCCCGCTTTGAGCAGGTAGTTGGACTAGTTGAGCTCCTGAGGTCCCTTCTAACCCTAATATTCTATCATACACACAATTCTTGGTTCACAGCTGATATTTGTGAATTTTGTTCTCTGGGCAAATGGAGACATGTCAAGGTTAACCATTGCTTATACAATAAGAGGTGCATATGGGGAGGTATCTTGAAGCCTTTGCTCAGAAAAAGGAGGAACTGCTAAAGCTATATAAAGGTAAAAAATATCACCAAAGAAAACTGGTGACTCATGCACTGAACTAAAGCAGCTGTGGAAAATTCAGTAGGCCAAAGGAACTTTCAGGTACACTAAGAAGAAGGCAAAGCATTATGAAGCGCCAAAGAAGCTTTCACATTCTAGAACCTCACTTATTTGCCTACTCCAATCCCCATATTTCCCATATTAACTGACATTCCACCCCAGGAAAAAAATAAGATTCCAAAATGAAGGAAAAGACAACACTTGTAAAAAGTCTGGTACTATTCCCTTATGTACAAGTTTATCCTTTTCAGAATGAATGACATGACAAGGACTCTGGACACAAGCTCAGATTTTTTTTATACAATTTATAATCCAGACTAAAATTTGGGTCAACAACACAGGGAGGAAGGTGAGGTGATCTTTGCAGTGTACTTTGTTTCCCCTTTTGATTCTATAAAACAGCGCAACAGCTGTTGCTCTGGATGCATTACTGAGCTACTGAGGGGATGAATATCATTTCTTTGATAGGTCACATCTAAAGAGATGTGGGGCCATTTGAATCCACTCCCCAAGATCAGCAACAGAGGGTGCTCAACACCCCTTGGGACAATACAGACGCAAGATTGAGCTCTAATTTTGTGGTATCTTAGAGGTCATCTGTAATTTACACAGATGTCTTCTGTGCAAGGGCTTTTTGCTTCTTCCTTTTTCTTTTTTTAAACACCCCCAAACTCTTCTTTAAATAACATTTCAATCAATTCACCAGCAGTTCAATAACCATCCGAAGTCCAACTTTTGGAGCTGTGCACACACCCTTCACAAACAAAAAAAATCCCCAGCTGTCTCTTGCTTGTTGAGTCTTGGTCCAGGCAACATCCTGCTGATGACTGCGGTTAAATGTTTGACCCTTCCAGGAGTGGGGTTCACAGTAAACAAAATCATAGTTTGTCAAGTGGCGCAGAATCCACAAACAAGCATCTCACACTGGCAGGAGTTTTTCCCTTTGGGAGGTTTAGCAGGAGAAGGAAGGGAAATCATGCTGTGGCAAGTCCGCATTATTGTGAAATGGATTATTTGCAAAGCAGAAGTTAAAGCACATAATTATACCAAGCCAGGAGAGAGCCAGGTTATCAGTTCTATTTCCCAGAGCCCAGTATGTACTTTTCATTCTGTTCCACGTTTGAATTCTCCCCCCAAAACTCCTCCAATGTAACCACAAACTTTAAAACAAGTTATTAATGCATTTTCACAAACCAACAACATCTAAGTGAAGGAAGTTCCCATAAAAAATTTTAGTTTCCAGCAGACGGAAAATAAGTCGTTTCATTTTTTTGTGTGCAAACAAACTGTCAAGAAGCACGAGTTCATTGGTAAATATGGGCATTATTTTTATTACAGATAACGGTAAGAAATCTGTAGCACTTATAAAGACTATTATGGTGCCATTAAAAAGAGATCACATTCAGTTTTCAAGGGGAGTTGGGCACGGAGCCACAGTTACAATAATTATTATATTTATCACTATGTAAACTAATCTTAATGCTTCATTAACAGAGAAAGTGATAGGGCTGAGGTCTTTGCATTACATAGCTACATGTGGATTTCCAACTTGCAGTTAGTTTCCGCAGCCACTGGACTGCTCGAGTACATTTGGGGGTCGGAGGGGAAGATCGATAAAAAGATACAGGTAAGCCACAATTGGAACTCAAGTTCCAGCAAATGTCTGAAAGATACTAATCAGGAATTGTGATAGGAAATCTCCATAATCAGATTCTATCTTCCATTTAATGTTGTTGTTTATACAATTTATATTAAGTTACTATACAAAAGAATTTTACTTTATTTAAATCAAATGTTCAACAGATAACTTTCCAGACACACTTCACTGACAAATCCCTCCAATAATCTAAAAAAATAAAAATCTTATGAATGTATTACTCCCATACCTATAGTGTATGCTGTACTTCATACCATATAAGCCAGGGGCGGGCAATATTATTCTGAAGGGGGCAGGCTGGGGCAGTGGAGAGCTGGCTGGGGGTGGGATGGAGAGCGGATGGGGGACATGGCAAGAGATGGACTGGGGACTGAGCTAGGTGGAGCCGGTGGGGGGAGACCCAGTGGGGGGGAGGGGAGGAGCAGAAGGGCCGGGGACGAGGGAAAGCCAGCGGGGGGGGAGGGAGGGGAAGAAGAGGGCAGCACAGCCCTGGCCCTGGCGCTGGAGCGCCACAGCACTGGCCCGGCCCTGGAACAGGAGGAACTGACAGAGGCATCAGGTGGGCTGTATTCGGCCCATGGGCCATATTTTGCCAACCCCTGATATAGGCCTTAAATTGTCCAGAATGTACTATAGTGAATGTTTAAAAACTAGTTTAAATAAACATAGAACACAGCTTCCCGGTAGTTACTGGGCTAGCAATTTTGGAGGGGACATAAAATTGCTGCTATAAGCTCAGCTGCAACTATGGCTCACAGTAGAACACTGGCGTTAACACCCCAGAAATGGCCGTTCATAATGCTGAGAAAAAAATGTTCTGGCTGTGCTTTCAAAAGTTTACCGTTGAACACTGACGTAACAGAGCTTTGAAACTTTACAGAAGAAAAATGCTGCTTTTAACCATCTTAATTTACATGAAACAAGCACAAAAATGGTTTCCTTATCTTGTCACTTTTTTTTAAACCTTCCCTTTTTTTTCTTTTTTTATAGTTATTTACATTTAACATAGCACCATATTGTATTTGCTTTATTTTTGGTGTCTGCTGCTGCCTGTCGGGGTACTTCTGGCTCCAATAGTGGTGCGTAGTTGACTGGTTAGTTCATAACTCTGGTGTTAGTAACTCTGAGTTCTACGGTACACGAGTTAAAAGGACCACTTCCAACACAAAAGTCCATTTCAACAGTTTTTCACATGCACTAAGAGCCTTTGAAATATCTCCAACTTGTATCAGCATCGTGATGCATTTGAAGAGCTGAGGATGGCTGTTCAAAACCACAACAATCACAGAAGAAGCTGTAGGTCCAAACCTTTCGCAAGTGCAATTAGAGCTGTTCAAAACAGTCTTAACATTTCTCATTAAAAATTTTAAGCACACTCCATTGCATCTCCTTTTGCCTTCAATGGGAGGTGCCTGTGAACGTCAAAGAGCAGAATCTACAGATGGGATTTTCTGAAGTGCTCAGCATTGGCCTCAAATTGCTCTCAGTGAATGAAGCATGAGGACTGCCTCAATGGATAGTGCTTTTGAAAATCTGCTTTCCAAGTTAAATAGTTATCTGCATTTTCTGAGTATAGAGTACACATACAAGCAGGTTTTATGGACGGGGGGGAAAAAAACTAGACTCCTAAAATTAATCAGATCTGAATTTCTTTATCAGTCTCATATGATTAAAAAGAGAAATGGAATACAAGAATTGCCCCAGCATTAACAATTTTCTGTGCATTTGTTTGTATATTCTCATGCCATCGCCACAAAAGGCATCGTCTTATAAAAAGCTGCAAACCTTCCATTGACACGGACATTACTGCAAATTAAATGTTCCACACCCTTTAAATTCAGGCTCCAGATAATCATGCAAGTTGAAAGGCCAACAATTTATAAATTGTTATAATTATGTACAGTTGTTAAATATATCATAATAGTATAATATAAAGTGTTATTTTTGCAAAATTATCTAGTGGCAGCTAACAGCCCATTCAAAAAGGAACTAGAACATGGAAAATTCTATCTAGTCAAACTACCAGCGAACACTACTGTGATTTTAATTATTTGTAGCCAACACTGTGTGACAAGTATATACAATCTTTTTGTCAGTTCACATAAAAATAAGTTACATGAATAAGCTTTATTTGCAGATACAGTATTGAAAGGCTGAGAGAGGCTTGTACTTGGAATGTGAGTAACTGGTTCCTAGAGATTTAGGCACTATCGAGTCAGAGCTGTTCAGTAAATGCAAGCGAAGAACAAAAGGAGACTTTTTGGAGCCTCTGTATGGTCAAAAATTCATGAGGCTTTGTATCAACCTTGGCCGGTTCTAAATTCCAAAGGCAGGAAAGTAGAAATGGGTGATAAGCGCTCCAAGACATCCACTCCTACCAAAGTTACACAGTAACAGCTTACAAGCCGAGTACCAGACATTATCTGCTCTATCAGAAGAAGGAGATAGCAGGAAATATCCGGTCTCACAAGGCCCACCTTCATTATCAGAGAATGGAAAGTAAGTGTAAACTTTGACAGAGGCTGTTCAAAGAGGAAGCTGTGCTACAAAACACCAAACACCCCTCGGGCTGCCAAAGAGACCAGAGTACAGATGACAGGAACAAAGATGGATTTTTTCCTTGAGAAAGAAAAGCAATGGCAAAGGTTAAAGCCACTCTTCTGCAACATCCAACAAATAAGCTAAAACCAAGGCTCTGAAACAAACTCAATAGCTTGTGCTCTCAGCACACTTTGCGCTGACCTGGCTCAAGGCTGGAACAGCAGAGTGCTGCCTGTCCACGGCAAAGGGCATAAATAGAGCCATATGGTGCGACTGTGCTGAGATTGGGAAGCTGTACAAACCCCTCCCCAGTCAGGAAAGGGCTACTGGGATCACACTTAGCCCTGCCCTGGCACACCTGGAGCAGATGTCAGGATTCAAAGGAAAGAGTTAAAAATGGAGAACTCAGCTCAACCGCTGGCTGGCTGGGAGGGAGTTCTTACTGTGGGAGAGAAGTTCCAAAGGGGTAGCTGTGTTAGTCTAGTTCAGCAAAACAAACAAGGAGTCTTCAAGTGTCTGACAAAGTGGGATTTTCTCCCACAAAAGCTCACGCGATAGATCTGTTAGTCTTTAAAGTCCTACCACTGCCACCAGACTCCTTGTTTGTTTTGTGGGAGAGAAGGGTGCCTGGGGCCAGAAACCGGGGAAGACAGATGCCTATCAGGACTTCCCTAGGGGAAGGGAAAAGTTAACATTTCTGTTTATTTTGCACGTTGAGTATACCAGAATGGGGCTGAACAAGCCAACAGGCTAAATCACCTCAATCCAGAAGGTGCCAGCGTCAGGATGGGGCAGTTTAAGACACAGAGAGAAAAAGCCAGAGCCACTGCCATACATATCCATGGCACGAAGGGTGGACATACCCACAGACAGGAGGCCTCTACATCCACATTCCGCCAGTCTTTAGCAAGCATTAGATGATCCTTACTTTCACAAAACACAGCGTTCATGGAAAACAAAATTTATTTATCGCATGAGCTTTCATGGGAGAAAATCCCACTTTGTCAGATGCTTTACAAAGAAAAACAGCCCAAAAGTGTTGGGGGGGAGGGTAGGAGGGAAGAGGAAATATGACAGTTCATTAAAGAAAGCAAGCTTTTAATTCAGGAGGCGCAGCAGCCAGCCCTAATTTCTAACTCACCTGGCAAAAGGGGCAAAGGCATTTTACAATAATACTATGAAAGAGAACAGAAGCAGGAAAGAAATGCTGGGGAACAGGGCCAGAGCTAAATTAACAGACTCTCAACACAAACTGACAGAACAATGTGTTGCACTGACACCCTCCGCTGCTGTTGGCTGCATGAAAGGAATAAATTTCAACTCTCAGTGCAACAAGTTGCTGCTGCCATTCTAATCTATTTGGAAAATCTAGGCTGCCCCACAATTACCAGGTATTTTCTTGGAATCCCCACACATCTCATTGGGATTCAGGAATGATTACAACATCCCACTTCCACACACCCATGATTTCTACAGTGAAAATACCCAGATTTCCTTTGCTTTATAAATGAACACTTTACAGTTAAGTGTTTTATTTTTCTACTAGGCCCAACTGTTACTGACTGTCACATTAAGAAGTCATCTTTTGTAATGGGTGCTTGTTTTGTCATTTAAGATTCAATCCTTAAAACATTAAGTGACGAACAGGACCACATGAGGAAGAAGGGATGTATAAGGCACTACTGGTTTCACTAATGGTTTCAAATTACAGCTGGGGAGGTCAAGGTTGAATATTAGGGAAAACTTTCTCACTAGGAGGGTGGTGAAGCATTGGAATGGGTTACCTAGGGAGGTGGTAGAATCTCCATCTTTGGAGATTTTTAAGGCCCGGTTAGACAAAACTCTGGCTGGGGTGATTTAGTGGGAGTGGTCCTGCTTTTTTTGCAGGGGGTTGGACTAGATGACCTCGTGAGGTCCCTTCCATCCCTATTATTCTATGATACTGACCATTAACAAAAGCTCTCCATGCTAAGATGATTTGGGATTATTTGTTCAAAAGAATAGGGCTGAAATCCTCTAAGCATCATTGCTTTCAAATGTAAGGGAGGTAATAACTTTTATTGAACCAACTTACTCTGGTGAGAGATCCAACAGCATCAATATGGATATTTCTATAGTACCTCATCCTGACGGTTCCAAAAGCTCTTCACAGCTATGCACACAGGTCATCACTAAGAGCTTGTCTACACTACAGATCATATCAGCATCAGTTATGTTGCTCAGGGGTGTGAATAGGACCCCCGCCCCGCCGGACGTGAGTTACACCAACCCGAATGTTGGTGTGAACAGCACTACATCATCAGGAAAGCTTCTCCCACAGATATATCTACTGCCTCTCACGGAGTTGATTTTATTATGCTGATGAGAGCGCTCTCCCGTTAGCATGGAACACATTCACCAGACACACTAGCTGCAACTGCACCACTGTTGCACTTCTAGTGTTGACTAGCCCTAAATACAGTCACTACTAGTGCAGGCAAAACGATGAGCAATGGGGGTAGTTTTTCTTTCGTGTTTTTTAAAACCAATATCCTAGGTGCCCAAAAGTTACAGGAAGGGCTATTGAATTGTGTCAACGTTCAAAGAAGGGGTAACCAGGATAACCTGGGTACTTGTAGTCTAGTCATCATGACATTGATCCTGGACAAGATAACTGAGGAGCTGATACAGAAATCAATTGATAAAGAATTAAATTCTGATTACAAATGAAAATGATATAAAAACCAAACAGGACACCCATTAAATGACTTTTTAAAATGTCAGGTAGGTCTCAAAAATGCAACTGTAAAGAGGAAATCATCAAGCAGGTGTGCCTCTAGTGGGATCCCTCCAGGAGGGAGTCTTGGTTCTATGCTGTTTAACATTTTTATTAGTGACCTAGAAGAACACATGAAATTATCCCTGAAAGTTTGCAGGTGACAAAAATTTGGGGACTGGTAGATAATGAAGGGTCAATGATACAGAACAAATGGGGACTGGTTGGTCAACTGGGCTCAAGCCAACAGTACACATTTCAATGTAACTAAATGTAAAAGTTATTCATCTAGGAATACAGAGTCCTGTGGCATTTTTAAAGACCAACAGATTTATTTATCACATGAGCTTTCGTGGGAGAAAATCCCACTTCATCAGACGCTTTCGAAGCCACGAAAACTCATGTGATAAATAAATCTGTTAGTCTTTAAAAGTGCCACAGGACTCTGTTCGTTTTTCTGCAATAGACTAACATGGCTACCCCTTTGGAACATCAAGGAATGTATGCCATATTTACAGGATGAGAGACTACCCTGGGAAGCAGTGAGTCGTGGTGTCTACTCAGCTGAACATCAGACCCCAATGTGACACTAAAGGCAAAAATATTCACGCAATCATTGGATGACTAAACAGGGGCCTCTCAATGAGAGCTACTTTACCTGCATCTTCCACTCATGTGACCACTGCTGGAACACCGTGTCCAGATCTGGTGCCTGTACAGTGATTGAGCTTTTTGAGTCTATCTATCGAACTTAACAAGAGGTGACTTGATTGCAAGTACCTAAAATGGGAACAAATATTTAGTGATCTTCAAACTATCAGAGAAAAGCATAACATGATCCAATGGCTGGAAGCTGATACTAGACAAATTCAGACCAGAAATGAGGTGTAAATTTTTTAACAGAATGTAGTTAGCCCTTGGAACAATTTGCCAAGAATGTGCTGGATTCTCTATAAATAAGCATTTTAAATCCAATTGGACATTTTCCTAAAAGGTATTACCTGGGAATTGTTTTGGGGAAGTTCTCTGGCCTGGTCTTACTTTAAGATGATCGCAGTGGTCCTTTTCTGGTCTTAAAATCAATGAAGACAGGACCTCGTGCAAGTCAAGCAAAATGCATGGCACTCAATGTATTTTGGAAGGAATAAGGGTTCCATCAATCCTGTCGGTATCTCTACCTGAGATCCTATGGAGTCTAAGCATTTCAAAGCTGACCATTAACGTGAGAAAGAAATTGGTACACAGTTGCTGCTATGGGTAAAAGTTTCAGGGCAGGTGAACTTTAAACAACACAACATCCTTGAGGCAGGGAGAAATTAACGTCTTTGGTTAGAATGCAGCTGTCCAGATAAACCAATAGTAATCTCTTGTTTCTGACCAACAGAAAAAAACCAGTCACATCAATCTCTCCTTCCCTCCACCACCCCCATTTTATGTTAGAATTAAATAGCAGCACATAAGTACCAGAGCCACAAGAAAGCCTATTTCATTGCAGTTTTTTCCAGAACTATTCAGAGAATAAATTGATATTGAACATCATTTACCCTAGCACTGCAGGAAAACATAGCTTAAACATACTTGAAGGAGAACATTTCAATGCATTGTTTTCCTAAGGTAAAAATGTCACAGTGACCTAAAAGTTTACCATATCTCTGGTGCACAATGCACGTGCACTAAAAATAACTTTACGTTTACCACTGTTAGGCAGGCTATCACTGTGTCCCACTGAGTGTCTCACTGCTGGTAATAATGCAGCTTTATGACAAATACAAAACACACGCCCAGTGATTCCCTCCACCCCCACACACATACCACATTGCAGAGAAGCAAGGAAACCATCTTCAATTTTGTGTTCTACAGAAGCCCAAGATTTGAGATGGCAAGGAAATCCAAAATAATCAATTAGAGCAACCTTGCTGCTAAACTGTTCCTACGTCTATAAACACAGGCAAACGGGGGACAGGGGGAAATACTGGGTTAAGTCCATCCTAAAAAATACATCAATAGCTGCATCTGACTGATTCATAATCTACCCTTGTAAATCTGAGGCAGGAGAAAGCATGGTTTTTTAGAAAAAGCGTATTTGAGATGTGAGGCGCTCAGGGTGATTCACAGGAGTGCTTTTCAATGACTTCAGGGACAGCAAGGGGAAATAAGGGATGGCAAGAACAGCTAACCGCCAATGGAAGCACCAGCCAGCCTTGACAGCAAATGCAGGGAGCCAACTGTTCACCAGTCACTCAAAGTGGCTTTAGACTTAAAGAAAAATTAAAAAGGTGCACCTCCAGAAACATTTATGTTCACTACTGGCACAGAAAAATGCATGGGAGAAACCACCATTATAAACAAGAACGATGCTTTCTAAAGATTCCTGTCTTTGAAAACCCCCAAAAAATTAGGAAATACGGACTACCCGATCATGGGGATGAAGGTAAAAAAAACAGAGCTCACATCTCTACGTACACTAGTCTCCTCTATATTTAAACCCCAAGCTTATCCTATAGCACAACACCACCACTGCAAACATATATTTATTTGAAACAGGTTAAATATTAATTGCATACTGGAAGACAAGTTGAGAATGACCTATCCAGTAGAGAGAGCATCAGAAAAAGTAACCCTATGAGTCCTTAACACTTCTTGCTTTTGTTTTAAACTCTCTCCCTTTTAATACAAGTATGAATCAAGCAGGAAGAATGAGAAATCCAACAGCAGTTTTCAGAATACATAGGATACTCCCATTACCTACTCCAGGCCTGAGGTCAAAGAGCTCCTTAGAAGCAAAAGGATCACACTAGCCACCTGTGCACTCTGAAAACTACAAAGATGATCTGTATTTAGAAGGAGCACAGGATTCATTATTTTCACTGATAAGTATTTGTAGAGCCCTACGCATATACAAATATGTGGATCCGCTTCTGATCTGTATTCGTAAGTGATGGTCCACGGACATCCGCGGAATCTGCAGGGCTCTAAATATTTGAGAGTCTACTGCATTGTCAAAAATTTTGGAGGTCCTTCTGCACCAAGATAAATGAAGTTTGCCTAATGAAATATGCCACTGGATTCCTGGGTTTGCCTTCCTCTGTCTAACACATTACATTCCCAAAGTCTTTTTATTTTTCAAGTCAAGTTGAGATTAAAAGAAAAGTAACAAATTAAAAAAGGAACATTTGAACTGACAGAACTCTCTTTTGCTACAAAGCAAAACAACTGCAGTTTACTTGTATAGAAGGAAGTGTTTGAGCTGTGCTGTTCAGACAAAGGAAAGGGTGTGTCTTGTGATGTAAGAGTTGCTAGGGTTAAATTTCAGAGTTAATGACTGGAGTGAGACTAACCCCAAGTGAACAACTGACAAGATGGGCAAATTCATCTAAACAAGACAGCTTTCCAGCTTACACACACCCTTGTTGTGCCAACTGTTTGCCCAATTAGTTACTCAGCACTTAACCTGTGAAACAAGGACACCCCATCATAAGCCACTCACTACTGATAAAAAGAGTTCATTTGTGCAAATAAACTGTAAGCCCCATGTCCTCACGGGGGGACCTAAACCAGAGCCCTAGCTCCTCAGTGACAGCATAACACATACAGAAAGTCATCCAAACAGCAACTGCTGCACTTGGGGGAAGAGGTAAAATGGGCCTAGCCAGGGGCCTTCCCATCTTCTCCCTAAAGCCTGACCTCCTCCGTGGGGAGTTCGGACACACATAGCATCCTCCTTCCCAACCCATCCACCAGATGGCCTTTAGGGTAGGCCTTCACTGCAAGTGAGCCCAGGTAACCACCACCTGGGTTTGCCTAGCCCAGGTGTAAAGAACTACCCTGCCAAAACATACTCAGGTTACCATATCCTTACTGGCACTGGCACCATTCCCATGTGTGTTGCTAGGACTCCTGATGGCCACTCTGGAGGCGCTCTGTCTCTGCAGTTCAGCCCCTCCATAATTCTTTCCCAACAGAACAGTGAAACTGACAAGTACCCTTACTTGTCAAATTTCACTGCTCAGCAGTGAAACTGACAAGTATAACAGGTCCCCACCAGTATAAGGAGGCAGTGCCTCCACACTGACACTCCGCCACTTTAACTTTGCTGACAAAAGCCCTATGCGTCTCGTTTTGGTGGTATTATTTTGTTGGAAAAACAGGGCAGTTTTGTCAGCAAAGAGGGCAGTGTAGTGTGTATGGTAGGACTATTTTGCTGACAAAAGCTGACTTTTGTGGACAAAACTTCCTAGTGTGGACAAGGCCTAAGAGGCTGCAATTCACACCACAAGCCTACAAGGAATCCAATGCGTCAGGAATATAATGATTAAGGAAGAGCTACCTCTTAATATTGGTAACTAATCTAAATGCTATGCTCAGCACCTGTAAAGTGCATGCAGGAATGAAGCTCATTAGAAAAACAAAGGTTTTTAAAACTTTTGGGAGAGGTTTAACGTACAAAACCATGATAGCAATGTCAGAGAACTACCAGAAAGAAAAGTGGTTTATACTCTGCTACACACTGGTCTTTAATTATTTTGTTCTCTCCTCCTGGCTGGAGGAGAGAAATCTATGGTTGATCATTTTTTATAATTTTAGACACACTTCAGGCTTCTAACTCTAAGAAAATATTTAAAACTTGCATTCTTTCACTAACCACTATGAAAAAAATGGCTTGGATTTTTCTTCACATAAAGTATTATTTATTCAATAGCCTCCTTGGAAACTGTCATTGAAGTCTATGACACTAAAGATAATCAATATTTGTAACACTGATTCCTTTGCCATAGGTTCATAACACTTTACTTTTGCCAATAATACGGATACTTCTTGACTGTAACAGAGAGGGATGGGACATGCAAAGAAAAACAAAGATGCACAAGTAACAGAAAGGAGTCAGTTATATAAACAAATTCAAGCCTCAAATATACTCAGGGAGTGGATGCATCAAGGGACTGATCGCATGTGGAATTTCTCTACTTTTCCCCCTTATCTCCCTGGAAGCTTTCTACCCAGCTTTCACAGCATAGAGTCATTTGTAAAGAGAGCTTTCTCACATTTCACTCTGAGGGTGGTAAGATCAGTCCCATATCTCTCAGAATGGAGTTCCATAGCTTAGGGCTGTCAAGAAATTCCTTTCTCGCACAGACAGTTTCGCTCTAGGACCTGTCCACGTCAGAGTCCCTGAACGAAGCTCTTACCCTGGAATGGTCTCTAAGATAACCAGGATCCAAGCTCACCGACTGCTTTGCAGATTACAACCAGGACCTTGGAATGAAGCTGACAGCATATAGGAAGCAAGATTAGTATGTGGGTTTATAATAGGACATGGGATCTTTCATTTCTAGGTTACTAGTTCAAATCTGACCCAAGATGGTAGTTGTTGGATGTCACCATCTGACATCTGTTCTGCAGACTGCATGAAATGGAGTTATTAGGTTTCAATCTCACTCCTATCCCCCTGCCTCTCCCCACTCCCCGAAAAGAATTCACCATTTATTTGACCAAATACACCATTAAGAACAGTAAATGGCCCTTCTGTCTGTCAGAGAAGCCTAAAACAGAATGAATGGGTCAAGTGTAGGTCGTTCTTGACCCTAGAGAGAACCCTCCAAGCACAGGAAGGTTATGCCTCAAAAGTCCACCCCGAAATAAGTTAAGCAACAGGAGGAACTACACTGTTCAAAATACATAAAGACATCTTGGCATCAGAATCTGTGCCCCCCAATTCAATCATCAGTGGTTAAACTGCACCTAGAGAATGGCGTCAACGTCCATCCTTCCTCAAAAGTCTAACTGGAACAGCAACGGGGAAAGGACAACATCCACAATCACAGCCAACGCTAGGCATAAGCACACGGAGCAACTGCTTAGGAATCCAAGCCGCAAAAGTGGATCCTCTGTTAGGAGTATCTGTTGGGGAGAGGCCAAAAATATTCCAACTTAAGGATCCCAGTGCACTAACACTGGCACTGCCCAAAACGGAGGTCTCAATGACATTGTATTCAAGGTGGCTCACACATTCCTTACAAGTCAAAACAATTAAGACCCATTGAGAAATATCTTCACCTTCAAACAGTTCAGGTGTCACCTGCAATAGCCAGTTTCCATAGAATTTCTCAGAATTCAGACCTTAAAATAAAAAATATGGGGACTGAACCTGAATTTGAAGTACACAGTTCTTCCTGACCTAGTTCTTCCTAGACTAAATAGGTTCTTTTTTCTAAGACACGCAATGGGAAACAAATAGGAAAGTACCATACGTTCAGAACTTAAATTTACCTCTGCAGATCCTACAACAGAGATAAAGCTGGATTTAGGACCCAATAATTTTCTGAGGTTGGACAACTCTAAGCTTGAGTTTACAATCTGAAAAAAACCCTCTTGCCACTCTTGTTAGCTACTACCTCAGACCAAAAAGAGGTGACAGTACACTAGGATCATGCCCCACTGGAGATGCAACTGAGGTGAAAACAGGAGGGGAAAACAACAGGAGAATGCTCTGGTTCAAAAAGATTTTAGTCTCCACCTGGTGGATGTGAAAGGTAAATCCAACAGAGAAATTATACTTATTTTCTGCAATGTTCTCCATAATTCTTAGGGGCAACAGGTGACCCAGTACAACATAGGGAATGGAAAACATACAGAAAGAGAAAAGCACTTCAGGTGACAGGAGACAATAGACAGACAACCAATGAAGTGGAAAATCCAAGTGGCTAGCAAGTGCTCACACCAACACTCTCCAGTTTATGACACGCTAAGATCAGTCACAGTCATATGACATCTGTAAATGGCATGGTATTCTGTACTTGGTTGATAAGCTCTTTACAAAGGCATCCCACCTTTCCCTACAATGGTCCATCATGTACCAGAAAAGAATGTACTGTGCAACCCTCTGTGACTGTTAGGGAAGGTGCTGATGGCTCCATGAGATTCAAGATTATTCTGTCTGTACAAAAGCTCTCCCCTTCACTATCAGCTAAATAATCCCCAGATCACACAGCTAAAACATTCAGTATCGAAGAAATGGAGGACAATAAGAAAGTTAATTTATATATCTAATGTTGTATGATAATAAAAACATTCAAGTAGAAAACATAACAGAAAACTATTTAGCATTAGATGGGCTCAATCAATTTGTAATAGATAATCAACCCAAAATATTAGGTAAAAGTACTTTCAAATAGTAAATCACACAACACCCGGCCAATGTTCATCATCTTCCAATTGTTGTTTTCTTTTTTTTAATTCTGTGTTTCTTTGTCCCCTGCTGGTGGTTGTGTTAAAAATCCACAGATTCAGGAGGAATTACATGACTGACTGCAGAGGGGAAACAGTGAAACTGACTACACAGAGTGCTATCAAACAAAAGTAAACAGATCTGAAATACAAAAATAAGTTTTCATTCTCTCTGTTTTATTAACTTCCCAATTAACTGTGAAGGTAATAGCCCGACACTCAGAACAAGTAAGCTGATGATGCGCTTTTAAATTCTGGTTATAAACTAACAAACCATATTAAAATTAAAGGCTTAGGAACAGGGAACAAATCTAAAGTAGGTTGTTGGCTCTCGCTCTAAGCTTCACACAAGTGCTGTATTTAGACAGTCTTTCTTAAACCTAGTCAGTTTACAGAACTCCACAAAATGATTTAACAGTGACCTGAGATTTTAAACATTATTAAGGATCGCTTTTTCAAAATCTTGGCCTTGGAAGGCTTTTTGGACTGAAAACAGTCTCATTTGAGCTCTGTTGGACAGGACGTTCTCATAATACATTACACAAAACGCTAAATGGGGACTTCCCAGTTGACTGAACAAGGACTCTCACTCCTCCCCTGTTAAATGAAAACCTGGCTCTCTCCAGAGAAGAGAGGAGGCCTTTCCTAAATCTGTCCCTTTGCCCGCAGTTAGAAAACAGTGCAAGGCTGATGTGTTTTCATGTCTGCCTGCCAAACCTACTGTGTATGGGATATCCCAGAGATTGGACTACTCTGACTGAAGCTATAGTACCTGGCCTGCAACTTACTCTAATAAGGCTACCTTCTCTTGGCTTCTTGGCGTGCCAAGACTCATTACAGCCATACCTTTCATAATCCTTAAAATGGTCATTACTGATTATCCTGTTTTCGGAAGTGAACTGTGATCTGAGTGCTAGTGGAGACACAAAGGAAGATATGGTCCCAGCCCCCAAAAACTAACCACTGTAACAAAACACAAGTTGGATATGAAACAGACTCCCAAAGCATATGTATTGCTCATCATTTTTAAACCTAGACAGCTTACAGAACAGTTTGCTATTTCTGCACTAGCATGTAGATACCTTCAACATCAAAATCTATGCAATACCATTTGCTTTATTACATTCTTTGCCTATATCACTGGTTCCTGAACTCTTAAAACCAGAGATGTCTTTCAAAGTGAGACCACACAGCCCACAAAGACACTATTTACACATCTTCCTCACTCTTTTGGGTAGCCCTCTATGCCCTCTCAAGGGACATGCTCAAGTGCATCTCTATAACAGGACACTTCATCTCCCATCTCTCACACAGTGAAGAACAGCAACAAAAGGCTTGTCTACACAAATGCTTAGTTTGCAGCAAACCAGGACATAAATCTACCTCGCGCTAATCTGCCACAAACTTAAGTGTCTATGTCTTAGCTTTCCTGAGTGCCTGTTGATCTCCTCCCTAAGCATCTGTGTAGACCATTAACAAGAGTGACATGCGAGGGATCATCATTACCAATTGAAGGTTTTCTTCACAACCATCTGAAAAAGAAATCTTAGAGTCTGGAGAAGTAGTGAGAGTTCCATCTGAGCCCCACACTAGCCTACCACACAGGTCCACACTGCTGCTGGGAGCAAGCCTAGGACAGTCAGACAAACTCATGCCAACCAAGCATAAGCTAGAAATAGCAGCACCAATATTGTGGTTCAGGTGCAAGCTCAAGCTCTCAAGCCTAGGAGGTTCGGGTCCATCCAGCCTGCAACGTTCATACTGCCTGAGCCTCCTTAACACAAATCTGGCTATCCTAGCTCGGCAGCTTGCTCCCCGCTGCAGTGTACATCAGACCCAAGTGGTAAGTGCAATTACGGATTGTGCACATCTTGTCTTTTATATGTATGCTTGAAGGCTTGAATACATTTTCATTTATAAGTAAACTAGGATTCCACGGACCATTCCAGTTTCTTTATCCCTCACTCCAATGCACCAGTAGAACTGTTACTCAGCTATTACTGGCCCAAATGCAAGGTCTTCAGAGACCTCACTCTAGGTTCCTTACTCTGTTGCCTCTTACCGTAGTTTTACAAAAAGCACAGGTGCTTGTCAGGAAAGCGCAACAGTCAACACTGTGAAAGACACTGTCCGGTATCAGCATGAGATGAAATCTAAGACTGAACAAAGGATCACCAATCAAACCCGGTAACCTGAGTTTACATTTAAAAGGACATCATATTAAAGCCAATTTTAGGGTTCTCATTACCATCATAAAGCAGGAAAGAGAAGAATGGGTTTACTTACCAAGGAAACTGATGTGTCCTCTTTAGAGCTCTTACAACTGCTTAGGTAGACTAATACTTAAAGATTTCCACAAATGCATATTGTGGAATTCTGAAAGGCATCTTTATCCCATTAACTATGGACTGTACTTTAAGGCAAATAAGCATTCCGGATAATAACATGCTTTCACAAATACTTCAGTCTTGCTCCTATAAAGAGACATGCTGGCATGATACAAACACATACTCACAGCTCCATTCACTAATAAAACTCAGTCTTTCTAATAAAGTTATCTTGAGAAATTAATTCTGAAGAACCATTAAACATGTGATCTCTTTTCAGGCATTTGCAAAGTAAATGGAGAATAAGAGACGCTATTTCAGTGGATCAGAAGAGATTAAACTATTTTTCCTTCTTAACTGTGCCCTCTAAATTTCCAGATTCAGAACTTAAGCTAAAGGGCATATAACTTTGTGCATGTGGGTATCCCTGCTGAATTCAGTGTGGACGTGTTAGCAGGATTAGGACTTTATTCATAACCAATAGTGCATACATGTTCATGATTTGTGTTCTTGGATTCGGATGATTTTTGAGTCTCTACTCTACTTATGGCTACCATACGTGAAGAGACTCAATTACATAAAAACATAGATTACATAACAAGTCGGCCTGCTGCCTACAAGAAAAAAAGTTAGTTGGCTAAAAACATTTTGAAAATGTCTTTGTCCAGTTGATGAAGCTGTCCTACTTGGAGTGCTATCCCTATATTCAGACTTAACACTGACTTTTATAGGTGTGGTCACTAAAAGCAACTGAATGCACTCAGCTGCTGGCGTATGCTTGCCTATGATTATACTGCAACACAGCACAGAATTAAGGAATTTATATTATGGTGGGTGTGGCAAAGTTGAAGGGGAAAAATGTGACTCCGTACTGTTTTTTTAATAGCTCGTCAACTAAAGAAATCAATTTTTTCTCATATTGTATTTGTGCAATTAGAAAGAACTATAGAAAAGGAATTTTAATGTACAGTGTAGTGAGGCGAATCCAGAAAGAACGAGTAACGTGCATTCCAGCTCAAGAGGCACGAGAAAGATTCTTTTAACTCATAAAAAGTGTTTTAGGAATACTTCCATTTCTCCTAACCAAAAATTGCCAAATTAAGTAAATCCAATTCCTACAATATCTAATTGTCTGAAGCAATCAATTTTCTTTTCTTATGGGTTTAAAATTGAACTTGTTCATTGCATTTTTACATACAAGCTAAAACACTCGTTCTTGAAAAAGTTTATGAAAGCATGTGTGTGATTTCCACCATTTTAAGAGGAGTTCAGCTATGTAAATTCATGGGAAATTCTCTGTGAAGGCAGAGTTTTAACATGATCCCATATATAACTATTTTCTCTCCTTTAAATTATAATATTTTCTGTGATGTAGGTAATATTTTCTTCTTGCAAAGCTATCATTATTCTCAGACTAATTTCTAGTTTCAGAACAGCACTGTAGTGTAGGGCCCCAAAAATACTTAATAGACAGAGTGATCAGAGGAATAATCTTACACTTATAAAGTGCTTTTCCTCTCAAAAGAGCCCCATTGGTTTTATGAATTATATTGCTGCCCTTTTCCCTCACCCAATTCTGGGGTGGAACATAGAAGCTTTTTAACAGTGATAAATACTACACTACAGTTTAGGTCAGAAAAGGAAGACAACGACAACTATTACATTCAGGGCTTTTTTTGTGCCGGTACACACAGGTACTACATACCAGCACCTATTTTTCCTTGACTGGCCCCACTGCCCAGCTGGGGGAAGGGACAACCGGGGAAAGAAGTGGGTCTCCTTTCCCTTGCTGACCGCCGGCCCCCAGTTGAGCAGAGGGGCCAGCAGGGGACAGGAGCAGTGTGCTCCCAGGCTCATCTAACCTGCAGCCTGCAGGCCAGAATCCAGCCCACCAGGGGCTAGAATCCGGCTCATGGACAACCTGGGAACTGCGGCCAGGCTGGAGCCTTTTCAAATCTCCCGCCCTGAGCATGCTCAGATCCGTGGCTCAGGGAGGGAGCAGCCTGGGCAGGTAGCGACTTTGGCCACCCCTGCAACTCCAGCCAGGTAAGGTGGGAGGGGGCAAGGTGGGTCAGAGAGCCAGTGGTGAAGGGGCTGGGGAGCCAGCAGGCAAGTGGGGAAGGGGCAGGGGATGTGTGGAGCCAACAGGGGGGATTGGGGAGCCAGCAGGGAAGGGACGGTGAGCTGGCGGGAGGGGATAGCGGGGCTTGGGAAGGCTGCTGGAGGCCAGCAGTGGTGGAGTGGGGGGTTTGGAGAGGCCCCAGGGGGGCGGTGGTGATCGAGGCTCCTGTCCCCTGCCAGCCGTGCTGCCCAGCTGTGGGGGGCAGGTTCAGCAGGGGAAAGGAGCAGGTCTCCTTTCCCCTGCTGACAACCTCCCCCCAGCCCTTGCACTGCTCCTGCAGGCTGAATACTGGCACCTTTGTTTTTTTTAAAAAGGGGGGAAAGCACTGATTATATTAAACTGAAAGTGAAGGGAGATTTATATTGGATAATTGTATACTTTATCTGAATTTACCTAGGAATTTACCCTCTATGCTTGCATTCAGTAAAAGTCCCAACTCCTTTGCTAGGGGGTAAAGATGTCAATTTTCATAGTTCAATCAGAAGTACTTCTAATATCATGCTGCCCCCTAATACTATGCTGGAGCACTGGCAACTGATCAAAGACTGCAAATTTTAATCAGACACCTGCATTTCCTCTAACATTTAAGTTTCCTCTGGAGTTCTCCCTTCCACTACTAGGCCTGACCTGGCAAAATCTGACAAGATTGCAGCCCAAATTAGTTTGCCTGCAGACCAGAAGCACCCAATTTGCCCATGGCTTAAGTAAAACGTTAACGCGAACTTCATTGCCTAACACTTCTCAGTGTGAGAACGCTGCAACACTGCAAATTTTTAAAAAGCTTTTTTTTTTTTGGACAGACAGAAGGGGAATTTAGTAGTTTCATGTACAATTCTGTAAGTGTTACCCAAAGCAGAAGTTTTGCTCACATGTGAGCTTTAACACTATGCTATCTAATTTAGGCTAGTGAAAACAGGTTTAAAATCAGACAGGAAGCTCCTGATGAAGTTGAGGCACTCTTTTCTTGACACCATACACTTAATTACACCAGAAAACAGAAGACAGCTATGAAAAGAAGACCTCTGCTGGTTTGTGCTAAAAACAGTTTCTCAAGTTGACACAATTCTGCCCTGCTCTACTCTTGCCAACCAACCCTGGAAAATAAAACTTTATAATAGTACTTTCAAAGCGTATGAGGTAAATTCCAATGGCCAAGCTTTACTCAGTACAACACAAATACAAGTATAACCAGGGGCTAGGTGCAGGATCCAGATCTAGCCCCAGAAGAAGGTGGCTCTATCACAGGTAACCAGAGATTTCAGTACATATGAGTTACAGGAGTGTCAAACACCACAAGAACAGCAACACAATTACCCATTACTTGCTAGATGCACCAAATCAGTTCTGTTTGTCTCCAAGGAGCCGCTGTGCGAAAATACTTCTACTTGTTTGGATTTTTCTACACCACACTGGTCAGAATTCTACTGGCTATATGGATTTTTTGCATGGTCTAAGTTAGGGTTTCTCTGTGAGTAAATGAAAAGATGAGACTTTGACAAGGGACAATAATCCAGGCAAAAGCAACGTTCCTTACTACAATGCAAACCCAGAAATGGAGACAGAGAAAAGACTGCTTAATGATCCATCCAGTTCACCAGAAAAAGACCGTTACCAACAAAGCATTACAAATTATTACTTGGATCTCCGGAAATATTTTTGTTTCTACAAATCCTGACTGAGTCAATCTCTTTCTGTGGGTGCAATACAAACGCAAAATTCCCTGCTGGATTCATCTGAAATGTATAATCTTTAGAATTAAAAAGTTACTGCACCCTTTTTTCCTTCTTCTAGTCTCAATGAAATACTTACTATACATAAACTTTGAGCAAATGAGTAAAAAAACTAAAATCCTGCCAGTTTTTCTGTGTTTTGGCCTCTTTTTTCCTTTTTTTGGGGGGGGGGGGGGAGAGGGGACTGGGAAACTTTATCTCAAAATCAACAGTCATTGCACTTCACCTGAGAAAGAACAAGGTCAGCAACTTTCAATGTCCCTGTGGTATCAAGCTGACAAGGCATGGTCTACTGGTTAGACCAGGAGACGGGCAGTCTTTAGATTCCTGTAATCTTCTCCCAGTTCTACCACAGACTTGCGTGGGTAACCTTAAACAAGTCATTTAACTATTCTGTGCCTCAGTTTCCCATTACACAGATGAGAATTTACTGTGCTCTGAGACAAACTAGTCACCTATACTGTTAAAGGTTAAAATACCTAAATCCCAATCCAATGCAGTGTTGAACAATACAGTGCATTTATTGATGTTAGCCAGCCCAGTGTTAAATGCAACAAGTATTTAAATTTTCCCCTTTTCTCTAGGGAGATTATTTCATAGCCTAATGCAACTCAGAATCTGGAAGGTTTTCCTGATATTCAGCCTAAACTCACTCATAACCAGTTTCATTTAATTTCAAATTACATTTTCCCTTTCCAATATCTGTCCTTAATACTTGTAAAATCCCTTGATATTCTCTGAACACCACCCCTATAAAAGCATCTTGTGTTATTCTTAGTAACACAAATGCGCACACACTTTTTCTCCTACTAAGACACTTGAACTTGTAAATTTACAACTGGCATACCACTTATTCTCAGTCTCACACTATCAAGGGAGAATATCCTAATCTGAAGAACTCTCTTCTATTTGCCAGTAACCAAAGCTTTCATTTATTATGCTAAAATAACTTTAGTCTTTTCTACACCTAGAAGAAGTCTACCTTGTGGTTTCTACTCACTGAGATTTCATAACCTTCTTGACACCTGAAGTCCTCAACTACAAATGAAGAGTTCCCTATGTCTGGATGCAGTGATCTAAACTCCTGAGTAGAAAGGGTTAAACAAATGCAATGTTTACATTTTCTATAAGAGGAACAAGAAACAGGTATCACAGTAAGAAAGTTAATACTTAATACTGAGGCATACATGATAATTAACTGCCATACCTAATGCACCAGCCCTGCTGATCTCATTTAAATCAATTAATGTCTTTCCTGGGCCATCTGTCTTAAGTGGCATCAGAACAGTTACAGAGAGCGAGTCGGATCCGGTAGCGCAAAGGCAAGATTGACATATTTAACTCTCAAGGAGCATAACTAAATGAATCAAACCAGACAACGCACGATACAAAACAAACAAGCTCCTCTTAGCTTTTGTCCATATAGAACCTGGTCACTTGCTCCCACTTCAAGAAATATGTGCTCTCCTTATACACTCAATATGGATGCATCTTTGCCAAATCAAGGTCAGTTAACAGGAAATTTGTGGCTTTTAAGCCACTCTATGCAATATCTTGGGAATTCAGATCAGGTTTATTTTGAAGTTTGATATCTCAGCTACAATTTCAAGAGTGCTGTCTTTTTAACATGTCTATTCCATGTCAGAAGAAGGGTATAAATATTTCAGAGAACCAAGAGAAAGCTGAGGAGAGTTCGCTTTCCCAAAAAACCTGACAATTTTTATTTTAAAACAGAATTTGCTCTATTCTGCACAGCCTTCCATTCTAAATTCACTTCACTTGTGTGGCAGAGGGGTTCTATAGATCGCATCAAACAAGACAGTTTCCAATTCATAATCAATTCATGAATGAATTATAAAAACCCCAGAGGCTTCCCTTATTACCAACCTTTTAGGACAGTCAGAGTTCAGTTCCTACAATGTTTCATTCATGCTGCTAAATTGACAATATTAACCTCGCTTGCTGAGATGCATTTAAATAAATCTGGCTTCCCAGAGCAAATGTAATTAGTTGACATTAGTTACTTCACTGACAGAGCAATGCGAAATAATAGGATATGGATTAATGTAATCAGAATATTATCTAAATGGAGTACTTCCAAACTCCATACACCCTGTGGCCTGTCTTCCTGTATTTATCTGCTCATCCACCAAGGATTCAGATATTTTTTCATGTATTTTCTTTCCACCCTGTCCCCCCAGCCCTGCCAATAAACCATCTCATAATTGGGAGAAGAGGGAATCAGCATTTTCCTGAGGGATCTAAGCACAAAACGAAGATTTAAATGCGTTCTGCTTCCTGTGCTGTATTTAACTCTAAGTCACGTATTTTAAGAAACACCGATCAGCAAACCCCTTTATACAGGTACATTTACCATATGAACTGCACCAATTGAGTGAGTTGAACACAGTGAAGTACTATCTCTCATGCCATCAGTTTGCTGTATTAAAGTATCATAGGGATGTGCAAATCTGAAATTCAAAATTAAGGTACAGTTCATCTTTTTGTTTCTAGGTATCTATACTGCCTTTATGAGCACCTCAAGCACAAATGATTTCATTGCTGCAACACCCATGAGCCCTATTGTAAAGGGCGGGAACGGAGGCACAGAGATTAAGTGACTCATCCATAAATGAAATATGGACGAGAGCCCAATCCAGTGCCTTCAACAACAAGACCATCTTATCAACTGCCAATAGCAGGTACTACAGCACAGTACACCACCCTACATATACCAATATCACAGCCCCTCAAAAGTCTAAGCACAAGAGAAAAATTCAGGACAGATGCATTGTATCACAGTCTTTACATTAAACAGCCTGTATATACTTTTAATGTTACTAAAGACAATGAAAATATCTCATTTAGAATTATCCGAAAAACAGAGACTTGGTTACAAATCACAGTAATATTTTACCAGTGGATAATCAGAGTAATTCTAAATCAAGGACTATGTAAAATCTAAGCACATACAGAAACATTTAAACCCATGAAATACTGAACCAATTGAGTGTTTCAAACACACACACACACACACACACACACACACACACACACACACACACACACACACAAAGCTGTTAGGTACGATTCGTTTCTTCATGTTAGTATTTTTCTTCCCTCACCTGAAGAAAAACACCAAAACCACCTATTCTAGGAAACAACGATTAAGGCTTTGCCAAAAAACTGAATGTATACCCAACTTTTTTGAATAGAGGGCATCTCCAAGGCCACCAGTCATGGACTTTTCGTAACCACAAAACAACTTTTTGAAGTTTAAAATAATAAAAATCAAACTGGTCTTTGGAGCCGATCACATAAGCATCTTTCAAAGCGAATGACTCTCATTGGTGAAGTGGGTTTTTGCACTTGTTTTTTCTTGCACTTTTTGGTTTTCTTGGACAAAACTATTGTTATTGCTATTTTTTCTATGCACACTGATTACAGGCCAAGATCTACTAAAGGGCGGAGCAAACTTGCATAGGAAGTACAACAAAGCCAGAGGTTTGCTGTACCAATGCACCCTTTTTAAAGGATCAATAGTATCAAGAATGCAGCCAATAGAACTTAGACTTTTCTCACAATACTAAAAATGAAATCCACATTAGTCTCCCTCCGTAGCACTCCCAAAAATTATTCACATGTGGATGAATCCATACCATGTGAGAGGCATTAGAAAATAATTACATTTATTTATTGTTTGGGAGGGGGGATTTTTGTACTTGAAGAAAAAGATGCCTCAGCCAACGGCAGCAAGATATTTTCACTTGGCATTAAACGAATGCTCTCTTTCAGTGCTTCTTGTTGAGATTAGAGCAAAAGATGGTACAGCCTGGGGTTACACAATGCCATTCTTCTGCCTCCACAAAACAATCAGAAATCTGTGGGCATTTTCCCTACCCAAACAATAGCAGTAAAAAAAACTATTCAGACATTGTAAAAGCTTGTGGACAAGCAGGAAAAAAGCATGGAGGGTAAAGTAAGGTCTCTCACAACATAAAAAATACACGCATAACAACCATAAAGAAGAGGGATATTCCTTACAGCCAGCTTGATATTTATGTTGCTTGTGAAAAAGAGATGTTAGTCTTCAATCCACAAAATTATCTCTACCAGTAGGGGAAATTTACCCACATGCAGAGAGTCTGCACAAAGGTCTGTAGAGAACAGGCAGGTATACTGACCACAGAGTTTACAATCAGCCGTGACATCCATGCTGGCTTTAAACACGGCAGCAAGAAGAGTACAAGAAGAGTGGAGAATTTATGGATGCTTATTCCAAGCCATAGGAAGCAGAAGGGCTTACTGCCTGCCCACAGGAACCCATTGTCATGCAGTACCCACACAAAGCTTAATTATTCAGAGTGATGGTGAGTGAGCGACTCAAACCAGGAATATTTCTGAAGACTGCTCCTCGCTGAAATGTGATCTCCCACTGCTTGGAAGGCAGACCAGCAATATTCACATACTGGTTAAAGGGCCTGTATCACGTTCCACTGGGATATCAACAACATACATCCACTGGCTCCAATGGAAGCTCAATGAGGCCCAACTTGGCAATTAACAAGCTGGTTTTAAAAATAGACAGCTACAATAATTTAAGACTCTTTCCTCATAGCTTTAAACTGGTACATTAGACACAGTCCAACTCACACTCAAGTCAACCTAAATAAGATCAGATTCCAAAGGGGTAGCTGTGTTAGTCTATTGTAGAAAGACAACAGAGTCCTGTGGCACTTTTAAAGACTAACAGATTTATTTATCGCATGTTCTTTCGTGGGAGAAAATCCCACTTCAAAGCGTCTGACGAGGTGGGATTTTCTCCCACGAAAGCTCATGCGATAAATAAATCTGTTAGTCTTTAAAAGTGCCACAGGACTCTGTTGTCTAAATAAGATCAGGTTTAAGTACCTGGATTTCACTGAAAAGGTACATCAGTAACTCCATTATCCTCTTATGAATAAAAGGCCTATTTTCGGTGGGTAACTCCAAAGCCCAGTTAGATTTAATCATGTGGAAGCTAGGGATGTAAATTACCAAGGCATGTGCATTTTTTTTTTTTTGTTCTCTTCAAAACCATTTTAAAACAACAAAAATGATTCATACACAAATTTGGCTCAGATTTTTGGTTTTTTGTCTATCACCCAATATTTGCAACTAATGGTGACTGAAGAAAACATTCAGCCTAAGTTTTCAAATATAAAAGTAGTGATTTGGGACATATAACTCTACATTTTCAGCAGCCAGGTTCTCAGCACTTTCTGAAAAGAAATATCTCCTGGGTAGGTATCTACAAATCACAAGTCACTGAAAATCCAGGCCTTTTGTCGTTTTTTTAAACCACCACCTATGTTCTGGAAGAGCTGAGCCTACAGCCTATGGGAAATTTGTACCTCACTGTCACCATTCCATAAACCATCAGTTTTAGAACATGAAGATCCTTAACTATGATGTCAGAATACAGTGACCAAATGGTTTCGGAGAAAGCAATGATATAGCAACAGGATGAGGAAAACCACTCCAAGTCAAGGTTAATGGCAAGAGAGGTTTCAAAATGATATAGTGGGACAATTAGTATTCTCTTAATTCAACATCCGTGTCTAAGCATTACGTCAGACAGTTCCCACAGACATTGAGCAATGTTATAAAGTACTTTAGATAAACTGTTTATTTCACCAGTGCTGGCCTAGCATCTGGCTGGAGATCATTTTATAATGCATTTGTGAAGGAACACCCTGTGTGTGTACTATCACCTATTGTTATGGTACCAGATACACTACCATTTCTAGGCACAATAGACAGTGACATAAATGAGAACTGCTTTGGAGGCTTAAACTCAATCATTTAAACAAGACCATTATGAGTTATGTCTCAGTTTGAGTTTTATTTCAAGCAGGGTGAGTGAGGCTGTTCCATTCTAGTGCTACCATTCTCGTTCACCTGGCTAACAAAATGTTTTGCTGCTTGAAGCATCCTCCATTACGGTAGAGCAGTGGTTCCCAACCTTTTCAGTAACACAACACACTTCAGTGAGACAAACAATTCCATGGCACGCACACTTTTTTCAGCTGAAATGATTGCTTATAAAAGTCACATTTACTTACATTTATGATGATTACGGTCTTACCAGAGTTTGTACAGTGCATACAACAAGCTAAAGAAGGATCAAAAGCATTAATGTTTCAAATCCACTGGAAAAAAAATACATCATCTCAATTTTGCCTTTGGCCACTTGCATTTAGAATGTTCACGTTTTAGAATCGAAAGACCAATACTTTGTTTTTAATTTGCTGATTAATCTTTTAGTTGTAATTTTGGTTGGATAGAACATTGTTTAAGATGAAACAATGTTTGTTTTACATTAATTTTCGTTACCTTCGCACAAAATTTCACAGCACACTTTGATAGTTTTCCAACAGCACACTAGAGTGCTGTTGGAAACCACCGTGATAGAGGACAATATGCGCACATTCATACAGGAGCACGAAGACTCCTATTGAATTCAGCAGTAGAGTCATTCCAGAGTAGTTTTTTTCCAATTGTAATTTTGGTCAGCTAGTGGTCAATAGTTGCAAGAATTCCACAACTATCTGCATCTTTCACAGTATATTACCACCATCAAGCAAAAATCATGCATACAAATTGACTGTATACCAGCTTTTCCATCTTCTGACCAAAATTCTAAATAAAAACACAAAAGTATGCCTGAATGATATATTTAAAAGTTCTTCAACACTTCATGAGTGAAGCATTCTCAACTATTCCTCACCCAGCCTGGATGAATCCAAAAGCTCTGAGCACACAGCGGGTTGCAAATGAACCAAATGGCAGAATGATGTACATGTTCTACAATGCATGTTATAAAACAGACCATCTGCTCCAGTGACTCATGCATATTTTCTATACGAATGCCATTCTTTTGCACATTACTATATTAAAAATTGTGAAAAAAACACACTATTACAGATCTTCCAAAGGAAATGGACCCACAACACAAACCTTGTAAATGCTTGAGAATGAAGGGTTGCCATGTAAACTTATCTCAAAGCCACCTTAAGCAGATGTTCACTTATACAATTAAAAGCAACTTGACGCAAAAGTCATGGAGAGAAGACAATGTTAGACAAACAGGTTTGCAGTCATTATGGATTTGACTTGTAATCTTAAAGAACTAGGGAACGGATACACCAGGGGCATTCAAAATGGCTTGCAGAACTACGGCACGTGGTCCTTGTCTAACTGGCTCATTGCTTACCTCTGGGTTGCCCCAGTAACAACCACATCTGCGGGGCAAAAACAAGACACACCTAATTACTATCATCATCTTTAGCACATGCCACATCTATAGCATAATATATTGCACAGCACTGAAGCAGATAAGCAAGCACTAGCATCCCTGTTTTAATAAGGGGGAATAACATACTTCAAATGGTAGTCCAAAGTCCAGGCTAAATTGTTCAGGCCCACAAATCTAGAGCAACACATTCTCTTTGTTAACCTTACAGAAACGCGCCTCATTTCTTAAGTGGGAAGATGGTTTGAATTCATCTTTCTTAAACATGGGGAACCAGAACTGCACACAATATTCCAGATGAGGTTTCACCAGCACCTTGTATAACGGTATTAACACCGCACTATCTCTACTGGAAATACCTCATCTGATGCATCCTAGGATCACATTAGCTTTTTTCATGGGCACATAATGCTTCCCACTTCCAGATGTAACTAGCCAGAAGACTGCACCTCCTATCCTACATACCTGTCCACAGTGATCCATACACTTCTGAGTTCCACCCTTGAATACTGCAATTCATTACATCAAGAAATAAAGCCATCCCACCTAAAATAGCTCCAGCTACTAACAGAAGGGAGCAGATCACCAGAAGGTGCCCCACCCACTGTGCTGGCTCCCCACAGGATACCGAGTTCCAGTCAAGGTGTCTCTGACCTGATACTTCCATGGCACTGGTCACACCTACCTGAGAGATCCATGACCATGGTCTCCCATGAAAGCAACACGCCACTAGAATAATAAAGTTATCAGCCAGCAGGCGGATGCAGGACACACCTTTACGGACGCTGGACCTGACCAGCGAAACTCACCTTCGCAAGAGAAAATAACCACTAAAGACTTGATCACTTTCACACCTAAATGCAAAAACATTTCTTCACCTACCAAATACAGTGATTCACTCACATAAGCCAAACCAAAGCCCCATAAACTTATTTCTTCTGCAGGTTGGGGATTAGAAGAGAAAGATGGTTATTATTTCTATATTTAAATGCTTGGGAGATAATCAGATACTGCACAACCTAGGCAGATGGATAATTCTGTGGGTGCTACAGACAATGAGCTCCATCTGGCACAAGCAGACATATTCATATAGCAAAACAGACCAACTCAAAGGGAGCAATTATAGAAACAGCTTCCTACATATTGTTTCCAGTGAGACAGGTATGTCAGTGCAAACAGCAATATGGGGTGCTACTCTACACCCACCCAAGGTCTGGCAGCCAATCATAGCAAAGGTGCTTTTTTACACCTTTGACACCTTGTGAGGGGTGGGATCTAGGCACCACAGGACTTCCTTATTCCCACAGTTTATTTCCACCTCAAGCGAAGCTGTTTGCCATTCTGACTGCTCCCTCACATATCCCTAAAAGTGGCGTTAACTGCAGGTTTGCTGAAGGGTCGCTTTTAACAAGGGCTCTGGATCCTGCTGACTTTCCTCTCAAAACCACAACTGAAGGGAATTCCTTCAGACAGGTCCAGAGCCTGTCGTGAGTTTGCCAAACAGAGACAGGCAGCGTGAAACAGACAAGACTCAGGGCACTTTCAACATTTGGACTATATCAAGGAGCACAGGTGGGGGCTTCAAGTTTAATCAAATACCTATTAGACAGATGCCAACACACAAAATAGAGCTCAAAGAGGGTTCAGGGCCAGCATCTTGTAGCTATCTTAGCCCCCTCTTCATCCTAGCAACTAAGGGTTCTCAAACCTTTTTTGGTTGGGACCCCCTTGCAAATATTTCAGGCTATGATGACCCCCGCCTCCAAAAATGGTGACCTCCCCTGTGCCATGCTACTCTTACCAGCGTGCATGAGGGCTGACGGTTTGTGACTCCCACATGATAACACCTTGAGGGGTCATAGCCCCCAGTTTGAGAACCCCTGAGCTGAAGGGATATAAGGAAGGCACTAGATTCCTTACTGAGAAGCCACCCCAAACACACTGGAAGACCTCCACTCCATTTTGCATCAGTCTAACAGCTGCCTCAAGTTCTCCAAACCCTGCTTAGGTCCTCTATGTTTAAATCAGCACAGCACAGTCATTTCTAGTTTCTCCTGGATCCCTGACACTACAAAATGGCAGCAGCTATTACCCAGGCCTTCCCCATGATCTATTCTGAATGCAGGAGTGCGCTAGTACACAGGTCAGACTGACTAACACCAGGGCCAGATTAAAGCTCCTGGTGGCTAGGTAGTCCACTTTCGGGTCTCCCTTCTCCCCCACTGTGGCAGCACCCAGCCTGGGAGTGGGGTAATGCTGGGGTCCAGCAAACCAGTCCACCCCATGTGTGACGTGGCGCAGACTGGCAGTGCAGGGGCCAGCCGCCAGAGATGCTTTGGGGCTGGCCAGCACCGGACTTATTTTTGCAGGGCAGCACACAGTAGGGTCCCCCTTAGCCCAGGACTGCAGCCCCTCAAGCCCCTTTGGTAATCTGGCACTGACTAATCCATTAGTAAGGCATCAGAAGAAAATATTTTTGTTGCTCCAATTAACTGTTTACCAAAGTACACTTCCAGTAAACAAACAGCTTCTCTTGAAGGATCTTCACAAAAGTTCCAAACCCCTTACTGTGATTAGTAAATCAGGAGTTCTCTAACAATGTCTTTCCCTAAGCCAGCTTCCGTTTTAAATATATTCAGCAGGTAAATTTGCAACACACAAACACATTGAAATAGACAATGAATCCAGGATGTCAGATCTGCCCAAACGAAAGCTGCATTAAAACCACAGCAGAGCCCACTTGTTATACCACAATGAAGCAGGCTGAAACTGTTCTTTAACACTGAGCCACAACACTACTGTTCCCATCCTGCAGTGCTTCACACAGATGCATGCAGCCTTTCACTTGTATTAAAACCAAGAACTATTTTCTGAGACCTGTAGTCTCCACAAACTACACTGGTCCGGCAAGCAGCATGCTAGGCTGTTAAATGTTTTTACTGCATTTCCCAGTCTGGTGAGAAGACCTATGTCTGACGAAGTGGGATATTCTCCCACGAAAGCTCATGCGATAAATAAAATCGGTTAGTCTTTAAAAGTGCCACAAGACTCTGTTGTTTTTCTACAATAGACTAACACGGCTACCCCTTTGGAATTTGACTACATACTCTCTGTTAAGGAACCTTGGGGGTGGCAGGAGAAACGCAATCAGAGCCCGGTAGAGTGCATTATCCCACCGTGTAGACTAGTTCTCATGCTAACATTTGGTGTTCCGTGTTCACTGGCCAGGGGATTCTGACTGCTCCTGATCCTTCTCCAGCTCTTGGAAGAACTGGAGGATCATCTGTACAGACAGGTTCTTGACCATGTGCCTTCACCCTGATTTGCAGAAAAACTCCAGGAACTAAAAGGAGCTCATTCCATGTCCATCCTCTGTTGGAGCCTTCAAAAGGCAGCTCTTAAAAGTATACATGGTGTGTAACTTCAACGTGAACACCTGTCAACCGGAAACTAGACAGATACCTCCAAGTTCATGTCACGCAGGACAACAAAGAGACATTCAGACAGTAAGGACTTTCAATGCCCAGCAGCAGCAGTGCCCAGGTGCCGAGACGGTGTCGCCCTTGAATTCCTGCAACACACTTTAAAACTAGAGAGTCCCACAAACTAGAATCTCGGCAGAAAGCACTGCATGCGCGTGGCTAAAAGTCACAATTCTTTCATACTGTGCACTAAAGGGTGAAGGTAGGGAATGCCAATCAAGCCACTTTCAAACCCCCATAAAGGAAAACCAAAAGTTAGTCCTGTGGCACTTTTAAAGACCAACAAAAATAAAATAAAGTAGATAAATAAATTTGTAGGTCTTTAAAAGTGTCACAGGACTCCTTTTTTGTTTTGCCGAAATAGATTAACACGGCTACCCCTCTGGAATTTGTCATCAGAAGGGAAAGCTAGCTCAGAGTAATAGATATCACCAACTCCAGGGATAGAGTAACTCCTCAGTAATCAATTGTGCGTATGAGATAGAGTATTGAAACAGATTTTTAATTGGGGGGGAAGGGCCGAGGAAAACAGTTGGCTTTATTTTTGGG
>ML685765.1:27172227-27194941 GCA_007922175.1 Pelusios castaneus
AAGAACCTACTAGATTTTCTTTCTAACCCTACAAATCCAAAACCATCTTTGGAGCCTTTTCAGGTTATGCCAATCTTCCAGTTTTATTGTCCATCTGAATAGTGTGGCAATGGAAGGTTTTTGGAGCACTTCAGAATTGAGACAGATGGACTATCATTATTCTCACACACCCTAAAATACCTGGAAACTAAAAAGCTACAAGAAACAACTCTTCAGGTTGAGATGCCAACAGTCTTTTAATGGTTGGGGGCGGGGGGTGGAGAAAACAGGGGAAGAGGAGAAAAAAATTTAAAACTTTGTGACTCCCACAAAAACAATTTCAAATCACAGGACAAGGAACTGATTTTTCTTCTTTTTTGTACCTCAACACCCTCTCACCACACCCGCATCCTGACCTATTTGAACTATACTTAAAAGCTCAATCTGAGTGCTCAGTGATACATAACTTCCATTTTAGTGAAACAATCCATCTGCTCCATGTGACTCAGAGCCTGCTTTAAGAATGCAATACTGTTTAGGCCAACGGTTGCACCGCACAAAGTGTTTTGTTCACATGCATTCCTTTGGGATGACAGAGCCTATCCACGGGGCCCGTAACGGTTGGGGCCTGTGGTTTTCTTTCTCCCCTCATCCGCTCAGTGCTACAGTGAGTAAGCTGACAAAAATTCCTACCCAATTATAAACCCACTTAAAGAGACAGGCAATCCCCTGCAAACTTCTCTTGCCATCCTATAGAAGTTTCTATACACAGAAAAAGATCCCTTTTAAAGATGCACTTTTAATATAAAAGAGGCTTTCTGCACATTCAATACTTCAACTTGCTTATTAAGCTCCATCATTTCCCAAAACCATAACCTTTATTCATTTTAAAGTTTATATCTGCTCACCCAATTGTTGGGTGGTGGGGAGAGGCAGTTTCATCTCAGTTATACCAGCGAAAAACTGCAATAAATCCTAAATTGATTGGAAATTAGAGTAATCTTGGAGAGAGCACAATAGTTAAAACAGCATTTAATAAAAAGGGAAATAGCTATGTCTGCCCCTGAAAGTCTCTGCAAACTGAATATTCTGCACTGAGAAAAAAATGGAAAGGTCATTTGCTTGGAAAACAGGATTAAGATTTGCTCAGCTGTGTGAGAAGACGACAATGCCAGCTGAGCAACCTGAACTTAAAATGGAGACAAAGCAAACTCCTAAGAAGTCTCCTGAATCACAATCAAGTTTTTACAAAGTCTGTGCATAAGTCTGAAAAACACAAAACTCTCGATTAGGAGTCATAAAACCATGGTCCTGGATACACCATAATTCCTTTGTGAAGGGTTCTAGTATACAAACTTAGTCAGTCAGGGACAGAAAGAATTAAGCTTTCAGAAGGTATCTATAAATTCACACTGTCCATTAAGAAAATAAAGGAATAAATAAGAAGAGACCACACAGCTTTAGGAATTTAAAGATCTGAATCCACTAGCCTAAAAACGTGACCTTGAGCCACCTCACTTGCTTATAACTTCAAGCTGAGCAAACTACCTGAGACTTCATTTTAAAAGGCCCTTTTATAAAACTCGTAAATTTTGTTCTAATACTTTGAAAATTAAAAGGGGGAGTGGCAAAAATATTTTTCCGTGGTACAGCCTGTGTGGACGCTTGCTGCATTTTTGACAGCCTCCGGAAATGTCCCAGAGTGCCAATCCAGGGCACTCTGGGACACCGGAGCTGTCAAATTTGTCAATTTCACTGCTCTAACAGAGCAGTGAGATTGAATAAATAGCAACTTGAGCCAGACTTTGGCTCAAGCCGGCAATGGGGCTCAGGGCTCAGCTGGCTGGCAGCTGGAGCCCTACTGAGCCCCGGCTCCAGCTCCAGCCCCAGCCAGCTGAGCCCTGCAATCCACCAGGATCCAGCTCTGGCAGGGGCAGCCAAGCAGCGCTCGGCTGCCGCCAGTCAGCTGAACCCCGCTGGAGCCTGGTGGGTGGAGGGGCTCCGCTGGCCACCACCGGTCGAGCCCCTCCACCCACCGGGCTCCAGTGGAGCTCAGCTGGCCAGCGGCTGGAGCTCCACTGCAGCCGCAGCGGGGCTATCAAGCCCCACACCGGGGCCCGGCTGCCCGGCAGCAGCCACGGCCCCAGCGGGGGTGTCAAGCCCCGCGCCGGGGCCCGGCCGTGGGGCTCAGCTGCCCGTCAGCAGCCGTGGCCCTGGCAGGGGTCTTAAGCCTTCCTGGCGGAGCTCAGCTGCCCAGCAGCTAGAGCCCCGCCATGCCCGGCTCGGCTACCCGGGGGCTGGAGCCCCACCAGGGGAACTGGAGCCCCTGCAGCCCGTGCTCAGCTGCCGCAGCCGGGCTTAGCTGAGCTGGGGCTCAGCTGCTGCTCAGCTGGCCGGCAGCAGCTGAGCCCCAGTCCATCTGAGCCCCAGCTGAGCCCCCTTTTGGCTGGCAGGGCAGTGCGTAGTGGGATAGATACCCACCATGCACTGCTCCTTCTAGCAAAAATTCAAAGGAGCATGTGAACGCACCTTTCGCTAGAAGGAGTGCTGTGTGGACGTTATAATTATAACGCTTTTTTGTCCTGCAATAACTTTTATTTCGGGACAAGTCTCTAATGTGTACATAGCCTTAGTCTATATACAGCAAAAACAACGAGAGTCCTGTGGCACCTTAAAGACTAACAAATGTTTGACAAAGTGGGCTGAAGCCCATGAAAGTTTATGCCCAAAGAAATATGCCCAACAAAACCCAGGCACCAGGGTCACCGTGGCGCCCAGGGTTTGTAGCCTGACACCTAGCTCCCCTGCAGAAATGCTGCCAACAAGCACCCTCTGGCGATCAAAAATAAAACTGCTGGCACCTACCTGGGAGACAATTTTGTCAAGTCCTGATTTAAACAAAGGTTGTTTCTTCACTGATCAATGACAAAAGCTATTGCTCCCCACATGGAAAACATTTCATGAAAATGCATAAACCCAAGGACATCTCATGCCTAAATAACTGGGGGGCAAAGGGAAGGGGAATGAAACAAAGAAGAAAGGTTATTCAAAATTCAGAAACACTGCATTTTTTCTACAGCTTAATTTATCAAAGTTTGCTGTTTTGTTTCGTTTTTTTAAATTTGAGAGTCACAAATGTTTTAAAAGAATCTCAGAAAATTCTAAACTACAGTGGTGCTTGGTCTGTCCCTGCGACATTTGCAAACCACAGCTTTCCTCTGGTTTTACACTTGACATTTCCCTGACATTTTCCTTGTAACCCCCTTGGCCATTCTTCTTTCCCAGTTCTTCTGCAAATTTACCATAAAATTAAAGACTTATACTGTAAGTTGCTAGCTTTCTACTGCAATATCCAATTCTATTATCAAACACTTGTCTGCTATATGTCAGCTAAGCCTGAAGTCCACATTAGGCAGATTAAATATATATATTTGAATATCTAACCTTCAGTTAATTTCACAGATTTAACATCGCACTGAGCTACATAAGACAAACTTCTCTAAAGACCAAGTATCTTCCATGCTCTCCTAACAAGAAAGCAAGCTCTCGAGAACAAGAACTCGACAAGTACCACAAGAAAAATCAAGCATTAATTTTTTTGAAATTTAACAGATGCCAGCTAGTCGCACATAATTGAGCAGATTTCTGAAACACTCATCATAAGTCTGTTTGGAGACATTTCAGGGGTGTTTTAAAGTTTAAAAATATTTGTTTTATGCATTAATCTTGGGAAAATCAGATTGCCATCATTTCTAGTTATTTACATGGTGGTGTTTTTCCTTTTTACTTGTTTTACGCTTCAAAAATCCTTTTATCTTATCTGGTGAAAACACAGTAACCGCCTTTGTTGCCCTTTCGTCAGCAAGTGTCAGGAGAAGATGTACTGGTGATTAACATGTACAACTGGAAAAATCAGGGGCTGAAAACCTGCTGCAAAAACGTATGGTCTGTAATTACATTTTTTATAGTAGCTTTTTGCAGAGGGATGGTGATTGTCTGGCATGGGAGACGCTCAGAGTAAATTTGTGTTCCAGGGGCAATTTTATATCTATATCTCTATGTACCTGTTAAAATTTGCAGAGGAAGAGGCTTGAATTAATGAAGCACCGACATAGTATTGATCTGGAGGTTCCTGCTGTAGAATGGCTAGCCTGCTGGGACCCGTGCTTCTATCTCAGTGTGCTCTTTTTCTCTGCATGTACAGCCTGCTTTTACGTAAAGCAAGGAAAATCCCATTTACACTTTCCAGCCAGAGCATGTTCCTTGCCAGGTAAATTAACTATAGAGCTGTCAATCCCAATTCTTCCTAATCAGAACTGTAGTGTCTATGCTTCTCTGGATGCCAAACAGAATCTACACCTCTGTACCACTGGGAACAAACAGGCAAATACGTTTAGCTGCAAGGTTTATAATTTTCACTACACTACTTTCACTCAAATCAGGGCTTATGCATTACTGTAAATATACTTTATTGTATTAATCGATTCTTCCAAATGGTGGGAGGGGAGAGAAAATGTGTCCTTCTGGTTTAAACAGATGATACCAAAAGGGGTGCACAGGGACTAGAAGAAGGAACTTACCCATTCCATTCCATTCCCAGCTCCGTCACCAGCTTGCTACATAGCCTTGGAGAAGTGGCTTGACTTCTTTGTGCCTCAGGGCCAGGCTATGTCTATACTGACGGCACCATCAGTGCGCTCTTCCATGTTCGATTAAGCGGTCTGTTAAGACACACTCAATCCATTTCCGAACTGAAGCTCCAACTCCAGACCCGTAACTGGAGTAGCACTACGGCGACCGGATGCCATAGACTGCAACTCCAACAAAATAAGTGTCTTCTCTAACACTGCAATTAAAACAAATTAGCAAGCCAAGAAGGATCTCACACTACCCATCGTTCACTAGGTGATGCAAACAACAACATTTTTGGGGAAGTTACAGTATGCTGAATATTCTTATCAGGTTATGGGCTTGTTACAGCACAAAGTATATATAAATTTATTTAATTTGACCCATTTTCTCAGACTAAAAAATAACCACTACAGTAATTAACTACAGATTGGCCTGAATGGCTCTGCAGCCATTCCAACCTACTAATTAAATATGCTCTCTCAGCCTTATAATAAAAATTCTGGGAAACTTTTGGCTAAAGAGGAGGGAACGTCAGGAAGAAAATTCATTCAGAATATTTAATCAACAACAAATGCTAACGAAATGCCAAAACACACACTTCCTTATGGTTCAGATTTTGCAAGTCTTTCCTTGTTTACTCAAAAAGTGACCCTGTCACTGGGACACACCGACTGACCCTCCTACCACTCTGCTCATTCCTTTCGCCGAGGGTTTCTCTATCAGAAAGTCAGCATCTCAATCAATACAAAATCCAGGTCTTCTGTAAACGGTGCTTCTTTTCAGATTCAGAAGATGATCCTAATAGGCAAAACTGAATCTGCATGAGCCAGAGTCACAAATTACTTCCAATTGGATATTCTAGTGAAAAAACAAAGCTCTTTAAATATGTGCTGTGGCTGACATCTCTGGCTCCTACTGCATTTCAGGGTCCTTAAAAGCAAAAATCTTGAAAGAAAACTTGGGAGCTTCCATTTATAATAAAACAATGATCTGATTCAGCATCTCCAGCTCCAAACAAGCCCTCTCCCCTCTCCCCCACTTCAAGGCTGCATAGTTCACATGCATTCAATATCTGTAAAGGACAAAGGATACACACTGAATATTACTTGGCAAGCGAGGAGGCAGAAGCAAGAGAGGCATAGGAGATCCAGGCATCTGGTTCACTCCATCATTCGGCTGCATCCATAGATCTGGATCCCCAACTGGTGTCATCTGATGACATGACCATGAACTCAAGGAAGCTATGTTAACCACCACCTGCAGACTATCAGGCCCTTAAAGTGTGCTTAAACCTTTTGAGCTCTGTGTAAACAGGAGCAGATTCAGAACATTTTCAAAAATAAATCATGTTATTTTTCTTCATATGTTTAGCAATATTAGTAAAACTTTCCTCCAGGTCATTTCTCCCAGTTGCTCCCCCATCCTTCCAGCCCCCTTACCTCCCAACATAGTCCGGCTGATTAAAAAAAAGTCCATTTTCATTTAAAAACATTTTGCCCTCAGCAACCATCTGCTTACCCATCAGCCTTCTGTGCCTCAGTTGTTACCTTCTTCATTTTTCCCAGTGTTCAATCACATAGACAGCAGGAAGTTTTCAGTATTTATCTTGTGACATGTTGCACATACACTAATATGCCTATATAAACATACTTCGTATCAAGTCAGTCTTCTACACCGAACTACATTACCACGTGTAAAGATTTGAGAGACAGCATAGTCTAAGTGAAACCAGTGGATCTGCACCTACTTCTGCCAATAGCAAAATGAGCTTTAAGGTCTCATTTACCATACAAGCTCAATAGAAGCTAATGTTGTTTGCAAAGGCAGGGCTCCTTGTTCATTTTATAATCAGAAACATACTACCTACTCTAGCTTCTACCATACTCATACAAGGCCTTCCATATCCTCCCATTCTGCACAGACGCTGCATGGGATGGTTTTCAGCTAAAACATTTCCCTTTAATGACAAGTTTAATGCTAGCCAACTACCCCTATAATAAAGATAGGCTAGAAAGACCAAGCTCAAGCCTGAATTATTTGTGATAGCTAGATGCAAAGTTCCCCAACCACACCAAAATTCTAAAAGTTTTATAAGGGAGGGAGTCTAAGGTTGAGTTGAGTCTTAATAATGGAAAACTTCAAATACTGGGCTAAATTGTGCCCAAGAATGCATGTGCACAGCGCCTCTTGGTTTCACTGGGAATTGCACATACTCAGAGGCCAGAATTTGGCCTTCAGTTAGCAAATAGGTCTCTCCATATAAGAAGTTCCTCAAGCCACATGGAAGGATCCTGTATTAACTGTGCAACCTTGTTACCGCAAGGCACACCATTTGCCACTGCCCTTAAAGAGGTTCTGCCATTGCAAGCTGAGACATACAATACCTTCCCATTGCACAGGAATTCCCATTCCTGTTCATTTCTTACAGCCCAGACAGAAAACACCTTAGACATGCTAGTTGAGTTTCCTCAATAAACCACACACACGGAGGATCCAGGGACCAAGGCACACTAACCTTCCAAGCAGCTTAAAAAGTTGCATATTTTCAGTTTATGCAAATACATAGAGGTCATGCAGTGGATACCATGGATCTCCCTGCTATCTCCTAAATTAAAGGAACATAAAACCAAATCATACAGCTTTTTTGACAGCTGTTAAACTGGTGCGCCCTGAGATTTGACTGAGACCTGATGAATTCACAATGCTGATTTCTTGGGCTAGTACAAAGCTATGAAGACTATTTGGAATTGGAGTTTCATAACTCATGATTATCCAGGATTCAGTATTTCTTGGGTCTAAGAGCAGAAGGAAGAATGAAGTCTACCATTTAATTTAGTTAGCACAGAGTTCTAAAGACTGGAACGGCCACCTGCTAAAACTTACATACACTTAAGGTTCATGTGAAACTGCTGTTATCTAAAAGTCATGTAGGTTAACTAGGCAGACAGAAACGAAAAGGAAAACAAAGCCGGCTGCCTCCCAAAGTCTGTTTTTCACCGCACTGGAGTTCACAGAATTTTGGCCATTACTGCCGTAATAGTGAGGGCCTTGGTGAGAAGCACAGCCTTTCCCAATATAGGTCTCATCTTACATGGTTGTAAAATACCCATACATTAGCCTGGATGCTTCAGAAGATGAGGCCTGTTAGTGGACATAAATGGACATAAGCAAAATGAATCAAGTCCAGAAATGATGCCTTGAATACCTCTAATACCAGTGCTACGGTGTTGGTTCTCTTCAAAAAAGATGGTTTTGTGCTTAAAGGCACACGGCTGAGTTGGGAGAAAAGAGATCCAGCAGGGTTCATGTGTAAGCCAGGGATAGTCACAACAACCCAGAGTCTCCATTCTCACTAGTGTAAAATAGAGCTGACAAAACCTACTTCTCAGGGGTGCTGTGCAGCTAAACTAATTAGTACTCGTAGTGCACACTGAGATCTACAGATGAAAGACACTATAGAAGTGAAACTCGGGATCACAAGAGGGCTACTAGAATGCTGTCAGCTGCTGTTTCATCTGGAAACAAAATGCTCAGATAGTTGAAAAAAGGCAGGAAGACTCCCGCCCCCACCCAAAGGGTCTCTGCTAGGAAAGGGAAGAAGGTAAGGCTTTCTACTGAAATCACTTCCCCACCCACACCCCAATGACAAAGTACTGCATCTTTTACTCTTTTTCTGAACAATGGAGGAAGCAGCTATCTGATTCTCTAAGTTGATATCATACATTATTGTCTCTGCTGCAGTTTACCATGGCCAGTCATTCTCTCTCACTGAACTGTTTAATGAAGGAAGTGTAGCAGTAAGTTTCTCTTAAATGACTCTTTGAAGTGTCTCAAATTAAGCAAGACCTGTTCCATTAGAAAAGCAATGTCTCCTGCCAATTTCTGATTTCCTGAGCTCCCCATAAAAAAGGATAGTGGCAGGTGCCAAGCTCTGGATCCCCCAAGGCCTTTTAACACCTTATCCACCTTGACAGTCTGTGACAAAATACCATGATGTGGCAGGGATGAGGAGTCATTTCAAATGGTGGTATGAGGCAGCTATTGTCCTGGCTGATTAATATGCCAATCCCATATACTCTCTGCTATCTACAGTGATTGAGCAAAGAACAAATTCTTTAAAAGAAAGAACATGCTCAAAAGACATTGCCCCAAGTGCTCCTACCTCTGCACTTTGGAAGACAGAATGAGGTGATAAGGGAGCCAACAGCTTTCATAGCCTCACCTAGACATTTCCTACTTCTGCTTCAGCTAGTTTACTGAAAAAAGCCCAATCTGAAGAAATGAGACCACCTTAGACAAAAGGAATTCTCTCTCTGACAGGCCAAGGGCTCACCATCAAGGGGTTTTTCCTCACTGGAGACAGAAAATAAACCCTTACCCAGAGCTTTCAGCACAACTGCCCATCTGCAGCCCTGGGCCTAAGAAGAGGCGTCACCTGAAATTACAGCCCATGGATTGTCGTGATAGGTTGAAGGAGATAGAACAAACATCTGAACTAGTACAAAAAGGAAATATTGGCTTGTTTTAAAACCAAAAACAAAAAACAAAAAAACAACTGAACTGATCTGAGCACTGTAAGGTTTTACCATGCTTAACTGTCTTTCAGTGTTGGACAAATCACAGAATTAATGTGGCGTTCTTTTGAAAATATCACCACTGCATTTACATGAGGCTATCTTTCCCCACAATCTCATGTAAACTTGCCTTTGTTTCCCCCAGTCTTCATAACAGCTACTGGTGGCAATCCAAAGACTCCTGTGCAGAAAGGTAAAAGGCCCTGCAATTCCACTGCCAAAAGGAAATGCATATGTAGCAGAGGGAGCAATCAGCTCCATCTAAAACTAGGTAGACATATGCACACATGAAAGACAACAGTAGACCCAACATTGTAACAGCATGTGGGCTCTAAGCTAGGGCTCCCCGTCTCACGGCAAGGAAAAGTAGAAGAATGTGCACTGGACAAACCCAACAAAGGGTACAGAACAGAAAAAGAAGTCACAGAAACTTTGCAGCCATCTTTTAAAAGTTCAGCACTTTCTGCAGCTGACATGTCGGCACCAAAATGTTTGAGTGTTACTCTGCCCTTTTAAAACACAGAACTGTTACCCACTCTCCCTCCTCCCCTCTACCTCCAACATTGTTTCCATGCAAGTTACATCAAAGGAAGCCTTGGAAGGCCAGTTCCTTTGTTTGTGAGCAAGAAAGGAGAGGAAACAAACTGACTTCTGCTCAGTGACAAAATTAAACAGAAGCCTGCCTGCTTAAAGAACAAAGTGTACCCATATCACTTTTGACCACTGACTTGATATCCTTTAACCAAAGCTCAAAATAAGGATGGAGGGACTTAATACGTGCTCCCTACTATACAACTGGAACCAAAATGAAATAGAAGGGTCATCAATCAAAAGAAGGCTAGATGCCACACAGTACATTTCCTAGTCCAATTTAGTACCATTATGGCTTGCAATAGGAACATTTATGTTGTCATCTTCAACTACAAAAAATTACATAAACAATACAAACTCACCAGAAAATACTATAGTCATGCCTTTATTGGGAGGCAAAACACAGGTTGAAGACATTAAGATACTTCAGTGCCTATGTCCAATTTTTCAAGATATTTAGGAGTTGCTCATGGAGCACTGGAAGGAAAAGTAACACAGAACCTGAGTCCCCTTTTTAAAAATGACTTATGCACTTCAGAGATCTCTTTTGAAAATGAGCATCAGATGCATAAGTCACTCAGGCCTTACAGTGCTGAGCAGAGCAATATCAGAACATCTTTAAAAATCCGGGCCATAGTCTTCAGTCTTTTTCACATCCTTGCGTAATTATGTACAGATGATTTCTCTCCAGATGAGAGTTCATTGCCAGTGTGTTCAAACAATCAAGTAGGATAAACAGGAAGCTTCCTTTTAAACAATTGAACATGTACACTTCCTTTGTTTTGCCTTCAGAAAGGGCAGTGGCTCTCTTCTAGATGGATAACTGGCAAATTTAGAGTCCTCTTTCTTGCAGCCCCTGCCTTGTTACAATTAACAAAACAATCAACTGTTCCAAGATTCTTGCTCTTTATTAATTACTAGAACTTCTGTTCATGTACTTTGCTCTGGCATTTCCTTTTCTGTTCTCCACCCATTGCTATCTTAAGTCTACCATCACTTCTCCCACTTCCACATAGCAATTTGAGCTTGAACAGTTATTCTTTAGCAATCCTTTCTACTACCTCTTCACTAATTTACTTTCCTTGAACCTCACAGTGGTATCGTAAGTGATAATATAAATATAGCACCCTATTTTTTTTTTATTTTTTTTTAAACAGATCTACTGTTGACGTGGATTCAGAGTCAGAACTGCTAACTTCAGGGAAAATAAGCTCAGTACTACTGATTGCACTTAGAAGCTAACACAAGCAAAAGGGAATGAAATCAAAGAGATGGAGGGGATATCACTAAACTGGCTGACTTGGTGACAAACTGGCAAGTGAAATTCTATGTTGGTAAGTGCAAACAACGCAGATTGGGGAAAAAAACAATCCCAACTATAGTTACAAAATGATGGGGTCTAAATTATCTGTTAAAACTCAAGAAAGATCTTGGAGTCACTCTGGACAGTTCTCTGAAAACACCTGCTCCATACACAGTGACAGTCAAAGAGCCAACAAAATGTTAGGAACCATTAGGAAAGGGACAGATAAAAATGAAAATATCAAACTGCCACTTTACAAATACATGGTACACCCAAACCTTGAATACTGAGTGCAGTACTGGTTGCCCTGTTTCAAAAACAATGTACAGAATTAGAAAAGATACAGAGAAGGGCAACACAAATTATCAGGGGAATGGAACAGCTTCCATCTGAGGAGAGATTAAAGAGACAGACTTTTCAACTAAGAAACAATTGAGGGGTGATATGTTAGAGATCTATAAAATCATGAATGATGTGGAAAAAGTAAATGAGGAAGCGTTATTTTACCCTTCATATAACACAAGAAGTAGGGGGTCACTTACAATTTAAACGAGCTGCCTATTAAACAAATTAAACCAAAGGAAGGATTTCTTCACACAAGACAAAACCAAGCTGTGGAATTTGTTGCCACAGGATGTTGTGAAAGCCATAAGTATAACTGTATTCAAAAAAGAATTGGTAAGTTAATGGAGAATAGGTCCATCAAGGGCTATTAACGAAGACACAGGGATGCAAACCATATGTTTCAGGTGTCCCTATACCTCTGATAGCCAGAAACTGGGGCTGGATGATAGGGAAATGGATTACCTGAAATTGCCCTGTTCTGTTCATTATCGCTCAAGTATCTGGCACCAACCTCTGTCGTAAGATAGGATACTGGGCTAGATAGACCATTGATCTGACCCACTGTGGCTATTTCAACAGAGAGGTTTTAAAAAAAAAAACACAACACATCACCACCCACAAATCACAACCACATCCTAATCAATTCCAAAGCCAATAAAAGGAATAAGATTGCACAGAAATCACTAAGGACATAATTTGAAGATAATAAAGTGGTTTCACTGAAAGTGTAATTTGGCCTACAGAATCAACATCACTTGTGATAATACACGAGAAGAAACAAACCCAGCCTGACTCCCTGATTCAGACTGAATTATGCAGAGGTGACAGCTGGGGATTTTTATTTTATTCATTTACTTCAATTAAGTGACTACTCCCTATTAAAGTTATTGAGACAAACAGAGCCCTGAAATGTCACTTGTGATGTTTTCTAGTTTTTGTTTCGGTTTTTTGAGGGGGTAGAGTAGAACTGTACAGCAAGAGATCTAAATTTCACATCTGATTGGACATCAGGGCTTGAGCGGCTTGATGGATCACTCAAGATATTCAAAATAGCGAGGGATTTGAAAAGAAGTAACTTCCACAGTGGAAAGCCCAAATTCAATGCTCTATAGGTTTTTCCAATCCTCTTTTACATCTGTACAGCAACAGCTCTATTTTAACTCAAGCCAAGATTGCAGGTAAAATTTGGGAACTTCTCCTCCCAGTGATTATTGCCTGTAATTAAGTCCTTCCGATAGGGTTAGGCTTATAGCCTTCTTAGGTTTAGAGGATAAATTCAAAAAGCCTACAAAGCAATCACAGTGATTTGAGTAAACTATGAGCTTATTTGCCCTATTTTTGAAAGTGCAAAGAGACCAAGTTTTGCAGTTTGTTTTTGTCTATCCCCGCTATCAGAAGAGATAAAGCTTGCCATAGAGATAAGAACAAGACTGCAAACAGAGACACAAATACAACTTCATTGGGAGCCAGCATATCAACCCTTTCATTGACTATCAAAAACTTCAGACCATATTGTAAACATTGACTTATTTATAGAACGTATTCCTTAATATATTAGCTACACTTGGTGGAACTTCATGGGGAAAAACGAAACGAAATACCAAAAAAGATCCCAGAGTACTGCAAACACCTACAGGTATGTATAATTTTACTCACCTGAGCAGTTCGGGAATACACCTGTGAGTCAAGTTATGCACATGTCTAAGGGTATGTCTACACTCAGTTGGAAGTGAGCCTGCAAATCTGGGCAGGCAGACTTGTGCTACCAGGGCTGGCACACTAAAAATAGCTGCATGGATATTCTGGCACTAGTGGACACTTGGGCTAGCGACCTAAGCTCAAGCCCATCTTACCCCACAGGCCCAACATCAGTGGCTGGCCCATGCCTCCACTGGTGTAACAATAAACCAGGGATGGACAAAACTGGTTCCCAGCCAGGCGCCAGCAATTTTACTTTTGGTCACCAGAGGGTGCTCCTCCATCACGTTTCTTCTGTGGACGTAGTGACAGGCTACTAAAACCAGTCGCCACGGTGACCACAAACAGATTTGTCGAGGCCTGCAATAAACACTGTAATTTATAATGTGCTAGCATGATTCCTGTAAAAACATGCATCTCTCTGTCAAGCTGGGAGGCTCACCCCCAGCAGCAGTGTAGATGTACACCATGTGTTTGCAGGATATAGCCTTTGCTAATCAATCCTCTTAAAGCCTCGCACAGTGTCCTTGTTGGCTTCAAGTAGCTTAAAATGGAACTTTTCTTTGTCCATTTGTATCTACAGCTGTAAAACTGACCAACAAGACACCACCCTTCCATGAGCTCAGCGTCTCCTCATGCCCATCGCAGTGCATTCCACACCTGCCATTCCGCTTGCAAGGATAATAAAGAGTCCCAAGACTGCAGAAGAAGCGTCTGGAGTTAGTCCATTTTACCATTACACCACAGGGAGTAGTGTGAAAGGAGAAGAAAATGCTTCCACAGACATTAAAAAGGGGTGGTGAATTATAGCGTTTATAACCTGGATTTTTTTTTTTTAAATCTCATCATTGTACAGCTTTGTTTCACTTCAGATTTCTCTCTCCTTATGAATATTTAGAATATTTCTCATACACCTGACTTCTCTATGAAGAATTCTTAATCCAACTCTATACAGGACTATTTAAAAGTAGACAAATTACATTAAAAAAAGAGGGCGCAGCGAGTGGCACAAATAGGCACCTGGTTTAAGTAAACCAAAGAAAGGACTTCGTCACACAATGCAAAACCAGCCTGTAATCTGGCATCTTGTAGGACGTAAACCCCCTTGTTGGCTATCACTGAAGATCTGAATCAGCACAACTAGCAACCAGTCAATGTCACTAGTGTTGCTGTAAGGATGGAAACTGTTCGTAGGATCATGATTTCCATTTGTGACTCATCTATAAGTTGTTCAGTCAATAAAGAGCTAGAGATGCAACCTATTTTCCCTCTTTCCAGAGGAGTTAGTTAAGATGAGGTTTTGCTTTAAAGGTTTAGTTATATACTTACAATCAAAAGTCTCTAAGGATAATTATACTCATTATTAATAGTACCAAGCCAGTCCAAAAGATGTCAGTGGGTATTCTCTCTTTAAAAGTAACTTTTTTAAAAATAAGGGTTTAAAAGGCCACGGTTTTCCAACATTTCCATCAAGAGGATTTTACCAACAGGAATAGGTATCCCATATTATTTGAAGTGGGAAAAATGTTAGACATTCACATAAAATCTTAATAAAGACCTCCAGGGTGAAACTTATTTATACAGGGCTCTGGAGGCTATCAAAATGCAAATTCTGATGGAAAATTTAGGACCCTGTCCAAAGCCATTTGAAAGTAATGGGGTGCTTTGATCCTTAGCACAAGTACCTTCTCAATCATCAACTGCAAACTGAACATTATAAGAAATGAACATTCGACAGATTTGTTACAAAACAGTTCTCATTAAGTGTTTGAGGAATGCAGTGGCTCTCAGGAAGCTAGCAACTCTACTATTCGTGACTTACAACTAATTATCCTACCGAAGTCAGCTGCTGCAAAGGCGTTATTCTTGCCTCCGATATTAGTGAACTACTTATCACCCTTGAATCACAAAGGGAAAACTAAATACTCAGTATGGAAACAGCTAAAGAGGTGGCCATAAAGCTGGATGGAATATTACTGACACTAACTTCACTAGAACCCAGAAATATATTCACTATAAAGAGCATGGTCTAAACATGGTCTAAAACAGAGGCACACAAAAAAGTTGCATTTGAATTTGGTTATCTAGTCAACTCTTACTTTTCTGGCAGTGGTTGGTGGTCCAGCAGCGGTAATTGTATTCATTGTTAATGGAGGTCTTCTCACACGATGGCTTTGCTTCCATTGTCCCTGGACACAAGTCCCCACACTCCTTTGGAGGTTTATTCCCAACTATGTAGTTGTTGGACACTGCATCTAGGATCAGGGACCAGTCCACCGTGGAGAGGTAACACAGATCAGAGTTTTTCTCGATCCGAATGGCCCCTCGGGTGATGTTCCTCAAATTGTAAAGTCCAATTTCTTTGAGGTTAGTCATCTCAAAGATAACCAGGGCATAGTTGTAAAAGAGGTTCCTCCCGCGGATGACCGTGAGGTTGGGGAAGAGATCACTGAGGCTCTCTAAGCCTGCCACACGGAAGAGCAGCAAGTAGTCGGTGATAACCGTGAGTTTTGGGAAGCGGAAGTTGCGGTAGTCCTCTGCCTTGGAGATCAGCAGAATCTGAAGGTAACCCTCAATTACTGTGCAGTTCTCTAAGCGCTTCAGCTCATGGATATTATTGCGAATGTCGACATTTGGCCCACAAACTGAAAACACAAGAAAGGAAAAAAGAAATCCTTAGTAAACAAACAAATTTCTGAACTTTATGAGAAAATTCAACTGAAACAGTTCTGATTGAACATTTTGCCTGCCATAAAGCTTAAACAACAATTAAGCTGTAATTTTAAAGTAAGAATAAGGACATAATTTGGGCCTACTATTGACTATTCCACTTCCATGGTGTCTCACTTCTTCAGTGTTAATACTATTTGCAAAAGGGTTCTATAAGCACACATGGTCTGCAGTGGGTACACAGCTGAAGTTTTCTCACTGCTACTGCAAGAGAACCTGAATCTTACCATGGAATAAGGACAAGATGCACAGAGCTTCAATTAATTCAACAAAATAGGTCATAACTTTTAGAGCATCTTTTCAGTGCTGATGGGCTGGGATTTCAGTCACCTGATTCCTAGTAAAAACAACAACAAGAGCCCTGTAGCACCTTAGACTAACAGATTTCTTCAGGCATAAGCTTTCGTGGTCTATAACCCACTTCGTGGCTATAGCCCACGAAAGCTTATGCCCAGAGAAGTCTGTTAGTCTATAAGGTGCCACAGGACTCTCGCCATTTTTGCTGTACACAGATTAACACGGCTACCCCTCTGGAAATTGATTCCTAGTGGGTGTAATGAGAGAACTATACATTAAAAAAAGTAAGCTTTAACCCTTAGGTTACCAATTTAAAGCGGAGGAAAAGAATAAAGCATTGGAGAACACAGCATACTTGGTTTCAACCCTCTGAATCGCCAAACCACACTCTCAACACCAAAACCTGCTCTACTTTCCCAGGTTCTCAAGCCAACTTGGGCTCCATACCAGAATGCAGGAGCTTATAAACGATCAGTAACATTACAAATATACAGAATGCTACTCGGCACTTCCTGTTCTGCAAGCATTAGGAAAAGAAAGTGTTCCGACTGGTATCCAGCTCATGGAGTTCCTGTCTGCATGCACTCCAGTAAACCAAGTTTCACTAATTCTGGCACAAACCCACAGTGGAGTTCCTGAAGCCCTAAGAAACACAGGATAAACAATAGACTTATTTATAAGAATATTTATCTGAGACATAATGAGGAACTTCCCTTGAAAACATTAGATTGAACCCAGTGTATTCTCATGCAGTCAGCTGTCAACAGGACATGAAAATCCAATATACAAGGAAACAGCTCCATAGGCAACTTAAATGTTCTGACTTTTCACATCTGGAGAGAAAATGCATATGCAAGGAAAAAACAGCTTAACAGAAAAAGCCCTCTATTATGTCAATGCCACAATAATTACTCAAAACAGAGACTGGAACATACTGTTTGAAAGATTCAATTAATAAATACAGTAACTAGCTACATAAGCAATTCTGCATAAATATGAAACAAAGATGAATAGTCTTCTCTAGGGAACACGAAACCACGTAAAAACCACAAATCCCAAGGATGAGAGCCCAAAAGTCAGTTGTTCTTGAACTCACTGACAACATTGATCTTTGAGGTATTTGGTGGGAGAAATGGAAAAAGCATGCCCTAACACAGACAATACAAATAAGGCACTGGGAGAAAATGAAAGAGGAGGAAGTAAAATGGCAATCTGTTTAAAAGCAAGCTTACCCTGGAATCTTGTTTGATGGAGAGGCTACTGGTCTGGTTTTATGCATATTAAAAAATTAATTACTTTCCCACCAACTTTCTCTGAGACAAGAGAATGGCCTAAACTTAGGTATGACAGCCAGTAACTCAAATTCTAATCCCAGCAAAAGCTGCCCAGAGCTTCAAATTGCTTTAGCAAAGGAAAGCAGTCCTGCAGTCCCACAACATGTGGTTAAGACAATTACTGCAGGTTATCAAAGGATCTGAAATATGAACATGCTTAAATCATGGCAACTCAAATATCCAACACAGACTTAAGGATAGTTAGCAACACACGGAACAAGTTTAGAGTTAGTGTAAACATTACAGACAAAGGGGAAAAATACCAATTGTACTCTTTTGGGGAGTACAGGAAGATGGCAGGAAAGGACAATCTGTTCAGAAACTAATGATTCCTGAGTAAAATATCATTTACTATCACTTCTGTACCACACAAATAAATTACAAATTGAAGGCTGCAATTATTTCAAAGTGAATGACCACATTGGAAGCATACCTAGGCAAAAAAAACTTGTTCTGTAACTCAGTTAAAAAAAAAAAAAAAAAAAAAAACCTACTGCAGCCTGAGAAAGGCACTGTCTAATCTTAATACACACTACTGTCCTCCCTAGAGCAAGTGCCATGGCATTAGTTGATGGAAGGAAAAGGCGGGGAAGAAGAGCAGCAAAGGCTGATGAGGCTAACAGTGCCCGCATTCAGAAGTCAGGCTAAAAAAGTTAAAGAAATCCAAGCCATAAAAATGGGTGATAAAAATTGTAAAGGTTGGGGAGAAATTTCTTAGAAGAATTCTAGAATGTCTGAGTGTGCAAATGAATCAGTTTCTAGTACTATATGTGGTTCAGGATTTGTATGAGCAGACAGACCGGCACCTACAACTGCCAGCTTAGAAAGGTCTCTCCAAGCAAACATTAAAATTGTGTGAAATGGAACAACTGCAATTAACGCAATAAAGAAAGACTTTGCTTTGGGTCAGACTCTGAATTTCTGTCTTCGAAATAGAAATTGGCATCCAGCTTATTAGGAGGAAGAGGGGAAAAAATTAATTCAATTGAGTCTTAAACCCTTTGCTCCTTCACAAACCCTTTTTATCAGACATCTCAATGATCAGGCCATTGTGGTTACTGCTCATTCTTCTACAAATTTCTCTCTATATATTCCCGTCCTCGGTTCCCATTTTAATTTATTCCCCCCTTTTCCTTTCACTGCCATTCCAATCTCCAAGATCTGCTCTTAATTCATTGTGTCTCTGCTTGGTTAAGACCCATCCTCTATGGGTGAAACTAAAAGACTATTTCTCCCCTTCTTGCACTTGTGAGGGAAAGCCACAACTGAGCTCAACAAACGTTCCTTGAATAACCCTATAATCAGAGTGGTTTTACAATGCAGTTTATTTAAGTTCCTTTTAAAGAAAACCAAAATAAAGAGGCAGGGCAAGCCTAACCCAAGAGAACCTGGGAATACTGTTCTAAAACACAGGCTATTCATTTTCTAGAAAGGAGCAAAAGGAGAGGAGAGATATAAATGCAATGTTTTTCCAACTAATTCAGTTTGTTTTTTGTCTCCACCTGCTGGCAGGAAAAAGTATCCTATTATAGTGATTTTTATGGTATAGGAAAAACAGCAAAAGTTATTTTTACACTGTGATGAATTATAGAAATCTTAGCTGCTCCATGACCTTCATTTTGCTAAAGATATAACGTTTGTGCTTCGATTGCCATTTTGTAGGACTAGTTCCAGAGTGATGGGGTTTTAAACAACAGCTGAGTTATAAGAAAAATGACAGCAACCCTTGACTAAACCAACTGTAAGATTTGTATACGTGTGCCTGTTTTGAGACTGAGTTTAAAGCAGGGCTCGACAAAACTGGATCCCAACTAGGCACCAGCAGTTTCATTTTTGGTTGCCAGAGGGAGCACCTCCACTGCATTTCCTCAGTGGATCTAGGAGCCAGACTACAAATCCCAGTCACCATGGCAACCTGGCGCCTGGGTTTTGTCAAGCCCTGGCTTAGAGTCATTGTTTTTAGTTTTATCTTTGTCCCTGCTTGAAAGTTACTTTATTTTACATACTAATGCTTTTATAAAACAGTACGGGATGAGAACTTTACAGCAACAATATAAAAACTCATTTGCCCCAATAATCCCATCTTCCTAATACGAAAATTATTGAGTCCAGTGGGTTTTAATGTTAGAGCTATTGCTTACAGATGGGCCACTGACATTTGATTTTTAAGAATTGGCTTTTATTATTTTATATAAGTTATGTTTTATAGAACTAAATATAGATAATGAAAACCCTGTTTCACATTTACACTTGAAAAATTCTACCTTTCCTAGATAAAGGGGATGAATGAAAAGAGACCTCAATTTAAGTTAGGCTATTTTTTTTGTTTTGCTCTCATTTGTTTTAGCAGTTCATATTGTTCATAGAAGTTAGTGACTCCATAATGCATCATCTTTTCCTCACTTTTGTTCACGGTCCTGAAAGGGATATGAAAAACAAATTAATCTGAGATGAAAGCCTACTACAGTTCCAATCTGGCCATGTTGTGTTTTCTTTGGAACACATTTCAGGGACTGTGTGTTTAGACTTACAGTATAAACTGGTCTCACAAATGGACAGAAACACACTACAATGTCCTTTATAAAGTTTATATGCAGGGCATGATTTCTTAGGCACTCATTAAAAGATATTTTTTAAATGCCTGCAATAACATATCTTGTTTTGTGACCAACGTAGTTAATTTCCTCTAATTCAGAATTAAAGTATCACAATACATGCAGGTAACGCACTTTGCTGCTGCAAAACAGTTAATACTGCTCCATTAAAACCATTGCTATTCCTTTATATAGACTATTCTAACAGTGTAGCTACTGATAAGGTAACACGTTCATTTTCTTCTAGATGCTTCCAACTTTTCAAACTCATATCCCCTTTTGCTGCTTATTTCTCGTGCTTATTCTCAACACAGAGATCAAGTCTGAGAAGGCACTTTTTAAAATTGAACAGTGAAGGTAATTAACCATGGAAATCAGCTACCAAGGGAAGTTTCTCCATCTCTTGATGTCTCAGGTCAAGACTGGATGCCTTTCTGGAAGATATATTTTGGCCAAACTCACAGTATCGGACTGAATACAATGGTAGTTAAATGAAATGTAATGTCCTTAACATACAGGTTGTCAGACTTGATGACCTAATAGTACCTTCTGGCCTTAAAAACATATTAAGTTTAATAAAATCCATTTAGTTGTTTCATAAGATATTCAAGCATTAAAATAAGAAGGGGTTTTTGTTTGTTTGTTTACCATTTACATTTCTGTCTCTTTACAGTGAGGAAGGGGTGAAGGGGGAGGAAACAAGTAACTCAGTATCAGTGGTTAAAGTATAATTTGACGGGCCCCGGAACCCTCGTAATCTCCGGGCCCCTTTCCCATATTGTCTGGGCCCCCTTCATGCATGTTCGGGCCCCAGCCCAGATAGGCATTTGCAACCACTTCTCAGTACTACATGCATCGGTTATCGCTCCATAAAAATATTTATAATTTTATATAGCATTTATGTCGATAGCAATTATCACAAACTAGCGAACACTGCATAACACAAGACCATCAGATCACTCACTCCCCTGCCTCATTAACTCAAGTATGATGATGAAAGCTCATGCAATAAATAAATTTGTTAGTCTTTAAAAGTGCCACAAGACTCATTTGTTTTGCTGAACTAGACTAACATGGCTACCCCTTTGGAACTTATCTACCATATGGTTTCCACTGGTCTTACCCTTGGTGGGAACTTTCCTAAAAAATGCTAACATACCCAAGGCTATAATGAAGACTTCACCAGTATATGACTTCTGTAACACTGCCAATAGCTTGGATGCTGGTTGAAGTACTTGGAAATATGTTACTTAAACATAGATAGAAAAGGGAAGGTGCCATTAAAATCACCATGACTTGTGATTGATAAAATCAGGTCTCACTTTTCCATAGCACCTTCTATCTGAAAAGCTGAAATCACTTTACAAGGGATAATGAACCAAGCATTGTACCACCTCCTAAAGCAGTGGTTCTCAAACTTTTTGCATTGGTGATCCCTTTCACACAGCCAGCCTCCAAGTGTGGTCCCTGCCAAATTAAAAATACATTTTTTTCTAGGCAACACTATTTTAAATGCTAAACTATAGCCAAACCTTCTGCCTAAAATGAAATTATCTTTTCTCACCACTTTGAACTTAAGATTAAACCACATTTTTATGGAATTATTTTTAGAAGCAGAGAAGTTATTTTTTAAATTGTTATTGTTTAATACTGGTGGGTGCAAAGAATTTGCATCAATACAGCTTTTCAGAGCAAACTTAGCACCCCATTGCCTCCCTTGCTTCTGCACAGCTATTGGCAGCTCTGGGTGGCTCACAACCCCCACATAATAACCTTGTGACCCCCTAAGGGGTTGCGACTCCCATTTGAGAGCCCTTGTCTTAAAGGGACAGATTAACCTCATTTTACAGATCAGGAAACTGAGATACAGAGCTGTGAAGTGACTTCGTCCGAAGTCCCACAGCAGTTTCGTGGCAGAGCTAGAACTAAGACCCAGGAAAGGAAAACTGAGGAGGATTCCCACTGTGATGTACTTCACTGAATTACTTTCTGGCTATGTCTACACTACGAACAGATATGAGTGCAAAACAAATTGCTTGAGCCCTACCAGCTCTTTCCTCACCAATGAAGCACAGCCTCAAATCCACATCACCCCAACCTTGTACACTAGTGCCCACATCAGACCGCTCTTTCCCCATGTCCTCCTGAGCCCCCATCCGCATTCCCTAAGCTCCCTGCCCCCAAACCCCCACTCCAGCCCTCCTACCCCCTACCCCCAGCTTCCCCCATCTTCACTCCACCCCCCCAACCTCCTCCACACCTTCTCAGGCCCCTCTGTCCCTAGCCCCCACTCCAGTCCCACAACCTCCTCCATCCCTCCCCAGCTCCCTCACCCAGTCCCCCTCCAGCCATCCATAATCCCCACCACCCCTCCCCAGGCCCCACCAGTCTCCTTGTCCCCATGCCCCCTTCACCCCTCGCCAGGCCTCTAATTCCATCCATCCCTCCCCAGCTCCCCACCCAGTCCCCCCTCCAGCTACCCATAGTCCCCACCCAGTCTCCTTGTCCCCAAGGCCCCTCCACCTCTCCGCCAGGCCTCTAACTCTATCCATCCCTCCCCAGCCCCCCTCCCCCTGTGCACCCTCCAGCTGTCCATAGTCCCCTCCACCACTACCCAGCCCCCACCAAGTCTCCTTG
>ML685765.1:27195041-27230926 GCA_007922175.1 Pelusios castaneus
CTCTGCTCCTGCCGCCGCATGCCGGCCCCTTGGGCCTGAACCAGCCCCTCTGCTGCCACCGCGTGCCACCACCACAGGCAGGCAGCACGGCCGGATCAGGCCCGGGGCCCCCTTCCCGGCTCCTCTGTCCCCCTCCCCCGTGCTCCTTTCCCGGCTCCTCTGTCCCCCTCTCCCGCAGCCCCTTCCCAGCCCTTACCTGGCTGGAAGTCCGGAGCTGCAGGGGTTGCCGGCAGAGCCGCTCTTAGGCCAGGCCGCTCCCGCCCTGAGTACGCTCAGTCTGAGGATGCTCAGGGCGGAAGATTTGAAGCTCCCCAGCCTGTCCGAAGCAGACAGTGCGAAACAAGTGTTTCACCCGAGTCTGCGGCTTTGCTGGGGCCCCTGGGCGGAACACACCGTTCCACCTGGGTTTTCTATGTTTAGGGGCCCCGGAACACTGGCCCCTAAAAATTGTGGGCCCCGGAACAGCGTTCCGGTGCATTCCTCCTTAACCACTACTCAGTATCTGCTCATTCATAGATTTTCAAAACTTTCCATGGCCGTAGGACTTCAGCAAAGTGACAAACCTCATCACATTCCTAGTAATAAAATTTCCTAGTAGTAATCGCCTGTTAACAGATTAAAAAACACAATCATGAATAGATAAGCCCACTAAAAAGACTCCAGTTAAAATCTCCAAATAATACACATTTAGACATACCTGGTTTTTAAATATTCTTTAGCAATCATGGAGTCTATCATTCCACATTAGCTATTCTGTGAAGTGAGGGTTTTTTGTCTGTCTTTCCATCATTTCTTGCCCTCCTTGAAACAAGAGACTTTGAAATCTTATTATAATCCCTCTTCATTCCCATTTGCCAAACAGTTATTTAAGTCAACAAACCAATTATGGTTTGATGGCTTTGCCTCCTAGTGAAGGGTACAAAACAAGAAAAAACAACAGCCTCTGTGCAAAACAGCAGTTTATATAGGGCAAATCAGCATGAACCTTGCTGTTCAATACTTGGGTCTACACTGCTACATTTCTGGTAACTAATTTATTCATCCTTAAGAGTTAAAGGGCATGGCCCACACTTCAAACACTTTCACTGTTATATAAGAGACTGTTATCTAAAAGAAACCTGAAATCAGTTCATCACTGTCAAGGCTTTTACTTCCAAATTTTGTATTTCTTCCAGTTACTCCATTTAGGAAGTGTTTAAAGGAACACAGTGTTTTTCGAACATACAATTCCTTTCATTTTAAACCCTATTTGTTACTGGCTTTAGCTTGAATGTTTGAAATCAAAGATGTACGGCACACACACAATGGTCTCTATGTTCCCCCAGAAGACATTAATGGTCACCACGCCTTTACAAGGTAACCCTGTATTTCTCCTGTTCCTTTGCAGAACGAGAAGAGAGGCTCTTTGAGGCTGCAGAACACTGGTTGCAAGGTTCCTTTATCAAGCGAGAAGCCTGCTTGAACCCAGCAGGCTCCACGGCGAACAGGCTCTTTCTAGCCACACCACTAGATTTGGTCACACCCTACATGGACATTCATGTTCAACAGCTGAACTGGAGGATAGAGGCTCTCTTATATACAGTGAGCTAAGTAGTAATCTGTAAATCAATTCCCCATTTGTATTTTCCCTGTTTTGTGTACCAGTGAACCAACTCCGAGGGAGGCAAGATGCTCTCATACCCAAAGACCCAAGAATTCCCCCTTCTTTCCCTTTAACTTCACTCTTGCCAATGCCATGCATTAAACAGGGTCCTGCACTTCTTAGAGAGGACTTAAACAGCCTATTAAAAGCATGGCAAACAAGGAGTCTCGTGGCACTTTTAAAGACTAACCAATTTATTTATTGCATGAGCTTTTGTGGGAGAAAATCCCACTTTGTCAGGCACTTGTCAAGTGGGATTTTCTCCCATGAAGGTTCATGTGGTAAATAATTTTTTTAGCCTTTAAAAGTGCCATCACACTCCTTGTTTGTCTTGCTGAACTAAACTAACACGGCTACCCCTTTTGGAACTTATTAAAAGCACCTAATTTTGGTCAGGTCAGATCAGGGAATCTCCCCCCAGATACCTTAGATACATTTTAAAGATAGTTAAATACCATTTTAAGAGGTTCCTGGGATTGGATGCTGAAAAAACATGCTGAGCAGAAAAATATCCAAGCCTCATATGGTTTACCTGCTTGGGAGTCACCAGTCCTTGAGGATGAGGAAGGGAAAGGTAGCCTGGGTCCCAGAGAGCTCAGGTGCTTTGCAGGTGTTAAAAAGGCACAGGGCCATCTAACCTCTCACCCCCACTCAAACCTGTCACACACCAGGAGCAAGGAGAACAAATCCTCCAGCTAGTAACATGCTGGGTGACTTTTACAGACTTTTATCCTGTTCTAGTGGAACTCAGGAAGAGAAAGGGTCAAAAAAACCGAGGGCCATTTGTTCAATTGTAAGTGAGGTAACCTACCCACCACCACATCAACAGCAGCCACAATGAAGTTTCACTCTGCCAATCACAGCCGTTTCTGAGAACACTCAGAAGGAGAGTCTCTCCAGGCAGTTATTGTTACTCCTTCTCACCTAGCATTTGATGCTTCTGAATGGTGAGATGGTGATTTCCTTCCAAACTCCACTAATAAAGCTGATTAGAGAAGATCAACCTTTAATAAGGTCAGCAAAACCATACATCCATCTGGGTGATAGGCACGCCCTCTAAACAGTTATTGTTCATTCCCTATGCAACCACTTCCTTATCATTGTTTTCATCTTAAATCCATGGAAGGTGGTCCTTATTAAAGAACTGGGTCTAGAGCAACACAATTGCTGTTCAGCAATGCCTCAGTCTCAGACCGACAGCATCGATAAAAATCAGTCATTTCCAAAATGCCCATCTCCCTTTCAGAGCAACGAAAAAAATGCTTACCTTGAGACACAGATTTGGAGCTGACCTGTCATAAATTATGAATGCTGTATGTTGGCCTTGTCATTTGGGATGTTTACTGTATGACTGCATTAGGTAAATTCTATAGATGGCTGTCTGGAAAAAATAGGCAAGAGGGAAAAGAATGGCTCAAGGTAGCCCTCTCTGCAAACAGTTGAGCTGTGAAGCAATGGTGTCAGAACTATTAGCATTGATTGTTCTGCCTCAGTCTCCAGCCAATCAACACAACTGTTTTTCAGCTAACAGAAAAACGCCCACCTAACAAAAGAACTCCGGGAAGATTAAGAGGGACAGATTCCAGAGAGACTAGTTATTGCGGGAAACAAGACGTAGGTTATATCTACCCTAGAGCCACTGCAGTGATACAGCTACAGTGCTGTGGCTCTATCACTATTGTACCATAGTGTAGACACTTCCTACATCAGAGGGTTTTTTCCCCCCCATCTATGCAGTTAATACACCTCTCTAAGAAGTGGCAGCCAGCTCAACTGCAGAATCGTTTTGTCAACCAAATATGTCTACACAGAGGGTTAGACAGACCTAACTATGGCTCTCAGAGAACAATGTTTTTAATTTTACAGCCCTGCAGAACATATCTAGGTCAAATTTTTACATGTAGATCAGGCCAGAGACACAGGGGGTATCTGAAGAAGTTAAAGTGGTTTTTAAAAGGCTGTCTGGTCACTACACATCACTTATCACAGCCTCCCAAAGACAAAACTGCAAGTTTCTGAACTACATGGTAAGAATACAAAGTAGGAGAACTGCCAAATTCCACCCAAGCAAAAGTAAAAGCTCAAGGTTCAAGCCCTGAAGGGCTGCTTCAGGGACCCCAGGCCATGTACACACTACAGAACCGTCACGCAAAAACACTGTTGCGCTGCGAAAGTCATATGGTTTTTATTGCACTGGATCCCGTACACACGGTGCTCCTTGTAATGGAACAGAGTGTCCACACTCTTAGCAATTTCGCAATATACCGCATTGAATTGTGGGTACCTATCCCACAGTTCCACTCCTCCTGATTCAGAGCTAAGAATCCTGGGTAGAAAGAGAAGAGCACTGAGCACCATGCATAAATTCTCAGTTTCCCATGGTGTATTGTGTTCCCCTGCTATCTTTCTCGTTGATAATAGCAACTCGCGCCCATTCTCAACACTGCTGCATTCCTTCCCGGCATTCCCAATTGCAACAACATGGATCCAGCTATGATCTCCACTGTCGCCTTCAGCATAATGAATACATCTCGGCTGGTCGCACAGGACGCACTGAGCTCCGAATCAGACCAGGAATCCAAGGACCCAGGGTTACTGAATGCCATGCAGAACAGCACCACCACATTGCTGAGCTCCTTCACAGAGCATCTGCACATGGTGCACCATCAGTTCTGGTCACGAGAGACAAGCACCAAGTGGTGGGAACGCATTGTTATGCAGGTGTGGGATGACTAGCAGTGGCTACAGAACTTTCAAATGCATAAAGCCACCTTCATGGAACTGTGTGAGGAGCTTGCCGCTGCCCTCACCGTGGAGAAGCGTGCTGCAATTGCTGTGTGGAAGATGGCAACTCCTGACTGCTACCGGTCAGTCGCACATCAGATTGGAGTTGGCAGGTCCACCGTTGGGCTAGCACTGTCACAAGTGTGCCAAGCCCTCAATCGTGTTCTGTGCCGGAGGACAGTGACATTGGGCAATGTGCATGAGATTGTGGATGGATTTGCAGCCATGGGTTCCCTAAACTGTGGAGGGGCAATAGACAGCACACACATCCCTATTCTGGCTCCGGACCATCTTGCGACTGAGCATATAAATAGGAAGGGCTACTTCTCCATGGTGCTGCAAGCACTTGTGGATCCCAGGGAGCGTTTCACAGATATCAATGCTGGGTGGTTGGGAAAGGTGCATGATGCCCATATTTTTAGGAATACAGGGCTTTACCGCAAGTTATAAGCAGGGATCTTCTTCCAGGATGAGAAAATTACTGTCGGGGATGTGGAGATGTCCATAGTGATCCTAGGAGACTCAGCCTACCCATTCACGCCATGGCTCATGAAGCCCTACACTGGCAACTTGGATCCCAGCAAGGAACAGTTCAATCATAGGTTGAGCAAGTGCAGAATGACTGTGGAGTGTGCCTTCGACCGCTTAAAGGGGCGCTGGCGCTGTTTCTATGGGAGGCTGGACTTGGATGACCCGTCATCGTGGTGTGCTGTGTCCTTCATAACCTTTGTGTAAGTATGGAAGAGAAATTTTCCCCAGCGTGGGATGTTGAGGCTGAGCGCCTGGAGGGTGCGTTTGAACAGCCAGCCACTAGGAGTATTAGGGGGGGCGCAAAAGGAAGCCATCCGCATAAGGGAAACACTCAGGGAGCATTTCAGTAATGGGAATGAATAGGGTGCATCACACTGCAGTGGTTCATACTGCAACAGCAAACCTACAGGGCACTTCAGCGCGGCGGGTGGACTGTATTGTGATCAAATGAATAAAGAGTGAACATGAGGTAACAAATCTTGGATCTGTATGAATAAAGACACTGCACAATTGGAGATTCACTTTTATTACTAAAAAACAAAGGTGGTATGCTAACATTCTGTAGTGACTATGAAAGGTGTTACAGGTGTGTGTAGGTGCAGGGCTCGATGCCATAGCTCTGTGAAGAGGTGGATGTTATAGTCTACCAGGAGGGTCCCTGGCCTTTGAAAAAAATGCTTTGTGAGAGAATGGGGTGGGGGAGGCAGAAACTGGTGCTGTGTCTGAAGGGGAGGGCAAGTCTGAAGCAGCTGCATCTGCAGACCAACCATGGTCTTTAGCAGTTGTGTTTGCTCCTTCTGGATGCTTATCAGGTCATCCTTCTGTTTCTGCCTCCTCGAATAGTCCTCTGCAGTCCTGCCGGCATTCCTGTCTCCAAGTCTAGTCTCCCTTGCTGCAGCCTCGGTGCACTGCATGAGCTCTTGAAACATATCCTTCTTGCTTCTGCATGGCCACCTTCTTATCTGTTGCAGCTGGTCAGCTGGTGCAGACAATCGTCTGGCGAAGGTCATTTCTAGGGAAAAAATGAATCATCATAAGTACAGCTACTGTTCTCACATTGGTTAAAGATCCAGTGTTAAGTTCCAGCAGTACATTCCACTGTTCCCAAGGCAATGTGCATCCTCTGGTTCCCTGACTGATCTGAACAAGGTACGTAGGTTGTTCCTGGGTCCCAGGAACCACCCTTTTATGTGACCAAAAGGGATTTGGGAAAGGGTTGTCTGGATTGCTAAAATACTACAGTGCGGTTTTAAGACTAACAGTAGTTTGGGGCAACATTTTCCACAGGACATAGACATGGAAGCTGATATCTTGCTCCTTAGAGTGCCCCTGCAAGCTAGAATGCATATCCTACATGTCACTGGATATAAGCCAGGACCCTATGCAGCAGGATTGTGCACAGCCATGGTTCCCAGTACCCTGCTTTGCAACTGGCGAGGGAGAGTGTCCTTCTATGTGGGTGGAAACACATTAGCTCTCCCATCCAACGTTGCTAGGCGGCTATGGAGATACATCCAGGAAACCTTCAGTGAGCTTAACGCAGAGGATTATTTGATAATTACTGCATACATTAATGCACTGCTCGTGAATGCAGAGTAGATGCCCTGAGCAGTGAGAAATGAAATGGAAATGCATCTACCCCAAAACACCCAGCTCCTACCCGCTCTTCATTCACCTAGGAGACTTAGCTCCCAAACACAGAAACATCACTTTTGAGAAAACTTACCAGAGCTCCCCTCTGCCGCCTCAGAACACGAGTTGGAGAAAGAATATTGATTGCATGTCTCAGGGTGGGAAGGGGGGGAGAATAGCTCCTGATTCCCTGATAAGTCAGCTGCACCACTTTCAGCCTCTAGGCCATCCTCCATCTCCACTTCCTCATCTATCACCTCATCATCCAGGACTGCTCTGGTATCCGTTGGCTGAGGGGGGCCAGACGTGTCCACAGGAGCCTTGGGAGTGGTTGTGGGATTCCCGCTGAGGATGGCTTCCAACTGCTTGTAATATCTGCATGTAACCGGTGCCAAACCCAGAGCCCCGGTTTGCCTCCCTGGCTCTGTGGTAGCTTATCCGCAGCTCTTTCACCTTTGATCTGCACTGCAGCGTGTACCTCTCATAATTGCTCTCTGCCAGGGCCCGAGAAATCTGGCCATAGGTTTCAAAATTACGCCTGCTGCCACGTAGCTGTGCCTGCACAGCAGACTCTCACCAGATGCTGATAAGGTCAAGCACCTCAGCTGTGGTCCAGACTGGAGCATGTTTGTTGCATTGAACCACCACTGCTGTTGGAAAAAACAGCTGCACTCCACACCAAACGAACAGCAAGTGACCACAGGGGAACATTTCAAAAATTCCCGGGACTCACAGGAGGTCGGGTCCAGTCATGTCACAGCCACAGCGTGCAGGAGGAAGACCAGAAAGGACGGAATTGGAATGCTGGGACATTTCCGGAGGTCGATTATTGCGTGATGAGCGTACACACACACTAACATGGAACAGTCGTTCCGCTATAACTGCTATCACCCTCGTTCAGGTGGTTTACCTGTTGCGCAGCAAGAGGGCTGTTGCCGTGCAATAAGCAGGATTTGTGTGTGTATGCTCTCGTAGTTATCGCGCAGTAACAAGCGTTACCACACGATAACTCTGTAGTGTGTACAAGGACCCAGATAAGGGACAGAGGGGCAGCCAGCCCTGAAACCATGACACCGCATCACAAAGCTACTAGCCTAATCATACCATCTACTGTAGCTATCTGAAGTAGTAACTAAAGCATCCCTTTGTAAGGTGTGTACTGTGAACAGGAAAAGTTAATGGCAGAATTAATAGTAATCAGTAACTGGAGAGATTCCTTATAGTCGATCTCATGACCGAACAGGATTCTTCTGCACAATATACTCTTGTGTTTTGTCCTGGTAGACAGATACTGTCAACTCAAACTTTTGTGTGATTTATTTTATTGTCCTTTTCTACGGTTCTCATATTACATGCTTCACCATCTTTAATATAATTCTCTCTCAGGAGACAAGAGGTAGGAAAGTACAATCAATATCTTTGCACTTGGAACCGAATCACAGAAACTAGGGTGACTTGCCCAAGGTCTCTCAGGAAGTCTGTGGCAGGGCAGACAACAGAATCCTGGTATTGTGAGTCTCAATCTATTGCCTAACCACTGGACCACACTCCCCCATCTATGTTACTGGCCCTTCAGTTATAAACATTCACGTTTTACTACTCTAATTATATGTGCAAAAAACCCATCACCTCTTGGAAAACAACGCATCACTTTCCACCTCTGTCAAGTTTTTTGGTTTGATTTTACTTAAACTTCACGTTCTCAGGCACAAATACAATGTTGCTATGTTTGGTTTACAAATACTGCAGAGGAACATTCAAGTTCAAACCAAAATCTGTTTTCCTTTGAATTTAAATCATGGGAGTATTACTGCTTATAGTTAAGGCTTGGTTTGTGCTTAACAGCTCACTATCTAGGAAAAAAGCAAACCAATGGTGATCTCTTAAATGGCTTTAAGGACCAGCAACTACTGTACAATCCAAGATCGAAGTGCTAAGAAATACTTCCTGATAGATTTTTGCTTGGTTTACTACACTCTATTTCCAGTAACACCTTATACTATTCTTCCTCTGCTCCAATAGGAAAGGGAAGTGTAAAGAAAAGGACCAACCAGAGTTAAATGGAACAGGGTTCCCCTGTCTTCTGTCTTTTAGACTTTCAGCACTTCTATGTACTTCCTATACAAAGTCCATCCTGTCACTCAGGTGCCCAGAGTCACGTAAAACACTCATCAAAACCTCACAGAAGACCATCACACTACTTTGACACAAAGCCTCTACCTATGGACCTTTAAACGGGTTTGGCTTTATTGATGCAACTCACAGTAAGTGCAATTGTGAATTGTGTCCATGATCAACCAAAGATTTCTGTTGGCACTGCTGCTTTCTTTATTTCTCCCTTCAATTCATCCCCCAAATTTAGGTGCAGCTCTTCTTCAGGTTAACTATCCCTGTCTGCCCTACTGGGTGTACGCAGGGGAGTGCAGGAAAGCACTGATGCACAATCCGCATTTGGGTGGATTAGCCTGTGTCCACACTGCAAAGTTGGTGGGTTACCAACCACATCAAATCAACATACAGGCTTTGAATCTATACCCCTATACCCAACTAGTTTGGGTTTAAAAACACCCAACTCAGGGGAGATGGTCGTGTGTGAGAGTCATAGGCAAGACCAGAGTAACAAGCCTAAGACAGAGGTCTGCAACCTGCAGCTCTTGGGCTGCCCCCTTGCGGCTCCAAGCTCCACTCCCAACCCCACCCACACTAGGGGACCCTGTGGGCAGGCCACTCCCGGCTGCGGGCTCCCCCTGCCACTGGCGGACCCTGCAGGGGGCCCGCTCGGGGTTCCAGGCTCTCCCCCTCCACTCCCCAACAAGGACCCTGTGGCGGGCACCCTGGCCCAGCTCTCCCCACACCCCGAGAAGGCTACACCCATTGCAGCTCTCTAAACACTTGGCTACTGAAACCATTTTTTTAAATAGCTCTTCCTATCTTTTAAGTTGCCGACCTCTGATCTAGGTTAGTTCTACAATAAAGACATGCCTTGTTCTGCATCACTTTTGAAGTTGTAGACATGATCAACTTAATCAGATCCTAAAAGTCAGAGAATCCAAACATATGAAGAAAAATTATGTACAAGAAAGCGAGTAAAAGCTTGACTCCTGTGGGGCGAGTGGAATCCAATTCTCTTTTTGCAGGAAAGGAAGAAAACTTTTATGCCATTTTGCTTTTTCTTAACCCAAAGGATCACCTGCATGACAGAACCAAAAAAAAAAAAAAAAAAGCCACTCTATGGAAGATACAATACACAAGTGAGGAGGTGGCATATTATGATCAGTAACTATGAGAGCAAAACATTTTTAACTGTGATAATGATGTTTAAGCTCTCTGCTAGTAGTTGCCATCTAATGCCTGCTAAAGCAAAAGCGTAAGACTGAAAATTACAAGCTGTTTATACCAGAACATGTTTCACAATCTGTGATGACAATAGAGTTTAACAGAAATTGTCTCTCTAGGGGACCTTTCTTCACCTTAAAAAAGGTTGTGTGCACAATTTTATTTTATTTTTTTTAACAGTTGTCTACACATCCAAGTGACTCAGCAATTGGCTGACAGCAACCTAGAGCATGTACAATTAGGATGTACTGGTAAGGCAGCCAGCTCTCGCAGGATGAAAATCAGCCTGCCTGTGCTCAGCAATCCACATTTATGGCCTCTATACTATGCTTTTAGCTTCCTACTATATCTCATTCCTTCATAATTCTTGAAATCTAGACCTGCCAACTAGACCAGACCATTTTGACATCATTAAGAGAAAACTGCCACCACAATACCTTTATGCACAACTGCGCATATAGTCAGAAACCGGACAAGAAAAGTCAATGGGAAATCATATTTAAACCTCTCAGTAATCTATAATAATCTATAAGAAATCCCCAATATGATTTACCTTAACGATGTATAGGACTAGACCACTAACCTTCACTCTCAGTCCCTCACCTAAGGAAACATACAGAGTGGCTTTCTCTAGCCTTCTATGGTAATGTTTAGCTAAAACAAACCTAACCGACACTTCCATTAACCCCAACTTCCAAGGCCAGAGTTTTAAGTTAAACAGTGTCTGACTACACAGGAAAAGAAGGTGCTAGTTTCAGATCAAGTACGCTTGACAGGACTGAAAGTCCTTACACCACTCTTGCAGAACACTGAAATACCTTTAAAGCTCCATGAATTGGTCATGTTGTAGCCTGTGCTCCAACTCAGGCCACATGACCAATTCATTCAACTGAAAACGAGTTTAACTTATGAAATCATGCCTACACAAGTGCTCAAGGGGCTTTCCAAGCATGTTTAACTCAACTGAGGTAATCAGATTCAAAACAAAGCACAGACAGAATAAAACTAATGGGACTAACTAACCGGAAAATTATGCCAATATGAGATAAAGTAGAGTGTGAATTTAAATCAATGAAATAACAATATCACTGCCCATGTGAACACACTTTTTCCACGAGCTTATGGTGCATTTTTTTGGCTCAACTCAAAACCCTTCCACTCATAAAGAGTATATATGGAAGTTATATCTGCCTAATTATTTCACTATAACCACTCAAACCTTCCTGTGTAGACAAGCCCTTATTGGCTCCTACACGAGTTAAAATGAATTGGACTACAAAAAGACATCACCCATGCAGACAGAGAGCAACAGGCTGCAAGCACTTCCACACAACACACTCATTTTTTCAGATATGAGATAAAGAGGAAAGGCAAACAAACATTCTGGAGCCTCATCAACTACAAAAACTCTGACTTTTACTATACACAAGAGAGCTTTCAATCAGCAACTCAGGACTCTCAAGGTGCATCCCTACAAATCATCTTAAATCAATTATTCTGCACTCTGGCTTTTTGTCCCTTAAGTTAGAATATATAGAAAAGTAACTGTTCCTATGAAAACTTGGGCATGTACCTCATTTAAGCAGTAAAATGGTCTTTCCCCAAGTCACTTAAGTATACTTGGTTTCTACATTTCAGCTTGTACCGTCTTCAGCTCAGGGACTTTCTTTTCTGTTTATACCCTGCCTACCACAGTGGCGCCTTAAACCACGCCTTTGGACACTAGCAGAACATACAATTAATAGGCGCATGTTTGCATTTCTGATTAGTAAAATGATTAGCTTTTTTTAAAAAAAAAAAATGTATGCTCTATATCGTTTGGCACCTGCAAAAACCATCATTAAAAGCACGGAATATTTTATTAGTCAAAAATCACTCTACTCCACCTTTAACTTGATGTGGGAAAGGCAGTGTTAAGGGGAGAGATACAGACAGTCTTCTCTGCAACCTGAAAAGACCAGCCAAATGCTGTCACAGGTGCATTCCAAAACAGATTCACAGGGCCTGCATCTATTTGAGAGAGGGGCCAATGACTCAGGTGGCCCTGGAGAGCAATGTGGGCTCTGATACAAACTCAACACAGGAGCACATGATCTCAGAGATTTTACCAGCCTCTTCACCTTCCTCAGGCACAGCAGAGGGGGACGTTCCAGCCACCCAAGCAGGACAGTCAAGCTTCCTGGATCATCTGGGAAACTCCCAGGTTCAGCCTCCCAGCATCTGATTCTATCTCTCAACTTCACTAGGAAAGCAGGGGAGTCATTCTAAGCCATGCCTCTGTTTGGGTACTGGAGGACTACAGCCAAGGAAAGACCACATTAGAATCTATCCTTACCTATTGCAGTTTCAGCTGCTCCAGTTAATGGAGACTAAGAACAACAGAAACATATGGGAAGCATTTTTGAAAACAAGTAGCTGCTAGCCATATTGATGAGGGGAATGAACTCCATTTGCATCAATGGGTAGTTGTGCTTTAATTTTAGGCTTTCGATTTGGAAAAAGTCAGTTTAACACAAACTGAATCCAACTTCTGTATACTGAACCTGAATTTGTCTCCAGTGCAGAGCCTTCCCAAAGACAAATCATCAACAGGCTTTCCAAGTAAATAGTACTGTTGTCACCGACTGAACTGGGAAGGCCAGCACTGAAAAAGAGCATATGTTTCTTTTGAAGAACAGATAACATACATTTTATTCTACAATCCATGGTCCCACTGAACAAAATGCTGCAGATGCAATTTTTACCAAGCACTAATGATATGCTTGACATTGTACAAAACAGAGAAGGGCAGATTCTGCCCCAAAAAGCTTACAGAACAGAGAAAGCAAAATGGCCCTGAGAAACTCAGGGGAAGCATTAAGAGTTTTGTTCCTGGCATCTGGAGTGTTTTTGTGGTGGTGGGTCTTTCTGGGTTTGTGGGAAGGAGACACAATAACAGGAGTATAACAGCATTTTGATTGGCATGGTTTCTCATTTGGGAGCATGTGTAAATAACACGTTCGATGAAGGCTTTGATGAGAAGAGGGAGGGTACCTGGTGCACTTGAAAATGAAGGGTACCCAAGCACACAAGCCAGCATGAAAGGAGGTTAAAAACACAGGACAATGGGGCAAATGTGAAGGCAATAGCAAAGCAGGCTTCCTTCAGAGCAAAGGGGTTATGAAAGGTGTGAACAAAGATACAGACATTGATGCAGAATCTTGAAGGTGAAAACGAGAAGCATGAATTTGATACCCGAAACATGAAGAGTTCATTTTCCAGATGGCCACCAGTTGGCAACCGGTAACGAGTTGAGTGCCCAGGGGTCTGTCCTGGGGCCGGTTCTGTTCAACATCTTCATTAATGATCTCGATGATGGGATAGACTGCGTGCTTAGTAAGTTCGCGGATGACACCAAGCTGGGGGGAATGGTAGATACTCTGGAGGGCAGGGACAGGATCCAGGGAGACTTGGACAAATTGGAACACTGCGCCGAAAGAAACCTCATGAGGTTCAATAAAGACAAGTGCAAAGTCCTGCACTTAGGACGGAAAAATCCCATGTACTGCTACAGGCTGGGGACCAATCGGCTAAGTAGCAGCGCTGTAGAAAAGGACCTGGGGGTTATGGTCGACGGGAAGATGAATATGAGCCAACAGTGTGCTCTTGTTGCCAAAAAGGCCAATGGCATATTAGGCTGCATCTGTAGGAGTATTGCCAGCAGATCGAGGGATGTGATAATTCCCCTCTATTCGACACTGGTCAGGCCGCATCTGGAATACTGTGTCAAGTTTTGGTTCCCCACTACAGAAAGGATGTGGACAAATTACAAAGAGTCCAGCGGAGGGCAACGAAAATGATTAGAGGGCTGGGGCACATGACTTACGAGGAGAGACTGAAGGAACTAGCCTTATTTAGTCTACAGAAGAGAAGACTGAAGGGAGATTTGAGAGTAACCTTCCACTACTTGAAGGGGGGCTCCAAAGAGGAGGGAGCTAGGCTGTTCTCGATGGTAACAGAGGACAGAACAAGGAGCAATGGTTTCAAATTACAGCTGGGGAGGTCAAGGTTGGATATTAGGAAAAACTTTCTCACTAGGAGGGTGGTGAAGCTTTGGAATGGTCTATCTAGGGAGGTGGTGGAATCTCCATCTTTGGAGATTTTTAAGGCCCAGTTAGATAAAATCCTGGCTGGGGTGATTTAGTGGGAGTGGTCCTGCTTTTTAGCAGGGGGGTTGGACTAGATGACCTTGTGAGGTCCCTTCCATCCCTATTATTCTACGATTCTATGATTAATATCCCTATTTTTGTTCCATCTTCTATACAATACAAATTGATGGTAAAAAAGCAACATACACTCACACTAATTTGCATTCTCAAACAGCCATGCCAAAATCATCAAAATAAATTAGAGTATAATTCACAGAGCTTTCTCTTCCAAGTATCCAAACTGTTATAAGAGTGATTTGACCTCCCCCTCCTCTATGTGCTGTTCCCCAGTGTTTTGAATCCTAACACCTATTTTGATTTGCTGTTACAGCCTGACCTGATGCTATGTCATACACTCCCTGCATTTAATTTCCTACCACTCTGTAACTTTCCTATCTTCAAAGCGTCTGACGAAGTGGGATTTTCTCCCACGAAAGCTCATGCGATAAATAAATCTGTTAGTCTTTAAAAGTGCCACAGGACTCTGTTGTCTGTTCAGAACGGATTTATTTATATGCTACCCCAGCTGCTCAAGTTCCTGGCACCTGGTACCTCTTACAAGCTAAATAAGAACAATTCAAGACCATGGAAAGGAGTTTAGTCCATGCAATAATCCAAACATCTTCTAAAGAATTCCACTCAAAGGCCTTAACAAATGCCTCAACTTTCAAGGTCTATTCTCTAAATCTCAAGCTACAGCAACAGGAAGTAAGTGCAGCTTTTTTTCCTCTTCAATTGATGCTTTTAAATAAGGAAGTAAGTCAATCAGCATTAGACCCATTACAAATCCCGAAAAAGCTGCAGATCCAGGAAATGGGGGGTGGGAAGGGTTTGTTCTTCCCATCATTAGTTTGAAAATCCTGCCTCTTTTATTCAGTGAACTGAAAGGGTAAGAATTTCAGAAATGCTAGGTATTTTGCATTATTTTCTAAAACTTAACAAAGCAGGGAGAGCAAGTTGTAATTAACCCTTATGCTTCAGGGTATTTTCAGGAGGTCATGCACTACTATTCCAAAGGGGTAGCCGTGTTAGTCTATTGTAGAAAGACAACAGAGTCCTGTGGCACTTTTAAAGACTAACAGATTTATTTATCGCATGAGCTTTGAAGACGTCTGACGAAGTGGGATTTTCTCCCACGAAAGCTCATGCGATTAATAAATGTTAGTCTTTAAAAGTGCCACAGGACTCTGTTGTCCATGCACTACTATATCCTTTCTAAACATAAAAGAAACCTTTTTGTTCTTTTACATACTGACAGCATCCCATGGCCGATGATAACAGAAATCATTAGCAGGATTATTTTTGAGATTCAGTGATACGGGACTGCAGCTTTTCCAAGGTTAGAAAAGGTGTTTTTAAAAAATTAATTCCTCTAACATCGCTTTTTCCTCTGCAGACACTGAACAGCAAAACAGCTGAGATATTCTGGCTCATTGAAGATCATCATCCTGCTGGTTATAAAAAAACACTCACTACTCTGGAATTGATGAAAGCACCACTACCCAACATACATTCTGCTCAAAGATAACAAAAGGTCCCTTAGACTAATGGAAAACTGTCTGTGCGGCAATTTTTTAAAAAATTCCATATTTGACTGTTTTAACCAAATGTCATTCCATTTCAATGTATCAATGCAGGTCTCAAGCATCCAGATAGCAACCTGCAGCTCTACACATCTATTGTGGATTTGGCAAAGGAGGGAGCCTTGAGAACCTCAATAGCCAAGTGACAGTAAATCTCTTTCTTGATGCCCCATAGGATGCTCCTTACAGTCGAGGCTTGGAAACTAAATTCCAAACTCACACCAGCTCAAAGGAACTACTTATATCTGGGGTATGTAAGAACTAATGCCCTTTCCATGAAATTCCATCAGATTTCATTTGTGACTGGGCAGGTTCTATACAGTCAACTTTTTCCTTGAGGCAAGTCGAGTCCTTTACCCATATCAGAATAATTTATTTCTTTACTTGTTCCCTCAAAACTCAAGCAACTACATTCACCTTTTCTGTGTCAGGAAGCTGGACACCTGATGCTTAAGAAACCTGGGAATTTTTTCCAGTCATGTTTACAAGTTGTGAAATCCAAGCTCTCCTCAGGCACTGAGATCAACCATCTCCTTTTCACCTCTCCTTTTTTCTGCAGTCCTAAAGTGACAGGTACAGAGGGGAATGCATACATTTTTCCTCTTATAGCTCCTTGGTGCCTTCCTCTGAAAAAGCAGCCTGCGGTCTTCAGATTACCTGAAGGCACAAAGGTCTATTGTTTGTTGTCAGAACTGGGCAGTGCTGAAATTAAATGCAGATTCCACTCTGCCTGGTCGATCACATTCCTGTTTCACAAAACTGCTGGGATGTGGGTACTCTCCCTGATGCAACAACCCCTGGCTCATGCTACATGCCCCTTTGTCCAGAGGAGTAGGTGTGCTTCCTTATAAAATATCCTACACCCAGCTTCCCGCCTCCCCCACTTTTTTTTTTTTTTTTTTTTTTTTTAAACACACACTGTCATTGCACTCTTCACCCCAATGGCAAGTATGCTCTTCTTTCACGCAGAGCCTCTGTTTGAAGGGAGTTCCCACAGCCCTCACCTCCAGTAAGTTTACATTTCATTGTTTCTCAAACACAGTTTTCCAGCCTGCCATCTCAGGCACCCTTGCTCGCGCTAACAAAGTAGTGATCCCCTGAAGCATTTTCTTCTTGTCTCTTTTTTTCAATAAACCACCATCTCAGTACATTTGAGAAACTGAGAGAATTGGATCTTGGTCCAGGTGCGCAAGGGAGCGTGGCATGTGCCCATGCCGTTCTATGGAACCTTGCCCTGCAGAGAACATCTCCTCATCAACCTACTGGGGAGTGAACTTAATCAACCATCCTCATCTTGAAACACTTCAGGACATCTTTATATATTCAGACGCTAAATCTGAGCACAAGATTCTTTCCCCTTTCCACCCTCCCCCTGAATTTCATGTGGGTCACCTTTAAATAGCCATAACATTCAGCAGAGGCAAAGTCCAATATCATATGTATCATTTATAACCAAAATGCTTTTGCAATAAAGGGTTCTAGAATATTCTCATACATAGCACAGTAAAACATTTAGCTTTTACAGTGTTTTTAATCTGTAGGTCTCCAAGCATTTTACAAGAACTGTTAGCCCCATTTCATGGATAGGGATAACTTAGAGATGCCAGGTTACTTGCCCAAGGTCTTACATGATGTCAATGGCAGAGTCAAGAAGAGCATAATTCAAACCTCCAGCATTCTCTCCACAAGATCACATGGCCTCCTACATGCACTTTTCTCCCATCTCACAGTCAGGATATGATTCAGCTGCAAGGAGGGGCTACTATAATGCACAGGGTAGGACAGGCTGGCAGGAGACGGCACACGGGAGCAGAGTGATACTGAGAAGAGATCTTGCAAGTGAAGAGGAAAATAAGAGCCTTTTATAAAGAAAAGGGGAAGCTGGATGCTTTAGATAACCAGGAATGGGAGAATATAACCACTTAAGTCTTTTAATCACCAAGTGGCCTCTTATCTAAGAAACCAAAGTTCTTCCTATTTTTTCTTGCCAACAAAGAGCAAATGATTACCCTAATTATCAAAATACTTGTGAGGGCTTTTTTAAACAAAATCTTACTAAATAAACTAGCTACTAACCCCTCTTTTCTCACTAGCAAACACTCTGTTCATTTCAGTACAAGAATCAGTAGCAACACCAAACTGCTTTGAATACAATCACTTTCACATTCCATTCCATGATTATGCCCTTCTTTAGTACTCCCCAAGGGTAAACCCTCAGTCAGCCCCTGCTTTCACAGTGTTAGTGACTCACTTCCTGTTGATTCCACATCAATGTTAGTAAATCACAACTCAACCACAGTCAGCCTAAAATTCAACTGTGAAAAGCAACAAATCAGCGTGACAAAGGTCAGATTTAACACTAAATTTTACTTACACAAACAATAATCACTTGCCCAACTGTTGTGGATTATTTTAGTAAATGGAGCATATTTAAGCACCCTGAAAGAAAGGTACAATTTTACAATTGTCCATTCTCCCCCAAAATAGCCCCCAATCACATTTAGAATTTAAGTTATTAAATTTTACAGCAAAGAACAGACAGTAGGCCAACTACAGTAGCTAAAATCTATAGTGCCCACACTTTAGACTCTCAAATTCCAAAGGGGTAGCCGTGTTAGTCTATTGTAGAAAGACAACAGAGTCTTGTGGCACTTTTAAAGACTAACACGAAAACTCCCACGAAAGCTCATGCAATTAATAAATCTGTTAGTCTTTAAAAGTGCCACAAGACTCTGTTGTCTTAGACTCTCAGTACTTCCAAAGTAAATTTCATCTGCACACCCAGTGATCACGCCCCAGTGATTCATGGAATCTTCTGCTCTTCCCTGGGTATGAAAAGGCTCTGATGAGATTATTAGATTGCTCTATCCCTTTAGCATCCTCCAAGCCAAAAGGGACAAGACAAATTTGCATGAAATAAAGACTCTAATATGCCAATGCACACTATAAAATAGTCACACTGATCAAGTAATATTGGGGCCTATGAACTCTGAAAGAGCACGATTACACAAATTCAGACATCCATAGAGCAGTGCCACATACAGAAAAAAGGCCACTGTGTATAACAGATGGAATTGGTAGTGCCCATAATGAATTAGTGATGGAACTAGTAATCCCACCTACAGCTAAGAGTATCTAACAAAGGCCTAGGCAAATCAATGTTTCTTGTCGCCATGGTAACCAGTTTTAGTAGCCTGTCGCCTAGCTCCACTGCAGAAATGTAATGGAGGAGCTCCCTCTGGTGATCAAAAGTAAAATTGCTGGCGCCTAGCTGTGAGCCCATTTTGTCCACCCCTGGTCTAACAAACACTTTCTACTGTTAGACCCTGCTTTCGGGTGCTTATAACTTTGCCAAATTTTAACTATGCAGGAAGTTTTTCATGCCATGCCAGCTGAGACTCTCCCCCTGTCCTGGCATCCAGGCAGCATGGAGAAGAAAATCTGATTACTTGAATGTAGCGGTAGGTGAATAGTTAATTTTTTTTGTTTGCTGGCAGTTGCAAAAAATTGAACTAAAAATTTGGTTCAAAGCAAATCTAGATATTCTAGTGAACCAAAAAAAGTTGATTAAAAATTAATTTTGTGCCCAACAAAATGACTGTGTTTCCTGACACTTATTAATATTAAAGGCAAAGGACAAAGTGCTAGAGTCACAAAATGGGTGGAGGATATGGGAGTACCTCCCTTTAAAAAGATAGGGCACTCCCTCAGTTCAATTCCTCTTTCCACCTGACATGGAGAAGGGAAACTGAATTTGGGTCTCCCACATCACAAGTGTGTGTTCTAACCACTGAGCAATGGGGCAATCTGAGGCAGGTCCCTCATTCTCTCTTGTTGAAGCTGTTCCATAATGTATAATAAAGTGCCTGAATAATCTTTGGGATTGAGGGATACAGTGAGATGTCTATAGCCTAATGGCAAGGGCACTCATCTACAATTTGGAAGACAAGTTCAATTCCCTTCTCCACATCAGGCAGAGCTGGGAATTGAACCCAGCTCTCCCACGAGTGCCTTAACTAGGGATTGAAGATTACAAAGCAGGCGGCACCACCACCAACTTCCCCTCGGGCTGTTCTGTGAATGGTGCCCATGTCCCAAAAAAAACCCAATTTTTTTTCCCAAAACCATTCATATTATTGTCAAAACTGCATTGTATGATAAATAAACTATTTCTCCAAAAATATTAACTATGCACTACTTGAATGCCACACAGAACTCAATCCTATCCCTGCCTCTGTCAGCCAGTTCCTATGTGTTACTGGACAAGTCACTTGAACCAAACTTTTCACAGCTGGTCACTAATTGCATGTTGCTCATTTTCTGAGATATGTGAGGTCTGATTTGCAGAAATGCTGAGCAGTCCCTGTTGCAACTGACAGTAATAAGAACTGTGCTCTGAAGATACAAAATGCAGTAACTAACTGTTAAATACTCAAAGAGTCAGGCCCTAAGTGCCCTAAATTAGGCACAAAGAATTAGCAAACACTTCATCTCTGTCCTTTAGTTTCCCATCTGTAAAATGGAGTGTTGCAAAGAAACTCAATGTTTGTGAACCACTTAAATCAGCAGTTCCAAAACATTTTTCCCTGTATGACCCGATTTTTAGATATATTGATTGCCATGACCCAGGCACCATGGAGGATGTCATTTTGCTTTACAAAACAGCCTCAGAAACTACAGTATTGAGTATCATAGAAAGCTCATGAGGACATGAATTCTGTATTCAGGATTTGTATGCTGTGCAGTAAATAAGGCCTCAGGCCACACAATGACTGATGAGCATAAAAAAGTATTTCATAGTTGTACGTTCTTTGAGAACTGTCATTCTTCCACAACAAATGAAACTGGGCTCCTACTTGGAAAAAAAAACGTGTGCTGATGTAATTAAACACTATCTTAACAAGTAAGCACAAGACGACTGCATTAAGGTTCCAAGAGTGACCTTAACACTAGCATTTCCTAACTTGTGAGCTCAACTTAGCAGCGTTAACATTCTTTTAATGTAGGGTTGGAGATCTGTTTCGCCCAAGAATTGTATAGACTACTTCCTCATCAGTCAAGACTCCCCAACACCAAGTCTCAGTTGTGCTAAGAATAAGTTTTTGCATACATTTTGGAATGTTTGGCAATACCTTGCTTCACACTGAAAAAAATCTTTCTCCTGCAGGTAAAAGAAGTCATTCAATGACCTCAACATGTTTTAAAAACATTTAAGTCACTTAACACCCTCACGAGGTCAGCAATTATTCCTATTTTACAAATTGGGAATTACAGTGTAAATACAGGCAGGGAAATATATTTTTTCCCTGCATGCTGTCAGCTTCTGAAACATATTTGACCACCCCCTATTTTAGTATGCATGACTACCAACACTGTTGCTCATAATATTATCAAGCCCCCTTTTTCTACATCCAGCTGCAATATTTAACTGGAGACTTTTCCAACCCACTAGTGGACAGATAGAGGCCAATATACCGATGATGACAACATTCTGCTATGTTGTTTTATTTGCTGTTCAAAAAAAACAAACCAAACAAGTCCACCATTTAATCAATCCTGACTTCAGTCTATTGGCATTTCTAAAGTATGGCTAATAAAATACAACTCGATTCAAACCTCTAAAAAACTGCTAGTAGCTACAGACACTTGCAGGTCATCTACACTTAAAAGGTACAGCAATAGCTGTATCAGTATAGTTGTGCTTGCGTAGCTGTGTTGAATCGACAGGAGAGCTCTCTCACTGCCATAATAAAACCATCTAAATGAGTGGTGGTAACTAGTTCGGCAGGAGAGCATCTCCTACCAATACAGCACTGTGAACCCAGTACTTAAGTCACACGGCAGTGTTTTTTTCACACCCGCAAGCGACAACAGTTTTTCTGGAATAAGTGCTAGATTAGATTAAAGCCTTAACATATGATCTTACCAGACTCATTCTTAGAAACTAGCATTTAGTCTAACTGCAAAATGGACTGTGAAATGAAGTGTGCATCTCCAACACAGGAAGTCATCCAAAATTACTGCCCCAACGCAATGTAGTGAAGGTACATTTTCAGCCCTTGATGCTTTCTGGTTTGTGATTTTTTAAAATATTGTTTAGAGAGGTGAAAGAATTGAAAACAGAGATTGCATCTGTTGTCACCACAATTTAACCACCGTTATACAGCAAAACCTCCAAAATAACACTGCATCTGTTAAGATGACCATGTTTTTCCATAGGAGTTGTGCTGTACTGCAGAATAAGTTTGATACTGTTGCTTTTGAAGTGCTGATTGCGATCCATCCAAATGGCTTTGTCATGTTCCTCAAAATGTACTGAATTATATAAAGCTGTTGCTCTCTTAGTATGGCTGGGAAACAATAAAATGCTAATATATCTGGTCAGTGGATAGCTAGCACTAATCCTCCTCTACTGCAAATGCAACACGTTTATTTAAACAACGAGCCACAAGGAAACAAACTTTTGATTTCTGGATTCATACAAAATAAAAAGCATACAAAAACAGGAATCCCCCTGCATAACTTTATATCTGACACTTTTCACGGACCCATCTTCAATAGAAACACTGCGATTCTCCCATTGTCAGAACACTTTTCTGCATTTCTATTACAGCTGCATGACAGCTCACTAACGAAGGACCTTTAATAGAATATTTGTGCACTTCTATAGAACACTGACTACAAAGACAGCACACTGCTAAAGTGGACACAACTTCATGTTTTAACTAAGCCTAGCAATTTCACTTAGGCCTAAAATATGGGCCAGGGAGTTATACGCCTGCTTTTTCAGAATCAGCATGAACAACAAGGTGCATGCATTTATTAAACTTTCCCTGCCATGGTGAAAATGCAAACAGCATTTTGCTAGCACAAGAAAAACAGACAGACAATGAAACTGACAGACTGAACCAAGTAAGGTTTTTAATTTAGTTTCCACCTGAAATCTTAAGTCACCCCCAGATTTGCAACTCATGCTGGCTCAAAATCCGGCCCTGGTCCTCAAATAAACCTATGCCAAGTCTCAGGTTTGCAATTCCACAAACCCAGAGGGGTTTCTCCCAGTTTTAGTATTTCATACAACAATAACCTCCACCCTGTGTCTAAAGCCAATGGAAGGACTAGAGGAAAAGATAACCAGCCCCTTAATAGAAAATTCCCCTCTGCTGGGTTATCCAAGGCACATGAAAAGATAAATTTAAGCTCTAACTACCAGGGATTGGTCTGGCAGTCCAATTTGCCTTTGGCATTTTTCTAAGCCCTGGCTTACAGGGCTTCCCTCTGTCCAACCTTACAAAAGGGAAGAAAGAGGAAGAACACAATCACACTTGCTAACAACAAATGACATCTGCTTCTAACACTACTGGGAAGCCCCTTCCCTCAGCTCCTCCTGGGAGACCAGATACTCACAAAGAACAAAAAAAAAATACACAGCTATGTCAGAAAAAATTCTCAAGCCTCCAGAAGCTGGGGGAAGGGAGTTAACTACTGCACACTAATGCAGAACCACAAGCTGCTTCCACCTGCTGGAAACAGGAAACAACTGGACAACAGCCAAAAATTCTCCTGGTCCTGAGGAGGGATATCACCAAAATTCTGGAAGGCTCCCATCTGCTGCAAGGGAGAACTACACCAATGCATCTGACTGGGTAGAAGTGCATTCAAGAATGCCCTGCTCCTAAATTGGGTTTCTCCTAAAATCAAGTTCCAAAGGGGTAGCCGTGTTAATCTAATGCAGAAAAACAGAGTCCTGTGGCACTTTTAAAGACTAACAGATTTATTTATCACATGAGCTTTCATGGGAGAAAATCCCATTTCATCAGACGTTTCTTGCTGTCAAAGCTTCCGGCATCCTGAAATTCAAAAATCCTTCCCTTGTTTCTGAAAACACTTGAGTATTTGCTTCCACAGAAAAAGATCACAAGCACACAATCTTCCACTGAATAACTACATTATTCCAATAATGGAAGGTGTGGTTGGAGAAAATAAGGAAAGTCAGTGCACCACAAATTAAAGAAAAACCCAGTAGCACAAGTTCCAGAGAAGTAGCTGTGTTAGTCTAGTTCAGCAAAACAAACAAGGAGTCTTGTGGCTCTTTTAAAGACTAACGCATTTATTTATTGCATGAGCTTTTGTGGGTACAGAGTCACGCAAGTTCATTCCCAGAATTAGAAGACCCCTTACATGATCTATATGCTCCTGCATTTTGACACACCTTTCCCCCTCCTTTCCAAAATAAAATACAGTGTCCTAAGACTACCCCATCTGCTAAGAGAGAGAGAGCACTCTGATCAGAGGTGATGTTCCCACTTCTAAGTAAACAGAGCTATCTTTATAGCATGTAATGGCACCAATAACAGGCTGCAGATAACACTCTTCCTGAGCGGTCACAGTGCTATTTCAATAAAAAATATTCTCTTTGCCGGCATCATGTGGGAGATGAATTCATCCAAAACCAAGTGTCTTTACAAACTCAACTATTATTACCAACGGTAACTCCTGCAGTAGCAAAACAAAACACAATTACAGTACAGAAATATGTTAACAGTTTAAGATAATTCCATGATGGAAAGAAGCTCTTCCCTCCTTTGTGTAAGACATGCACCTTTATTCAAAAAGTCTGAACAAAACAGTGTCTGTAAATGTGGTACTTAAAACACAAGCTTGTCCTCAAATAAAAATATTAACCAGTTCATTCCTCTAATAAGAGGAATACGTTATATTAAAATGTGTAGTAAAATTATACCGTGTTCCTGCAAGGGAGTATTCTCACAGCACTTTCAAAGCCTATTTATCCCTGCATTCCTCTTCAAGTATGATCATACTGCATCAATTAGGAGTAACGGGCTTACTAGGCAGATGTGTGAAAAATTCATCGATGATATTAAACATGCTGAAAGGCTGGAAGTCATCAGCAAAGCTAGCCTGAAAGTTACTGAGAGATAATGATGCCTACCGATGCACATAACGTCAAGGCAAACAACAGAAGGCACAATATGTTAACTGGGGAGATTTATCTTTCTGAAAAATCAGAATAGTGACAATTTAGATTAGATTAATATCAAGGCTTTAACATCAGGGCTTCTTAAGAGTTTTGCCAAAAGCAAACTGGTATGTTCTCATTTTGCTCTGAGCAGACTAACATTTTACATAGTCTTGTATTTGTACTCTAAAAGCTGCTTGAACCTTGAAGTTTAAGAAACTCAATGATTTTACTAACAGATCTAGAAGGATTGCTTAGATTTAGTATTTGTGCAGGTTAATTAAACCACCTGCAAAAGACTATTTGCATTAAATCTAAAAGACAGCCAACCAGCACCAGGTTTTGGTAAGAATGCATCTCCCATATAAATCAAACTGTTACCAAACTCTCCTTAAAAACACCTTTTTTTAAAAAAAATTTAGCAGCCCTGCTCTGAATAACTTTTGAACATGTTTATGACTTTTTAGGAGTTGGTAAAGCACCTATTATATATACACCTATGTTGTTATTCGTTCAACTGTTTTCATAGTCTGTCCCAGGCAGCTTTGGATACACAGAAAATGTAGCACTATGAAATATGTTCCAATCTTGAACTCAAATAGCATCTGCTGCAACTTGGCTAAGAAAACAATATCAAAGAAAGCTGGCTAAAAAAAACCACAACTTTGCCACCTTATGAACTATTGTTTGTTGATTTCTGCTTCTGTGCAATAAAAGGTTTTGGAAACATCCTTTTTTAAAATGGTTTTCGTAGTTCACAAAAGTCAATCCACTAACATACAGAAAGCTTTTCCTCACGACTTAGTGTTAGAAAAATTATACATGTCAAATACATTAAAACAGCAACACTTCTACCTTTCAAAATAATCACTGCATTCCAAGCATATTTTGAATCTGCAATTTGTAGCAGAAAGTCTATTATCTACAAAACCTTAGAAGTCCAGTCTTGTTGAAAAGACTTGCAATAAACTGAAGTCACACGTTTGCAAACAACTTTAACCATCACACCAAATATTTTGAAATACAACATTCTACAATACAGCTCAAGTCCTTCTTTAATTGTAGGAACAGTCAGCAGGTTTTCCTATACCTAACTGCATTTGCCCCTGCTGAAGTTTGCATTAAGCCAGCTGGTTCTAGGTAAGACCATGAAGTGTTTCCAAATATGGAAGATCTATACTAAAATTAAAGGAGGAGTTTGTTTATTAAGGTCATCATAAAGCAAAGTTTAAGGGTTGGTTTCAAAAGGTTCAGTTTAGGTGTCTCTTAATATTACAAGAGACAAAGAGATAAACAAGCCTTTAATATCTTTAACATCTTATTGATGAAATTAAACATTTTGTGACAAGGTAGAGTGAATATGTGCAAAGTATTTTTTATTTTTTGCTTGGTACATTCGTTAAAGATTTTTTGGAAAATATTTTGATTGCTTTAAATAAGGTTACTCAATTTGTAAACTACCCTGCTGCATATGTCATGCATGACTATATAAACAGTTCAAAGAAAGTTACTTTCCTTGAAAGATCATGAAGTAATCAAAAAATGTAAAGAACAGTTTGTTTTTACACAGTATTTATACCTCTGAAACTTTAAAAGCAGTAGGGATGTTTATTACAATGAACCAAAGGGGTAGCTCATGCAATCAATAAATTTGTTAGTGTTTTTGCCACAGGACTCCTTGTTTGTATTGCAATGAAGTTTTTGTTCACGAAAGTATACAGAAACTCTCTGAAATATCATAGATCTTTTTCATACAATCAGCCACCTTCCTTCAACTAACCAAATGAAAATTTTCAGTGGCTACCAGTATAATTGGAGATTACTGCAGAAGCATGAAAAATTGCTAAAAAGTTCCTAATACTACTACTGTAGATTTAAAAGCACAGTTATAACTTCAGTACAGCAATATATATCCCTAAAAATATTATATAGTATTTTAACAAATCAAAATGAGACATACTGAAGAAGAGATGTTTTATTAAGCAAAAATTACTACATTCTTAATAAACAAATTTAGTAAAGCTAAAAAAAAATTTGAAACAATTTAACTCCACCCTAAAGTACATTAATCTAAACTAGCTATTCAACAGTGTAAAGGGATTTTTAAAAAGTGCAGGTTTTTCTTATTGTGGAAACTTTAAACCTATACCTTCAAAGAAACAAATCTAGTGTGCAGGCAATTAAAGGTAAAAACAAATGATTAGACTCACATTTTAGAATCATTCTAGCATTAGTTTTAACATAGAAGATTCAATATTACTAGAAATGTTAGACTTTCACTTGGTTGTTTAGAGAATCCATACTATTCCTCTATTAACAGCAAAAAACCTATTTTTTCCTCTTCTACTGAAGCTAAAACCAGTCAATTTTATTCTTCAATCTTTTCTCCTCCTCCACTTCTATTAACAAGATTTTTTAAATTAGTTATTTAGTCAAAACTCTTTAGTTGGACTCCCTTTACTTTACAGTAAGAACATTTTTCTCCCTTGACATACTGGTTCTACAATTAAACCAGCAACTACACATCCTCATTCCGTAACAGTTCCTATGTTCTGTCTTTTTAACACAATCACCACCATTTCCTAAACTTTTATGCAAACGATTCGTACAACCCTTTGTCCTGATTCTCAAACTAAAATGATATAACATCTGAACTTTACACTTTTGTTGGTGTTAGCTTTGATTAGCTCACTCTTTCTTCCTATGGATGCTAATACAATCTATTATCTGATAACCTATAAAATATTCTCTCTCCTTTCCAGTGTACCTGATTAACATTAATTCACTGAATACCAAAACATTTCATATTCAGTTTCTAAAATGCCCAAAGAATTATGTAATTCACATAACTAACCACATGCTTCTATCACAAAGCAAGTTGGGAAATATTGATGCACATGCTACACATGTACAGTGTGTATATTCATCAGGATTTTTTACTATGCATGCTGAAATATGGATCCAAAGATGTCAGCATGCACTATTGTTAACAAATATTTGAAACATAAAATGTAGGCTGTATGTATGGGATAATGCTCACAGCCAAGATAAACAGATTCATTTACACAGTTATGGGTCCAAAGCAGCATGACACCAGGTATCATACTAATGGTACTTTTATTTTGGGTGTCTAATTTTTACGGCACCTCTTTCACCTTTTTTTCTCCATTAAAACCCTTAACAGAAGGAAACGACAGGCAAGTTTCAACTTGCTCAATATTGATGACCTTGCACAGAAAAACAGGGACATTTGTAGTTAATGTGCATCTTAAAACTGCCTAAAGGTTTAAAGGGTCCCCCCCACAGCTGGTCATCTTATATGCCACCTGAGTTTCAAAACCTGAGTTACAACGTTTATCTTAATAATATATTTATTTACTCTTTTGACAAAATGCTGATATCCTGTGAATATCTTTTCTCTGTGTGTTGCTGATCACAACATTGCCTTTTAAAGTACTTGCATTTTAAAGTTTTTTTGGCATCATTAAATCTCATCATACTGATTTATTATTAATTATTAAAGAATTTGTTTTTCTTCCTCTTCTAACTCCTGTGTATTCCTATTTAGGAATGCCTTGCTTGTTTGACCAGAAATGGAAGCGCCTTTTAGCTATGACATTATATATGAAAACAAATAAAAACAAGATTAATCTTCCTTCCATATTGTGGGTAGAGGAAAGAATATGAAGTGATGCAAAACATCTGTCTGGGGGTCATTTTTCCCCTAACAGCAAAATTCTTTCAGTAATAACTGGTGAAAACAAAGGCTATAAAACTGCAAACTACAAAGCCAACATAATTACAGGCAATATTCAGCTAAGACATGCATCTCAGCTTTTTTTGTCATATTGAAATGCCTGGATCTTCCTCAAAATATTTCATGTGAGATGTTATTAACTAACTCATTTTAGCTAGATGGTTCAAACAAACATTTCCAAATAATAAAAAATAAAAGCTAATCTGTTGCTACTGCTTGTATTAAGAGAATGTTTCTACTATCAACTCTTATTTGAAAATGTTCTGGACTTGGTAATAGAAATAATTTAAGAACACAAGTCCCAGTGTATGCTTAAAATGATAGAATAAAAGTTTATTTTTTAATGCCTATCATTAATCATTCTTTACTCCGATTCTTCTAGCTGTCACCCCCACCATTACACACACACACACGCACACGCACACACACAGACTTATTTTCAATCCTAAGGATCAAATCTCCTCTCAAAAAAGTTCTACCTAAAAGATTCAACTAATCCAAGGAAGAGACGCCCCAGCCCTTGCTAGCCCAGGATTTACTATGTTAAAGGCAGAGTTGTGCCCTGACTTTTAAAGAGTTAATTGGCATTCACTGCCTAACGAAATACAATAGTACTCAACATGCCTTACATAGTCCATCTACCCTATCCTTGCCCAAAACATTTCCACAACTGGTTTAATTGCTGGTCCACCAAGCAACTTATTTTCCAACATAAAACTACTAGTTAAAGGTTTGTTTGTACAGTTTTGTTTTTTAAGCCTCAGGAATTCTTTTCTCATATTGGAATGGATGGAATAAATGCACTCCCTCCACACACCTTTTTGAAAACAAGTGGTTCTGTTTATCAGTTAGAGATTTTTTTTAAAGTTAAACCATTCAGCTAGTGGGAAGGGACCTAGTAATAAGGAAACCTCCTGTCTGCACAAACACTACAAGACAAACAGAGGGAGATGGAGCACAATGTTAAAATGGTTGAACTAAAAAGGCCCATTTAACACCCCAAAATCTCAGCAACCTCCACTTCCAAAAACTGGGGGCAAAGTTTACCATAATTTTAGGGGGCCAGCAACCCCAGCTAAACAAAACACAAGAAAATTGATCATCAGCACCAGGATCATATGTTTTTAACTGCAATCCAGTCTATTTCAGCTGCCACTGCCACCACTCCTATTTTCCCCTGAACCAAAGGGGGCAAGGGAAGCACAATAATATTATCACAGGTTTGAAAGGTACAAAAACAAAATCGGGGTTTTGGCAACTCCCAAACAACATGGACAGACCCTGCAATTTGGAAAAAATAAGCAGCAGCAAGAACCCAGATCAGACATCTTTGTGCCCCAGTAACTTAACATTTAGAGAGCACAGACACAGACTCACAATAAACAAGGAGTCCTGTGGCACTTTTAAAGACTAACAAGTTTATTTACCGCATGAGCTTTTGTGGGACAAAATCCCACTTCGTCAGATGCTTTTAAGGTGGGGAATTTACAGAATGGGAGACACACAATGTCCAGGTTTCCTACAACGCAGAGTTTAAACACACAGAGAGACGAAAACAACTCGTGCTCTTTTAAGAAAGCAACCACAGAACCTCAGCTCCAGGTGCACCACCACTTCCAATTAACTGAGATCTCCATCTCTACCCCTATAGTCTTCCCAGTCAATCCATGGCCCCCTTGCCACAAGCTGCTCTATAACACGAACTTGATGGCCAGTGATCTTTGCATGTGGACACAACCCTTTCACAATAGTTTAGCCCAAGGGAAAGCCATGCTTCGCAGAAGAACAAACAAGGAGTCATCAGCTCAAGCAGGATTTTCTCCCACAAAAGCTCCTGCGATTATCAAATGTGTTAGTCTGTAAAAGTGCCACCGGACTCTGTTTTGCTGAACTAGACTAACCTGGCTACTCCTCTGGAAGTCATCTCACAGTGAGTCAAGTGGCACTTTTAAAGACTAACACATTAATTGATCACATGAGCTTTCGTAGGAGGAAAAAAAGCCCATGCCATAAATAAACGTGTTAGTGTTTCAAAGGACCACCGGAGTCCTCCTTTGTTTTGCTGAACTAGCCCAAGACGGCCACCCCTCCGGAGCTTTGCAGAAGCTCACCCACAAAAAACGCAACCTGCTTCTCTCCAGCTCTCCCTCCCTGCCCCTGCAGACAGGAGACAGCGCCTTTCTACGCGCTGTCTGCCCTTCAGCCCCGCTCGCCGCACGGGGGACCCGGGTAGACTGCACCGGCCGTGGTGGGGGGGACAAGGAGCCGGGGAGGCTGGAGCAGCCGTGGGGGGGACCCGGGCAGGCTGGGGGGAGGGGACAAAGACCCGAGGAGACTGGAGCGGCCGTGGAGGAGACCCGGGGGGGGTGGGGGGGAGGCGGGGGGGGACCCGGGGACCCCCCGGGCAGGCGGGGGGGGCCGGCCCGGGGGGGGGGGGCCGCCGTGGCCAGCGCCATCCAGGAGGGGAAGCCCTGAGCCGGGGCCCTGCGCTGGGCCGTCCCCGGGATACTCACTCTCCCCAGCCGCCGGCCGCGGGCACAGCGAGGCGAAGCAGAGCAGAGCCCCCCAGAACCAGGTCCGCGACCCCGCTCCGGCGCCAGACTTCATTCCTTTCCGCGGGTGTGAGAGACGGCCCAAACCCCCCAGCGAGACACCCGAGCCGCGCGGGCCGGGCAGGGCTTGGCAGCGCCCCGGGACAGCGGTGCGGCTCCGGCTCAGCGGCGCGGTGCGGCCAGGAGCAGCCCTCGGGCAGCGCGCTGGGGCCGGCGGTCGGTATCTTCAGCCTCCATTTTCAAACGGCGCCGGGGCGCAGCGCACACAGCGGCCGCCGGGAGAGCTCAGCACCGCTGCGCCGCCGCCGGCTCGGTGCCGCCTCGCTGACCCATGGCACGCGGGAGCGGGGGGCTGCCGAGGGGGTCCGTCCGGCTGAAGGTCACCGCCCCGCCGCTCGCTGCAGAGGCTCCGCGGCTCCGGCCCGGGAGAGGCGCGCGCTGGGCTTCGCAGCAGGGCTGGCCTCGCGCACGGCGCAGCGCGAACGCTGGTAAACAAGCTGCGGCGGTTGCGGCTGCACTGGGGGGGGGGCGGGGGGCGCGAGCGGGAGAGGCTGCTCGCGTGCGCGCGCACCTCTTTCTACCCTCTCGCGCCGCTCTCCGGGGGAGCGGGCGCGAGGCAAAAGCCGGAGGGCTGGAGCGCCGGCGCCGCCAGGATCGGAGCCCGCTCCAGGCACGCTGCGCCCAGCCCGCGCGCTGCCGCTCGGCTCCTGTGCAGAGGGGGAGGCTGCGGGCTCCTCCCAGCCCCGTGCAAAATGATGGGCGTGCACGGCTGCAAACCCCCTCGGTCTCCCGAGTGTCACATGCATTGGGCCTGGCTTGCACCGTGAGCCGCTGCTTTTGTTTTTTCCAGAGGTTACCAGCTTGTGCTCTGGAATGTGATTTTTTTTTTTTAATGGAGGGAGGGAAGTCCTCATGGCTGCTGCAAAGGAAACCTTCGCAACGTGAACTCGGTGGAAAACAGTGCTCGGGTTTGTCTTTGTGTCTGCCAGGCAGCCCTGCAGGCTCGCTGCTGCTGCACCCACGCTCACGAGTTAGGCTCCTGCATCCCAAAGCAATGCCCAACCCTCTCGCATGCGCAGCAACGTGCATCCCTACAAGGCTGTCTCCGTCTGAAGGAGGGGGAGTTGTAAAACGGTGTTCAAGACAGTGAAATGTCAAATGTCTCATTGATGGAAGTAGCTTGCACAAACAAACAAAAAAAACCCATATCTTTTCATCAAGACAGAAGAAAGATGCTTGAAAACTGATTCTTAATTAAGGCATCGGCCATGCCCCATGCAGCACACAACACTGTGAATTCTTACTCCTCTACTCCCCTTCACTTTGCTCTATAGCATCTAAATGCCTGATCTCTTATTGACACAAGATTCTGGTAAAAATGGGGGGTGGGAATCCTATTGTAAATGCAAAGAGTAACCCAGTTTCTACATCCAGAGGAGTAGCGGTTAGTCTGTATATAGCAAACAACGAGAGTCCTGTGGCACCTTAAAGACTAAAAAATTTCTTCCAGCATAAGCTTTTGTGGGCAGCAACCCACTTTGTCAGATGCATGACATTTTTTCATGAGGTTGCTAGATTTCCATTTCATAGGGCTAAATTCAGTGCCTTGCATGGTGATAAGTTCCAGAGAGGTAGCCGTGTTAGTCTGTATACAGCAAAAAATGAGAGTCCTGTGCATCTGACGAAGTGGGTTGGAGCCCACGAAAGCTTATGTCCGAAGAAATTTGTTATTCTTTAAGGTGCCATAGGACTTCATTTTTTCCAGTTTCTAGAAGGAACTCTCAAAAGCTCCCTTTCTTTTTCTTGCAGCGGTTGCAAAAAATATATATACAAACTTTACTGTTAAGCTGTTAAAAAGTCAACCTAAACACCAAAAATCATCCTGCAATAGATTTGATTCTTACATGCTTCATTTACTTATTTATTTATTACATTGCATTTAGATGCTTTTAAATGCTTTAATCAATGTATCCGCATTCGAGATGGCAGCTAATAAGCACAGCTTGAAGTTCTTGGCTTGTACAGGTAAGGGAGAAATCATTGTTCAAGTTGTTGGGCTCCCCTGAAAAAAGAAACCAAAGAAGAATTTGTCCCCAAAGTCTCACATTCATATAATGACAGTTTCAATACAATTAATTTAAATACAATTAATTGAACTGACTAGTCCATGCAAGGATTTCTGTCACTACTCACTATTAGAATTAAAACTAAATTGTACGCCATCAGCCCTCCATTGATAATAGCTAATGGAGACTCTGGTTAGCACCAATGTTATGGCTTGGTGCTTTTCCGAATAAGAGATTCTGGGTTCTATCACCACCGTTACAGTGATGCTCCTAGCAGCCACGGTGTGTGGCACACTGACATCCTGGTCTAAGTCATCACATATTTCTTGCAATACTTTGACATTCTGAGCTATAAAATGTGGCTGAAGTATAAAATGGCAGAAACCTGATCTATTTTTGAGCATTAGATGTAATATACAATTAAGCTACATTTTAAAAAGTAAAAAAGGAGTCCTGTGACACTTTTAAAGACTAACAAATTTATTTATCGCATGAGCTTTCAGGGGCACAATCCCACTTCTTCAGATGCATGAAGTGGAAACTGCAGTACATCAGATATATATACACATGCCGAGAAGGGTGGGTCACAAGGTAAATTCAAACAATTCCAGCAGGGTGGTCTGTTAGTCTGTTCCAGCAAATCACACAACACTTGACATACTGCAGTTTCCATTTCAGGCATCTGAAGAAGCGGGATTATACCCATGAAAGCTTACACAATAAATACATTTGTTAGTCTTTAAAAGTTCCACAAGACTCCTTGTTTGTTTTGCTGGACTAGACTAACACAGCTCCCCCACTGAAATTAAAAAAGTGATACTTTGCATGATTAATGCAAATGGAGATATTAACTCCGCACATTTAACAATAGCTCTGCCCCCTTGTGTGTGTTATATTATGATAGTCTTTAATTGTTATCATGCCATTTTTTCTACAACCTTGGATACACACGGTCTTCTTGTAATCTGATCTTATTCTTGCACAGTTGTACTATTTTCATTGTTATAATGGCCCAGTTTATCATTATTGACTTCAACAGAGAGAATTGGACATCCAAATCCCCTATCTGCTTTTCGGAATAAGAGATTCTGGATTCTATCACCACCGTTACAGTGATGCTCCTAGCAGCCACAGTGTGTGGCACACTGATGTCCTGACCTAAGTCATCACATATTTCTTGCAATACTCTCCATCTCAGACTCTGGGTTTGATCCTGTAGTACTGAAGTCAATGGGAGCTTTGCCATTCAGTTGAAATGGCAGCAGGATCAGCTCTCTGTATGATAAACTCTCTTCTCTCCAAGATCTGTATTTTAATATGTTGTCTGCACTCATGAGCTATATATTTTCCTTCAAACAGTAGCATAGCTCTCCATCAAGGAAATTCAGAAGATTAACCAGTTAACTATGAAACTATCATTGCTGCTCACATGTGCAGCACAGACTTGTCCAGATGCAATTCAAGGATTAGACAGTTAACTTTGAAACTCATTCAGATACAAGTTTAGTTGCACATATACCAGCAAATGTTCAATATTGCTCAATGCAATACAGTGAGTGTGTTGTACAATATAGTGAATGTGTATCACTGATTGTCTGGTACACCTAGTGAAATACCCAGCTCTTCAGTTTGCTGTATGTGGGATATCTAAGATTATGGAATAGACTATTTATTATTGTGTATTATTTAAGAACCAATGTGTGATCATGTAATTAAAGATTTATTGAAATTACACCAATATAAAAGGTTGGTTATATAGCCAACATTCATTATTAATTATTATTTATTTACATTATCTACTGTCCAGACCAGGATCCCATTGTGCTTGGAGATGTACAAACACATAATACGGTCCCTGCCCCTAACAGTTTACAGTCTCAGTAATGTTAACTCTGTCACTTACTTACTCAGTGGTTCTTAACAATGCAGCCTTCAGACTCTCTTAATATAGCTTTCTATGGAATTTTCTGGTCCCCATCATTTTTGTCTATAGATCTATTCAAAGAAAGAAAGAAAGAAAGAAAGAAAGAAAGATTATTATGCATCTGATGAAGCAGAATTCTGTCCACAAAAGCGCATGCAATAAATAAATGTATTAGTCTTTAAAAGTGCAACTTAATTTACTCTGTGTCTACACTTGAGTTTCCTTAATTCGACTTAAGCAGTTCCTTAAGTCGAATTAAGGAAAAGTTAGTTCGCATTAGTAAAACCTCATTTTACTTTGAACTAACCCTTAATTCGAACTAGTTAATTCGAATTAAGTCAATGTGGCCATGTTAATTCGAACTAACGGCTTAATTCGAACTAACCAGCACATTGACCTTAATGCAACTGACTAATTTGAACTAAGCAAGTGCCATGCATGGCATTTGCTTAGTTCGAACTAGCGTTCTAGTGGGGCCATGCTAGTTCGAATTCAGTTAATTCGAACTAACTAAAATTAGTTTGAATTAACTAATTTGAACTAACTTTGGTAAATGTAGACATTGCGAGTTAGACAACTACATACTTTTGAGGATCTGGGCCTAGACCAGGGATAAATATCTGGCCCCTGAGCTTTCTCTGCTCAAACACAAGGGCCAAGGGAAAAATTCTGCTGTTGCTTATATCAATGAAAATTCGGAATAACTCCCCTGACACAAAGTCAGTGCGACATTTACTCTTTGAAGTCAGTGGTGTTAACCCAAATTCAAACCAGTGATAAAAAGAGTAGAATGTTCCCTCATGTGTGTGTGTGGTGTGAGAGAGAGAGAGCGATTGTGTGTGTGTGTGTGTGTGTGTGTGAGAGAGAGAGAGAGAGAGAGAGAGAGAGAGAGAGAGAGAGAGAGAGAGAGA